>JAQPPZ010003564.1:2478485-3717728 GCA_028583015.1 Wollemia nobilis | reverse complement strand
AACACCATAGTTCCACACAGAAAAAGAAAGACCGCACCTCCCAATTTCAATCCCTAAAAAAGCAATCACAAGCCATAGGTACAACCAAATCTACTATAAAATGACGATGATGAGGAGTATGAAGGGCTACCTACAGTTTGATGCCATGAGGGCATGGCATATGTTAGGCATGGGGGGATGATGAGCCTAAAAAATGCTCATATTTTGTATGAGTTTCATTGATTATTATGCGGCAATATAATAGGAACTGTGTACTTTTATGAATTATTATATAATTATTTAATAGAATTATGTGTGTTATCTAATTTGTGTGTTTTAGTGTGTTTTTTTGTAAATGTAGTTGGTTTTGACAAATTTGTATCATTTGAGGTCCTTCATGGACCTGGCACTCTATTTCTTTCAGGATCAAGGTATGGTGAGTAGGCGCCTTCCTCTTCAAGGAATGCGCCAGAAGAAGGTATGCGCCTTCCTCTTCAAGGAAGGTGCCAACAGAAGGTAGGCGCATTCCATATAAATAAGGTGCCTGACATACTTAGGTGCCTTCCGTATAAGGAAGGAGCCCTATGCAAGGTAAGGCACATTCCACATAAATAAGGCGCCCAACATCAGTAGGTGCCTTCCCCATAAAGAAGGCACCCGATCTTAGTAGGAACCTTTCACATAAGGAATGTGCTCAACATTAGTATGTGCCTTCCACATAAGGAAGGCACCTGCTAAAGCACATTAGGAAGGCACCTTCCTCATAGAGAAGGTGCCTCCATTTTTTGCCAGTTGACCAGATAAGGAAACGTTGGCAGTGTTGACTGGTGCAGTTCCAGTTCCATGTCACGTAAGATAATTTTGGGAATTATACCAATGGATGAGAACATCTTACCTATTCCAGACGAAGCATGAACCAATCAGAGAATGTGCCACCATTAGGAACAATGCTTATTTTTAGTAGATGTCGTTTACGTTCACCAAGTTGTCCCAGTTTAGTCTGGATTGAACTGCTATTGTAACTTCCTTGTAACATAAGATCTGTGTGTGTGCTATATAAACACACATAGACATCTCTAAAAATCATTTAGAATATCCAGATTGAGAATATATTTATCATTCTGAGGATAGAGAAGCATTGTATTAATTATTTTGCAATCATAATAAAGTTTGAGAGTTCCTAATCGCGTGTTCAGTTGGAAGGGAGTTGCTGGAGCCTGGGCCCACTCCAAGCTAATATTCCTTCCCTTTTACTTATGCTTTCTTAGATTAATTTCTTGCTTTCATAGGTTTGTTTTTTGTACTATTATTTTCATTTTCGTAGTGAACTTACTTTCATGTCTAGTTAATTATGCACGTATGAATATTTGATTTCTAAGGATTTAATTATTCATACGTAAATTATTGTGGTGTGGATGAATGACTATCGATATTTTAAACCCCCCAATGATAGAATTAGTCAGACTCATATCAAAGTGGGTATTGTAGTGATCTTGTATGAGACACTTCTAAAGTTTATGAAGCTCCCTAGGTTGACAATTTAAATGCACTGGCAGTGATAAAATAGGAACAAAATTAACCTATATTTGGCCCACAACAATCATTTATCTCAACCCTGTCCCTGTAATGCTAGTACCTCCTTCAGTAGACATGTAACATATTCTATAGTTCCTAAACTACCTCAAGCTATGATTAAACAACTATATGTGTCAACCATCAAACCATAATTCAATCGTATGTAGTACAACTATAACTCCACTTCAACAAATGCCTCACCCTCAATGGTAGGATTATCCACAACTTGGATAATAAGTCACCCCACCAAAACATTTTTCTCACTTGTAGTGACTTCCTTGACCACATCTTAATTAGACTCCCATTTTAGAGTCATTCACCAATATCTTTTAGAATTTATATGATGCAGGTCACATCGTCTTTCCTGATGTAAGACCAAAAGATCCAAATTTGATAAAACCTAAATGGTATAATGAACACCAATTTTATGTTTACCATTGTTAATGAGGATATGCCATCAATAATTAGCATACCTTTAAGAATTAGGTTCAAGATCTACTCGATTAAGAAGTCATCCAAATTTGAAAATCCCCTCACCTCCTCCTAATCAAAACCCTTCTTCCTCTCTTTTCTCCTCAACTCTACTCCAGTTGCCCTTTCTCCCTCACCTCTCCACCTTTCATCTTATCATCTATCTCATTGTTGTAAGTCACACATGAGTGGCTATGTACCTATGGTTGGTCATTTTCCTCCTATTTCTCTTTTTTTTCTCACTAAAATTATTCTCCTCTTCTTGTGCTTTTTTTATCCACCTTCCTGTCCTCCTCATTGATATCTTCCTTTTCAAATTTCATGGTTGTGATAGTCTAACTTCTTTTAAACCAACTTCATGCCTAATATAATCTCATCCTCTACCAAATCATACTTTTGTTTATGGGAGTTGTCACTCCTTCCAATCAATTTTATGACTAGGGAAGTTAGAATTTCCCTCATATCTTGTTATTTCTCATATACTCATGTTAAATTCACCAAACACATCAAATCAATCACAAGGTTTAAAGGTTGTTCTCTTTACAACCCCCTCACAGAATCACTTAATTTCTTGGTTTAAAGTTTGTGTTGTTTGCCTCGCCATCCAACAATCCAATTTCTAGGTTCAAAGGTTGTTCCTTTTGACTCTCTTTAACACCTTAACTTCCAATTTTAAATGTTATACCCTTTTTCAAAGGTTTCACCCTTTACCTCACTTTGACAACTTAATTACTTGGTTTAAATATTGTTCCCTTTGTCTCGATATCTACTAATCCAATTTTTAGGTTCAAATGTTGTAAATTTTGAAAAAGGTTGTACACTTTGACAAATTTTGTGCTCTTTACCTCACTTTAACACCTCAACTACCAGGTTTGAAGGTTGCCCCTTTGCATTGATTTAACAACTCAATTTCTCGGTTTAAAGGTTGCACCTTTTGCCTCACCATCCAACAACTCAATTGATAGGTTCAAAGGTGTCACCCTTTGATAAAGGTTATGCCCTTTACCTCACTTAAAAAACTCAACTTCCAAATTCAAATGTTGCACTCTTTACCTCGCTTTAACAACTCAATTGCTCAGTTTAAAGGTTGCACGATTTACCTCACCATCCAACAAATCAATTTCCAAGTTCAAAGGTTATGCCCTTTTCTTCGCTTTAACAACTCAACTTCTAGGTTCAAATGTTGCATCCTTTATTAAAGGGTATGCCCTTTGCCTTAATTTAACAACTCAATTACTTAGTTTAAAGGTTGTATCCTTTACCTCACCTTATAACTACTCAATTATCAGGTTCAAAGGTTGTGCCCTTTGCCTCTCTTTAACAACTCAATTGCTCAATTTAAAGGTTACCCCCTTTTCCTTGCCATCACAACCAAGGAATCCTAATCTGGTGTTTTGAGACATTAGTCAATCTAAATAGTATTCTCAAGCATTTTTAGATGACTTCACCGGATCTATAGATGCATGGATAGCAATGGAGCTATATTGATGGATAATGGGGATAACCTCAATTAGGGCTATAGACACATGTTTGGTAGTGGAGTATGCCTTATGAGTGGTGGCATGTCTATCACATTAGTGATCTTCTTTTGTATAGACCATTTTGTGATTATGGATGAGCTAGCTTAATTGGCTAAGTTTACAATTGGTTAGTCCAACCTCACTCAAAATGGATAAATGAACATCATTGCACATACACTAGTCCATGATAGGCTTAATATTAGTCATGATAGTCAAGATTTATGTAGGATATTGATTGACTACTAGATGATTTTGATTGTTCAAACTATGGTGTTTGACTTTCCAAAAATTCTTCTAACATCCAAGATCTCTTGGAAGATAAAATTAATAGCATAATGGCTAGTTTTTCCAAACAACAATGTTCTCTTCACATCATTAGTACACTATACAATCAATAAGTCATTAGCATCATCATACATAGTTGTCTAATACATATTCACACTATCATTTGCATTGCCTACCTACGTTTATTATTAGCTTTGCATTCCTCATACACATTGCATGTTTACTTGTCTCATATTAGGTTAATATGTCAGTGTGAATGTTAACATGTCATTGATTAATTCAAACCACTTGAGATGGTTTCTTTCAAACACATACATCCAAAAATATGACTACACATGCACATATCAAGTGCACATACCATACACTTTTCAAATACATACATTTTCATTCCTAACATCAACAATAAATAAAGGAATGCCACATTTCATACAACATCTATCAAATAAAATGCACCATAACATACATCATATCACAACAAAATCATAAACATACATTAAATTATCATATATATCCATGAATCCTCATCACATATATATCAAATAATGGATACATCACCAAAATTACTTGTAACTTGCATCATATATACATCTATATATGTCATAATATGCATCTTTGTGATCATCTCACCAAAAATATCCTACAAAAATCATGGCATGTCCACCACACCAAAAACATTGCTACAATACAACCATCAACTCACTACTACTAGTCCCTTGGAGTCTCTCCACTCCCCTCCTATCCATCATCAATTCACCCTCATACATTGACCCTCTAACCAACCAATCCATATTTCCCTTCCAAAGACCTAAAATTGAGCATTTATTGCTTCAAAAAGTAAGGTTATATTTGAGCCAACTTTTCCCCTATCAAAATTTTTCAAATTTTATAAAACCACCACCATTGGATCAGGCTCAAAAAGAGATTTTTGATGATATAATTTTTATTGTATTCTAACATAATTTGGTCCTCCAAAATATAAAAAATTTCCATATGGTTATATAGAGCCAATCATATGGACATGTATGATCATCAGGATTGTACCTAGGGGTATGATCACCAAAACCTTTCAATTTTCCATTAGTTTCTCTCAATATTCATCATTTTCATCATTCCTAACTACTATGTGCTTATCCAATGGTATTTTTTTCAAGTGATTCATCATTGTTCTCCACTTCTTCACCTATCAACTCAATGCTTGATGGGGTAGACATCATACACTAAAGTTACGTTGTGCATGATCAATACTCAAACACTCAATCTTGGAATTTACATGTATCCAAGAACCTTTTACTAATACTATCACAAGCCCTCATTTTCTAGGGCAAATAAAAGCAAAAAAAATCTTCTTTTGGTATGTTGTACGTTGATAACTACAATCTTACTCATGTGTGTATGCTTCATAGAGGTGGTCAATTGAGCTCATTGAAGCAATCATGAGGATACCTACATATGGCCAACTAGTCTACCAATCTAAATGATCTCATCAATTTGTCAAAAGCAAATTTTTAAGGATATTCATCCCTTCCATAATTATGGAATATTCAATTGATCATGACACAAGGAAATCTTATGTCTATTCCCTCAATCATTGTCACGACACTACAAAGGCCATAATAAATAATAAATCATAAATTCATTTCTCATAATTAACCACAAATTTGGTGTCAATTTTTTGCACTACATCATGTATTCACACAACGTAATACAAAAAGGGGTAAATGTAGACACCCAAAAATATCACGTTTATCCTTGTGTAGTGCTAACAGTTGATTAATTTACAAAACCCACAAATGTTGCATAAATTCCCAAAATTAACTATTCATATCACTTAATCCCCCTTGGCCACTTAATCCCTTTCTTATGCTTAGCCCTTGATCACCATATGACCACCCCTTTAGCTTAACTTAGGGGCACCTCTTCCTAGTCTATCCTTTGACTAGTATTTATATGGAACAAGAAAATACTGAACTATTTTATTCATAAAATATTACATATTTATAGTCTTGTAATGCCTATGTACAAATCATGGTATGGTAAAACCTATGGACCAATACCATGTATGATAAAGAAATAGGATATGAACACATTAAATTTTGGAAGCTTTCTAGAAAGTGGCCTACAAGTGCATTATGGAACGTGCTATAGAAGGTGCTTATCATTTACTATTATGTTAATATTATGTGTCCTCATCATTCCTTCCCACTAAAGAAGCATTGAATTCAAATGCATACAAATGTGGAGGAGAAAAAAAAGGAATATAAGGGAGTTTTGGGTACAAAAAAAAATGCACTCTAAGGTACAAATAAAATAATATCAAGGATGAGCTAGAGCAAATTTTCACAAAACAAGAAAATGAGCTTTCTGATGACTATAAATATGCCTATGCTTACAAATATCAGGATGGTCTCACAAGTTGGCATGAAAAGAAGAGCATAATGTGTTTCTTGGTAAAAAGGAATATTCCCTAAAATATTCCATAAATTTATGTTTATTTATTCTTATTTTTATTTTTTATATAAGTTTTTTTAATATTTATTAAATTTTTGGATGCGCTCTATGTGATTAGCACATGATGATTGCATGCATTTGGTGCTTGCACATTGAGTGTGCATTTATCAAATGTAGTGGTATGCAAAGTGGAGCACTTGGCATGGTGCAAGGCTCCAAATGGGTATGTGCAATGGCCATGTTGTGTGGTGTGGTGCATCAAAGGGGTACGTGTAGGCTGGGTGGCTCACAACGCCTACGCAGGGCAAGTGTGTATAGCTCGTAAAGCCTACACAGGGCACATGCATAAAGTATTGTATGCCTCTCATAGAGGCCCATGTGGTACATGCATAAATCTATGTGGGTCTACCATGGAGGGTATAGGTATGGGGGAAAGGCTGGTGCATTATTAGGCACACTCTATTGGAATGTAATTAGTTGTGGAAGGGTTGCACGAATATTAGGATTCGATCAAGAAATTGAGCGCATACTTATTGAGAAATGGTCATGCGAGTGAGAGAGGCATAGACTTGGATTAGTAGTAATGTAGGACTAAGTATGGGCAAATGAAACCCTTGAGCATCCATAGCAAATAAATCTAAAATTTTAGTATGAACAAGTGGTGGCCATGGCAATGAGCATTGGGAAGGCCATTGAAGTAGAGAAACATGGTGGCCAGGAGGCGAAACTACTAGAAAAATTATCAGGAAGGCTAGAAAAAATATTTATAATATCCTATATATATGAATATATATGAATATTATTTTATTTAATTATTTTTTTAGTTTTATTTTATTTTTATTTTTATTTTATTAATTTCAATCAAGTGTCCATTATAATGAAAATTTTGACTTTATAACATTATCATAGACATTAAAGCCTACCCATCATGAAATAATAATGCAATGAACATCAAAAATTAATTATCCTATGGGCACCTTAAAAACATGGCGAAAGATCATCAAATAAAAGCCACAGTCAAACAAGCACATAAAACCTTATGAAATAAACACGATGAGGATAGTCATCACCATACAATCTTACAATGCAACTATGGAGGCTACAAAGCAACTTAGAAGGGAGGAACCTATTGAAATTATTGCTCTAAGGACACCAAGATTCTCTAAAACCAAGCAAAAAGGTGGGTCCCCAATTCTTGTGGCTAGTTATGGAGCAGCCACAATAGGTACCATTCCCTGTAGGACCCTTCGAGATCAATAACCCCCAAGGCACCTTCTTTAGAAATTTTATGACTTTATAGAACCACTCATGGTTTGGTTCTATATGAATCATGTTCACTAATTATTTGTTGTCAAAAGCCTCACGTTGCATCGCTGATTGCGAGAGTGTCTTCATATGAATGGTAGTGAAATCAAGAAATAGGTTCTAAGGGATCAAGGATCTCAAATATGCCATAGTGTCTGCAAATATATTGGATGTATGAGAGATTACCTCGATGTTGTACCATTCTATTTGGGCTATATAAGTGTCAACAAGATATTTTTAAGCTTTTAGGATTGGACACCTATATTGAAATAGTCCCTTAACTTGGTTAACAATGAGAATGGAATCACCAAATTTATTTAGATTTTTAATCCTCATAGTGATTGATGTTTGGAGACCCGGGATTAGGACTTAGTATTCAGCATTGTTATTTGTGCAAGGGAAGTCTAGCTTGAATGACAAGGACATTAGAGCACCTTGTGGCATGAAAAACATAATCCCTGCACCACCCCCTTGCTCATACTTTGAACCATCGAAGAACAAATTCATGTCAACTTTATTATCAGGTTCTTCGAGTTTGAGTGCTTTCGATAATACAAAGACTACCTCATCGGTAAGTTCTATGGTGAGAGGCTTATTATCCTAAAGAGGCACCTCTACCAATTGATCAACTATGACTTTTCCCTTGATGTACTTTTGGCTTATGAATTCCAAATCGAATTCTATCAATAGCATGATCCACTTTGTAGTATGTGTATTATGATATGTCTTGCTCATCATATACTACAAAGGATTTTGTTTTGATATCACATATGTTGTATGGCTCAGCATGTAGTGGTGCAACTTCTTAGTCGTAAAGACCACTGCTAAGCATAGCTTCTCTACGTATGTGTATCCTAGCTCGGAACTCATGAAGGTGTGGCTGATATAGTATATCACTTGTTCTTTATCTTGCACATTCTTTTCAGCCAACATGGTGCCCAATTCATAATGGATAGTAGATATATAAAGCAAAAATGGCATGTCTAGCCTTGGTGGAGCTAGTACTGGTGGTGTTGCCAAGTATTATCATACAACATCTATCAAATAAAATGCTCCATAACATACATAATATCACAACAACATCATAATCATACATTAAATTATCATATATATCCATGAATCCTCATCACATATATGTATCAAATCATGGATACATCATCAAAATTACTTGTAAGTTGCATCATATATACATCTATATATGTCATAATATGCATCTTTGTGATCATCTCACCAAAAATATCCTACAAAAATCATGGCATGTCCACCACACCAAAAAAAATTGCTACAATACAACCATAAACTCACTACTACTAGTCCCTTGGAGTCCCTCCACTCCCCTCCTATCCATCATCAATTCACCCTCATACATTGACCCTCTAACCAACCAATCCATATTTCCCTTCCAAAGACCTGAAATTGAGCATTTTTTGCTTCAAAAAGTAAGGTTATCTTTGAGCCAAATTTTCCCTTATCAAATTTTTTTCAAATTTTATAAAACCACCACCATTGGATCAGGCTCAAAAAGAGCTTTTTGATGATATAATTTTTATTGTATTCTAACATAATTTCTATGGTGAGAGTCCTATTATCCTAAAGAGGCACCTCTACCTCATCGAGAAGTTGTAGAACCTCCTACGAAAGCTATGAAAAGTTGTAGAGGGAGCATAATATTTACTACAAAATTTGTAGGTTGGAGAGGTAAAATTGGCATTTCCAGACAAATCTCCACATGATCATGTTTTAAAGCAACAACTTCTTCAAGGGGACTTTCTTGTTCCATAATTTCTTCCATGTCTAGATCCGTAATATTAATATCATTATTAGCATAAGGAATAGAAATAGGAGGTATCAAAACCTCTTCTTTTTCTACAGTGGTATGGTCTAATGGAAGGACGATAGGCTTTTTACCCATAAACCCTGGTTTGATTCCAGGTGCTGCTACAAGATATTTTTCAACAATAATTTCTTCTTCAACCAAAATAATTTCTTCTTCAACAATATTCTTTTATGCTACCATTTCTTCCATCATGGTAGCTCACATCTACTATATTTCAACATAGATATCTCTAGATCATCAAGATATTTCCTCTAGCAAGGGATTTGGGATTGACAACAAAATGCCTTACATGGAAGCAAAAATAGGAGTAAAATAATGAAGGATTGGGATGATCTGATACCAATGATATGGAACAAGAAAATATTAAACTATTTTATTCATAAAATATTACATATTTATAGGCTTGTAATGCCTATTTACAAACCATGGTATGGAAAAACCTTTGGCCCAATACCATGTATGAGCAAGAGATAGGATAGGAACACATTAAATATTGGAAGATTTCTAGAAGGTGGCCTACAAGTGCATTATGGAACATGCTATAAAAGGTGCTTATTATTTAATATTATGTTAATATTATGTGTCCTCATAAATTCTACCTTTCACCTAAGCCTAGCTCACCCTAGCCTAACCATGGTTGACTCTTAACCTTGGTCAAACTCCACATCATAGTCAAACTTAAACCCATGGTCAACCTAACCCATGGCCACCTCACCTAGTCTACCCTTTTGACTAGCCTAGCCTCCACCTCACCTTGGTCAACCCTAAACCCATGGTTAACCCAACTATGGTTAGACCTTAACTCTTGCTCCCCTCCACATCCCCATGTGCATTCAATGTCATAAATGACATTTGAATACCTTTTGCATTAAGGTATTCAAGGCATTGAAAGTAGGGATGAGTCATCCTCCACCATGCCATAATGGGGAGAAGAATTTCATGCCTCACCCATGCCCATTTATTGCATGTGGATGGGTGAGGACTTTTTTCATCCAAATCCATTTACGAGGTATGGCACCCCATACCACCTTAGGGTACACCTTAGACCCCCTAGCCATGGCCAATAATAGAAGGCCATTTTTACCATTTTAAATAATCAAACATTCACATACTCAGACTTTACATAAATCCATCTAGACTCTAATTGTACTCACCATCACTCACTATCAACCACCATGAATACCCACATGTGCTTATTGATAGCCCCTCTTTTTTTGTAAGCTACCCCTAAATTGCAAGTACATAAGACTACCTAACATGGAAAGGAGCTATAAATACACCAAAAGGACCTCTACAATATAAATTTATTCTGTATGGCTAACATGGAGCTAATCATATGGATAGGTATGATCAAAAGATTCATACCTAGGGGTACAATTCTCTTCAAAGGTATATTTTAGTTCAAAACCTTGTAGTAGACCACCAAGCCAAGTAAGTAATATTATTTTACTATTTTATATCACTTTCATCATGCAATAGGCTAGTTTCATTTGGTATTTTATCTTCTATCATAAGGGGTCTAATTGAGATAGGCCCCCAAATATTACTAACCATTTTTGTAGGGTTGTGCAGGTTTAGAGGACCTTCTACAACTAATAGTGGCTCACACACAATAAGTCCACTCCTTTTGAGGATCCTATAGAAGACCTTTGGTGTTGTTAAACCATTGACTAGAAGAGGCCTCCCTTTTTGGGAAACCCATTTTGTTGCCCATGGGGTAATTTTGTAGAAAGGACCAATCTTGTAACCCTTTTACTTGCTAATACAAACAACATATTTTCCATAGCATTCAATGCTATATATTTAGTAAGAGTGAACCCCTTCCTACTTCACTCTCGTTTAACAAGTATGATGAAGCCAATTTTTTCTTTAGGAAACCCCATAGTGATACCATGTCATTACATGGGTCACATTGGTATGGGAAATATGAAAAGTAACTATGGTCTCTCCTTAGTTTTGTTATATGCTTATTCACACACTTCATCAATGTCAATCTCTTAATTGTGCTTTATCCCAAATTAATAACCAATGAAAATTAGTGAGGAAGAAGATATTTCCTTATAGTCCTATCTAAGATAACTCTTGTGTTGGGGGATCCTCTTCCCAAATATTTAGTCTTACCTCCTCATATTCACCTAATCAAGAACAACTATCTCTAAGTCTATTTGATATTAAAAACCTAGGAGTCTTACTTACTCCTTCTTAACTCAAGGATGAGTCACTTATTGAGGAAATAATAAATATTAATATTGGCACTGATGATTGGGACCCCTCACAAAAACCTATGTGAACTTATTGAAAAAATATTGGTACTAATGATAATCATAAAATTTTAAAATTGGTAAGGTCTTAACTCTCAATGAGTGAGTGGAATATGCTAATATTTAAAGGAATTTAGATATAATTTTTCTTGGACCTACACCAGCATGCCTAGGCTTGATCCCTTTCATAGTCCACCACCTTGTCATGTGACTATACATGAAACCTATGAAACAAAAATTAAGGAAGATGCATCATAATATTGCTCTCCTTGTAAAATATGAGCTTCAAAAACTCTTGGTTATCAACTTCATCAAAGCTATTAACTATTTTGACTAGATCTCCAATATAGATTCAAACACCAAAAAAGGAAGGTACGGTATGAGTTTGCACTAACTTTTGAGACATGAATAAGGAATGCCCTTAGGATGATTTTCCTCTCCTTAATATCGATATGATAGTCAATTTTATTGTGAGTTCTAGAATGATATCCCTCATGTATGGCTTCTCTATATATAACCAAATTAAAATCACTCATAAATACTAAGAAAATATAGTCTCCATTACCCCTTAGGGAATATTATATAATCAGGTCATGCCCTTTGATCTAAAGAATGTTGGAGTGACGTATCAAAGAGACATGACATACAATTTTCATGATATGATGCATGACATTATGGATGATTATGTTGATGACCTTCTCGAGTGTTTTATCAATCATGAGGATCATATCCATAATTTATGCTACATCTTTGTGTGACTACAAGAATATAAAGTCCATTTGAAACCACAAAAATACATCTTTGGAGTAACATCAGGTAAATTATTAGGGTTTATTGTATTCTATTGAGGAATTGAAGTAGATCCTACTAATAAACTGGCCATTATAGACATGTTACCTCCTTAAAACTTAACAAACCTTCATAGTCTCCAAGACAATTTGCAATTTATTCTATGATTTATATCAGAACTTGTGGATAAGTTTCATCCTTTCTCTAAGATTTTAAGGAAATATGTTGAATTCAAAAGGGATTTTGAGTGTCAAGGGCTTTTGATGCTTTAAATACATATCCCTTATCATCTCCCATCCTCATGTCTCCTAGCCTATCTCAATCATTATTGTTATATAGTAGCTATAATACATGTCCTTGGATCTATGATAGCTTAGTATAATGATCAACATCATGAAAGAGTCATTTACTACATCAATAGAACATTGGTTAGTTATGAAACCCTTTACACACTACTAGAGAAATTATACCTAGAAGTAGCATTTGCTTCTAAAAAATGAAGACATTATATGCTTAGTAAAAAACTTATGTTATAGCAAGGGTCATGTCCAAACCTCACCTTTTTGAATGAATCTCTAAATGGGTCATTGCCCTTTGTGAATTTGATTTAGAATTTATTAGTCAAAAGTTGCTAAATGATAAGCGATCGGAGACCAATTAGTCGTAACACCACTAGAATCTAAACACCCTTTAGTAATAGATTTTTCATATGAATCTATCCTTTCCATAGACATAGACAAACCTAACTTTTGGATCATATACTTTGATGGCTCTCAATGCATCAAAGGAATGAGGGTAGAAACTATCCTAGTAACCTTGTAATGACAACTTATCCCCTTATTGTTTAAAATTCTTTTTTTGTGCACAACAACATAGTAGAACATGAGGACCTCATCCTAGGAATTCGAGTAACATTGTCTCTAAATGTTAAAACCATCTCTATTTGTGATGATTCTCAACTTGTATTTAATAAAATCAATGGGGTCTACTAGACAAAGGATGAGATATTAAGACCATATAAAGACATTGTTGATAAAATTATGGTATCTTTCAAAAAAATCACCATTTATTACATCTTGATATGGTTTTCATTGTGTCTCTTGTTCCTCTAGAATTAGAATATGAGCAAGCCACTATCATTATACATCTAGTTCAAGAACCTACAACCTTAGAATATAGTTAGTCTCCTTTATATATCTTCATTATCAAAGCCTCTTCATCCCAATAATCATGGCATCAAGACACATTTACCTTCTTAAATAATGGCATACTACCTAAAAGGTTGAATTGTAATGAGCACAAAAATTTCAAGCAACACACCTATTGTTATGTCATCATCAAAGATATTCTCTATCATCACTCTTTTAATGGCATACACAAATACCTAAATTTAAAAGAATCATAAATGGTCATAAAAGATGTCCATGATGGGTCATGTAGTGGCCACTTTAATGGTATAGCTATCATAAAATAACTCCTCAAGATAAGATAATATTGGCCATATATAGAAAAAGACTTATGATTATGTCAAGACATGTGACCAATGTCAAAAGCATGATAACCCAATTCATTCTTCTTTCCAATAACTACAACTAATCACCTTACCATGTCTCTTATCCATAGGGTACCTTTATATCATTGGTAATATCAATCCATAATCATCTACTGGGCATAAACTCATTATCATAGCCATTACGTGTTTTACTAAGTGGGTCAAACCCATGCCACTATCTTCTGCTATTGGATTCTAGATCTATAAATTCATCCTTAATCATATTTATTGTCACTATAGAATACCATCTATCTTAATCTTAGACAATGACACACCTTTCAAAAATAATTTCTAAAATATCTATGCCTAATACAAAATTCAACACAAATGGTCAATGCCTTACTAACCTTTGGGTAATGGTTAGGTAGAAGCATCTACTAAGATATTAATCAACATCCTTATGAAATTTATCATTAAGTATGGTTGCCACTAGTATTTTCTACTCTACCCTAATTCATGGTAATACCACACTAGTGTCTAAACACATATTGAAGTGATTTCCTATACCTTGGTTTATGGAACCAAGGTTGTTTTTGCCTTCAAACTTGAGGTTCCTTCTTTATGATTCTTACTTCAAGACTCTTTTGTTATGTACAAATATCATCTTGGTCTCAAAAACTCCTAGATAAAAAGTAGATCCATACCCTAGAACACCTACTAGTTTATCATGGCAAACTCAAACACACCTATAACAAGAAGGTGTAATTCCAATATTTTAAAATCAGTGATCTAGGTCTCAAATAGAATTAAAAGAAAAATAATGCCAACATCAAGCCTAAAGGTAAGTTTTAACCTAACTAGCTAAGTGCATTCATAATCACTACTAAATTTGGGTCAGGAACTTAATACCTAGTCATCTATGATGGTAAATAACAAAAAGAATCAATCAATATAATACATCTTAAAATAAATTATGCTTGAGTCTATAAAATCTACTTTCTTATGTGCCTAATTGCATGGTTGCCAATATGCATGATTTCCTGACATCATAATTACTTGTACATATGTACCTAGTTTTGCATGGATTACTTATTTCATATATCAAGTAAGGAGGCTCGTAATGATGCAACGAAGACCTTAACTAGCAAATATATTATTTTGCATTACACTTATACTAGGTAACTAATGCTAGAATATTCTCCTAGTTTCATAATCCTTACTTCCTATCAATATATCTCCTCTATTCAATATCACTTGTTTACTTCACTTGGCTTACTCACTGATCCTTGAGAGAGGGGTTTTACCTATTCTATACTTCACATATGCACAATACCTTATGGATTTGCCTAATATAGAATTATATGTAATCCCTCTCTCCTCTAACATCTAAGTAAGCTAGGACTACCCATCCTCATCAAGCCACTGACTTGGTTTGACGTTGTGCTCATATAGAATATGCTAGAGGGGTGGGTTATGTTCTAATAATCCTCATACACATAATTGTTTTTGGATTTCTTAGTAATAGCATGGCGTCCCTCAACTCTATTTGGTCTATATGACCACTGTGACAACCATTTTTCTTTCTCAAGCAAAAATCTTATTCTATTCCGTCAATGGATCAAGTGATATATGACATGATCATCCATAGCCCTAATAAGCCTATCATTATCTTTCTTCTTATTTATTTTTGGATCTAGTTGTATTCAAATTCCACTTAAATATAACAATATATTGGGCTTCTTGTAACTTTGCATGTGCAACACACTCAATCATAGGCACTAATATTATTTTTTAATTTTGCATGCTACTAAGTGGTCCTAGCATGGGCCCTCCTCATATTTCTTATTTTTATCAACTCTAAGTCACCTAATAGACTCTTCAAAGACTCAAACCTATTGATCCATTTTATTGCAGGCATGAAATTATCTCAAATTTGTTAGGCAATGGATCAATGGGGCTGGATATTTCCATGATATACTAGGTAGTCATGAGAAAACATAAAAAATTCTCTTTTTCCTTTGTAAATTAAATTCATCTATGTTGTCTACTAGACCAAGGGTAGATCAACCCCTCAATCCAATATCTTGCAAGCGTGTAAACACTTATGGCTTCACCAACTAATGGATCCAATGTTTCCAACTCCCTAGTCAGTGTATTAGGAAACCAAGAGCAACCTATTAAACATATACAACCTTCTCATTTATCTGCATTGCCTAATAAATCATTGCTAAGCTCAAGCCCTTCAATTCACTACCTTACAAATGTGTAAGTATTATATATCTATATATATATATATATATATATATATATATATATATATAAGATATATACCAAATAATGAATTTAGGATTTTAAACATAGAAATCGATGTATTGGACAACCATTAAAGTGTTTTATATTCATTATCTCTTATCTTTCGTTTTAAACCTATTGCATTGCTTAGTAGACCACTAAGAGGCTCAAATCCCTCAATATACAAAACCTTACAAATGTGTAAATATTTATACATGCACCAAATAATGAATAGATGGTTTTGAACCTCCTAGTTGGCATGTTAGAAAACCAAGAACATCCTTAATCATCACTTTTTATGATCTTATTCTTGTTCAAATAAATTCATTCAGGTTGTATCATACACCATTATGAGTCCCAGGCCTCATGAACCACTACCTTACAAGTTTGTAAGTCCTTATAGACCCACAAAGAAATGATACACAAGGCTTGGCCCTTGCAAGGATATATTAGATAGCCAAGCAAAAATGTGTTCTTATCTCTCTTTAGCATGAACATTATCTCATTTTTCCCTTCCTACTTATGGCCCTTGAGAGCATGGGAGTTTATTTATTGATACTTTATGAGTACAAAAAATCTTATGGATTCCCCAAGTAGCAGATCAATTTAGTCACCATCTCTCATTGGTGTATGAGCTAGTTGGGACACACTCTCCTAATCATAGTTTCATCTTCTTAATCCTTTCCTACTTATGGACCATCAAGAGGGTGGTATAACTAATAAATAATTCATAAGTGGATAACAATGTATTGATTTGTCAAGCAATAGATTGATGCAAATATCACCTCTTGCTAACATGTGAGATTGTTGGGATATATTATCTTCACTACAACTAAATATCTTTACACAACATCTCTTATCTTATTTCATAAATTGGATAAATGATGAAATTCATGATCATTTACAATATTGATATCCCAATTTACCCTTTTTTATACCTCCTTCATCTGTTCTTGCTACTTTATAGGCCCTCAAGAAGAGCAACTATTTCTAACCACTATTTTATGTATATAATATCTTATACATACACCAAGAAATGGTGAGAAATACCCCCTCTTATTAGTTATTTATAAGGAAGACAAATAGATATTTTTGGCATATCATTCCTCTCATCACAACTCAATCTTAGTAATCCCCTTTATACAATGTCTCTTCTATTTCATCAATGGATTACATGATGAAAATCATGATCATCTATGGTCCTAATAACCCCATCAAACTCTTTTCTTCTATTTCATCATCAGGCTACATGGTGAAAATCATAATCATCCATTATCTTGATAGCCCAACTCCTTACTTTTATTTTGTTTCATGAATTCAACCTTGCCTATCCTAACTGCCTTGTACACCATCAAGAAAAATTGATACTTCTAACTATTATTTTGTATATAAGTAATATTTTATACATATGTCAAGTAATGGTTAGAAATGTCCTCTCTTCTTGAAAACCTACAAGGTATCTAGAACAAACTTCCTTGGCACATTATCTACCTCAAGCTCACATCCCTTTTATTTCATCCTTGTTACATACTTGAGGGTAAACTCACTCAAATTATCAGACAAATTCCCTAGTGGGTGCATCCAATTATTTTAAACTCAAATTTTATTTACTTTTAAATAGGTCATTTGTTCATGTAATCTCTACAATAAGTTGCACCAAGATTCAAGACTTTTATATAATACATTCCCATGGACATACTATCAAAATTTGTACAAAAGTCACATCTCTTGTACATCATCAATGTAAGTCCCCCTTGGGCATAACATTTAAAATCCCTATTGGGAATAAAATTTCAAAGTCTCCCTAGGGCATAAAAAATTTTCCCTCTTGAACATAGACATCCAAAGTCCCCTTGGTGCATAGAAATTTAAATTCCCTCTTGGGAATAGGTATTTAAAGTACCTCTTGGGAACATACATTTGAAGTCCCCCTTAGGCATAGACATTTAAAGTCCCTCTTGGGCATAGACATTTGGAAGTCCCCCTTGGGCATAGACATTGAAATTCCCACTTGTGCATTTACATTTGAAGTCCCCCTTGGGCATAGACATTGAAAGTCTCTCTTGTGCATTAACATTTGAATTCCCCCTTGGGCATAGATATTGAAAGTCCTTCTTGTGCATAGACATTTGAAGTACCTCTTGGGCAAAAATATTTAAAATATATTTGAAGTAATCCAATTATTGATCTTATGTAAGTCATAACTTGTCCACTTATCAACCCACATAATTTTTTATACCAAAATCACTTGCTTGATTTCCAACAATTATCTCATCATTCAACTATTAGATTTTAACCAAATCAACTACCCTCCCAACTCTCTCAATCATATCCTCAACTTTAAGTGGTTTTACAAAATAACTTAGTTGATATACAAAACCACTTAATTGGTTTACAAAATCACTAATTCACCTTGTCATATACATTAACTAATAGTGCATGGTACTAAATTAACCAAATTAATCAAGTTTATCAATTTTGTATGTTTTTCGTGTATCTATCAATCCAACTGGTACATCATAAAATTTATTTATTAAATGACAACCATGTTAAATAAACTATTTAGATACTAATTCCATTCATCAAATATAATATACTAATCTACAAAATCCTATACTTCACAAAACTATTAATCTATTATTAAAATTTTCCAAATCAAATTAATCACTTTACCATCTTATCAATTCAGTTAAATTCAGCATCAAGTCACCAAGCAATTGTGTTAATTATACCACTCCACTTAACAAGCATAATTAAGGCATTCACTACTTGAAATTTGGTTATATTAAATTAAACAATGCTTAATTGATGCAACCACATAATACTATACAACATATTTTCATAATCAAACTTAATTCATTATAAATATACCCATTTGATTAATTCATGTTCCACTAAGTTAATAACATTCTCCCACCAAAATAATACTCGGGCAATAATTTTCAACCCATTTCTTAAAAACTTGAACTCTTTTTCTTTTCATAATTTTATTATTCGAGTCATGTAGTAATCATGGTTTCATGCAAATCAGTAAACTCAAACCAAGACATGTTCGGTCGCCCAAAACTATCATAACAAGTCAATTTTATCACATCTAATTCAAATTCTATACTAATACAAAAATTTATCAACAATAAGTTGCCTTAGCACTTAATCAAAATCGCATTATATTTTCCATATGAAATAGATTTATAAAAATTACTAAATCATCACCAAATCATGAGAAAAATACTACTACTAATTTCATTTATTAAATATAATGCATCGGTCCATATAAAATCAAATTTTACCATACGATTAATTTATTCGTATATTTTTTCCAAAATATATTATCCATTAGATTACACCAAATTAAGTGCATCTGCATCAAAATAAAAGAAACTCTTGATTAATTATCCATCATAATGCATCACCAATATCTTACAACAACATATAAAACCAATCGCATCACAAGACTAAGGCAGTAAAACTATATATATATATATATATATATATATATATATATATATATATATATATATATATATATATATATATATATATATATATATATATATATATATATATATATATATATATATATATATATATATATATATATATCAATGAATCAATATACATAATCATATTACTGGTGTACCACAATGTCAAAATTGGTACACTTAGTATAATCAATAGGTAAGTGTAACACATAGCTAAAATTCAATGCATTTAGCCTCATCAATCTACAAGACTACGCTCCAAAATAATAACTGCTCAATAATATGACCCTATGTATCCCCCTACTAGTGGTGGTAGTGGAAACAATAGTGGTCATATCCCAACAAAACTCTAGGACTACCTAGTAACTAACCTAAATTTAGAACAAGTCCTCAATCATGTTAGATATGGTATACTCCACTCGGCAAGATCTACTATATAATAAGTTATCATGTAATACATATATCACTTGATATCAATCTATTAATCACCTTGTACATCCTATTGTTGTTCCTCAAGCTCAACAACCCATCCAAGCAACATCTTGACCATATCATTCATATCATCTCTTGATCTTGGGACCTATGCAATAGTAGTATCCCCCTTTGTAGTAAGACAATCTGAAGAACACAAGCTTATACTGAGAGGGGGGGTGAACATTATAAGACCATTTTTTACTTTACTTATCACAATAAATATTATGCAATATATTAATGGTAATATCAATAGCAGAATCTAAAACAGAGCACAAAACATCACACACACATGAGACACCAATTTTACGTGGTTCACCCAATGTGGGCTACTCCACGAAGAAAATCTCACTAAAATTTTCTTAATCAATCTCTTGGGAATCCTTTCCCTATTATAATTTTTATGGACCTCTATCCAATGGAGATACCAATCCCCTAAATCAAGTTCATGGATATATATCCATAGGATAACTCCTCTGCTCTGGTTGCTGATCCTCTAGAAGACTACTGCCTCCACTACACTGGCTTATGGATATCTCTCCACTAAAGACTCTTGTCCCCACTTAGAAGACTTGTCCTAACTACCCTGGTTGATGGATATCTATCCACTTGGATACTACTGTCCTCTCTTCTCCGTCACCTCCAAAGCTCTATCTCAAATATGTACTAAACACAATCCTTCAGTCTAGCACAAATCTGCTCAATCTCTATCTCTGGTCTGGCACAAACTTATTCTCAAATTTACAACAAACTCTGCTCTCAAATCTGCACTAAACAATGTCCTTCAATCTAGCACAAATTTGCTCAATATCTATCCTCAAGCCTTAACTCAAGGCTTGGCACAACTCTGTTGGATCTCCCCTAAACCTTAACTCAAGGTTTGAACAAATCAATCATCTCTTCTCTCAAGTCTTCTTAAAGACTTATCTCAAATCTACCTTGTAAGCTTCCACAAAATCTCACACTCATTTGTCCACAAGTCCTCTCTAGAACTTGCTCAAATATATTCTACAATTCCTCTCTAGAACTTAATCAATCTGCTCTACAAGTCCTCTCTAGAACTTGCTCAATTCTGCTCTACAATTCCACACAGAACTTGCTCAAATATGATCAACATGTGCACACTGAACTTGCTTAAATATGCTCAACAAGTCCACATAGAGCTTGCTCAAATCTGATCAACAAGTCCACACAAAACTTTCTCAACTCTACTCAACAAATACACACATAACTTGCTCAACTCTACTCAACAAGTCCACACAAAACTTGCTCAAATATGCTCAAAAATTCCACATAGAACTTGCTCAAATCTGCTCAACAAGTCCACATAGAACTTGTCCAATCTCATAGAAACATAAATAGAATTGTTAGAGACTCAATATGTTCTATACTAATCACAATGCTCAATTACTTTCAATCACTCTCTTAGAAACATAAGGAGAATTTTTGGAGACTCAATATGCCTCAAATTTAACTCAATGCTCAATCACTTTCTTAACTCAATTCAAAATATAGAATAGTTTGTTTTATGGAACTTGAACAATCACTTCACACATCCACTTGACTAGGATCAACCAACTCTACTCAACCAATCACTCAATGAGATAATCCTTGCTCACAAACCCTAGTCCAAGTATATTATCACTTACTCAAAATGTTTCCAACAATGCTCAACAACCAATCTCACATAACAATGATACTCATGTTCTTTTCAAATCCTTGTTCAAGTTCTTCACTCAATCAATGGCTTCAACAATAATGCTTATAAAACAAATCTCACATAACAATGATACTCATGTTCTTTTCAAACCCTAGTTCAAGTTCTTCACTCATCAATGGCTTTAACAATAATTATTACAAAACAACTCCCACATAACAATGATACTCATGTTCTTTTCAAATCCTAGTTCAATTTCTTCACTTATCAATGGCTTCAACAACAATGCTTATCAAACAAGGTTTTAACCACACTTATTTATTCCAAAAAACCTTGAAGCAATCACTCAACACACTCAATAGGAAACCCTAACCAAGTCCTTTTCACTCCAAACTTATTTTCCAGAAAACCAATCAATCAATTCAACTATGGAAGAATATGCTCATACCTTTTCTTGATTGAAGGATGATCTTCAAAAACTTCCTTTAGGAATATCTTTTTCTTTGCCAAGTGCCAAGGGTTAGATAACAGGTGTTATACTTCACAAAATATAAGAATAGCTCAATTTCATAATACACATTATATCTCCTTCTCCATAGCAATATTTGACAATAATATCTTCACAAAAATTTCCTCTTCATTTTTTATATTTCACAAAATTGATATTCCAACTTAATTTCTATCTCCTAAGGTAAAATAAAATTTACCTTAATAAAGCACCTATTTACCACTTAGGTAAATAAATTAATATCACCTTATAACTCCCTAACCTTAGCACAATTAATCAAATTCCACATACACCCCTAAAACCTTAGCGCAATAATAAAATACCACAAATATTCCCTTATTTCTCCTAAACCTTAGTATTATGCAAAAATCAAAAATTAAATTATAAAAACCTTTGGTGAATTCCCCTTTCGTAATTTTTAGAATTTCGAACCTGTGCCTTCTCCACGACTGGAACCTTAGCTATGGTAAGCTAGTCGTGTGAGCTAAGTGCTCCATGTTATTAGCTTAAGCCCTAAGGTTGCTTAAGCCTTTTCACAAAGGCTTCAAAGCCTTTGGCCTTCTCCTACATCTAGCGCTAAGCTAGACATAAAAGCACTTCTCCCTTTTCACTATCCCTTGCTTCAAACACCATGTTTTGCCTCGATCATGATGCTCTACCCTGATTACAATGTGTTGTCCTATTTCGGCAATACACCACTCACAAATTTTGGAGGCTTCAGATTTTTGCTTATGTTTGAATTCGAATTCTCAATTTCTTACTTCCCTAAGGTTTATCTTAGGGTTTAAATACCTTTCATTTGCTTTGCATATAATGTCGGTGGATGATTCGATTTGATGACATCGAATTGTATAAATTGTAATTTATAATTAATTTAAATTCAAAATAATTTAAATATTATAAATTTAATTTATAAATTGTAGAATTTAATAAAAAATTAAAGCCCTCATTAAATTAATATCAAATTGTCATTTGCACTTCATTGGGTTGATGAAAAATAATTTTGCCATCTTGGTTTTAATAAAAACCTTAATTCTGCCATCACAATATTAGAGAACTATCATTATGGTTTTAATAAAAAACCTTTTAATGTGCCATCATGGTTTTAATAAAAACCCTTATAAAAACATATTTTGGACAAATTTTCTCCATCTCTTTGCTTTTCTTCCTGGTGTTAATGATGATGTACTCCATGGTGTTAATGATAGCTTCATGTCTTCACTTTGGCATCAATGACAACTTTTCATCTTGACATCAATGACACCTAAATGAGCTCAAAATGTCCAACAATATCCCCCTTTGTCATTGATGGTAACCCAAAAAAAATTTACCGAAAACTTGACCTTTCCTTTGTTTTGCTCCCCCTGGATCAATGCTCTCTCCTCTTTTCTTAAATACCAAATCTCTCTCCCTTACTCAAATATCTCCCCCTTTGACTGAAGAACACAAACTTATACTAAGAGGGGAGGGTGAATAGTATAAGACCACTTTTTACTTTTTCTCTCAAACCAATATATGCAATGTAAAGATAGAAATATCAACAGCAGTAATCAAAGCAATGTATAAAACACCACACACAATAGAGACACCACAATTTACATGGTTCACCCAATGCGAGCTACTCCATGGAGAAAATATTTTACTAAAACTTTCTCAATTAATCTCTTGGAAATCCTTTCCCTATTACAATGTTTATGGACCTCTATCCAAATGAGATGTTGATCCCCTAAATCTAGTTTGTGGATATCTATCCATAGGAAAACTCCTCCTTTGCTCTGGTTGGTGATCCTCTAGAAGACTACTACCTCCACTGCATTGGCTTGTGGATCTCTCTCCACTGAATACTCTTGTCCCCACTTAGAAGACCTGTCCTCACTACCCTAGCTGATGGATCTCTATCCACTAGGAACTATTATCCTCTCTACTCTGTCACCTCCAAATATTTGTCTCAATTATATACTAAACATAGTCTAGTCGGTTTAGCACAGCTCTACTCAACTCTTGTACTAAACACAGACTAGTCGGTCTAGCACAAGTCCACTCCAATATGTACTAAACATAGTCTAGTAAAACTAGCACAAATCTACTCAATAGGCCCACTCAAAACCTACTCAAATCTACTCAATAGGTCCACTCAGAACCTGCTCAAATCTGCTCAATAGGTCCACTCAGAACCTACTCAAATCTTCTCAATGGGTCCACTCAAAACTTGCTCAAATCTACTCAATAGGTCCACTCAGAACCTACTCAAATATGCTCAACGGGTCCACTTAGAACCTGCTCAAATATGCTCAATAGGTCCACTCAGAACCTACTCAAATATTCTCAACAGGTCCACTCAGAACCTGCTCAAATCTGCTCAATAGGTCCACTTAGAACCTGCTCAAATCTGCTCAACAAGTCCACTCAAAACCTACTCAAATCTGCTCAACAGGTCCACTCAAAACCTACTCAAATCTGCTCAATAGGTCCACTCAGAACCTGCTCAAATATGCTTAATAGATCCACTCAAAACTTTCTCAAATCTACTCAACAAGCTCACACAAAACTTTTCCAAATCTGCTCAATAAGTCCTCTCTAGGAATTAACCAAATATGTATTGTAAGCTTCCACAAAAACTCACACAAAATCAGTCCACAAGTCTTCTCAAAGACTTACCTCAAATCAGATTACCAAATACACACAGAACTTGTCCAATCTCATAGAAACATAGAGAGAATTTTTAGAGACTCAATATGTTCTATACTCAATGCTCAATCACTTTCTTAACTCAAATCAATCTCATAGAAGCATAAAGAGAATTGTTAGAGACTCAATATGTTCTATACTCAAAACTAAATCACTTTCTCAACTCAATCTCATAGAAGCATAAAGAGAAATGTTAGAGACTCAATATGTTCTATTCTCAAAACTCAATCACTTTCTCAACTCAACTTCATAGAAGCATAAAGAGAATTGTTAGAGACTCAATATATTCTATTCACATAACTCAATCTCTTTCACAACTCAAATCAGAATATAGAATAGTTTTTTTATGGAACTTGAACAATAACTTCATTCATCCACTTGACTAGGTCCAAACAACTCTACTCAACCAATCATTCAAGAAACAACTCTTGCTCACAAACCCTAGTACAAGCATGTATCATTCAACTCAAAATATTTCCAACAATGCTCAACAATAAATCTCACATAAAAATGATACTCGTGATCTTTTCTAACTCAAGTTCAAGTTCTTTGCACAATCCAATGGCTTCAACAACAATGTTAATAAAATAAGGTTTTAATCACAACACTTAATTCTAGAAAAATCTTGAAGCATTAACTCAACACTTTCGAAAATGAAACCCTAATCAAATCCTTTTCACTCCAAACTTAATTTTCAAGAAAGCCAATCAACCAACACAAAGAAGAATTTTCTCATACCTTTTTGCTTGACAAGGAGTTGATCTCATAGATCTACCACACTCACAATTTCTTCTTTACCAATCTCAACAAGGGTTAGAGGGTAATAATTTCTTCAAAAAAATACAATGCAAAATAATACCAAAATAACACCTTATCACTCCAACTCAAATAATATTCAAATACCCTCACAATAATCTTCTTTTAACACAAACCCTTTAAAGATCAAACAACACTCAAAAAGTCTTAACCCTTCAATATTTGCAATATAATAATTTAAGACTTTATTAAAAATATTAAATACCAAAGCTTCCTTATTACTCCAAGTAATACCTTCAACTACCAACGTTATTCACCAAACACTCTTTAAACAATTTCACAAGCAAACCTTATACCTCCAAACACCTTGTATTGAAATCTTAGGTAATAAAATCAATTAAAAAGCTTTTACCTTGGCCATCGACGGGTTTCGACCCCTTTACCTCTACCTCCGCAAGCAACCTGTTGTAGGCTCCATGACCACGTGCTCTATGAGCACATTTAAGAGCAAAAAGGCTCCTTCTCCTCCTTAGATTTTGTGCTCAATAAAAATGTATAAAAAACAATTTTCTTTAGTGCTCACCACCATGAGTTTCGAACACAGCACTTGCTTCCTCCAAACGTCTACGCTTTGCCACTTGGACCACCATTTCTAATGTGCTTCGAAGACTCCAACATTTTCGCTTTATCCTTGGCACTAAAGAGGAAAATGTTTTTCTTCTTCTTCCTCAACGAATCCTTTCAAAAATGCAAACGAAGCTCTTTTACCTTGGTGCAAATATTCTTCGATCGAGGGATAAACTTTGCAATGTCTTTGAGGCCACCTTTTATACACAACCATGTGTTTTATTCAAACGTCAGCGCTTACTTGTTTTAATGATGTCGGTGCCTTTAAACACTTTATAATATATGCAAAGTGCTTAAATTAAATTTGATGACATCAACATTATAATTTATAAATATTTTAAATTCAAAAGAATTTAAATTTTATAAATTATAATTGTAAGGTTTAATTTTTAAACCCTTCTTTTACTTTGCATTGAAACTCTTGACCTTTGGCCTTCTTCCTGGATATCAAATAGCAACTTTGACAACTTCATTCCTTGACAAAAACCTTGATATTAATGTTAACTGCATTTCTTGACATCAATGACAATTTTGGCTTAGGGACTCAAAATTTCCAACATTGACATCAATGGCAAAGGGTCACCCTTGGGGCTTGGGTCTAAGAATGAGACTCTTAGCTTATCCCATCCCACACATCCTCTTGAGGTGGTTAATTTCAGGGTGGAAGTATTTCTACTCTCAAAAGGCATTGTTCTTTACCTTTATCCTCTCTTCTTTTTATCTGATCCTTCTAATTCCTCTGACTATTTCTTTCAATATTCCTGTCCATGTCCATGATCCTATTTTTGTTCTTGTTCCTATTCATACTTGTTTCTAGAATATCTATTTTACACCACTTTGTTGTGTCACCATCATTATTTCACTTATAAAACTTAATGTTATTATTCCTTGGAGGTGCAAATGTTGTAGGATTTCTCCTAGTGAAGTCATACCTTCTTCTGTCATGAACCCTACAATTTATTGCCTTGTGACCAAACCAATTACATGAGTAGCAATAACCATGGAAAATTTTTATGTTTCCATATTCCTATCTTTTATGTATCCTACACTGTGAAGCCATGTGCCCAAACATGTGACATGAAAAACATCTTCCATTCAAGCTTCCTTGTCTTGACCTCATTGGTATCTTAGTCTCTCTTAACCTATTCTGATTGTTGTTCCATATGTTTCTTCCTGGTGCATTGTTCCTATTCTTGTTGAACTTTATGTTGTCCAACTCATCCTTAGAAGTCTCACTCTCTCTTTTACTTACTTCTTTTGATGCTTTTTTTTTGGTGTTTGAGCTTGACTCTCCTTTTTTTGCTTCATGTTTCCTTTGTTCTTCTTTAGAACTAAATCCTGTTTTGGTGACTGATGACTTTTGTGTATTGATAATTTTTTCCAAGCTCTTTGAATTGTGTAGCTTGTCCTTAGAATATTTTACTTCCATCCTTAGTGAAACTATCTCATGCTCTAATCTTTCACACTCTAAATCTTTCATTTTTATTTTTTTGGCCATACCTTCTTCAATTTTTCTTACCTCTTCAACTTTGATTTTGAAGTTGGTGAGTTCCTGTAGAAACTTTGCTTTTGCTTTCTCATCTTCTTGAGCTTGAACCCTTAATCTTGATTTCTCCCTTTTTAATTCTTCAAGAGTAACCATAAGTCTTTCACATTCTATCTCTTTTACCTTTGACTGTTCAACCATATTTTTTTCAACTCTTCTTGCATTTTCAACCTTATCTCTCAAGTCAGAGAGATCTTGTAGAATCTGTGTCTTACATTTCTCATATTCTTGTATTTGACCCTTCAATTCTACATTCTCTCTTTTCAATTCAAAAAGTTCCTTAAGAGTGGATTCCTCTTTTTATTTTTTTGAATCTTCCTCTTCTTTATTTTTTTGATCTTCTATAGGAGCATCTTCTTTTTCTTCTATTATTGAAAGTAGAGTTTCTTCTTCATACCTGTTTTGACTATCCCTATTATCATTTCTTGAACCAACCTTTAGAATTTCATTTCTAAAAATATCATCTTCACCGCTACTAAACCCATTGCAATAACCTGCATCATGACCGAGTTGACCTGTTGGAACAAAATCTGCCTTCGGTTAATAGTGTTGCGCCTTAGATTTTACCAACATTGAATAGACAGATCTTGCTTGAGATCATCTATCTAGTCTCCAGAGAAGGCTGGTTCCTTTGAGTTTTTTAGAGAAAATGGGAACATTAAATAAGGGAAATATAGCCTAAGCTAGAACTTCTCTCATGATACAGATTAGACAACAACAAACATTGATGATGCAGATTACTACTTTCAGAGTTTTCTTTATATCTTTTTATAGAAAACACAAATTCTTGAGTGCGAATTTCTTCCAAATACATGTAAATATATTTTAATGTTCAAATCTAGAAACAAGTTTTATAGATGCACAATCCATATTTCAGAACAGATACATTATAAAACTTAGAATGAATAAAAGTTAAAACACCAGATACATACACTTGCACACAGAAGTTTCAAAAGCCAGAAGAAGAAATCTTTTATTGCTTGTAATCCAGTACATGTACATCAAGCTTGTAAACGTCCAAGAGCCAAACTTTTTTTTGGAGTCACTCACCCCTATATATACCCTAAAAGAGTATCTTTTTCTAAGTACATCTTACTATTTTACAAGCAATCATCTGTAGTTTCTAATAATACACAACAAGTCTTCTATGAATTAGATATCTTCTTTGCAGATTAGATTCTAGACGAGCCTGTCACATTTTCAATCATCTGGAAAGCCTAATCTATCCTAGATTTTTGATAATCATGTCAGAAATCACTTCTTGGTGTCAGTGCATGCCTTTGATTGACAAAAATACATTTTATTCTTTTACAGCTGGTGTGTCGCAAAATCGCTACATTCTTTCCTTGCTTTGCTATTTTGTTGCCTCCAGACGCAAAAATGAGACATGTCACAAAATCGTGACATTCTTTCCTTTCTTTGCTCTTCTGCCGCTTCTAGCCGCAAAAATAAGACATGTCACAAAATCACAACATTCTTTCCTTCGCGTTGCTCTTTTGCTGCCTTCAGCCACGAAAATGCGACATGTCGCGATATCACGACACTTCTGCCTCTTTGTTCTCTTTTGTTGCTCTTACCAGCAAAAATGCAACATGTCACGATATCGCGACACTTTTTCCTCCTTGATCCCTTTTGCTCTTAGCCGCAAAAATGCAACATGTCGCGATATCGCGACACTTTGCCTCCTTGCTCCCTTTTTTTGCTCTTAGCCGCAAAAATGCAACATGTCCCGATATCGCGACACTTTTTCCTCCTTGCTCTTTCTCTTTGCTTTTGCCGACGAAAATGTAACATATCACGATATCGCGACACTTTTGCCTCCTTGATCCCTTTTGTTGCTCTTAGTCACGAAAATGCAACATGTCACGATATCACGACACTTTTGCCTCCTTGCTCCCTTTTGTTGCTCTTAGCCACAAAAATGCAACATGTCGCGATATCGTGACACTTTTTCCTCCTTGCTCTTTCTCTTTGCTTTTTCCCGCAAAAATGCAACATGTCACGATATCGTGACACCTTTTCCTCATTGCTCTTTCTCTTCGCTTTGGACCACGAAAAAGCAAACATGTCGTGATATCGCGACACTTTTTCCTCCTTGCGGTGTTTTACTTTTTCTTTGATCTTTAGCATATGGGCCACTTCGATCTTCTTGGAAAATATGCAAAAAGGTGCATCAGCTATTTTTCTGTAGTTAGTCACTTTTTGACTAACATTCTTGGCACCTTTCGAGGGATTTTTTGCTTGCAAAAATAGAGACCAAGCCTTCATCCATTGGGAAACGGAGTCACCAGCACAGTTGCGAAAAGTAAATTTTCGAGCAGAAAAACAAAGATAAAAGAAAAAGAATGCACTTTGGAATATAAGTGATCTTTACCTTATTAGAACCTTTCTTTTACCACTTAGGTATTTAACCTTTGTCTAAAGAACACAAAAATTCAATTCTGGGAGCTGGTCCAAGCTCTGGCTGTTGGAATTTCTCAGGTGGCTGGGACACTTTGGGAGCAGAAGAATGACCACTTCCTATGCTTGGAGGGATTCTAACAGGGAAACTTCCTCCCTAGGAGTGAGTTCCAGTTCTTATTGTCCTCTGGAAATATTAGGCCGTAAAAAGGGAAATATTTACAAAACTTCAAACTTATAATATACTATACATATAATGGTGATCTATAGCTTTTACTGGAAATACAATTTTAGGTGAAAAGCATTCACCGTGATGGGTAGAACCCATCCATCTTGATCTTTTAACTGGAAGGCATTGAATTGCTTTTTTGAAATAATTTCGAATGGCCCCTCCCAGAATGCATCAAACTTGTCATGGTGTCCTAGCTTTGCTTTCTTGACATTCCATTTTAATACCAGGTAGCCTATTTTGAATTTCCTAAAAGTGGTTTTCTTATCGAACCACCCGGATGTTTTTACCATATGCTTTTGATGATGATCGTAGGCCTGTTCCCTAGATTCTTCAAGATGCATAAGTTACATCAGTCGGGCATCCATTGGATGACCTTCATCCTTGTTAACTTGGTTTAGCATCCTCAACATGGGTATCTCCATATGAATCAGCAAAATAGCTTCTTTGCCATAAACCAAAGCATATGGCGATGTATTGATTGATTTTTTGATTGAGATTATGTCCGCCCATAGGGCTTGATTTAGGAGTGAGTGCCAGTTCTTCTTATTGTCCTCTAATGTTCTTTTCAGAATTCTTAGAAGATTCTTATTAGTAGACTCAGCTAATCCATTACCTTGTGGGTAATAGTTAGAGAAAGTCTTCAGGTAAATTCCATATCTACTAACGAATTCGATCATCTTTGCATTGGTGAAATGGGATCCATTATCTGTAATCAAATAATATGGTATGCCAAACCTTGTGATTAGACTTTGGATAAATTCTATCACCACTTCCAAATCAGCTTTCTTCGTAGGCACTGCTTCTGCCCACTTGGTGAAATAGTCTATGGTAGTGAGAATCTATTTATGGCCTGATGATGAAGTGCCTTCACTCTATTAGGGTCAACTGACAACCCAACTTTAGAAATAGCATGCCCAAGGAGTATTCCTTCTTCCACAGCAAAAATAGATTTTTTTGGATTTAGTGATATTCCAAATTCTCTACATTTCTCAAACACTTGTTGCAGATGAGTGGCATGGTCCTTTTTGTTGTGAGAAAAAACCGTCATGTCATCTAAATAGACGATAATAATTTTATTTGCAAGCTCCCCAAAAGCTACGTCCATGGATCTTTGGAAAGTTGCTCCTGCATTGGATAATCCAAAGGGCATCCTTTGGTATGCAAATGTTCCCCACTTAGTGGTGAATGCAATCTTGTATTGATCTTCATTTCTCACCCAAACTTGATTGTAACCAGAGAAGCCATCTAACAGAGAAAACCTTTCTGCTTCCGCCACAGTATGAAGGATTGGGTCAATCTAGGGTAAAGGATAGTGATCCTTTAAAGAGGCTCTATTCAAATTTTTGAAATCGACGCATAGTCGTATTTCTCCATTTTTCTTGCAGACTGGAACTAAATTTGCCACCCAGGTAGAGTGCTTGATTGGGTATATTATCTTAGCATGTAGGAGTTTTAACAACTCCTGTTTCATTAAGGCTTCAATTTTAGGATTCACAGGCCTCTGCCTCTACCTAAAAGGTTTAGCTCCTTCCTCTAGTTCGATGGTATGCTAAATGGCCTCTTTCCTATACACTTTCAGATCACTATAAGTCCAGGCTATTATATTTGGATACTCTCTACATAACTATTTTATTTTCTCTAGTTCTACTTCTATACAATCTGTCCCTACTTTGATCATTTTTCCCGGTTCTAGTTCTATTTATTTATACCGACGTTCATCTACCTTGATCCTTCGACCTACAACTCTGTCACTATTGTTGAAAAGGCTCTCCAGGGTGATCAGTCCCTTGGGGATATGATTATTTTTTAGTTGAATAAGGCTTTATTCATCCTATTCTTGTAACGCTCTATCTGTAGAGCAATTCATCTCATGAATCAAAAAATCTCGGATCTGCTCATCGTTTTCAAATACCTGCCAAAAAATGTCCTTGTCAGGCACAGAAGGCCTATATATAAGTCTAACTCTTTTAGATTCTGAATAACATTTGTTGACTGGGTAAAAATTTGATCCTACTGATGCTAACAGGTTTGCATGTGTGTTCTTCTCTCTGGAAATGGATTTCATGTTTAGTGCTTCAAAATTTTCCAATAGATCCAACACTTTGTTTTTGTAAGCCCTTAGGTAATGTTGCTTACAAATGCACTTGCCAGTAACCTGTTTAACTATTAGCTCTGAATCTCCATAGATCAGTAGCTATTTTACACCCAGTTTTTCAGCTTTCCTGAGTCCCAAACACAAGGCTTCGTATTCAGCTGCGTTATTGGTGCAACTCCATGTCAACCTATATGAAAAGACTTTTTCTTTCCTAGTGGGTGAAATCAGGACGATTCCAGCTCCTGCTCCATTTTTACACCTTGACCCATCAAAGTACAATTTCCATAACCGGTTGGCCGAATCATCTATTTTAGGGACATCAATAGGGAGCTTTTTTGGTTTCTCAATGGAATAGCTTCCCATTTCTATCTCTATCATAGCATTGAAGTATTTCATTGAAAACTAATCTTCAGATTGGATTTCCTCCAGGTTTTCTTCCATTAAATCGATATTTTCCAATTCTTCAGACATCATGTTGATGGTAGCTATTTCCTCTAGTATTTCTACGTGGAAAGTAGAAGGTTTTTCATTTTAGATCTTGACTCTTTTACCTTTGAAAGGTACCTCCAAATTAGAATAATCTAGAGACAGATAACCACCCATTTTGGTCGTGAATTCTTTGGATAAACACATACCAAAATATGGTTCTAAGTCTACAATGACTACTTCTTGTATGATGACTACTTTTGGCATTATGTGGAGTTGAATAGGGATATCTTTGATCACCCCAATAGTTTTTACTGGAGTACCATCTAATTGAACACATCAGGATGACTTCGAGTATATTCCATCCTCATTATGTCACATATGACTTTTGGCATCACCGTAGTTGCAACCCTTGAATCAATCATGTAATTGTGAACTATCCACCCCTCCATTTGTAAAGATAGATAGAATGGGGGCGGTCTATTTTTCTCAGAGGTTGGCACCACATTTTCTTGTATGACATTTGAGAAGGAGGCGTCATTTTTAATTTTAGGGACTCTTGGAGGAGGTCAATCTGACCAGGAATTTGCATTACATCATACATGCTTATCTTGGAAGGAGTCCTCTTCATTTATTTTGCAATGTTGAACGAAAGGGTTGCAGCTGGGGATACCTCAGCACCATTTTCCCTTTCACTAGTAGATGCATCGTATCTGTCTCTATAGACCTATGTGGCTTCTGTTATTTGCCATTTTGTCAATGAAGGAAATCTGAGTCTTTCCTTCGCTTGCTCTTGAGCCTTGCTCCCTTTTCTAGGAGGAAATTATTTTCTTGGTGTAGCCGCAGAAGTTTGAGGAGGGTCAGAACATCCTTCTCATTGGACTAGTTTTTCTATGAAGTTGCCCTAGGGGCAGGAGGAAAACCTAGTGGTTGGAGTTCCTTATGGTTGACTTGTAACAACTTTTTTCTCGACCTTGTCAGGACTGAGACTTGTTCCACGGATGGCATTGCCAAATTGTGGTGGACTTCTCTGATTATGTTCACCTATCCCTTACCGATTTCTTTGAATCTCTCATTGATAATCGCTTGCACATGATGTTGATGAATCATGCATGAATCTTCTCCATGAGGATCATTGCAAGTGGTACACCAGTAGTCAGAATTAGTGGGTTCTCCATTATCTCCTATCTCATTCGCATACACCACATTTTTTTAATCCTGTATTCTTCCACTTGTTGAAGCATCTTCCTTTTGTATCTATGGAAATCTTCTTGCTTGGATATTCCATTTTGCATCTCTCTTTTTCATGGACGCCATTTCATTTGAAAATGTCTTCATTGTATCAATTATGGTCGTGTATTGATCATTGGGGGAAGTTGATGCAAGGGGTGTGGCTGGTGATGCAAGGAATGGAGGAGGTGCAGCTATAGCTGGGAGGACGTGCATTGATGGGAGTACAGGTAGTTTAGAAATTGATGCTTGGGAAAGCTCTGGTATAATTGGCAATAGACTCTTTGATGGATATCTTTTTATAGCGATGAGATCAACTTCGCCCTTTACTGCCTCTAGATAGATCCCAAGAAAATTGGTTACATGGGATTGCCTTATTATCATACTGAGATCTGAATCAAAGCCCCTTAAGTAATAGCATATAGCTTGTTCTTCCATGGGTTTTAGGCCCTGCAGTACTCTACCATGAGTTCTGGTAAATCTGATGTTGAAATCTTGGATTTCTTCTTGTGGATGCCTCTCAATGATAATGAATTGATTCAACAATGTGAAAGGATCTGCATGTATATTAAATTCATCGACTAGACGATCAACAAGTACTACCCAAGAAGTAATGGATCCAATGGGAAGCGCTCTGTACCAATAGAGCATATTTCCTTTCAAATATATAACCAACAATTTGACCATTACATCTTCCTGAGTGATGTTGTAAACAGAAGCTAGCGATGATACATCTAAACAGTGCTCATCTACTATTTTGCCTATTCCATCAAAGGTTGGTAATGCTTTTAGTGCAGCTTGTGGAATTTGGTGGTGTGCTCCCAAGTTCAAATGGCTAGTTTGATTCCACACAAGATGGGCTGGGGTAGGCGCGGCTGCCATAATTTCTAAAGGAGTTACAACTACTATAGGATTGCTTGCAGATGCTCCTACAATGGGTGTTAAAGAGGTGCTAATGGTGTCGGGCGGATTTGATCATGCGGCTAGCATAGGGTGTGCCTTTAGGCTTTCAAGATGTAGTTCAAAGAACTCGATAGGTTATTTAGAGTTTCTAGCTTGGGATCTAATTATCATATGGCTATATAACTAGAAGGTTTCTAGACAAGGTCTTTCTTTTATGGTCTAAATTGCAATGGAGTTGCCAGGTGGTTTTTCTTGAGATTTTCAAACAAAAAGACCCTTAAGGTAAAACACCAAAACTTATACAATACTGTGGGATTTCCGGTCCCACCGGGCATGCCAAAAATTGTTGGAACAAAATTTGCCTTCGGTTAATAGTGTTGTGCCTTAGAATTTGCCAACATTGAATAGACAGATCTTGCTTGAGATCATCTGTCTAGTCTCCAGAGAAGGCTAGTTCCTTTGAGTTTTTTAGAGAAAAGGGGAACAAGAAATAAGGGAAATATAGCCTAAGATAGAACTTTTCTCACGATACAGATTAGACAACAACAAACATTGATGATGTAGATTACTACTTTTAGAGTTTTCTTTATATCTTTTTATAGAAAACATGAATTCTGGAGTGTGACTTTCGTCTAAATACATGTAAATATATTTTAATATTCAACTCTAGAAACAAGGTTTATAGATGCACAGTCTAGATTTTAGAATAGATACATTATAAAACTTAGAATGAATAAAAGTTAAAACACTAGATACATACACTTGCACACAAAAGTTTCGGAAGCCAGAAGAAGAAATCTTTTATTGCTTGTAATCCAGTACATGTACATCAAGCTTGTAAACGTCCAAGATCCAAACTTTTTTTTGGAGTCGCTCACCCCTATATACCCTAAAAGAGTATATTTTTCTAAGTACATCTTAATATTTTACAAGAAATCATCTACAGTTTCTAATAATACACAACAAGTCTTCTATGAATTAGATATCTTCTCTGCATATTAGATTCTAGACAAGCCTGTCACATTTTCAATCATCTGGCAAGCCTGCTCTATCCTAGATTTCTGATAATCATGTCAAAAAACACTTCTTGGTGTTAGTGCATGCCTTTGATTGCAAAAAATACATTTTATTCCTTTACAACTGGCATGTCGTGAAATCGTGACATTCTTTCCTTGCTTTGCTCTTTTGCCGCCTCCAGCCACGAAAATGAGACATGTCACAAAATAGTGACATTCTTTCCTTGCTTTTCTCTTTTGTCGCTTCTAGCCACAAAAATGAGACATGTCACGAAATCACGACATTCTTTCCATCGTTTTGCTCTTTTGCTACATTCAGTCACGAAAATGCAACATTTCGCGATATCGCGACACTTCTGCCTCTTTGTTCTCTTTTGTTGCTCTTAGCCATGAAAATGCAACATGTAGCGATATCACGACACATTTTCCTCCTTGCTCTTTCTCTTCGCTTTGGACCGCGAAAATGCAACATGTCGCGATATCGTGACACTTTTTCCTCCTTGCGGTGTTTTGCTTTTTCTTTGATCTTTAGCATATGGGCCACTTCGGTCTTCTTCAAAAATATGCAAAAAGGTGCATTAGCTATTTTTCTGTAGTTAGTCACTTTTTGACTAACATGACCACAAACAAAACATTCTTCACCTTCTTGTGGATAATAAGTTGCATGATGACTTGTATTCCTACATCTGGTACAAAAATTTATCAACCTGGTTATTTCTCCATTGCTTGATTCATCTCTTGAATCTATTTCCATTCTTCCCTCAAAAACAACAATATTGAATTCATCTTCCTTTTATTTCATGACCATGTGTGTTTTTTTCTTCTTGTGTCTCATGGTTCTACTTTTGCCTTTCTTTGCCATTTGTGTTCTTGTAAGATCTTCCTTCAAGTTGTTAAACCTTTTTCGAAGTAACAGGATCTGATACCAATTGAAGAACACAAGCTTATACTTAGAGGGGGGGTGGACAGTATAAGGTCACTTTTTACTTTTCTTATCATAATCAATATTATACAATATATCAATGGCAATATCAATAGAAGAAACCAAAGTAGTGCATAAAACATCACACACACATGAGACACCAATTTTACGTGGTTCACCCAATGTGGGCTACTCCACGAAGAAAATATTTCACTAAAATTTTCTCAATCAATCTCTTGGGAATCCTTTCCCTGTTACAATTCTTATGGACCTCTGTCCAATGGATATACCAATTCCCTAAATCAAGTTCATGGATCTCTATCCACATGAGAACTCCTCCTCTGCTCTGGCTGGTGATCCTCTAGAATACTACTACCTCTACTACACTGGCTTGTGTATCTCTCTCCACTGAATACTCTTATCCCCACTCAGAATACCTATTCTCACTGTCCTGGTTGATGGATATCTATCCACTTGGAGACTACTATCCTCTCTACTCTGTCACCTCCAAAGCTCTATCTCAAATTTGTACTAAACATAGTCCTTTGGTCTAGCACAAATCTGATCAATCTCTATCTATGGTATGGCACAAAATTATCCTCAAATATGAACCAAAGTCTGCTCTCAAATTTGCACTAAACACTGCCCTTCGATCTAGCATAAATCTATCCTTGATCTCTGCCCTCAAGCCTTAACTCAATGCTTGTCACAACTCTGTTGGATCTGCCCTAAACCTTAGCTCAATATTTGAACAAATCAATCAATTTTGCTCTCAAGTCTTCTCAAAGACTTATCTCAATTCTGCCTTCTAAGCTTCCATAAAATCTTACACTCATCTGTCCACAAGTTCTCTCCAAAACTTGCTCAAATATTTTTTACAAGTCCTCTCTAGAACTTTCTCAATTTGATCTACAAGTCCTCTCTAGAATTTGCTCAATTCTGCTCTACAAGTCCACACAGAACTTGCTCAAATCCACTCAACAAGTCCACACTAAACTTGCTCAAATTTGCTCAAAAAGTCCACATATAACTTGCTCAAATCTGCTCAACAAGTCCACACAGAACTTGCTCAACTCTACTCAACAAGTCCACACAGAACTTACTCAACTTTGCTCAACAATTCCACATAAAACTTGCTCAAATATGCTCAACAAGTCCACACAGAACTTGCTCAAATATGCTCAAAAAGTCCACATATAACTTGTCCAATCTCATAGAAATATAAAGAGAATTGTTAGAGACTCAATATGTTCTATACTAATCACAATGCTCAATTAATTTCAATCACTCTCTTAGAAACATAAGGAGAATTGTTATAGACTCAATATGCTTCAAATTCAACTCAATGCTCAATCACTTTCTCAACTCAATTCAAAATATAGAATAGTTTATTTTATGGAACTTGAACAATCACTTCACACATCCACTTGACTAGGCTCAACCAATCACTCAATGAGATAATCCTTTCTCACAAATTGTAGCTTAAGTATATTATCACTTACTCAAAATGTTTCCAACAATGCTCAAAAACCAATCTCACATAACAATGATACTCATGTTCTTTTCAAATCCTTGTTCAAGTTCTTCACTCAATCAATGGCTTCAACAATAATGCTTATAAAACAACTCTCACATAACAATGATACTCATGTTATTTTCAAACCCTAGTTCAAGTTATTCACTCATCAATGGCTTTAAAAATAATGCTTACAAAACAACTCTCACATAACAATGATACTCATGTTCTTTTCAAACCCTAGTTCAAGTTCTTCACTTATCAATGGCTTCAACAACAATGCTTATCAAACAAGGTTTTAACCACACTTCTTTATTCTAGAAAACCTTGAATCAATCACTCAACACACTCAATAGGAAACCCTAACCAAGTCCTTTTCACTCCAAACTTATTTTCCAGAAAACAAATCAATCAATTCAACTATGGAAGAATATGCTCATACCTTTTTCTTGACTGGAGGATGATCTTCAAAAACTGCCTTCAGGAATATATTTTTCTTTACCAAGTGCCAAGGATTAGATAATAGGTGTTATACTTCACAAAATACAAGAATAGCTCAATTTCATAATACACCTCATATCTCCTTCTCAATAGAAATATTTGACAATAATATATTCACAAAAATTTCCTCTTCAATTTTTTTATTTCACAAAATTTATATTCCAACTTAATTTCTCTCCTAAGGTAAAATAATATTTACCTTAATAAAGCACCTATTTACCACTTAGGTAAATAAATTAATATCACCTTATAACTCCCTAACCTTAGCACAATTAATCAAATTCCACATACACCCCTAAAACCTTAGCACAATAATCAAATACCACAAATATTCCTTTATTTCTCCTAAACCTTAGTATTATGCAAAAATCAAAAATTAAATTATAAAAACCTTTGGCGAATCCCCCTTTTGCAATTTTTGAAGTTTCAACCTTGCACCTTCTCCACGACTAGTGCCTTAGTTGTGGCAAGCTAGTCGTGTGAGCTAAGCGCTCCATGTGCTTAGCTTAAGCCTTTTCACAAAGGCTTCAAAGCCTTTGGCCTTCTCCTACATCTAGCGCCAAGCTAGACTACGAGCACTTCTCCCTTTGCACTATCCCTTGCTTTGAACACCATACGTTGCCTCGATCACGACGCTCTGCCCTGATTACAATGTGTTGTCCTGTTTCGGCAATACACCACTCGTAAATTTCAGAGGCTTCAAATTTTCACTTATGTTTAAATTTAGATTCTTGATTTCTTACTTCCCTAAGGTTTGTCTTAGGGTTTAAATACCTTTCATTTGCTTTGCATACAACGTCGGTGGATGATTCGATTTGATGACGTCGGCTTGTATAAATTATAAATTATAATTAATTTAAATTCAGAAGAATTTAAATATTATAAATTTAATTTATAAACTTTAGACTTTAATAAAAATTAAATCCCTCATTGACTTAATATAAATTATCATTTGCACTTCACTGGGTTGATGAAAAATAATTTTGCCACCTTGGTTTTAATAAAAACCTTAATTCTGCATCACAATATTAGAGAACTATCATTATGGTTTTAATAAAAAAAAATTAATGTGCCATCATGGTTTTAACAAAAACCCTTATAAAAACATATTCTGGACAACTTTTCTCCATCTCTTTGCATTGCTTCCTGGTGTTAATGATGATGTACTCCATGGTGTTAATGATAGCTTCATGTGTTCACTTTGGCATCAGTGACAACTTTTCATCTTGACATCAATGACAACTAAATGAGCTCAAAATGTCCAACACAATCAATTTATTTCCACATCTTGACTATCTCTTAGGCATGGCTTACCTGTAACTAAGATATCTAGGCCATAACCTAGTCTCTCTCTTGCTTAAGGAAGGTTATATCTTACTATAACCCAACTACCTCCACCCATCTATCAACCTCTAATCACCTAGTGGTATCTAAATTGGCCACCTATGTCTTAAGTTCCTACCTCCCTTATAGCATGGTCTCTCTCTCCACCTATGCTACCTCCTCCATCGACTAACTTAGATTAGCCTCTAATGATAACCCTAGTATAAATGGTGAAACTAATACAACTAGATCCAATTACCCTGCCTCCTCCTTCGGTGTCTAACCTCCCTTATAATTTTTATAATTTTCTCTACTATCCTAGTCCTCTAGGGTCATGCCTTTGGTCTAGTCACCTACCACAAGCAAAACCTTGCATGCCACTGCCCATACTCAGTTGTGGCCCTATGATCATCCCTTTAAAGATCAAGAAACTTTAAATTATCCACATTTAACTTTAGGAATCTGTTGATATCTAGTGATATACCAAAACTTATATCTCACATTAATCATTTTTACCAAATGGGACCTATATCTGGAATCCCCTACACTCCTCAAAATTGACAAATCACATGGTCAAAATGGTGGAGCTCTCGCTCTGCCTTGAAACTAACAATCTTTGGACCCTCCTTACTTTGTCCAACTATAATTGGTCCTCCCTCCATTCTAGATGGTCTTTCTATGGCTATTATATCACTTGCCATACTCTTAGGTCATCCACCATTTATCACATTATGCTAAGAGCTACCCTAGCTCATCTTCATTCTCCACCTCTAAAATGTACACCCCATTGATATATTATAGGTACCTCTAGGTCATCCACCTATCCTAGAATTATAAATGGCCTCCTAATAGCTAGGTGCTCCCATGCCCATACCTATAACAATGTGCAACAACTAAGCTTTTTCCCTCTCGATACACCACTCTATGAAGGGTATGATAGAGTCACTCTAAAATAATTAGTCCCCAAGAAAACACTATATAATGATCACACATGAGTGCAACCACCTCTACTTAGTCATAGTGCATCACCCACATAAAAATGTCTCCAAAAAACATCCTAGACACTAGCAAGCACAACATAATTATCACTTAATCCAAATGATCTCTTGATATGTGACACTAATATTGATGTTGGATCAAAAAATTGGGAAAGTCCTACCATCTATAAGAATATCCAAACACTACCCTAGACCATGATCTATACATACAGAATCCCCTTTGATTGATACTCAAAGGATGCCCCATACATCCTATAAAGAAAGCATCATCTCCCTAGTTAATAGCTAAAATTAATTATCTCTGAATGTTAGCACTCTACCAGAGCAATTAGTAAACCCTTGATAAATTCAAATTTGGGCATGTATGTCATGTGATAGAGGTCAACTATTGCCAACATAAAAATGTTTCATGTATCTAGAAAGTCTAGAACCACCTCTATCATATGTGATCACCTCTCATAATAATCCAATATTCCAACCTACTACAATCATATGAAACCATCAATCTAATGATCTACCTAAACCTTCTTGTCTTACTAGTCCTCTAAAATATTTTGCTATGGTGAAAGCACTGTAGCAACATAAAATTATCAGATTGGCAAAAATGTTACACCAATGTAAAAGTGCTACATTGATGCAAAAATGTTACATAAACAAAAGTATCATGTCATAGAAAAGTTCTACATAGTGATAGCATTGCATTCAAATAAAAGTGTTGCACTCACTTTTTGTGATAGCATGGCATGTTTGATTTATAATAGGTTTTAGCAAAAATAAAACATGAAAAATAATAATTTTTATCTTATACCTATCCTTCAACACCCAAGGCTTATGTTGGAGCTCAAACCAAGTTCGTGCAATGAACGGATCATCCATCATGAGCCATAAAAAATTCATACACAAATTTACCTCCAAAGCTCTAAATTTTGAATCATGAACAATAAAAATGAAATTTGTTTGCCCCTAGGTCCATTTAACCCGTACCCCTTCTCCCCAATCACCTTGATCAATTTTCACCATTTTTTATCCCTATCCTTACACACATTCTCAAGGTCATCGAGTTTCACTTTTCCCTCTAAAACTTGAGGTGACACCTTGAGGCATATGTGCATTAATGAAATCACAAAAAGGGAAATTTTAGCAATATATTATTTTGTAACCATTATCTCAAACTTGTAATCTTAGGCAACAAGAACTATTCTTGTTACAAAAATAGGACATCTATGTCAATTTTTGATGTATTTATTATGTAATGAATGCATCAAAAAGGGATAAAATATAGACATGCAATTGTATGCACTAAAACAATCTTAGCACTCATAAGTCAAATTTTTAGCTAACCAAACTAACCTAATTAGAATCCAATTCAAATTTGGGGTATTTAATGGCCCACGACAAAAGTGTTGGGTCATAGTGAAATAAATATGCATTGCTTTTGTGCTTTGACCAAATTTAAAATCATTTGACCTAAAATAAATAAATTTATTAAAGCACCATATAGAAATCAAAAGTGTTATACAATGCTTTCATGCTTATGTAGCACTTTTTGTTGGCATGAGCAAAAAATTAGGAGCATGTCTCTTTAGCATACAATTCTCTCCACCACTCCTAGACATGATCACACATGTCATTTAGCATCCCCTAAGCTTGGACACCAAGATATTCCAAAGGTATTTTTGACCATCCATTTTCCTTAAAGAATCCCTCCCAAAAATCTATATATGAAGCCTTTGTAAAGGGTATTCAACAAGAAGTTCTAAGAATCTAATCATTACTAAAATATCACTAGAAGAATTGGTTCTTAGCATTTCACTCTCTCTCTTGCATCCATTCTCTCTTTCATTGTATGCATTCCCTCTTGCATTTTTAAGCTCTCTCATAAACATTTTGGGACATACAAGGCAAGGCTTCCTACTCTCCCACCAAACATCAAGGAGATATTTGGCTACAAAGGAATCATTTTGTGGACTTGGTTGTATTTCTTTATTCTTAACTTTCCATCCTTACTCATTTTATTTGTTCCTTCACATTGTTACATATTACATTTACTAACAATAATTTATTTCTCATTCTTATTTTTATTGTATTTTTATAGTCAATATATCATTTGGTTGTCTCATATTGTTGCACATTTTCAAATAGTACCCTTTCCCCTCATATATTAATACATTTGTATTCATGAACAAATATATTATCTACCTTATATTGTTATGCATTATTTCTTCTAACAATCACATTACTTCTTAGTTTTCATAATGATTCCCTTGTTTACTTAATTTATTGTGTTTTCTCTTCTTAGCAATAATTTTTCAATTTGTTTTAATGAAGTGGGAATTCTTTAATAACACCATTGACATATCTTGTTTCCCTTATGCATTTACATACTAGACAAATAGTTAATCTATTTATTTCACACTAAATCTTGCATCAATATATTTTGCATCAAAGCTTACGCTTTCCTAGGGTTGTAATATGTGTTTAGACAAAATATTTTGTAATATTTTAGTCATTGTAACTCTCTAATTTCTAGTTATAGTGTCAAAAGCATTGGACTACTACAGGAGATGAAATGCTTATGCTCTATGTTTTCCATAGATTGAAAGTGTTGGATAGTTGTAAAAGTGATGTGTAGCACTTTTTCCTAGACTATATCACTTTTGTTTAGACCTTATGCTTTCCCTAGTTTTCTACATTATTTTATCTTGTCATATAATAATAAGAGTCTAATCACCTTGATTGGGAAGCCCTCTACCTGTCCTTGATCAAATAGACCCCCTTACCATAACATCAATTGTTATTTTATCTATTTTATGGATTACTCAATGAAAGCGCTAGATAGGGAGTGAAAGTATCATGAAATACTTCTAACTATATGCAATACTTTTTCTTAGAGAGTAGAATTGGGTACCCTCACTCTTTAAATATATTTTTCAGATTTCTAAAGTCTTATGTTTGTTGATTGATCTCTACATTCTTGCTTTATTCTCTGGTTTTTGCAACAAATTCTATTAAATAAAAAGTGTATCAAGTTTAGATAATGTTGTTTTACCAATTTGCCATAGGCAAGGAAAGTGAAAAAGCATTTAGTTACATTTAGGTAAAGTGAAAGAGCATTTAGTTGCATTTAGGTTAATCTTGTATGATTGCATAATCTCTTGTGTGCCTTGAAAGATCATAATCCCTTTTATTTTTCTTGTAATAATTTGAATCATGAGAGCACATAGTTTTTTTTTTTGTATTTACATGGTGGAATCGGTAGCCACCACGAATTCGAGTAGGTTGTCTAGCTTTTATGGCTGCCACAGTATTCTGCACTGTCCACCCCAAAATTCGCCACACAGATCTTCGTGCGGTCCGCCCCTATAACCACCATGCCACAATCATTTAAAACCTTTTACGCTGCTAAAAGCACCAGGAAATGGAAAAGCATTCAGTCTGGCGAGGCCCGATATTTGAACGTTGGACCTCTACCCCCATTATGGGGTTTGGATGAACCAATTGGTTTACACATCGGACCTCTGAGAGCACATAGTTTAGGGCTCGTTTGTTGCATTACTTGTATTCTTGCATCCTTTTAAATTTTTTCTATAGATCTATCCCTTTAGAGACATAGGTATAGGACTTGAACCTCTAAATATTTGCCAATCAACACATTAAAAGTAATATTAGGATTTATATCATATACATATTGAAGTAATACCACATTGTCCAAATTTCCAATTAAGAGGAATTCTAGGACCACACACGCCTTGGTATTACAATTGAATTTGTATTTCTCACCAAATCACAAGGATTTTCCTACCAACAATGACATACAATGTTGCTTTATCGTACAACTTTTATCTTTACAAATATTAAGAAAGATCTTCCTTTAGTTGTTTGAAAAAAACACTAATTTATAATTGTAAATCTTATGTTAGAATGAGAAAAATAATTTTTGGTTACATATCTATGTTATCATAGTTTAGTTTTAAATAAATAACAAAAATCACTAAACTAGAAATGATGATGTAGAGAGTGAAATATGTTCTAGTAGACTAATGTGTTATCTCTCCTAAGCTAAGATTAACTATAAAGTTATTGAACAAAAATATGACTAGAAGATAAATAAATACATAAAGCAAGGCAATAAATATGTCATTATATCCCCCAAGCTATGAAAATTAGAGTTTTTTAATAGTAAGATCTCTTGACGATAAGAAATATTTGATTTTTAACTAGGATTTACTATTACATATTATAACTGCCCTTTTAACAATAGAACCTTCACCATAAGAACGACTTAAATGGCTTACTATATATATATATATATATATATATATATATATATATATATATATATATATATATATATATATAGAGAGAGAGAGAGAGAGAGAGAGATAAGTTGTATATGATGTGTTAGATGTCAAAGCACATATGGGACTTATTGTGTTGTTCTTTACATTGTTATTTCAAATTATCTTTGCTAGAATGAAATGTTTATAGTATGCAATACAAGCACTTATGTTTATAATATTTGTTTATACATGGTTAAAAACAACTCTTTTAAACTATTTTATGTTTAATTAGAAATGCTTAGCATGGGTTATTACACATAAATGTTTTTAAGTTTTCTCCATTGTAGTTTAAATTTAAATTTTCATAACGTGGTATCCAAGAAATTAGTTTTTTTTTATTTTGGTCTATATAGAGATGAAAAACACTTGCATATTATTTAATGAGAAAATGGTTATGCTTATATTTCAAGTTATTGCGTACCCATATTGGCATTCCAAACCCTTAAAATTAGATCTAATTATAGACTCTCACATTAGAAAATAAACTTATAGATGAAGAAAAAATGTTCTTCTTTCTTCCACATTCTTCATTATTATGTAGAAATATACGTATAGATTTGTTTGTTTTACAACATATTATATATTTGAATGTATCTAACTTCTATAGTTGTTTATGATTTATTTAAAATTTTAGTGGTGCTTGGTGATATTTTTGTATTTTGCCTTAATACATATATACACAAGAATTTCAAGAAATTTCTTAGAGAGTGGCTACATTTTATTTTTCCAAAGGAGTAGTTTCATCTCCCTCTCCATTGGATTCACTACCTACAACTTGTAAACTTCACAATACATCCTCCCTCTATTTGGTGTGGCCTTGCTTTAAAGCAAACAAACCCAAATTAGATAATTAAAATAAAAAAATTATTTTCACAATCTCATCTCTTCTTACCAACTTACAATCATTACTAGAGAGGGAGGTAGTGACCTTCCATGAGAAATATTGGTCTATATAGCTTTATATAAAAGTGGAAAAAGTATTTTTTCCATAGACCTTAAGATCCATTTATACAATTTTAGTAATATCAACTGCATCAATGGGATCAACACTTTTACGCTACAATGCATTGAAGTTTAGCATTTAGATTTATATGTTACATGTTTTTGTGTTAGGTTGTACTAAAGGGCCATTTTATTTAACACTTACATGAAAATTTTAAGCACCCATTTAGAGACTTGTCATTTCTTTTGTTGTATCCATCAATCCACCAATTAATGCAACTAAGGATGCCTACAAATAACTAGTATAATATATCATATTATTTTCTCTATATAGTGGTTTTTCTTAGCATTTTGCATGTTGAACTAAAGATTTACAAAGAACAAATTGAGAAACTCTCTATGTAAAAGCACTCAAAATGTAACACTCAAGTATCTAGGAGAAAGCAAGGAAATTGCATTACAAGGGAGAAGATAATATTATGTTTTCATATTATTCCATAGCATATTCCATGCATTTGGATAAGACCACATGATTAAAACCTACTAAGAACAAGAATGAAATCTACTCTAGCTATTAGCATATGAACAAGAGTATATAAAATTGCAACTCACATAAATATGTCTAGATATTTCTTTTTGATCTAGTTGAACTTATAAGAATTGTTAACTACATATTTTTATTCACAAAATTGTGAGATAGTCTCAATAAGAATATATAACCCGTTTTCCTCTTCTAATCTACCAATAATTTCAGTGACAAAAACATTTTCATCCATAGACATTCCAACTTAGCCTATAATTCCTTATTGGAATTTACAATATATTTAGGAAGAAAAAGTTTAAATATGTTATTCAATAAACCAAAGTATATCACTCATAGCTAAAAATAAACATATGAAAGACACACTTAAACACCAATAATATCCCTTATAAATATAGAATCATTTTTAGCCAATGATGAAATAGTTGGATAAGTAGGGGTATAACTACCAACCCATAATATCAAGTAGGGTCTTTAAAATCCCCTCAAAATATAATCCATGCCTATGCTACATAGTCATGCCTTTGAGAAATAACAATTCTCTAGAGCTTGCCATCACAAGGAAAAGAATCAATGAATTGAATATCAAATTTTGAGAGAGAAAGATGGAACCTAACAATGAATATTCTATACCATATTGGATACATAAGTTCTTTGTATTGACAAACAAAAATCATCATAATCCAAGATTTAAACTAGTAATTTTAGAAAAATCTAAAAATATAGCATTGGTCCAAAACCTTACTTCATAGACACTACTCTAGAAAAACACAACTCTATGATCCTTAGAAAGCAACTATAGCTTTACAACATGCCAATGTAAAAAAAAAAATCATTCATTGAGGCAAGAACCTACTTAATACATGCTTTAGGATCACTAATTGGAAGATTGCTACTCCCAATTTAGGATATTATTACATGCAAGGAATTTTAAAATAATCTTCCAACTAATAATGCATAATATAATAATAATGTAATAAAATATTCTTACACCCTCTCCCTTATTACATTTTTTGAGTTAGAAAATATTAGGATCCCTCTTAATTTAGAGGAGTCTAGGCTCTTGCTCTTGGCTCTTGGCTCTTGGCTCTTAGCTTTAGCTCTTGGCTCTTGGCTCTTGGATCTTGGCTCTTGGCTCTTGGATCTTGGCTCTTGGCTCTGGCTCTTGGCTCTAGCTCTTGGCTCTTGGCTCTTGGCTCTGGCTCTTGGCTCTAGCTCTTAGCTCTTGGTTTTGGCTCTTGGGTTGGATTGCTAGCAATTTGGCTCTTGGTTGATCTAGTTGCTTTGGCTCAGGCTACTCTAGATCTTGGGTAACCACCTTTGGGTCCACCTCTAGGTTAGCCATTGACTCTATCTCTAGGTTAGTCATTGGGTTTACCTCTAGGTCTACCATTATATTTACCTTTAGGTTTACCATTGGCTTTGCCTTTGGGTCTATCTCATGGTCTACCTTTGGGTCTACCATAGGATTTGTTGTCTTTAGGCCGACCTTTGGATCTACCTCAATGTCTACTACCTCTAGGCCAACCACGGGGTTTGTTACCTCTAGGTCAATCACCAGGTTTGTCGCCTCTAGGAGATTACAATTGTCTTGGTTGTTAATAGTGCTGCATTAGGAGCAAAACATCTAAGGAAAAGAAACCACTTTTATAGAAACCAATGACTATATTCTTACCATTATTAGTGATAAAACATCTCTTGTGGTCATTCTCAACCCTAAAATCAACCTTCATGTTTCTATCCAATAGTCGTGGTATAGACAACAAGTTGTTTATTAGGCCTGGTACATACAATACCTTTTTAATGGTTTATTTCATATATGAAAGATGAACCAAAACATGACCTACTCATTTGACATCATAGGTTTTATCATTGATGATGGTTAGTAGTTTTCCTCCTTTGGATTTTAAGATATCAAACTAGTCTTTGCCCCCTATCATGTGATGGATAACACCAAAATCAATATACCAAACATAATCTTTGGTTTTTGTGGTAACTTTGGTCATGAGTACTCTATGTGCTCATTTAGAATATAAATTTGACTCTTTGTGTGTTTGTTTATAATTTAAATTTGACTTTTTAATGACAAAATGCTCTTTCTACTATTTTTGTTGGGTTCGTGGCCTATAATGTTGCTACTCATATTAATGTTTACAAAATTGATCACCTCATGGGATGACATTGTATCGAAAATATTTGATATCATGTTTGTCATGTTCATAGATATGACATACCTCTTTTGGTGATGTGATTGTTGATGTGATGATGAGGACAAAAGACCTTTATTTGAAGAAGCCTTTTGTCTTCTCTATTTTCTAGATTTGACTTACAATTTTATGGCTTATGAGTGCATTGCTTGACAACTAGTCCCTCAAATTATGTGTTTTTCTTTTTGTTGCAACATATTGATCAACTCCTCAAAGGAAAATTCCCTATTGGAGACCTTTAAGGAGGTAATAAACATGCGAAAGAATTATGGTAAAGATTGAAGTATGATGGAAACTAAGAGCTTACCATCCACTTTTTCATCAAAAGCATTCAATTTTTTCTTTAGGCTTGTGAATCTGCAAATAAATTGCTCCATAGTCTCTCCATCTCCCACTTGCAATGTGTGAAGTTGAGATTGAAGATTAAGAATAGTGGATTGATTCTTTCCTTCATAAATGGTCGTAAGAGCATCCCATGCTTGATTGGAATTTTTTGCATCACAAATACATGGCCAAATCTCATTAGCTATAGCAAGGATGATTAGCATCAGTGCTCATTGATCTGCTTCATCATATTTCTTTCCTTGGTCCATGCCTTGAGGTCATGTTTTGATGTTTGTCACAATGTCACATAACTCCTTCACTATCAAGATAGTCCACATCTTTGTCTTTCATAATTTGAAGTTGCGTCCTTTCCAAGAGTTGAGAATATATGAGAAACACTTTGGAAGAGGCCATTTGTGCGAAGTTGCATATTATCAACTAGAAACCTTGGAAAACATGGAAGAAATAATGAAGGTGTTAGACTCCACCGATAATGCACCTTGTTTACAATCACAATTGCACAATTGGTTAAATCAAATTCATAAAAGAAGCCCCATTTTAAAATAAAGCACTTTAATAATAAAATACTTTTAATAAAGCACTTTTAAAAATAATAAAATATCTTTTTTTCTTCTAAAAATAAGATCTATTTTTTTCTTCTAAAAATAAGCTTTGTTTTTTTTTTCTTTCTAAAAGTAAACTTTATTTTTTTTCCTTCTAAAAAATAAGCACTCCTTAAAAAATAAAAGAAAAATAAAAATAAATTATTTAAAACCTACAAACATATCAAGTGGCATTACCTCAACTGGTTAGATTCTTCAACATTAAAGGAGGAGACCCAAGTTCAAACCTTGCCAAGCGATACACAAATAATAATATCTAAGCTTTGTTGTAATACCACTATGTGATGGTGATGTAATACGGGTGGGGCCTGTTTCAATCCCATATAATCAATTTAAAAAAAACCTACAAACCTGGAGTTGTATTTGAATTTGAAACTGGATCCAAATTTGAATTTTGATCTACATCTAAATTTAAATTAGGATATATGAATTTTTCTTCCTTGATGAATTTTTGCACAGCAAAAAAAAACCACTGATAGCCCAACTTCAAACAACCATAACTTCTTCAATATTGCTTAGAATTTGGTATATGATTAGTCATTTTTATAGTACTCAAAATAATCTACGTGATGGTGCAATAATATTATGAATTTGACTTCTAGAAAGAAATATATAGCTCTCACAAATAAAGTGATCTTTTCTGAGAGAAAAAAATCTAGCAAGGGTAATATGCAAAAACCTGTAAGGAGAGCAAAATCTTTTAGAAGACCAGATTCAAGGCCACTATTTCATAGGATTTGATTATCAATGGATATCTTTCTCACAAATTGATCCTACAAACACTCAAATCTACGTGAATCAAACAAATGGAAGTACTTGTTATCGAATAACGATGATTCTTCCTTACCAAGCCTCTCACACACGGTGGTGGCTTAGATCAAAGAATCATTCTTGATGAACTAAATCAGCATAATACCATAGATTTAGAGCATACTCAAATTTTCTTGCTCTAATACCAATGATGGCAAAAAATAATTCATTGATTAAGGCAAAAGCCTATTTAATAAATGCTTTAGGGTTATATTCAATAAATATTAAAATAATATTCCAGCTAATAATGAATGAGCTAACAATAATATATTAAAATATCCTAATACATGCCACTTGAATTCATAAATAAAATAAAATAAATATATTCTTTATGATTTTCAATTTTGCATATAAACTATTAAATAAAATACCTCAATTTTTTTTGCCCCTAAGGGCTAGGTGGATTGGTAATTATCTGTTTGGCCAGGAACTTACCAAGAAGAGACCTAGGCTCAAACCTTGGGGGTATGCATGTTGTAAAGGTAGTAGTTTGATCTAAATCCTCTAAGTGTGTGCCAAATCGACAACAACGGTATAAAAACCGAGTGATCGATGGTTCCCCTCATACCAGGTCATCAACAATGAGGTGGTATAGGCTTGTTGGGAGCAGCCCCTGTGGTTTGAACCCTACCCTTGGTAGTTACTAAAAATAGTGTGGATGTAACCAACTCCCCTTTATATCCAAAAAATACCATAATTTTTTTTTGGATTTGGTTAATGTGAGAAACCCCTATGACCGACACTTAGGGTTGGGCATCCCCATCCCATCATGGCCTCTCATAAGGGGGAGAGCTGAGCTTATCAATAGGAAATTTTAACAGACATCCACACCCATGTTGCAGTTTGAACTTCGGACCCCCTAAAGAAGAGCTAAAGCCAGAATCATTACGTTGTCCCCTCAGGATAAATACCTCAAAATTTATTACTAATTAAAAAAGTCACATAAATTTAAATATTTTTAATAATATATTATACATTTAATTAAGTTAAATAATATTTGATTATAGTTTTGTACTTTGGATTTTAGTTTTATGTCTCTTAAACAAACATTTTAATTATATTTTTGTGATCTACTAATTACTAGAGTTGCATTGATAAATTACTAATAAAGAAGTTGTAGGTGAACACAAACTTAAATATTTTAGCAATATTGTTTTTGATGGTGCTCTATATTATCATTACAATTTATTACTTTCAAAAAGGTCATTTGATCTGTTTGCTAAAATAGAACATGCAAATACTTATTTATTTATGTTTAATTGTTTGGTTTTTTTTTTTTGGATCTAGTTAGTGTGAGAAATTTCTACGATCGAAGTTTAGGGTTGGCCATCCTCATCTCACCATGACCTCTCATATGGGGAGAGTTGAACTTAATTTGTTTTGGTTACATAGGAGTGTTGGTCACAACCACACTATTTTTAGTAACTAATAAGCGCAAGGTTCAAACCACAGGGACTACTCCCTAAACCTATTATGTCTTCCCACCAAACCTATTTTGCCTCGTTATTGTTGATTTGTCGTGAAGGGGACCACCAGTCACTCAAAATTTGTACCATCATCGTCAATCTAGTGCACACTCAAAGGATTTAGATCAGACTACTACCTTTACAAACAAGCTACCCCCGAGGTTTGAACTTGGGTGTCTTCTAAGCACTTACCAATCCACCTAGCCCTCGGGGGCTAACAAATTTTTAGGTTAGAAAGAAACCTTGAGAGCTGCTCTTAGGTGGCCAACAATGTTGTCCCATCCAGGTATACCACTATCTAGAGGGAAGCCACAAGAGATTTTTTTGTGTCCCCCTTCGCATCGCAGAGGTTCGAACTATGGACTTCAGGTCAGGCTCACCTTCTCCACTTGCGCTACAAAGGTGAACAAACTTTTTAGGTTAGAAAGAAACCTCGAGAGTCACTTGTAGCATGAGTGGAGTGTAGTATTCTCAAAGGGGGATGTGATGAGATATTTTCAGATAAATTTTGACTAATTGCACTTAATCTGGTCAAATCTATATAGTTGTACGGTTCATAACTATACAATCCCTAAAATGTACACTTGAAGACTATACAACCCCAAAACATACAATTGTACAGTTATAACTATGCACTTGTACATTTTCTCCAAGAATCTTGGAATTGCTCAAATCTCAATCACTTTGCAATTATTCACTTGGAAATCACTTGATCTACCTTCAAAATGCTTAAAAATGTAATTTTAGGCCAAAACTCATCAACTGTACGGATTTACAAACCCTTGTATAGTTTGGTTACGCTGCTTGTACGGTTTGGGTGAAACCCTCGTTCTGCCAAATAACTTGACTCAGAAAAATACCCATTTGCATATTATTGACAAAAACATCATTCCCAATAATGGGTAACAACCATTTATTCTATTTTCTCTTTACTTATGTATTTCACACAAAGCACATGGATGGTTGTATGTTTTCTGGGTATGCACTTCTGGCACAAATCTAGAATCAACAATACCTACAATAGAATTAAAACTCCACACACACTATAATTATTGATATTGCACTTGGATTCCCATACATGCATGCACAAATCTGACTAAAATGAGGATTTATATTATTTTGGTTGTAGTATACAAGTAGTGTACAACATTACACAATAGTAAATATCAATTACAACATTAAATACTTCTCATTCCATGGATAACATTGATAATTGCACCCAACAACACAACCATTATTGAACTGCAAGCAACCATCAACCGACCAACAACCAACAACCAACAACACCAAAAATTTGAATGGGGGGCTTTATAATGGCTGTCCAGGCCATTCCAAAGTGGTTTCCTGAGATAGTTCATTATTTACAATTGCTTGTACTCACATTAATAACAATAATTTAATGTTTACTAAGGTTTAATTTGATTTTCATCAAATTACATTTCATTCACATGTCTTTCCATTTCATTTAATTTCACATGCATTTTACATTTATTTATTTTTTAATTTATTTTCTAATTGTACAATTCCACCCAATTGTACGTTTTGCTTGCCAATTGTACAATTTATACCAAATTGTACATTTTACTTGCCCCTTGTACAATTACACCAATTGTACATTTATATTCAAGATTATGCAAATCCAAACTTTATTCTTGCTTCTTTTATGAATTTGTCTGCCTACATCACTCGTAGGTGGTCGACAATGTCGTCCCATTTGGGTATACCACTATTTAGAGAGAAGCCACAAGAGATTTTTTTGTATTTCCATTTGTATCACAGAGGTTCGGACCATGGACCTCCCATTCAACGGGGCCAAGCTCACCTTCTCCACTTGCGCTACAAAGGCAAACCACACTTTTTAGGTTAGAAAGAAACCTTGAGAGCCACTCTTCTTCTCCACTTGTGCTACAAAGGCAGACCAAATTTTTTAGGTTAGAAAGAAACCTTGAGAACTGCTTTTAAGTGGTTGCCAATGTCGTCCCATCCAAGTATATCTAGAGGGAAGCCACAAGAGATTTTTTGTGTCCCTCTTCGCATCGTAGAGGTTCGACTCGTGGACCTCTCGTTCAACGAGACCAGGCTCGCCTCCACTTGCGCTACAAAGGCGAATAAACTTTTAGATTAGAAAGAAACCTCTTAAGTGGCTGGCAATACCATCCCATCCGGGTATACCACTATCTAAAGGGAAGCCACAAGAGATTTTTTGTGTTCCCCTTCCCATCATAGAGGTTTGAATCGTGGACCTCCCATTCAACGAGGTCAGGCTCACCTTCTCCACTTACGCTACAAAGGCAAACAAAAAACTTTTTAGGTTAGAAAGAAACCTCGAGAGTTGCTCTTAGGTGGCCAACAATACCGTCCCATCTAGGTATACCACTATCTAGAGGGAAGCCACAAGAGATTTTTTTGTGTCCTCCTTTGCATCACAGAGGTTCGAACGGTGGACCTTTTGTTCAACAGGACCAGGCTCGCCTTTTCCACTTCGCTACAAAAGCAGATGGGAGAGTTGAACTTATCAATATGAGTCAAACACACAACCATACACACACCCACCCCCTCACACACTCTACCCACACCATGATTTTAACCTTAGACCTCTTGAAAAAAAGTCAAGGTCTAAACAATTACGTTATCCTCTAATACTTTTTTAAAAGTTCTTACTCCACATCATTGAATTTTTTAATTTTTTTTTAATTTTTGTCATATAACCTTGTTTGCTCAAGTCGTACGCTATATTTTAAATATAAATTATTAATTATTTTTTTAAAACATAATGGCTTAGTTATTATTCAAACTTTTTTAAACAAACAAATTTAATTTTTTAAAAGCAGTTATATGAAAAAACGAAATCTCGAACTCCTTGAAATTCAAAGTAATTTTTATTTTTATTTTTTTATTATTATTAGAGTAAATAAGTAAATACTTACTAAAGTAAAAACTTGGTGAATTTTTATTTTTATTTTTATTTTATTATTATTATTAGAGTAAATAAGTAAATACTTACTAAAGTAAAAACTTGGTGATTTTTTTTTTAAATTTTTTTATTATTATTACAGTAAATATTTGCTAAAGTAAAAACTAAGGTCATATAAAAAAATCTTTTGTTATTATATAAATAAGTAAATATTTACAAAAGTAAAAACTTACTCAAGGGTCATATAGAAAAATCCTATGACCGGCCTACCAACCGGCCTATAATAATAAGAGTATTACCCTCCCTTGTAACAGGCTTCTTACATTTTTTAAAACATCTCATGGGAAGCCATGGGACATGTATGAGATGAAGCAGTATTGTTTAAAACATAAATATGTATTTTACCTCCATTGCATTAGCATTAAATAAGGAAATGCTTTTAAACTCATGCACGTGTTTAAAGTTTTAAACAAAGTATAATTCCCTTCTTTTGAGACATTTGCGACTCTGGTTCCAACATTAAAGCTTGTGATAAAGCCAAATCTTAGTTTAAAAATCCAAAGGTTAAATCTAATCCATAGGATTAAGTTCCCCGTGCCTTTTTATTCTTAAAATATCGAAATTTCTTTCACCTTACAGTTAATCGACACTGTTTTTTACGCAACTTTACTTACAATAAAAACACACGCATGAGACTCATTATTACTCGGTAAATAATAGATTGCCCAAGTCTACCGGATATAATGTCAACCACATAGCTAACGAAATTTCGTTATTTCCCACGTAATTGCAGATCCTAAAAATCATTAAACAGTTCTGTGATATACATACATTAACATCATTAAAACTTATGAGCTCACTTATATCGCTAAGGACCTTATCATCATTAACGGACAATATTCAATTTGAATTTCAGCAATGCACGCTCAGGATTACACGAGGAAACATATAATTATTACAGGAGACAAGGTCCCTTTCGTACACCTTCTTAATTAGATTCACGCTCCTTGACAGACCCAACGATAGCTTCTCTTCCCAAGAGGATTAAGACATAATCCATTGGAACATCTATCTGTCCTTGTCAATCCATTCGTTGGACATCCAACAATTGGCGTTTCATCTAAGTTACTTTAATAAAAATTATCGAAGTAAAATGTAATTCCTATTATACCAGTAGAGAATGTGACCCCTGTTATACCACGCAGGAGAGAGCATGTAATCCCTGTTATACCACACGCTGTAGAAGAAGAATGTGACCCCTGTTATACCACACATGATCTCTGTTATACCACACGTTGTAGAAGGAGAATGTGATCCCTATTATACACAGAAGAGAGAATGTAATCCCACACGCTGTAGAGAGAAAATATGACCCATACAGGACAGAGAATGTAATTCCTATCATACCACACGCTGAGTATGTGACCCTGACGAAGAATGTGACCCTTGTACTTCTCAGTAGGCCAAAATTTTTTTACTTGTCTCGACTTGAAAACTCGCCAGGGTAATTGATTAAATCCTTGAGCCCCACGGGCACATGTCACATTATAACTATATGAAAACCCAATTTGACATTGCAAAAGTTGGAAGATTCCATTTTTATGTACAGTTGGATGAGCTCAAGGTGTTGGGAAACATTATTAATAAATTGTTTAGTCGTTAAGATGTGAACAAATTTTCAAGCGTTGAAATCTCCAGCGTGGATTTCCATGCTGGAGACGCAACCGTAATATGCGCGTATGACACGCACCCAGTGAGGGCCTTTTAAAATTCTGACCGTTGCAGTTTTGAATTCAAATAGCGGGATGATATTTTGAATTCCCAAGGGAACTCTTCGATTCCAATAAACGAGACAGGAAAATTAAATTCGACGGTCATCGGAAAAAGATATCGGCTATATTTGAAAATCTCGGCCGCCTGGTTTCGGGTACAGGACAGGAAGGAGGAAATTGACTGTTAGGAGTCTTGGGAACTGAGTAGAGAAGGGCATAGAAGGGAATGCACGGACATAAATTTTCATAGGATTGTATACTGGTCTTGCTCTCACATAACTAACAAAAGCGTAGCCATTGTCACACTCGTCTGCACAATCTTTGAGCTTTGTGATCAAAATCTGGTGCTTTGGGGTCTAATAGCGTAGTTGCTTGGGTGCTAAATTTGATATCCTGAGGGCTTAGATTATTGATGGTGGCCTTTGATTCGTAGCAAAGTTAGGTAAAGCCTGGAGTTTTGGTGGAATTTGGTTGTACTGATTCCTTAGAGCGAGCAAAATGTGGGGATGTGTGTGGGTAGGTGGTGTGGACCTTTCCAATTGAAGATTTGTCAGGTGGGTTGACATTGATGTGTATTGGGTTGCCTCTAAATCCTCCACACAGTTGATGAGTCTCCTTTCTTTGCTGCATGTGATAACTTTTTGGGCTAACTTTATGCACAAGCTGCTTTTGTTTTCAAATCTAATCTTTACTGCAGTTGCAATTTATCTCACAGAGATAGAAGCCGAGTGAAAATAGAAATATTTGAGCTGCAGTTGGAAGTTATAGAGTTAAGAGGTTTAGATTGGCAATGGGAGCATCTGGGAGGTGGCTCAAGGCTCTCCTTGGTGTGAAGAAACCAAGTAAATCACCAGCTGACAAGGAGGAAAATGTAAGTTGAAGCCATTTTTTTTCAGATTTGAGCTCTAATATTGTATTGGGTCTTATTAGTTTGATGGCTTTACCCTTGATTTAATTAACCATTATGCAATCTGCTATGTAACACCTCATTAATCCCGAGAACTGTTCCATTGAGTCCTTTAGTACAATGGAGGGGTGTTTTGCCTCTTTAAGTAAGCTGATTTTTGGCCATTGTCGATTCCTGAACAGAAAAGGCTTACCAATGTCAAGTCCAAGAAATGGGGTCTGTGGAAAATCGCTGGGGACCATGACAGAAATGAAGGAAGTTGGCATAAGCAGCAGAGGCATTTGCATGCTGAGCCCTCAGAAACTTCATCTCCGTCTGCTGCTGCTGCAGAGGCCTATAACGCTGCAGTGGCCACAATAGTGAGGGCTCCTCCCAAGGATTTCAAGGCTGTAAGAGAAGAATGGGCTGCCATTCGCATTCAGACTGCATTCCGGGGATTTTTGGTAATCATTCTCCATGAATATTAATGGGCCTCTAAGATATTGCTCTGGTTGTTTATTGTGAATGTATTGCATTTGGGTTTTGGGTTTTGCAGGCAAGGAGATCGCTGCGAGCACTCAAAGGACTGGTGGGGCTTCAGGCATTGTTTAGAGGTCGTCAGGTAAGGAAACAAGCAACGGTTACATTGAGGTGTATGCAAGCCATGGTTAGGGTTCTGGCCCGTGTAAGAGATCGCCGTGTTCGGATGTCCATGGAAGGTCAGGCGGTGCAGCAGATTCTTGATGCGCATCGGAGTCGCGAGAACAAGCTCAGGGAATCTGAGGTACTTTTGAGCAATGAAGTCAAGATGATAATCCATTTGGATTAGGTTTCATCTTTAGGGTCTAGGGTAATTTCAGAGAGTTCTGTCTTATATTAGGGTCTGATCTTTAGGGGTTGAGTTTTTTGAGCAATATGAATCAAAATGTTAGTCTGCCTAGGCTGTGTTTGATCTTTTGTGTCTAAGATGGTTGAGATACGTGAACAATGGTGTCTGATCTCTATTCATTTTTTTTTTTCTTTTTGGTTGGGAAGATTGAGATTTTTGTCTAATTTTTTAGAGAAATGTATCGACTATTTCAGGAGGGATGGTGTGATAGTCAAGGGACACTTGAAAAGGTTCGAGCAAAACTGCAACTGAGACAGGAGGGAGCAATCAAACGAGAGCGAGCAATTGCTTATGCTCTCTCCCACCAGGTACTTATTGGCATTAATACAGACCCATTCATTTTTTTCTGTTAGTATTCTTAAATGCTTCTTCCTATCTGCTTGCATAGTGCGATTCAATTGTTTATGCTGCAGAGAGCCTCGTGGTGTTGTCCTTGAATCGATGCAAAGAGTAAAAACCCTGTTTAAAGTTGTTAGAAACATCTCCTGGATATGTAGATTGTAGCCCATTTCTTGTTGAAAATGCCTGGCCCAAATGCTATAGTGTTGGAATTAGTGTTTATCAGTGGTCCTCCTCTTATTACTTGCCAATGTCCAGGATTTTTTTGTGAGGGGTCTTTATTATGAATCTTATGTTTTCCTTGGTTTATTATTTTCTAGCATTGGAGGAGTAACTCTAGATCATATGTGCCTGCAAATAATGCAAAACTTGAGCTCGATAGAAATAGCTGGGGCTGGAGTTGGTTGGAGCGCTGGATGGCTGCCAAACCATGGGAGAACCGATTAATGGAGGAACATGCTCATGCAGATGCTTCTGAGACACAATCTCTTAAAAGCTGTGATGATGGTGGTGAACATTCGAGGAAATCAAATGACCCAGGCATAGTTAAAGTTCGGAGGAACAATATTTCTGTCCGCGTCACAGCAAAACCTCCCATACCCATAGGGTCTAACTATCATCAGTTGGGTAGGTCATCTTCTGCCCCTACCTCTGATTTACTCTCTGATGGAAGCTCCACATCATCAAAAGGATCATGTACTTCAAGATCTGGAAACACAGTGCAAACATCAGATGAGAGTGTGGGGAGGCCTAATTACATGAACCCTACAGAGTCCGCCAGGGCTAAAGCACGCTCTGCAACTGCTCCCAAGACAAGGCTTTCTTCATCTGATGACCCTCAGTTGCAGAAGAAATCTGCTGTTTATAATGCAGATGCAAAGAGCACAGGTGGATCAGATTCATCTTCTTTGCCTTCTTCCAAAATGATTCCACCTATGTTGAGATTTGACAAGTCATCAATCAAAAGTGGAGAAGTAAGCATGTTTTCATATTCAGAGCCTCGAAGACCCTTTCGCTAATAATTGGTTGGACATGTCTATTTTGTCACTTCTTGTGGCTGCAAACTGAAGCTCTGCTGTATTCTGCTATGGGTCTGTGTTGTGGTACATATAAATGATTGAACAGAAGTTCGATTTTCCTGCAGAGACTAAGATTTCCATTTTTTTTGCTGAACTATAGAGGATCCTTTGTCAGAGCAAAGTGAATGTTGAGTACATAAATGCCCGCTTAAGTATTCAATTGTTTGCTGGTTTGTGGATTTGAGAAACCAAATATTAGTCTGCTTTGATCGGATTTGGTTGTTGAGGACAGGGGAAGCTGAATTGAATTAAGTCTGTTAAAAGACATATTGAAGGGCGGTGTTTCAGGAAAATGCTAGATGAAGCTATTAAGGCATACAAGTTTTGAATTAAGCTTCTTTTCCAGGCATAAAGGAAAATTGTGTATGCCAAACAAAGATGATTCAGGTCGTTTGACCATGGGAAATTCCTGTAAGGTATTTAAAAATATTTCTGCTGGTTCCTGCAGAAATTGTTTGTACTGTATCAGTAAGTGTGTGCATACCTTAACAGCTAGTTGAGATTGTATTTCTTTAATAATCATTTATTTTGGGTTCCTTGCCCTGTTTGATAAAATTTCTTATACTGAAGAGTTAATATAATTTTCAATGCTTTACCTTTACGGTTCTGATTCTTTAAACTTCTAAGTGCTGCCCTATATGGTTGAAAATATTCTTAATCGATATCTAATTGAGTTATAATTTATCAAGATTCAACACAGAGAAAGTAAACCCCAGGCATAGTAATTGATATATTGATTATCAGATTCTGATCCCAATAGGCATTTTTTTTTGACTGGAATTAAACAAAATTCTGTTGCTATCCTCTCATTATTAGACATAATAATTCTATGGGAAAGGTGTAGTGAAAAGATCCTGGCTGTTTCTATTGATTACGAAGGCCAGCAAATCTTTGACATCTAAAAGTAGAATTCATGATGAGATGACCTACCGGTTTCTACCAGTAGTCTAATCCCTCTCTGTTGCACTGTCAGGAAATTTAACATTACAAAAGATATATGTACATAAATTTTAAGTGCTTAATTCAAATATCAAGTACCGTATATAAGGTTTTATGGTTGTAATACTAGCTAGGTTTTAAATATTGCTTGGTATTTACTGTTGCTTCCTCTTGTGAATGTTCCTCTTGTGAATGTTCAACTGTTTTTCAAAAATAAAATTAGAGGAATAATCGGGGTTTATGTCAGGATAAAAACAATTTTATTGAAGAATAATTGGGGTTTATGTCAGGATAAAAACAGTTTTATTGAAGGATTGTATTAAAAACATTGTTGACCAGGAAAATATCGCAATGATCCTCTCTAGAGAAAAATATATCTTAAATATGAAAAAAATCAGTAAGGTGAGAACAATTTGGAAGATTCACTTATATCTTTGATTTCCAATATGTTTGAAGTATTCTCATGTCATCCATCCACTTGAGATTTAAGAATTTGGTTCATACTAATTAAGTCTGACCTTTTTTTAGTCGAATTTGATTTTCTATTGTTCATTTCAACTCTTTTCTATTTTTTTAACAATGGATTTTTTATTATATTTTGACACTTTTAGTAAGGTATCCAACTAGAGGTTTTACTTGTTTATTGTCGGGTAGTCTATTGGTGTTTTTGAAGCACTTTTCCATGTTGTGAAAGAAATTGTCTAACAACTAATTATCCTATATTTCATTATAGATTTATGACTCTTTCTCCTTAGGTTGTTTTGAGACAACTCTTCCATCAAGGTTGGAGACTATTAGCCTTTTTATTAGGATGATATCCTCAACCATCTTGGCCTAAGTCGATAGGCTCTATCAATTTATCTTGAATATACTTGATATTGTTAATCATTCAAATTTGGGGTGCTTTCATCCAATATCTCTTGAAGGTTTGTTACTTCGTTACTTAAGGTATCCACAAGATTTTATAAGTTTGACACTACTAAACTATATTCCATTTTTTTGATTGATTTTATAGTTCTTCAAGTGTTAATGGGTTCAACTTCTATGTATGCTATCTTCTTATATTTCCCTCACTATCAAATTGAATATCCATTTTTATTTGATGAGCCTAAATAGATGTAAGGTTGTAAGTAACTAAAGCAAAACACATACAACCTACAACAACATTGACATGCACATGTCGAAAATAATATGCCTACTTATCCTAGGATTCACACTTGCTTTGATATCAATTATCATAATGTTAAATATACACAAACCATTTACAACCCAAAATATGCCTTATTATTACTTCTAATGTTAAGGATACCCAAATACCATACTATATATACAATAAATTTTTTTATAATAAATTTGAAAAGAACCTCATTCAAAAACTCAAAAAATACTCATCTTTGCAATAACATAACACACTCTTTATTACTCAGCAAATACAACTTCTTTCTTAACCTTAATTAGAGGAAACCAGTAAAACACTAATCTTTATTCCTAAATTGATAATGGACAAAGTGTGGCAATATGAAAACCAACACATCCATCCAAAATCTACTTATTCAAGTCAAGGTATACTTTTTAAAATCTACTTTATTTATGGTCAAGGTATACTTTTTAACATTGTATTCAAGGCAAAGAGTAGGCACTCTCTGTTGCATCCATGCAAAATCTGCTTATTTAAGTTCAGAGTATACTTTTTAGTATTGTGTTGAACGTAAATATTAAATACTAAATATTAGTTATTAAATCTTCTATCATGTGAAAAAACAGTTTATTTTATTTATTAAAAAATTATATTTATATTTTGTGTTTCTTTAATAATTTTTTGTTAGAAGAGGATATATACAATTAAGAAGGGGTAAAGTTTAAAAAATAAGGAATTCAGAGATCCTGAACAGATAAAAGAAAACAAAAAAACTAAACTTGCAAAAAAAACAAAATATCAAAATAAATTTATATAAGTTGATAATTTTTTTAATAAAATTTTTATCTTTTACTCAAAAAAATATTTTATTATATTTTTTAATTATAAATTTATAATTGCAGCTTATTGACAGCTGAGATTTTCATTAGATCTTTAAACCCAACCAAAAAAAACAAGTCGAATCAACGTGCACGTCCTCTGAAAATGGTGCCCTTTCAGCCTATCCTCCACCTGTGGATGTGATACACATAAGCTCATTATAAGGAACATACCGCTTGAAACGGTTTCGTCCACTAATTCCATTATGAAGTGGTTTTATTATCTAAAATATTTTTACGAGGATGTTTTTATTAAATATAATTATTTAATTATATTTTAATTATTTAAATATAATATTTAATTTTATATTTTATAAAATTAAAACTTTATTTCAAAATCTTTACTATTTATCAAAATTTAAGCCAATCCACAATCCTCGTGCCAAAGATAACAACTGTAATTTTCAGGGTGGATTTCCAAATCAGTTTTAAATCTTTCCTTGTGTCACTTTCTTCCTTGGCTAAATTCAAAATCAAAACTGACGTTACCTATAGAAATAAAAAAAATCAAAATTGACGCAGACGAAGGGAACAGGGCATCGACATGTCAGGGGAAGGACCCATAAAGCTGCTAAAACATTCTGCCTTCTGAAGTTTTGTCCTTACCGAGATTTCAGGAGATTGGACGGGGTCCTCAATTTAAAATGAATGGATGGTCCCGTTGACACCTTAATTTTCTACCAGCCTGTTCAGGGCAGCAACAAGATACAGACGTTTGCAGTCTATCCAAATGATCGATTCCCAACTCCAAAAAAAAAACAGTAGACATCACAGTTCTCAAGAGTTTTTAACACACGATTAATTTTTGTTTAACATACATGGTTTTTTTTAATGGTCTTTTTTTGTAAGTATTTATTTCACGGACTTAATTTCTTTCCAATAAGTATTTATGTTAATAAAGGAACTTAGAGAAGCTCCAAAATAATTATAATAAGTTTTGATTTTTTTTTGAGATAAGGAAACTTTGAGTTTAGAATCAAATTCAAAGTTTTCTTGTCATAGGGGAGGTCCAAGGTTCAGAATGTGTTTTTGAGATTAGATCAAGATTATGGACTAAAAATAAAACGAGGTCGTATGTCACTTGTAAGATAATTTAACTAGAGACTATCCTTGTACTCCTTTGTAACATCTCATTCCTTAGAGATTCAAAAATAACAATTTTATTTATTTATTTATAAACTATTTCTTATATTATTATGTCCTAGTTTAATTTTAATTTTGAGTTAGTAGATTTTATATTATCTTTGATTCTATGTTTTGATCTTCATAATTCTATAGTGATGTTTTATTTATTTATTATTTTTATGTTCCTTTTTGGGGTTTGTAAAAAAAAAAAATACTCACCCCTTTAAATTTGAGCTATTGATTTTCCTCAAACTCTTGTTATTCCATGGATTGATATGATCGTACTTCAATCCTATGTTCCTTGAGAACCTTTAAAGTAATTGCTCTATCCTCCTATGTCCAATGCTCTATGACAAGTACGAATTACCATCAATGGTTCTATTTAACTTAGTAATACTATGTTATGAAAATCCCTATCACCTTTACAAGGATTTCATACAATGTTTTTTTATTTTATTTGGTTAGTGTGAAAAATCCCTACAACCGATGCTTAGGATTGAGCATTCCCATCCCATCCATGACCTATTGTAAGAGCGAGAGCTAAACTTATCAATAGAGGATTAACACACAACCACACACGTCATAGTTTGACCCTTGGACCTCCCAAAGAAGAGCCAAACCCTAAACCGTTGCACTATCCCATTTGGGACTCATACAATGTTATTATACATTTAGTCAACAAGTGGTTTAACAAATTCTTGGTATAGTGCAACAAGTTCAACTAATGTTTAAATTTTATTCTTTAGTACTAAACCTCTATATTGCGATTTTATTTCAGAGCATAAATTTATAGTACTATACTTTAACTAACAAAGGTGTTATGATTCAATTCCTTTCTATTTTCTTTAGAAATACTTGCAATCACAGTCTATGGTTTAGATTGTGGTTTATAACTTTGACTAATGCTCTATAAAAAATAGGACAACCAAACTTGATTTACAATTATGCATCTTAAATGGATCAATACACACTTCATAAACTAGTCAAATAACCAAATACAAACTTTTAGAGTTAATTACAAAATGACTACAATCCTTCAAAAGTACATGTCTTTATCAAAGATAATTACTACAGTTTTAGTATTAGAATTTTAAATATACAAGGAATTCCGTTCAAATATAGGTATAGGCATCTTGTCAACGCTATTAATCATATAATATGAAACAACATTATATATTCACAACAAAACACAACTTTTTCCAACTCGTTGTTAAGTTTTCCTATTGCTTGTAGATCAAGTGGTGGAAAGATATTACCAAAGTGCTTTATTGCCCAACCAAGTTGCATTTACATGAATACTATTGGAAATAAAGCTAGTAAAAGGAGTAAAAAGGAGTAAAAAGGTGTAAAAATTTATTTCAACTGTAAGCTTTGGATCTTACCCCTTTTACCTCCTTGGACGACAGTTGACTGGGCAGGTAGGTCGACTTGGACGACAACTGACTGGGCAGATTGGATGGCAAGGGCGGCAAGGCAAACCAATTCTATTTCCCTTTCTCTTTTCCTCCCTATTTCTCCTATTTTCCTAACTTCCCTATATTCCCTAAAGTCGTTTGGAGTTACCATTATAAATACCATTGTAATCTCAATTTTCTAAGGTTCAATATATATTATTTTCTATTCGCTCCTAATTTTTCTCTTACAAACCACATCTGGTATCAGAGCCAAAGCCGAGAGGGCACAAGGATCGAGGTGAGGGAGGCTCGAGGACCAAGGTGAGAGAAACCCGCAACACACAACTGGAAGCGAGGTCAAGGTGGGGCCTGCAACACGTAGCTCGAGGTGAGAGAAGCCCAAAGCACGTGGATTGAGGTGAAGTCTGGAGTAGACCAGCACAACAAGCACATGAATATAGGAGCGACGTAGGAAGACCTATCATAGAGTGAAACATGACAAGAGGAGGATGAATCAGGAGCTGATGCAGACAGACACATGGCACGAGGAGGAGGAGCAACGTGGCAACAAAGGGAGAAACGTGACGAGGAGCGATTGGTCGAAAGGAGGCAAAAGGGGCGATCACTGATTTATCGAAGGCAATCACTTCATTACTTGCTCGCCTAGGGTTATAAACCCTATTTTTTCCCCCGTCCTGCTCAATGTGGGACAAAAGAATTTCAATTTTTTTATTAAAATCGCTATCCACTGCATTTCAAATAGAAAATCTTCCTTCACACTCGTTGAGTGGTATTTTCACCCAGTTGTGAAAGTACACTCTCTTTTAGGATTTGGGTTCCAAATCCCCTCTTGCAAAGAAGTTAAAAAAATGACTTCTCCAAGGTCTCCACTGTATTTAGCATTTGCATATGTGTATTAGTAATATCAAATAAAGATATTCAATTTAAATGCTTGGAACACCTTAGTGATTGCAAGTAACTATAAACAAGGGACAATGTTGGTTTATTTCACTATGAAACCTTAATGATTGTTCATTGTTTTTTTTTTGGATTTTGAATTTTTTAAAATGTTTATTTTAATGTCTGAAAATTTAACATAAGTGAAATTTTTTGGAATAAAATAAAATGCAGAAAAATGAAAATGAAATGCAAAAACTGAAAATAAAATGCATTCAGTATGATGCTATCCTATTTCGACAAAACCGAAGATGTGAGGTCTCCGTGCATGCAACCTAACCTATTGGACCTGCCAAACAAGCATAATCCGGATAAGCTAAGTGCTAGTTCCTAGGGTATGAAATAAAATTCAGATTTCAAATATTCGCCTAATGTAACCCAAAAAACATGGCATTAACATTATCTATAAATTCAAAATCTGAAAGAATGAAAGAATAAACATTAAATCCATAGCATGCAAAGAAAATCTCCTTCTTTCTTGCCCACAAGATGCAAATTTCTAAAAACTTCTGCACTAAAAATGTGTCATTTTACAATAGCAGAATTTCGGTTTTCCCAAACCAGTCCATGGAAGAAAAACAACTCAAACAGACCCAGAATGGCCTTTTCGCCTTCAGCTATGCAACTCTGCTCGTAGCAGTTTCCAACCCTTTATGTGGAAGAAGAAAAACCAGTCTAATGTGGAAGAAAATATCCAGAGAAACCCAGTGCTAAGGCCTTGCCTTCATTACTGTAATCTTCTCTGAAGAGTTTTCGCCCCCCTTTTCTGGCCTCTTTGAATGGCGTATTTAAACTTCCGAAAAAATGTTGTTTCTCCTTCCATGACTTGTTCGCTTCATTTTCCAATGGTCGTTCGTTTCACCTTCTCCCGATCGTTCGTTTCATTTTCCCATGGCTCTTCGTTTCACCTTCCCCGATCGTTCATTTCATTTTGTGGCCCTTCGTCGCGAAAATATAACATATCGTGATATCGTGACACTTTTCCTCTTTTGGCTGCGACAGTGCAACATGTCGCGATATCGCGACACTTTTCTTCCTTTGGCCGCGATGATGCAATATGTCGCGATATCGTGACACTTTTTCTTTATCTGCTTGCCTGCCCATTTTGAATCGCGAAAATGCAACATGTCGCGATATCGCGACACTTTTTCTCTTTTGGTCGTGATGATGCAACATGTCGCGATATTGCGACACTTTTTTGTTGGCAATTTTGGGTACCTTGGGTACATTGCCTTTGCTCTAAGTGTAGATGTTGTCATTAATGTCAAGAAGGTCTTGAAGCAATCTGGTTTGATGTCAAAGAAAGTGTTTTGATGAAGGTTTCAGTTTGGACAGTGAGTTTCCAAGAAGATCAGAGTAGCCTAGTTGCAAAAAGATCAAGAAAAAGACAAGTAAGAAAAAGTATGCAGGCGGCTGAAAAAGCTGTCGCGATTTTGCGACATGTTTTAGGAGAGAGAAAGTCTTGGCAAAACTGTCGTGATTTCATGACATGTTTGTGGAGAGAGAAAGTTTTGGCAAAATTGTCGCGATTTCGCGACATGTTGGGGAGAAGGAGAACAAGTTGGAAAGTGTCGTGATTTCGCGACATGCTGGAAAGACAAAGACGAAGTCGGCAAAATTGTCGCGATTTCGCGACATGTTGGCAGAGAAGGAGAACAAGTTGGAAAGTGTCGCGATTTCGCGACATGTCGCATTTTCGCGACTTGAAAAGTGCAGGAAGGCGAGAGAAGGAAAAGTGTCGTGATTTCGCGACACATTGCCAGGAAAGTTGTACGGACAAAAAGGTGTCGCAATTTCGCAACATGATGCAAAGTTCCAAGTGAGGACTGTCGCATTTTCGTGACATGCTGTAGAGGTCGAGTTGAGGACTGTCACGATTTCGCGACATGCTAAAAAGATCGAAGTGAGAACTGTCACGATTTCGTGACATGCAAAGAAAGGGAAGAGTCTGAAATGAGAAGCGTCATGATTTTGTGACATGCTACAAAGAAGTTGTACGGCTGTAGGAAGTGTCACGATTTTGCGACAGGTTGATATGGCAGCTTGCAGTTGGCGAAAGTGTCACAATTTCGCGACAGAAACAGTTAGCAAGTCTTCAACGGAAGTAGCATCGCGATTTCACGACGAATTCAAGAAGGAAGAGCTCGAAGGCGAAAGCGTCATGATTTTGTGACTTGTTCCAGTTTCGCGGGCGTAAGGCAGAGAAAAGCTTAAGGCAACGAAAGTGTCGCGATTTCATGACATGTTCCGTTTTTGCTAGTGCAAGCAGATAAGAAGGCCATGAAGTCATAAGGGTCACAATTTCACGACAGAGTTGGAGATGACGTCAGCAGAAGTAGATATGTCATGATTTCACAACAGAGTTGGAGATGACGTCAGCAGAAGCAGATGTGTCACGATTTCATGACAAAAGCAAAGAAGAAGGCTATGAAGACTAAAGTGTCACGTTTTCATGATAGAAGTTAAGATGACGTCAGCAAAAGACAGAAGTGTCGCGATTTCATGACAAGGATGTTGTTAAGGCAGGCAAAAGAAAAAGTGTCACGATATCACGACAAAAGCCATAAGGTAGTGTATGGTTGCAAAAATGTCATGATATCACGACATGTTGTAGTTTCACGACAAAAGCTACAAGGAAGTGACGAGAGGCAGCAGAGGCGGTTGAAGCCGACAAAGTTAAATCTGGGCCGACGAAGATTAGGATTTTGCAGTCGATGATCTTTAGGGTAACAATCGACTAAAGATTATGTTATTGATCATGAATTAATGCTATAAAAGGAGGACTATTTTTGAGTTTCAAGGCATCAAATGGTGAATCAAACTTGTGCAAGCAAAGTCCACTATGCGCAGAGACGAGTCGAATCGATTTGTGCGAAGTGTGCGAGATTCAGCCATAACAGTGCAATTAGTGCAAAAGTGGTGAGTTGATGCGCACTGTGAGAAGTTCGATCATAGAGTGTTGTATGCTACTGTGTTTGCACAGAGGTGCAAAGGTCAATGTTCGATCGAGTGCAACTGTAATTGCAAAATAAGAGCGAAGGACTGTGTCTTGCAGAAAAAAAGAAGAGGACAATTTGTACCAGATCGAAGGACTATGTTTTGGTGCAAATTCGAGGACCAACTTTGAGGTGACAGAGTTGAGGACAGAGGTCTCCAGCCAGAGCAGGGAAGACAGGTGTCTTTTGTGGATAGAGTTCCACTTGCTAAGGGCGAGAAGAGGCGAGAGGTCTTCTAGAGGATCACCGAACGGAGCAGAGTTAGGGGAAGGTATATCCTTTGAGCAAAGGCTCATAAACATTGTAATTGGGAAGGTTTCCCAAAGAATTTGAAATAAACTTTTAGAGAAAATTTTTGTGGACGTAGCCCAGCCTTTCTGGGTGAACCACGTTAAAATGAGTCTTCTATGTGTTATGCTTTCTGTCTTGTTTAATATCATGTTGATGCCACTACTATCTGAATTTAAAATTATTAAATGGTTAAGTCTTATACTTGTTCACCCCCCCTCTCAGTATAAGTTCATGTTCTTCAATTGGTATCAGAGCCAGTCACTCTAGAAAGAGCCTAACAACTTGGAGAAGGATCTATCAGAGGAACATATAAATTCAAAAAGAAATGAAGAGGTTGAGTTCGATCTCAAAAGTGAATTCTTCTTGGCCTTGAGAAAGCTTGAGAAACTCGGGGAAGAGAATTTTGTTCTCAAGCATAAATGTCAAGAAGAGATAACAAGATCAGAATTGTCTCAAAGTGTTATAGATTTCAAAATTCTAGCCGAAGAAGGGAAGAAGGTTGAACGAGGTTCTAACAGAGGCTCTAAAAGGAAAGGAAGCCGATTGTGAGAAACTAGAAGAAGAAATTATGTCTCTTAGAGTAAAGTTGGAACATTTGACTCTCAGACAGAATACTCCGTGTGAAAAGAAGGATAGTATCACCATTCATGAAATAGGGTCTTCGAGCAAGATCAATCTTCATCCTGAATAACAGTGGATTGCAGTTGATCGCAAGAAGAACAGTCATCCAAGGCATCAAAACAGGTTACATAATACCTTCCATGGCTATTGTTTTTCTTGTAAGAAATTTGGTCACATAGCTTTGCATTGCAATAAATCTCTGAATAGCCATAGTAAGGAAAATGTTAACTCATTTGCACCTCTTATGAACAAAAATATCATGTGTTACAAGTGCAAGAATTTTGGGCATATAGCAAGGATGTGCAATTTGAATAGATTTAGCTTTGAGTTCACTAAAAAGAGGAATGAGATCAAATCTAAGTCAATGATAGTTCAAACTACTTTTCATGCTCAAGACAAAGTAGAAAAATGGTATCTTGATAGTGGTTGTTCAAAACATATGACTGGTGAAAAAGAAAAGTTTTTGGTTTTCAAAGAAACAAACAGAGGAACAGTCAGTTTTGGAGATAACAGGTCTGCAAAAATCCGTGGTAAAGGGACTCTTAGTTTGGATGGGAAATCCAAAATAGAGAATGTGCTCTATGTAGAAGGCCTAAGACATAATCTTCTTAGTGTGAGTCAACTTTGTGATCAAGGGCACATAGAATATTTCTTTTCAGATAGATGTGAGATAAGTAAAGAAAAAAATGGAAAACTCATTGCTAGTGCTACAAGGACTCCAAACAATCTTTACATGCTAAGTGAGATAAAAAGGGAAAAGTGTTTTATAACTCAAGAAGATGAGAGTTGGTTATGGCATAAAATATTGGGACATTTGAGTTTTGATAATCTTGTCAGTATTAGTAACAAGGAAGCAGTCAGAGACTTCCCTAAATAAAAAGGCCCCATAACATCATTTGCGGTCCTTGTCAACATGGTAAACAGACGCAGAACCAGCTTTCAAATCAAAAGGGTATACTTCTTCCAAACCATTGGATCTTATTCATACTGATTTGTGTGGCCCCACCGGAACTCGGAGCATTCGGGGAGATAGCTACTTCATGTTCGTTTATAGATGATTATTCTAGAATGACTTGGGTTACTTTTCTCAAAGAAAAATTTGAAGCTTTTGAAAAATTTAAAGCTTTTAAGGAAATGATTGAAAATGAGACTGACAAGAGAATCAAATGCTTAAGATCAGATAGAGGAGGAGAGTTAACTTCAAATGAATTTGTGGAATACCGTGAGCAACACAAAATCAAAAGAGAATATTCATCGACAAGAACTCCTCAACAAAATGGAGTAGTTGAAAGGTAAAAAAAATCGTTGAAAATATGGCTAGAGCTATGTTAAATGAGTCAAAACTTTCGGATGGCTTTTGGAGAGAAGTATTCAATACAGCAGTTTACATCATCACCAGGGCTCAACTCAGAGTCAATCATCATAAAACTCCCTATGAGTTGTGGAAAGGAAGACCAGCTATAGTAAAACACTTCAAAGTGTTTGGGAGTAAGTGCTTCATCAAAAGGGAAGATCAAAATTTGGGAAAATTTGATCCTAGGTGTGATGAGGGAATTTTTCTTGGATATTCTAGCAAAAGCAAGGCCTACAGATGTTTCAACAAAAGAACTCATACTGTTGTAGAAAGCATAAATGTACTAGTAGATGAAAATACAGGGATAAAAGAACCAGTCAAGGAACTAGGTGATGAAATCTGTCAAGAAGAATTCGGAGAGGCTTCGGATGAAGAAGAGGAAAGACAACAAGCTGCTTCCCAAAACTCCTTCACGGTATGTTCAGAAAAATCATCCCAAAGACTTGATCATTGGTGATCCAAACAACGAGCAAACAAGAAGAAGAGTCATTCCTTCACATGATTCTACGAATGTTGCTTTATTGTCTCGGATTGAGCCAAAAGATTTCAGTGAAGCATGTGCAGATAAATTTTGGATAAAAGCAATGGATGAAGAGCTAAATCAAATAGAGAAAAGTGAAACTTGGGATTTGGTTCCTAGACCTAAGGACAAGAATGTCATTGGCACAAAATGGATATTCAAAAATAAACTCAATGAGGATGGAAAGATTGTCAGAAACAAAGCTAGGTTAGTTTGTAAAGGTTATTCTCAAGTAGAAGGTGTTGATTTCGAGGAGACGTTTGCGCCTGTTGCTCGTCTTGAAGCTATCAGAATGTTTTTGGCCCTTTCTAGTTTCAAATATTTCAAAGTATTTAAAATGGATGTAAAGTCAACCTTTCTAAATGGGGTATTGAATGAATAAGTCTACATAGAACAGCCAGAAGGAGTGTCTCTCTCAGATCAGCCAGACTATGTATGTAAACTGAAAAAGGCCTTGTATGGGTTAAAGCAAGCACCCAGGGCTTGGTACTCAAGACTTGACGGGTATCTTCATGAACAAGGTTTCGGGGAAATGCGTGGCGGATAGCAACTTGTATATTAAGAATGAAGGTAATGATATGTTGATCATAGTTGTCTATGTTGATGATATTATTTTTGGGGGAAATAATACTTATATGTGCAAAGTTTTTTCCAACACCATGCGGAAGGAATTCGAGATGTCTATGATTGGAGAGTCTGTCATTCTTTTTAGGGCTTTAGATTGCGCAATAAAAAGATGGCATATTTCTATCTCGGGAAAAGTATATCAAAGAAATGTTGAAGAAATTCGGGATGATGGAAAACAAACCCGTGTGTAATCCTATGATTACAAGGTGCAATCTAAGTAAAGATGATGAATCTCTAGCAGCAGATCAGAAGTTGTACAGATCTATGATTGGAAGTTTACTATACAGTACAGCTACCAGACCAGATATCATGTAGGCCGTTGGATTAGTTACAAGATTTCAGGTAGCTCCAAAATAATCTCATGTTATAGCAGTCAAGAGGATATTTAGATATTTGAAGGGCACTATGGACTTTGGGCTTTGGTATCCCAAAGGTGATGATTTCACCCTCATAGCCTATACAGATGCAGATTAGGCAGACAGTATTGATGACAGGAAAGCACTTGTGGTGGAGCATTCTTTCTAGGAAAGAGTTCGGTTTCTTGGTTAAGTAAGAAACAACCTTCGGTTCCTTATCTACGATAGAAGCTGAATACATAGCAGCGGTGGTCGGGTGCACACAGGTTTTATGGATGAAAACCACCTTGGAGGATTTCAAAGTCAAGCATGAACAACCCATCTCCATTCTCTGTGATAATACAAGTGCCATAAGTACTTCTAAAAATCCGGTAATGCACTCAAGGACGAAGCACATTTCCATCAAATATCATTTTCTAAGAGAGAAAGTGCAAGAGAAGCAGGTCAAGCTAGAGTATGTGCCTACTAAAGAGCAGATTGCAGATATCTTCACCAAACCTCTTCCAAGAGATACGTTTGAGTATCTAAGGGAGAAATTGGGAGTTGTACTCTCACCTCAGAATTAATCACCTCATCGGGAGGTGGGGGAGGGACCAAGCCAAGAGGCTCTTTCTTAGTCCCGAGTCCCAAAGGTGGCCCTTTGCCATTGATGACAAAGGGGGAGAGATATGAGTAAGGGGGGGAGCTTCATAGTGAAGAAGAGAGCTTCAAGTCAGGGGGAGCAAAAAATTCAAAGGAAGATTCTCAGTTGATGGATCAGGTGGTTTCAGTTTTGGCTCTTTACTAGTGTTTTTAGTTAAGGTTTGCCATCAATGACAAAGGGGGAGATTGTTGGCAATTTTGGGTACCTTGGGTACATTGCCTTTGCTCTAAGTGTAGATGTTGTCATTGATGTCAAGAATGTCTTGAAGCAATCTGGTTTGATGTCAAAAAAAGTGTTTTGATGAAGGTTTCAGTTTGGACGAGTGAGTTTCCAAGAAGATCAGAGTAGCCCAGTTGCAAAAAGATCAAGAAAAAGACAAGTAAGAAAAAGTATGCAGGCGTGTTGGAAAAACTGTCGCGATTTCGCGACATGTTTGAGGAGAGAGAAAGTTCTGGCAAAATTGTCGCAATTTCACGACATGTTGGCAGAGAAGGAGAACAAGTTGGAAAGTGTCGCAATTTCACGACATGTTGGAAGATAGAGACGAAGCTAGCAAAATTGTCGCGATTTCGCGACATGTTGGCAGAGAAGGAGAACAAGTTGGAAAGTGTCACGATTTCATGACATGTCATATTTTCGTGACTCGAAAAGTGCAGGAAGGCAGACAAGGAAAAGTGTCTTGATTTCGTGACACATTTCCAGGAAAGTTGTACAGACAAAAAGGTGTCGCGATTTCGTGACATAATGCAGAAGAGAGAGTCCATAGTGTGAACTGTTGCGATTTCAAGACAAGATTGAAGAGAGAGAAAGTTATTCAGGAACTATCATGATTTCATGACATGATGCAAAGTTCCAAGTGAGGACTGTCACATTTTCGTGACATGCTGTAGAGGTCGAGTTGAGGACTGTCACAATTTTGCGACATGCTGAAAAGCTCGAAGTGAGAACTGTCGCAATTTCATGACATGCAGCAAAGGGAAGAGTCTAAAATGAGAAGCGTCACGATTTCATGACAGGCTACAAAGAAGTTGTACGACTGCAAGAAGTGTCGCAATTTCGTGACAGGTTGAGATGGCAGCTTGCAGTTGGTGAAAGTGTCACGATTTTGCAACATAAATAGTTAGCAAGTCTTCAATGGAAGTAGCATCGCGATTTCGTGATGAATTCAAGAAGGAAGAGCTCGAAGGCGAAAGCGTCGCGATTTCGTGACTTGTTCCAATTTTGCGGGCGTAAGGTAGAGAAAAGCTTAAGGCAGCGAAAGTGTCATGATTTCGCGACATGTTCTGTTTTTGCTAGTGCAAGCAGAGAAGAAGGCCATGAAGTCATAAGGGTCACGATTTCACGCCAGAGTTGGAGATGACGTCAGCAGAAGCAGATATGTCATGATTTCGTGACAGAGTTGGAGATGACGTCAGCAGAAGCAGATGTGTCATGATTTCATGACAAAAGCAGAGAAGAAGGCTATGAAGACTAAAGTATCGTGTTTTCATGATAGGAGTGAAGATGACGTCAACAAAATACAAAAGTGTCATGATTTTACGACAAGGACGTTGTCAAGGCAGGCAAAAGCAAAAGTGTCGCGATATCGCGACAAAATCCATAAGGTAGTGTATGGTTGCAAAAATGTCGCGATATCACGAAATGTTGTAGTTTCATGGTGGAAGCTACAGGGAAGTGACAGAGGCAAGAGAGGCGGTTGAAGCCAACAAAGTTAAATCTGGGCCGACGAAGATTAGGATTTTGCAGCCGACGATCTTTAGGGTAATAGTCGACTAAAGATTATGTTTTTGATCATGAATTAATGCTATAAAAGGAGGACTATTTTCGAGTTTCAAAGGATCGAATGGTGAATCGAACTTGTGCAAGCAAAGTCTGTTGTGCGCAGAGACGAGTCGAATAGATTTGTGCAAAGTGTGCGAGATGCAGCCATAATAGCGCAATTAGCACAGAAGTGGCGAGTTGATGCACACTGTGAGAAGTTCGATCGCAGAGTGTTGTATGCTGCTGTGTTTGCATAGAGGTGCAAAGGTCGATGTTCGATCAAGTGCAGCTATAATTGCAAAATAAGAGCGAAGGAGCGTGTCTTGTAGAACGAGAGGAAGAGGACAATTTGTACCAAACCGAAGGACTCGTGTTTTGGTGCAAATTCTAGGACCAGCTTTGAGGTGACAGAGTTGAGGACAAAGGTCTCCGACCGGAGCAGGGAAGACGGGTGTCTTCGTGGATAGAGTTCCACTTGCTAAGGGCGGAAGAGGCGAGAGGTCTTCTAGAGGATCACCGACCGAGAGCGAGTTAGGGGAAGGTATCTCCTTTGAGCAGAGGCTCATAAACATTGTAATTGGGAAGGTTTCCCAAAGAATTTGAAATAAACTTTTAGAGAAAAGTTTTGTGGACGTAGCCTAGCATTTTTGGATGAACCACATTAAAATGAGTCTTCTATGTGTGATGCTTTCTGTCTTGTTTAATATCATGTTGATGCCACTGCTATCTGAATTTAAAATTATTAAATGGTTAAGTCTTATACTGTTCACCCCCCCCTCTCAGTATAAGTTCATGTTCTTCATTTTTCTCCTTTGGCTATGAAGGTGCAACATGTCACGATATCGCGAAACCTTTCCTCCTTTGGCCGCGACGATGCAACATGTCACGATATCGTGACACTTTTTTTCTCTTTTGGCCGTGATGATGCAACATGTCACGATATCGTGACACTTTTTCTCCTTTGGCCGTGACGGTGCAACATGTCATGATATCGCGACACCTTTCCTCCTTTGGCCGTGATGATGCAACATGTTGCAATATCACGACACTTTTCCCTTTTGGCCGCGACGACGCAACATGTCGCGATATCGCGACACTTTTTCTTATTTGGCCGCGACGATGTGACATGTCACGATATCGTGACACTTTTTGTCTTTGGCCGCGAAAACGCAACATGTCGTGATATCGCGACACTTTTCTTTCTTGTTATTTCTTTCCTCGTTTGGTCGCGAAAATGCAACATGTCGCGATATCGCGACACTTTTCTTTCTTCTCTTTTCCTTTGCTTTGGGCCGCAAAAATGCAACATGTCACGATATCGTGACACTTTTTGTCTTTTGGCCATGACAGTGCAACATGTCGCGATATCGCGACACTTTTTCTCTTTTGGCCGCGATGGTGCAACATGTCGCGATATCGCGACACTTTTTCTTTTTTGGCCGCGATGGTGCAACATGTCGCGATATCGCGACACTTTTTATTTTTTGGCCGCGATGGTGCAACATGTCGTGATATCGCGACACTTTTTCTTTTTTGGCCGCGATGGTGCAACATGTCGCGATATCGCGACACTTTTTATTTTTTGGCCGCGATGGTGCAACATGTCGCAATATCGTGACACTTTTTCTCCTTGTGGTGTTTTGCTTTTTTCTTTGAACTTTAGCCTATGGGCCACTTCAGTCTTCTTGGAACACATGCAAAAAGGTGGGTCCCCAATTTTGGGGCACGTTGTGGAGCAGCCACAACAATACCCAATCATGGGTGTAGCTCGAGCGACTAAGGAGGAGCGCTTGTGAGTAGGGTGTCTCGGGTTCGAATCCCGCCAACCACATTTTTAGTTTATTTTTTTTGAATCTCCGGGAAGCACAAGCTAGAAAAGGATCGCGGATCCTTTATGTTTCAAATAGACACCGTGGTGCATTGGTCAAAAGTTTTGTGACAGTCAAGAGGTCACGGGTTCGAATGGGCTAGAGGATAAATTTTATTAATTTTTTTTTATCATTTAAACTTTAGAATATTTAAAATTATTAAATATTAATTTAATAAAATTAAAACTAATTTATAATTATTTTAAAACTTAGGTTTTTAATAATTATAAAGTTATTTTTTTATTAAATATGAATATTTAATTTTTTTATTAAGTTTAAATTTTAAAATTTTTATTGTAAAAGCCCTAGAGGTTTGATATTGTCAATTATTGGAGCCTTGTAAATTTCACATTTTGTAAAAATTTCAGAGATTGTAAAAGAAGTTAAAACTTTCCTAAGAGGAAAGAGTGTGTAATAAGCCTAAGAGGCTTAGTTTTTTTTGTAAAGGGCATTGATGATAAGATCGAATTGTTGTTATCATGCCTTATGTGCAATTCTAGCAAGAGAAGGTGCATAAAGGTTTGATGAAAAGGTAAGAGGTTATGGACTCAACATTGTGTTTAGTCAACTCCAAAACACAGTAATCGCACATCAAAGGCATCCTAACTCAGGGTACGAAGCAAATTTTGAAGATAACTCATTCAGGAGTCAATTTGAACAATCAAAATCCATACAAGTTGCACCACAAGAATCAAGTTGCACCACAAGAATCAGAGTACACACACTACAATATTTTAGTAGAAATCCTAGAACTAGAATCACTAGAAATCATACAGATAAGTGACAACAAAGAAGAAGTGATAGATAACTTTGTAAATCAAGAGATAGCATCCCCACATCAAGAGGAACAAACAGTCAATGATAGAGTAGAACAAGTTAGATTTGACTTAAATTTGTAAGATCTTCCTTCTTCCTTCTTCTTCTTTCCTTCTTTCAAACAAAAAAAGTACTTTATTGTAACCATGAAATAAAGAGATTTTTTTGATAACTATGGCCTCACACAATAGCTTACCTATACTCGAATTTAACGGTTATGACTATGAGTATTGGTCTATAAAGATGAAGATCTTGCTCATAGGTAGAGGTTTGTGGGACATCATAGAAGAGGGCTACACAGAACCCTCATACTAGACAACACTTAGTGCTGCAGACAAGAAAACACAAAAAGAAGAGAAAAAGAGCAACTCATATGCTCTTTCTCATCTCCAAGATGCATTGGAGAAAATCATATTTCCCAGAATCGCTACCTGTACGACTGCACAAGCTGCATGGAAAGCATTGAGTGATGGATTCCAGGGTAGTAATCAAGTGAAGTAGGTAAGGATTCAAAAATTGAAGCGAGATTTTGAAAATCTCTGAATGAAAGATGATGAAAAAGTCAATGATTATTGTGTTAGAGTAAAAGCAATTGTAGATAAAATGGTTACACTAGGCGAAGAAATCAAGCCTGAGATAATTGTAACAAAAGTGTTGAGAACACTTACACGTAAATGGAACCATATTGCCATAATAATAGAAGAATCCAAATATATTTTCCTTTTAACATTCGATGCATTAATCGGATCGTTAATGTCACATGAAGAGAGGTTTCCTAAAACTCCAACAAGCTACAAAGGCGATGATAAGGCCTTCACTTCCAATAAAAATAATGGAAGAGGACGGGGAAGAGGTCAAGGTAGAGGCAAGCAAAGAGGTATAGGCAGAGGCAACTACAGAGGAGACAATTCCAATAGAGGAGGCAACCAGAATAGAGGAGGAAATTCCAATAGAGGAGGCAAATCATACAAAGGAGGAAACCAACAAAGAGGTGGAAATCAGAATCGAGGTGGAAATCAAGGACAAAGTGGAAATAAATTTATATAAGTTGATAATTTTTTTAATAAAATTTTTATCTTTTACTCAAAAAAATATTTTATTATATTTTTTAATTATAAATTTATAATTGCAGCTTATTGACAGCTGAGATTTTCATTAGATCTTTAAACCCAACCAAAAAAAACAAGTCGAATCAACGTGCACGTCCTCTGAAAATGGTGCCCTTTCAGCCTATCCTCCACCTGTGGATGTGATACACATAAGCTCATTATAAGGAACATACCGCTTGAAACGGTTTCGTCCACTAATTCCATTATGAAGTGGTTTTATTATCTAAAATATTTTTACGAGGATGTTTTTATTAAATATAATTATTTAATTATATTTTAATTATTTAAATATAATATTTAATTTTATATTTTATAAAATTAAAACTTTATTTCAAAATCTTTACTATTTATCAAAATTTAAGCCAATCCACAATCCTCGTGCCAAAGATAACAACTGTAATTTTCAGGGTGGATTTCCAAATCAGTTTTAAATCTTTCCTTGTGTCACTTTCTTCCTTGGCTAAATTCAAAATCAAAACTGACGTTACCTATAGAAATAAAAAAAATCAAAATTGACGCAGACGAAGGGAACAGGGCATCGACATGTCAGGGGAAGGACCCATAAAGCTGCTAAAACATTCTGCCTTCTGAAGTTTTGTCCTTACCGAGATTTCAGGAGATTGGACGGGGTCCTCAATTTAAAATGAATGGATGGTCCCGTTGACACCTTAATTTTCTACCAGCCTGTTCAGGGCAGCAACAAGATACAGACGTTTGCAGTCTATCCAAATGATCGATTCCCAACTCCAAAAAAAAAACAGTAGACATCACAGTTCTCAAGAGTTTTTAACACACGATTAATTTTTGTTTAACATACATGGTTTTTTTTAATGGTCTTTTTTTGTAAGTATTTATTTCACGGACTTAATTTCTTTCCAATAAGTATTTATGTTAATAAAGGAACTTAGAGAAGCTCCAAAATAATTATAATAAGTTTTGATTTTTTTTTGAGATAAGGAAACTTTGAGTTTAGAATCAAATTCAAAGTTTTCTTGTCATAGGGGAGGTCCAAGGTTCAGAATGTGTTTTTGAGATTAGATCAAGATTATGGACTAAAAATAAAACGAGGTCGTATGTCACTTGTAAGATAATTTAACTAGAGACTATCCTTGTACTCCTTTGTAACATCTCATTCCTTAGAGATTCAAAAATAACAATTTTATTTATTTATTTATAAACTATTTCTTATATTATTATGTCCTAGTTTAATTTTAATTTTGAGTTAGTAGATTTTATATTATCTTTGATTCTATGTTTTGATCTTCATAATTCTATAGTGATGTTTTATTTATTTATTATTTTTATGTTCCTTTTTGGGGTTTGTAAAAAAAAAAAATACTCACCCCTTTAAATTTGAGCTATTGATTTTCCTCAAACTCTTGTTATTCCATGGATTGATATGATCGTACTTCAATCCTATGTTCCTTGAGAACCTTTAAAGTAATTGCTCTATCCTCCTATGTCCAATGCTCTATGACAAGTACGAATTACCATCAATGGTTCTATTTAACTTAGTAATACTATGTTATGAAAATCCCTATCACCTTTACAAGGATTTCATACAATGTTTTTTTATTTTATTTGGTTAGTGTGAAAAATCCCTACAACCGATGCTTAGGATTGAGCATTCCCATCCCATCCATGACCTATTGTAAGAGCGAGAGCTAAACTTATCAATAGAGGATTAACACACAACCACACACGTCATAGTTTGACCCTTGGACCTCCCAAAGAAGAGCCAAACCCTAAACCGTTGCACTATCCCATTTGGGACTCATACAATGTTATTATACATTTAGTCAACAAGTGGTTTAACAAATTCTTGGTATAGTGCAACAAGTTCAACTAATGTTTAAATTTTATTCTTTAGTACTAAACCTCTATATTGCGATTTTATTTCAGAGCATAAATTTATAGTACTATACTTTAACTAACAAAGGTGTTATGATTCAATTCCTTTCTATTTTCTTTAGAAATACTTGCAATCACAGTCTATGGTTTAGATTGTGGTTTATAACTTTGACTAATGCTCTATAAAAAATAGGACAACCAAACTTGATTTACAATTATGCATCTTAAATGGATCAATACACACTTCATAAACTAGTCAAATAACCAAATACAAACTTTTAGAGTTAATTACAAAATGACTACAATCCTTCAAAAGTACATGTCTTTATCAAAGATAATTACTACAGTTTTAGTATTAGAATTTTAAATATACAAGGAATTCCGTTCAAATATAGGTATAGGCATCTTGTCAACGCTATTAATCATATAATATGAAACAACATTATATATTCACAACAAAACACAACTTTTTCCAACTCGTTGTTAAGTTTTCCTATTGCTTGTAGATCAAGTGGTGGAAAGATATTACCAAAGTGCTTTATTGCCCAACCAAGTTGCATTTACATGAATACTATTGGAAATAAAGCTAGTAAAAGGAGTAAAAAGGAGTAAAAAGGTGTAAAAATTTATTTCAACTGTAAGCTTTGGATCTTACCCCTTTTACCTCCTTGGACGACAGCTTGACTGGGCAGGTAGGTCGACTTGGACGACAACTGACTGGGCGATTGGATGGCAAGGGCGGCAAGGCAAACCAATTCTATTTCCCTTTCTCTTTTCCTCCCTATTTCTCCTATTTTCCTAACTTCCCTATATTCCCTAAAGTCGTTTGGAGTTACCATTATAAATACCATTGTAATCTCAATTTTCTAAGGTTCAATATATATTATTTTCTATTCGCTCCTAATTTTTCTCTTACAAACCACATCTGGTATCAGAGCCAAAGCCGAGAGGGCACAAGGATCGAGGTGAGGGAGGCTCGAGGACCAAGGTGAGAGAAGCCTGCAACACACAATGGAAGCGATGTCGAGGTGGGGCCTCGGCAACACGTAGCTCGAGGTGAGAGAAGCCCAAAGCACGTGGATTGAGGTGAAGTCTGGAGTAGACCAGCACAACAAGCACATGAATATAGGAGCGACGTAGGAAGACCTATCATAGAGTGAAACATGACAAGAGGAGGATGAATCAGGAGCTGATGCAGACAGACACATGGCACGAGGAGGAGGAGCAACGTGGCAACAAAGGGAGAAACGTGACGAGGAGCGATTGGTTGAAAGGAGGCAAAAGGGGCGATCACTGATTTATCGAAGGCAATCACTTCATTACTTGCTCGCCTAGGGTTATAAACCCTATTTTTTCCCCCGTCCTGCTCAATGTGGGACAAAAGAATTTCAATTTTTTTATTAAAATCGCTATCCACTGCATTTCAAATAGAAAATCTTCCTTCACACCTGTTGAGTGGTATTTTCACCCGATTGTGAAAGTACACTCTCTTTTAGGATTTGGGTTCCAAATCCCCTCTTGCAAAGAAGTTAAAAAAATGACTTCTCCAAGGTCTCCGCTGTATTTAGCATTTGCATATGTGTATTAGTAATATCAAATAAAGATATTCAATTTAAATGCTTGGAACACCTTAGTGATTGCAAGTAACTATAAACAAGGGACAATGTTGGTTTATTTCACTATGAAACCTTAATGATTGTTCATTGTTTTTTTTTTGGATTTTGAATTTTTTAAAATGTTTATTTTAATGTCCGAAAATTTAACATAAGTGAAATTTTTTGGAATAAAATAAAATGCGAGAAAAATGAAAATGAAATGCAAAAACTGAAAATAAAATGCATTCAAGTATGATGCTATCCTATTTCGACAAAACCGAAGATGTGAGGTCTCCGTGCATGCAACCTAACCTATTGGACCTGCCAAACAAGCACAATCCGGATAAGCTAAGTGCTGGTTCCTAGGGTATGAAATAAAATTCAGATTTCAAATATTCGCCTAATGTAACCCAAAAACATGGCATTAACATTATCTATAAATTCAAAATCTGAAAGAATGAAAGAATAAACATTAAATCCATAGCATGCAAAGAAAATCTCCTTCTTTCTTGCCCACAAGATGCAAATTTCTAAAAACTTCTGCATTAAAAATGTGTCATTTTACAATAGCAGAATTTCTGGTTTTCCCAAACCAGTCCATGGAAGAAAAACAACTCAAACAGACCCAGAATGGCCTTTTCGCCTTCAGCTATGCAACTCTGCTCGTAGCAGTTTCCAACCCTTTATGTGGAAGAAGAAAAACCAGTCTAATGTGGAAGAAAATATCCAGAGAAACCCAGTGCTAAGGCCTTGCCTTCATTACTGTAATCTTCTCTGAAGAGTTTTCGCCCCCCTTTTCTGGCCTCTTTGAATGGCGTATTTAAACTTCTGAAAAAATGTTGTTTCTCCTTCCATGACTGTTCGCTTCATTTTCCAATGGCTGTTCGTTTCACCTTCTCTGACTGTTCGTTTCATTTTCCCATGGCTCTTCGTTTCACCTTCCCTGACTGTTCATTTCGTTTTGTGGCCCTTCGTCGCGAAAATATAACATATCGTGATATCGTGACACTTTTCCTCTTTTGGCTGCGACAGTGCAACATGTCGCGATATCGCGACACTTTTCTTCCTTTGGCCGCGATGATGCAATATGTCGCGATATCGTGACACTTTTTCTTTATCTCGCTTGCTCCTTCATTTTGAATCGCGAAAATGCAACATGTCGCGATATCGCGACACTTTTTCTCTTTTGGTCGTGATGATGCAACATGTCGCGATATTGCGACACTTTTTTGTTGGCAATTTTGGGTACCTTGGGTACATTGCCTTTGCTCTAAGTGTAGATGTTGTCATTAATGTCAAGAAGGTCTTGAAGCAATCCGGTTTGATGTCAAAGAAAGTGTTTTGATGAAGGTTTCGATTTGGACGAGTGAGTTTCCAAGAAGATCAGAGTAGCCTAGTTGCAAAAAGATCAAGAAAAAGACAAGTAAGAAAAAGTATGCAGGCGGCTGAAAAAACTGTCGCGATTTTGCGACATGTTTTAGGAGAGAGAAAGTGCTGGCAAAACTGTCGTGATTTCATGACATGTTTGTGGAGAGAGAAAGTTCTGGCAAAATTGTCGCGATTTCGCGACATGTTGGCAGAGAAGGAGAACAAGTTGGAAAGTGTCGTGATTTCGCGACATGCTGAAAGACAGAGACGAAGCTGGCAAAATTGTCGCGATTTCGCGACATGTTGGCAGAGAAGGAGAACAAGTTGGAAAGTGTCGCGATTTCGCGACATGTCGCATTTTCGCGACTTGAAAAGTGCAGGAAGGCAGAGAAGGAAAAGTGTCGTGATTTCGCGACACATTGCCAGGAAAGTTGTACGGACAAAAAGGTGTCGCAATTTCGCAACATGATGCAAAGTTCCAAGTGAGGACTGTCGCATTTTCGTGACATGCTGTAGAGGTCGATTTGAGGACTGTCACGATTTCGCGACATGCTAAAAAGATCGAAGTGAGAACTGTCACGATTTCGTGACATGCAAAGAAAGGGAAGAGTCTGAAATGAGAAGCGTCATGATTTTGTGACATGCTACAAAGAAGTTGTACGGCTGTAGGAAGTGTCACGATTTTGCGACAGGTTGATATGGCAGCTTGCAGTTGGCGAAAGTGTCACAATTTCGCGACAGAAACAGTTAGCAAGTCTTCAACGGAAGTAGCATCGCGATTTCACGACGAATTCAAGAAGGAAGAGCTCGAAGGCGAAAGCGTCATGATTTTGTGACTTGTTCCAGTTTCGCGGGCGTAAGGCAGAGAAAAGCTTAAGGCAACGAAAGTGTCGCGATTTCATGACATGTTCCGTTTTTGCTAGTGCAAGCGGATAAGAAGGCCATGAAGTCATAAGGGTCACAATTTCACGACGAGTTGGAGATGACATCAGTAGAAGCAGATATGTCATGATTTCACAACAGAGTTGGAGATGACGTCGCAGAGCGGATGTGTCACGATTTCATGACAAAAGCAAAGAAGAAGGCTATGAAGACTAAAGTGTCACGTTTTCATGATAGAAGTTAAGATGACGTCGGCAAAAGACGAAGTGTCGCGATTTCATGACAAGGATGTTGTTAAGGCAGGCAAAAGCAAAAGTGTCACGATATCACGACAAAAGCCATAAGGTAGTGTATGGTTGCAAAAATGTCATGATATCACGACATGTTGTAGTTTCACGACAAAAGCTACAGGGAAGTGACAGAGGCAGCAGAGGCGGTTGAAGCCGACAAAGTTAAATCTGGGTCGACGAAGATTAGGATTTTGCAGCCGATGATCTTTAGGGTAACAATCGACTAAAGATTATGTTATTGATCATGAATTAATGCTATAAAAGGAGGACTATTTTTGAGTTTCAAGGCATCAAATGGTGAATCAAACTTGTGCAAGCAAAGTCCACTATGCGCAGAGACGAGTCGAATCGATTTGTGCGAAGTGTGCGAGATTCAGCCATAACAGTGCAATTAGTGCAAAAGTGGTGAGTTGATGCGCACTGTGAGAAGTTCGATCGTAGAGTGTTGTATGCTACTGTGTTTGCACAGAGGTGCAAAGGTCAATGTTCGATCGAGTGCAACTGTAATTGCAAAATAAGAGCGAAGGACTGTGTCTTGCAGAAAAAAGGAAGAGGACAATTTGTACCAGATCGAAGGACTATGTTTTGGTGCAAATTCGAGGACCAGCTTTGAGGTGACAGAGTTGAGGACAGAGGTCTCCAGCACGGAAGCAGGGAAGACAGGTGTCTTCCGTGGATAGAGTTCCACTTGCTAAGGGCGTAGAAAGGCAGAGGTCTTCTAGAGGATCACCGACCAGAGCAGAGTTAGGGGAAGGTATATCCTTTGAGCAAAGGCTCATAAACATTGTAATTGGGAAGGTTTCCCAAAGAATTTGAAATAAACTTTTAGAGAAAATTTTTGTGGACGTAGCTCGACCTTTCCGGGTGAACCACGTTAAAATGAGTCTTCTATGTGTTATGCTTTCTGTCTTGTTTAATATCATGTTGATGCCACTACTATCTGAATTTAAAATTATTAAATGGTTAAGTCTTATACTGTTCACCCCCCCTCTCAGTATAAGTTCATGTTCTTCAATTGGTATCAGAGCAGGTCACTCTAGAAAGAGCCTAACAACTTGGAGAAGGATCTATCAGAGGAACATATAAATTCAAAAAGAAATGAAGAGGTTGAGTTCGATCTCAAAAGTGAATTCTTCTTGGCCTTGAGAAAGCTTGAGAAACTCAGGGAAGAGAATTCTTTCTCAAGCATAAATGTCGGGGAAGAAGAGATAACAAGATCAGAATTGTCTCAAAGTGTTATAGATTTCAAAATTCTAGTCGAAGAAGGGAAGAAGGTTGAACAGAGTTCTAACAGAGGCTCTAAAAGGAAAGGAAGCTGATTGTGAGAAACTAGAAGAAGAAATTATGTCTCTTAGAGTAAAGTTGGAACATTTGACTCTCAGACAGAATACTCCGTGTGAAAAGAAGGATAGTATCACCATTCATGAAATAGGGTCTTCGAGCAAGATCAATCTTCATCCCGAATAACAATGGATTGCGATTGATCGCAAGAAGAACAGTCATCCAAGGCATCAAAACAGAGTTACATAATACCTTCCATGGCTATTGTTTTTCTTGTAAGAAATTTGGTCACATAGCTATGCATTGCAATAAATCCTCGAATAGCCATAGTAAGGAAAATGTTAACTCATTTGCACCTCTTATGAACAAAAATATCATGTGTTACAAGTGCAAGAATTTTGGGCATATAGCAAGGATGTGCAATTTGAATAGATTTAGCTTTGAGTTCACTAAAAAGAGGAATGAGATCAAATCTAAGTCAATGATAGTTCAAACTACTTTTCATGATCAAGACAAAGTAGAAAAATGGTATCTTGATAGTGGTTGTTCAAAACATATGACTGGTGAAAAAGAAAAGTTTTTGGTTTTCAAAGAAACAAACAGAGGAACAGTCAGTTTTGGAGATAACAGGTCCGCAAAAATCTGTGGTAAAGGGACTCTTAGTTTGGATGGGAAATCCAAAATAGAGAATGTGCTCTATGTAGAAGGCCTAAGACATAATCTTCTTAGTGTGAGTCAACTTTGTGATCAAGGGCACATAGAATATTTCTTTTCAGATAGATGTGAGATAAGTAAAGAAAAAAATGGAAAACTCATTGCTAGTGCTACAAGGACTCCAAACAATCTTTACATGCTAAGTGAGATAAAAAGGGAAAAGTGTTTTATAACTCAAGAAGATGAGAGTTGGTTATGGCATAAAATATTGGGACATTTGAGTTTTGATAATCTTGTCAGTATTAGTAACAAGGAAGCAGTCAGAGACTTCCCTAAATAAAAAGGCCCCATAACATCATTTGCGGTCCTTGTCAACATGGTAAACAGACCAGAACCAGTTTCAAATCAAAAGGGTATACTTCTTCCAAACCATTGGATCTTATTCATACTGATTTGTGTGGCCCCACCAGAACTCAGAGCATTCAGGGAGATAGCTACTTCATGCTGTTTATAGATGATTATTCTAGAATGACTTGGGTTACTTTTCTCAAAGAAAAATTTGAAGCTTTTGAAAAATTTAAAGCTTTTAAGGAAATGATTGAAAATGAGACTGACAAGAGAATCAAATGCTTAAGATCAGATAGAGGAGGAGAGTTAACTTCAAATGAATTTGTGGAATACTGTGAGCAACACAAAATCAAAAGAGAATATTCATCAGCAAGAACTCCTCAACAAAATGGAGTAGTTGAAAGGTAAAAAAAAACTGTTGAAAATATGGCTAGAGCTATGTTAAATGAGTCAAAACTTTCAGATGGCTTTTGGAGAGAAGTAGTCAGTACAGTAGTTTACATCATCACCGGGGCTCAACTCAGATTCAATCATCATAAAACTCCCCATGAGTTGTGGAAAGGAATACCAACTACAGTAAAACACTTCAAAGTGTTTGGGAGTAAGTGCTTCATCAAAAGGGAAGATCAAAATTTGGGAAAATTTGATCCTAGGTGTGATGAGGGAATTTTTCTTGGATATTCTAGCAAAAGCAAGGCCTACAGATGTTTCAACAAAAGAACTCATACTGTTGTAGAAAGCATAAATGTACCAAGAGATGAAAATACAGGGATAAAAGAACCAGTCAAGGAACTAGGTGATGAAATCTGTCAAGAAGAATTCAGAGAGGCTTCAGATGAAGAAGAGGAAAGACAACAACTGCTTCCCAAAACTCCTTCACGGTATGTTCAGAAAAATCATCCCAAAGACTTGATCATTGGTGATCCAAACAGCGAGCAAACAAGAAGAAGAGTCATTCCTTCACATGATTCTACGAATGTTGCTTTATTGTCTCGGATTGAGCCAAAAGATTTCAATGAAGCATGTGCAGATAAATTTTGGATAAAAGCAATGGATGAAGAGCTAAATCAAATAGAGAAAAGTGAAACTTGGGATTTGGTTCCTAGACCTAAGGACAAGAATGTCATTGGCACAAAATGGATATTCAAAAATAAACTCAATGAGGATGGAAAGATTGTCAGAAACAAAGCTAGGTTAGTTTGTAAAGGTTATTCTCAAGTAGAAGGTGTTGATTTCGAGGAGACGTTTGCGCCTGTTGCTCGTCTTGAAGCTATCAGAATGTTTTTGGCCCTTTCTAGTTTCAAATATTTCAAAGTATTTAAAATGGATGTAAAGTCAACCTTTCTAAATGGGGTATTGAATGAATAAGTCTACATAGAACAGCCAGAAGGAGTGTCTCTCTCAGATCAGCCAGACTATGTATGTAAACTGAAAAAGGCCTTGTATGGGTTAAAGCAAGCACCCAGGGCTTGGTACTCAAGACTTGACGGGTATCTTCATGAACAAGGTTTCAGGAAATGCGTGGCAGATAGCAACTTGTATATTAAGAATGAAGGTCATGATATGTTGATCATAGTTGTCTATGTTGATGATATTATTTTTGGGGGAAATAATACTCAGATGTGCAAATTTTTTGCCAACACCATGCAGAAGGAATTCGAGATGTCTATGATTGGAGAGCTGTCATTCTTTTTAGGGCTTTAGATTGCGCAATAAAAAGATGGCATATTTCTATCTCAGGAAAAGTATATCAAAGAAATGTTGAAGAAATTCGGGATGATGGAAAACAAACCCGTGTGTAATCCTATGATTACAAGGTGCAATCTAAGTAAAGATGATGAATCTCTAGCAGCAGATCAGAAGTTGTACAGATCTATGATTGGAAGTTTACTATACAGTACAGCTACCAGACCAGATATCATGTAGGCCGTTGGATTAGTTACAAGATTTCAGGTAGCTCCAAAATAATCTCATGTTATAGCAGTCAAGAGGATATTTAGATATTTGAAGGGCACTATGGACTTTGGGCTTTGGTATCCCAAAGGTGATGATTTCACCCTCATAGCCTATACAGATGCAGATTAGGCAGACAGTATTGATGACAGGAAAAGCACTTGTGGTGGAGCATTCTTTCTAGGAAAGAGTCTGGTTTCTTGGTTAAGTAAGAAACAACCTTCAGTTTCCTTATCTACGATAGAAGCTGAATACATAGCAGAGATGGTTGGGTGCACACGAGTTTTATGGATGAAAACCACCTTGGAGGATTTCAAAGTCAAGCATGAACAACCCATCTCCATTCTCTGTGATAATACAAGTGCCATAAGTACTTCTAAAAATCCGGTAATGCACTCAAGGACGAAGCACATTTCCATCAAATATCATTTTCTAAGAGAGAAAGTGCAAGAGAAGCGAGTCAAGCTAGAGTATGTGCCTACTAAAGAGCAGATTGCGGATATCTTCACCAAACCTCTTCCAAGAGATACGTTTGAGTATCTAAGGGAGAAATTGGGAGTTGTACTCTCACCTCGGAATTAATCACCTCATCGGGGAGGTGGGGGAGGGACCAAGCCAAGAGGCTCTTTCTTAGTCCCGAGTCCCAAAGGTGGCCCTTTGCCATTGATGACAAAGGGGGAGAGATATGAGTAAGGGGGGGAGCTTCATAGTGAAGAAGAGAGCTTCAAGTCAGGGGGAGCAAAAAATTCAAAGGAAGATTCTCAGTTGATGGATCAGGTGGTTTCAGTTTTGGCTCTTTACTAGTGTTTTTAGTTAAGGTTTGCCATCAATGACAAAGGGGGAGATTGTTGGCAATTTTGGGTACCTTGGGTACATTGCCTTTGCTCTAAGTGTAGATGTTGTCATTGATGTCAAGAATGTCTTGAAGCAATCTGGTTTGATGTCAAAAAAAGTGTTTTGATGAAGGTTTCAGTTTGGACAGTGAGTTTCCAAGAAGATCAGAGTAGCCCAATTGCAAAAAGATCAAGAAAAAGACAAGTAAGAAAAAGTATGCAAGTGGTTGGAAAAACCGTCGCGATTTCACGACATGTTTGAGGAGAGAGAAAGTTTTTGCAAAATTGTCGCAATTTCACGACATGTTGGCGAGAGAAGGAGAACAAGTTGGAAAGTGTCGCAATTTCACGACATGTTGGAAGATAGAGACGAAGCTAGCAAAATTGTCGCGATTTCGCGACATGTTGGCAGAGAAGGAGAACAAGTTGGAAAGTGTCACGATTTCATGACATGTCATATTTTCGTGACTCGAAAAGTGCAGGAAGGCAGACAAGGAAAAGTGTCTTGATTTCGTGACACATTGCCAGGAAAGTTGTACAGACAAAAAGGTGTCGCGATTTCGTGACATAATGCAGAAGAGAGAGTCCATAGTGTGAACTGTTGCGATTTCAAGACAAGATCGAAGAGAGAGAAAGTTATTCAGGAACTATCATGATTTCATGACATGATGCAAAGTTCCAAGTGAGGACTGTCACATTTTCGTGACATGCTGCAGAGGTCGAGTTGAGGACTGTCACAATTTTGCGACATGCTGAAAAGCTCGAAGTGAGAACTGTCGCAATTTCATGACATGCAATAAAAGGGAAGAGTCTAAAATGAGAAGCGTCGCGATTTCATGACAGGCTACAAAGAAGTTGTACGGCTGCAAGAAGTGTCGCAATTTCGTGACAGGTTGAGATGGCAGCTTGCAGTTGGTGAAAGTGTCACGATTTTGCAACATAAATAGTTAGCAAGTCTTCAATGGAAGTAGCATCGCGATTTCGTGATGAATTCAAGAAGGAAGAGCTCGAAGGCGAAAGCGTCGCGATTTCGTGACTTGTTCCAATTTTGCGGGCGTAAGGTAGAGAAAAGCTTAAGGCAACGAAAGTGTCATGATTTCGTGACATGTTCCGTTTTTGCTAGTGCAAGCGAGAGAAGAAGGCCATGAAGTCATAAGGGTCACGATTTCACGCCAGAGTTGGAGATGACGTCGGCGAGGCGGATATGTCATGATTTCGTGACGAGTTGGAGATGACGTCGCAGAAGGCAGATGTGTCATGATTTCATGACAAAAGCAGAGAAGAAGGCTATGAAGACTAAAGTATCGTGTTTTCATGATAGGAGTGAAGATGACGTCAACAAAATACAAAAGTGTCATGATTTTACGACAAGGACGTTGTCAAGGCAGGCAAAAGCAAAAGTGTCGCGATATCGCGACAAAAGCCATAAGGTAGTGTATGGTTGCAAAAATGTCGCGATATCACGACATGTTGTAGTTTCACGATGAAAGCTACAGGGAAGTGACAGAGGCAGCAGAGGCGGTTGAAGCCAACAAAGTTAAATTTGGGCCGAAGAAGATTAGGATTTTGTAGTCGACGATCTTTAGGGTAATAGTCGACTAAAGATTATGTTTTTGATCATGATTTAATGCTATAAAAGGAGGACTATTTTCAAGTTTCAAGGCATCGAATGGTGAATCGAACTTGTGCAAGCAAAGTTTGTTGTGCGCAGAGACGAGTCGAATAGATTTGTGCAAAGTGTGCGAGATGCAGACATAATAGCGCAATTAGCACAGAAGTGGCGAGTTGATGCACACTGTGAGAAGTTCGATCGCAGAGTGTTGTATGCTGCTGTGTTTGCATAGAGGTGCAAAGGTCGATGTTCGATCAAGTGCAGCTATAATTGCAAAATAAGAGCGAAGGACTGTGTCTTGTAGAACAGAGGAAGAGGACAATTTGTACCAAACCGAAGGACTGTGTTTTGGTGCAAATTCTAGGACCAGCTTTGAGGTGACAGAGTTGAGGACAAAGGTCTCCAGCCAGAGCAGGGAAGACAGGTGTCTTCTCGTGGATAGAGTTCCACTTGCTAAGGGCGAAGAGGCAGAGGTCTTCTAGAGGATCACCAACAGAGCAGAGAGTTAGGGGAAGGTATCTCCTTTGAGCAGAGGCTCATAAACATTGTAATTGGGAAGGTTTCCCAAAGAATTTGAAATAAACTTTTAGAGAAAATTTTTGTGGACGTAGCCCAACCTTTTTGGGTGAACCACGTTAAAATGAGTCTTCTATGTGTGATGCTTTCTGTCTTGTTTAATATCATGTTGATGCCACTGCTATCTGAATTTAAAATTATTAAATGGTTAAGTCTTATACTGTTCACCCCCCCTCTCAGTATAAGTTCATGTTCTTCATTTTTCTCCTTTGGCTATGAAGGTGCAACATGTCACGATATCGCGAAACCTTTCCTCCTTTGGCCGCGACGATGCAACATGTCACGATATCGTGACACTTTTTTCTCTTTTGGCCGTGATGATGCAACATGTCACGATATCGTGACACTTTTTCTCCTTTGGCCGTGACGGTGCAACATGTCATGATATCGCGACACCTTTCCTCCTTTGGCCGTGATGATGCAACATGTTGCAATATCACGACACTTTTCCCTTTTGGCCGCGACGACGCAACATGTCGCGATATCGCGACACTTTTTATTATTTGGCCGCGACGATGTGACATGTCACGATATCGCGACATTTTTTGTCTTTGGCCGCGAAAACGCAACATGTCGTGATATTGCGACACTTTTCTTTCTTGTTATTTCTTTCCTCGTTTGGTCGCGAAAATGCAACATGTCGCGATATCGCGACACTTTTCTTTCTTCTCTTTTCCTTTGCTTTGGGCCGCAAAATGCAACATGTCACGATATCGTGACACTTTTTGTCTTTTGGCCATGACATTGCAACATGTCGCGATATCGTGACACTTTTTCTCTTTTGGCCACGATGATGCAACATGTCGCGATATCGCGACACTTTTTCATTTTTGGCCGCGATGGTGCAACATGTCGCGATATCGCGACACTTTTTATTTTTTGGCCGCGATGGTGCAACATGTCGTGATATCGCGACACTTTTTCTTTTTGGCCGCGATGGTGCAACATGTCGCGATATCGCGACACTTTTTATTTTTTGGCCGCGATGGTGCAACATGTCGCAATATCGTGACACTTTTTCTCCTTGTGGTGTTTTGCTTTTTTTCTTTGGACTTTAGCCTATGGGCCACTTCAGTCTTCTTGGAACACATGCAAAAAGGTGGGTCCCCAATTTTGGGGCACGTTGTGGAGCAGCCACAACAATACCCAATCATGGGTGTAGCTCGAGCGACTAAGGAGGAGCGCTTGTGAGGAGGGTGTCTCAGGTTCGAATCCTGCCAACCACATTTTTAGTTTATTTTTTTGAATCTCCGGGAAGCACAAGCTAGAAAAGGATTGCGGATCCTTTATGTTTCAAATAGACACCGTGGTGCATTGGTCAAAAGTTTTGTGACAGTCAAGAGGTCACGGGTTCGAATTGGGCTAGAGGATAAATTTTATTAATTTTTTTTTATCATTTAAACTTTAGAATATTTAAAATTATTAAATATTAATTTAATAAAATTAAAACTAATTTATAATTATTTTAAAACTTAGGTTTTTAATAATTATAAAGTTATTTTTTTATTAAATATGAATATTTAATTTTTTTATTAAGTTTAAATTTTAAAATTTTTATTGTAAAAGCCCTAGAGGTTTGATATTGTCAATTATTGGAGCCTTGTAAATTTCACATTTTGTAAAAATTTCAGAGATTGTAAAAGAAGTTAAAACTTTCCTAAGAGGAAAGAGTGTGTAATAAGCCTAAGAGGCTTAGTTTTTTTTGTAAAGGGCATTGATGATAAGATCGAATTGCTGTTATCATGCCTTATGTGCAATTCTAGCAAGAGAAGGTGCATAAAGGTTTGATGAAAAGGTAAGAGGTTATGGACTCAACATTTTGTTTAGTCAACTCCAAAACACAGTAATCGCACATCAAAGGCATCCTAACTCAGGGTACGAAGCAAATTTTGAAGATAACTCATTCAGGAGTCAATTTGAACAATCAAAATCCATACAAGTTGCACCACAAGAATCAAGTTGCACCACAAGAATCAGAGTACACACACTACAATATTTTAGTAGAAATCCTAGAACTAGAATCACTAGAAATCATACAGATAAGTGACAACAAAGAAGAAGTGATAGATAACTTTGTAAATCAAGAGATAGCATCCCCACATCAAGAGGAACAAACAAATCAATGATAGAGTAGAACAAGTTAGATTTGACTTAAATTTGTAAGATCTTCCTTCTTCCTTCTTCTTCTTTCCTTCTTTCAAACAAAAAAAGTACTTTATTGTAACCATGAAATAAAGAGATTTTTTTGATAACTATGGCCTCACACAATAGCTTACCTATATCAGAATTCAACGGTTATGACTATAAGTATTGGTCTATAAAGATGAAGATCTTGCTCATAGGTAGAGGTTTGTGGGACATCATAGAAGAGGGCTACACAGAACCCTCATACTAGACAACACTTAGTGCTGCAGACAAGAAAACACAAAAAGAAGAGAAAAAGAGCAACTCATATGCTCTTTCTCATCTCCAAGCTACATTGGAGAAAATAATATTTCCCGAATCGCTACTTGTACGATCGCACAAGCCGCATGGAAAGCATTGAGTGATGGATTCCGGGTAGTAATCAAGTGAAGTAGGTAAGGATTCAAAAATTGAAGCGAGATTTTGAAAATCTCTGAATGAAAGATGATGAAAAAGTCAATGATTATTGTGTTAGAGTAAAAGCAATTGTAGATAAAATGGTTACACTAGGCGAAGAAATCAAGCCTGAGATAATTGTAACAAAAGTGTTGAGAACACTTACACAGAAATGGAACCATATTGCCATAATAATAGAAGAATCCAAAGATATTTTCCTTTTAACATTCGATGCATTAATCGGATCGTTAATGTCACATGAAGAGAGGTTTCCTAAAACTCCAACAAGCTACAAAGGCGATGATAAGGCCTTCACTTCCAATAAAAATAATGGAAGAGGACGGGGAAGAGGTCAAGGTAGAGGCAAGTAAAGAGGTAGAGGCAAAGACAACTACAGAGGAGGAAATTCCAATAGAGGAGGCAACCAGAATAGAGGAGGAAATTCCAATAGAGGAGGCAAATCATACAAAGGAGGAAACCAACAAAGAGGTGGAAATCAGAATCGAGGTGGAAATCAAGGACAAAGTGGCAATCAAGGGTGAGGAAGTGACAAGTCCAAATCAGCATGTTTCAACTGTGGCAAGCCGGGTTACTTCACTCGCGATTGCTGGTTGAAATCTTCACAAGGCAACAGTAGTCAATATGGTAATTATGGAGAAGAAGATGATATTTCTAATATTTTTCTGTCATATGGCCAATTAGAACAAAATCTAAATGACACATGGATTATGGATACTGGTTGTTCCAACCATATGAGTGGTAAAGAACATTTATTTGCTGCTCTCGATTCCACTTATAAATTCCAAATCAAATAAAGGGGTGATAAGATATTGCAAGTAGAGGGTATTGGAGCCATGGAGGTTCAAACCAAAGAAGGACTAAAGAAAGTGCATGACATCTATTACACTCCAAAGCTCCAACACAATATGCTAAGCGTTGGACAAATGATGGAGAACAATTACAAGTTTGTATTTTATGAAGGACAATGTATTATTTTTGATAAGAATAATTGTAATCGTGTCATCACACAGGTCCCCATGACCAAGAACAGGTTATTCCCTCTCAAGTTTGATGAGCCAGGGGGAGCTCAAATTGCAAATGTAGCTATAACAAATCCAAGTGTACTTTGGAACTTGCGATATGGTCACCTTAATTCTGATAGGTTGAAACTTATGACTTCTCAAGCTATGGTGACAAGACTTCCCAAAATCAATGAACAAAAGGAGGTCTATGAAGGATGTGCTTTGGGAAAGCACTCAAGATCAAAGTTTTCGATAGGACAAGTGTGGAGATCCAAATATCCACTATAGTTAATACATTCAGACATCTGTGGTCCAATGCAAACACAGAGTCTCAGAAATAGTTCTTATTTTCTCACTTTCATAGATGACTTCTCTAGAATGTGCTGGATTTACTTTTTGAAACACAAAGATGAAGCTTTTGATTGCTTCATAGATTTTAAAAACAATGTAGAGAATAAAAGTGGGAATTATGTAAAATATCTTAGGATAGATCGAGGAGGTGAATACTCCTCAAAAGATTTTTTAAAATATTGTAAAGCAAGTGGGATCAAAAGACAATTTACCATTGCCTATACCCCACAGCAGAATGGTGTGGCAGAAAAGAAAAATCGCACCATAGTTGAGATGGCGATATCGATGCTACAGTCTAAGCATCTAACTCATATGTATTGGGTAGAGGCTGTAAGAACCAATGTATATATTCTAAACATAAGTCCAAATTCTAGTTTATATGGTGTCACTCCTTATGAGGCGTGGTACGGAAAGAAACCTAATGTAAAGCATTTCAAAGTGTTTGGTTCTTTAGCATATGTACACATTCCTGACGAGAAAAGGAAGAATCTTGATCCAAAAAGTCAAGATTGTATATTTGTAGGGTATTGTGAGTCTACAAAAGGATATAGACTCTACAATACCAAGACTCATAAAGTTGTAATCTCTAGGGATGTAATTTTTGATGAAGGGGGAGAATGGGATCATCAAAGAATTTTTGTTGATGATGAGTCCCAAGATGTAAGTTCTTCACAGGTACAACAAGTGTCTCCAAAGAAAAGCAAAGGCACACTACCCCCTCCAAGCCCATACAGGAGTACTACATCAAGTACTTCAATGAACACTCCAAGTCATTCTCCACAGAGATCAGTAAGTTCTTCATCGATGGACATCGACAGAGACTCTACATCAAGAGGTAGAAGAATATTACAAAATCATCCATCCTTTCAAATGTTGGATCAAAATTTCCAGAGAAGATTCACTAGAAGTCAAGCTAGTGAGATGAATACAGTTTTGCAACAACTTGAAAATTTGCAATTGTATGGAGATGATGACTCCCATGATCCTATGGGATATGTAGTCAATTATGCTTTATTGGCTAGTACACAGCTAGAACCAACTAGCTATAAGAAGGCATGCACTCAAAATGTATGGCAAGAAGCCATGAAGGAGGAAATAACATCTATAAAAAATAATGATACATAGGAGCGAGTAAAGCTACCCAAAGGAAAAAAATGTGTTGGGTGTAAATGGGTCTACAAGACCAAGTATAATGTTGATGGAAGCATTGAAAGGCATAAGGTGAGACTAGTAGCAAAGGGTTTTACTCAAAAATTTGGTATTGACTATGATGAAAACTTTGCTCCTATTGCACGACAAGAGACAATCAGATCAATTCTTTCCTTAGCAGGCAATAAAGGATGAAATGTACAACACATGGATGTGAAGAGTGCTTTTCTGAATAGATACTTGACAGAAGAGGTTTATATTCAACAACTTCAAGGTTTTCAAGAACAAGGAAAAGAGAAACTTGTTTACAAATTGAAGAAAACACTTTATGGCCTCAAGCAAGCACCAAGAGCCTGGTACTCACACATTGATATCTATTTTAGCAAGTATGGATTCACTAGAAGCAAAAGTGAACCAAATATGTACTACCTAAAGTAAGGAGTAGACATTCTCATAGTTTGTTTGTATGTGGATGATCTAATATTTATGGGTAGTAACAATAAAATGAATATGGAGTTCAAAAACTCCATGATGAAACAGTTCGAGATGAAAGATCTTGGTTTAATGCAATACTTCCTAGGCATGGAAGTGCATCAATCAAATAAAGGGATCTTCATATGTCAACACAAGTATGCTCAAGACATGATTAAGAAATTTGCCATGGAGTAGTGCAAATCAGTTGCAACTCCAACTGGACATGGGATCCAATTGAGAAAGGATGATGGAGCATCAAAGGTTGACATGACCACTTACATAAGCATGGTTGGGAGTCTGATTTTTCTCACCAACACTAGGACGAATATTCAATATGCAATTTCTCTAGTTTCAAGGTTTGTGACTAGTCCATCTGAGCTGCATTTACAAGCAACTAAAAGAATTTTAAGATATGTAAAAGGTACATTGGATTTTGGAATCCATTACCAAAAATGTAATTATGTGAAATTAGTTGGCTTTAGTGACAGTGATTGGGGCAGAAACATAGATGATAGGAAATCTACATCAGAGAATTGTTTAGTCTAGGATCAGGACTAATTACATGGAGTTACAAGAAACAAACTGTTGTAGCATTGTCATCAACTGAGGCTGAGTATATAGCCATCACTCATGCTAGTACGCAAGCCCTATGGTTAAGAAAAGTTCTTGAAGATATTGGAGAAAGTTAGAGTGGTACAACTCGATTGTATTGTGATAACATAAGTGCCATTCAGTTGGCATACAATCCAGTCCACCATAGTAGATCAAAGCATTTCGATATGAAGTATCACTTCATTTGAGATATGGTGGAACAACAGATAGTTGAGCTTCAATATTGTAACACTTTAGATAATATTGCAGACATATTCACTAAAGGTATAGCTAAAGCTCAATATATAAAGTTGAGAGACTGTATAGTCAGTCCTCTCAACTTTAAGGGGGAGAATGTTGGAAATAAAGCTAGTAAAAGGAGTAAAAATGTGTAAAAATTTGTTTCAACTGTAAGCTTTGGATCTTACCCCTTTTACCTCCTTGGACGACAACTGACTGGGCAGGTAGGTTGACTTGGATGAAAACTGACTGGGCGGATTAGACGGTAAGGGCTGCAAGGCAAACCAATTCTATTTCCCTTTCTCTTTTCCTCCCTATTTCTCCTATTTTCCTAACTTCCCTATATTCCCTAAAGTCGTTTGGAGTTACCATTATAAATACCATTGTAATCTCAAAATTTTAAGGTTCAATATATATTATTTTCTATTCGCTCCTAATTTTTCTCTCACAAACCACAAATACCCTTTCAACTTCTTATATAAAGTTTTGACCCTTCATAAAGGGACAAACACACAATTGATTTATCTAAAGAATCTCAATTAGTGTAGCTAATACTAATGCATTAGTCATACATGTAGCATTTCAAAAAAATTATGAGTATACACCCATAACTAGATCTAGCTTTTAGTATAATTATCAACTTGCACTTAGGTAATAAAACTACTATGTATTTATAATATCCTTCCATATTTGTATATTCCAACATGCATTCATTCATTCTATGAAAGTAGTTTTCTATGAATGCACAACATATAATATTATCTCTAGTTCCTAGTGGTTTGGACATGATACCAGAACCTCTCTCTATCTAGCTCAGTTGACACATTAATTTCACACACAATTTCAATGAATTATTTCTAATGTAACTAAATGGTCACCTCTATATCAATGAAAAAAAGTGACTTACTAGGCCTACTATTTTCAATTTTCTAAGCAACCATGCATGTACTCATGAAAGTTAGAATTTATTTCATTAGCTTTTCTTGTAGTAGTGATGACTTATTTATAATATTTCACCTTCATCATAATCAATGACAAATAAAACTAGCATACATGCAACAAGGAGATTTTTGACTTCACACAAGATACTTGCTCTAGTGTTACTATTAACAACCATGCCACTACACAAGCTAACATTCTTGTCATAACATAAACACCCCTTCACACAAGGAAAGTTCTATATTCTAGTTACAATTTAAACACTCATGCAAGATAAGGGCTATATTCCTAATAGCATAAAAAGAAAGTATAATGTTCAATCAAGGAAAAGGTCCCCCTTTTCTTTGTACATGGTTATAGTGGCCACTCCATACCTTCATGAAAAGCTAAAATAAATATGCTTCACACTTGAGTTTTCACTCTCATACATATACTAAGAACAATAATTCCATACATAAAAAAACCAATTCTATTACACCCAAAATGCTTTTTACCAAGAAGGCTAGTTTCTATACTCATTTAACACTCATACTTTTGATTACATGCATCAATAAAAATTATAGTTAGTATAATATGCTACAATAGTTGTGTACATAACAATATTTATTAGAATTCTTGCTTTTCCTTTCTCATTCATGCATTATAAAATAGTGCTACAATCATACAATCAATATATATGTTATACTAGCAATACAATCCTTAAATATGTGAGGATGCAACATATTACAATGGTGGTAGAGTCCTTAATTTTTTTTTATAGTTTGAGGAAATAAGTACAACCATTCAAGAAATACAAACTCCACCAAGTTACCTCAAACCAAGAATTATAGTATGCTTGCTTCAATTGAGAGAAGACTATGCAACATGACACCAGTCCTTAACATGTCATGGTGTCTCATACAATTCCATGTTTCTAGACAAATAGGGAGTTAATAGCCAATCAAGGATCATAGGGTACTCTTTAATCTAATAGCTTAGAGCTACTACCTAAAATAAGGCCTTGTAGCTAATATAAATTTTAATGAAGGTAAGATAGTGCAAAATCCCATTTCTATAGAAACTTCTAGGCAATATAACAAAATGTTGAGTTCAAGCATGCTAGTCTTATATAGGGGATCTCTCCCAATTCCTATAAAGAGCACTTTTTAAACGTTTCCACTTAAATTATCATGAATTAAAATGTAAAATAATCATTGTGCATTTCTAGTTCAATATTCCTAGATCAATCCTAATGCAAACTACACAGTCAAGTCAAAGTCCACATATCAAACATAATACCAACTACCCATTATAGGATTCATGTTTCCCCTTTCATATTATAGTAAAAAATTCAAGTTTTTTTTTCTTTTCAAAGACACACATGTTGGATGTAAAGTGTCCAAAGTAAGATTTGCATGAAAATATTCATGTCCATTAAAAATATAAAGTTTCCCTTTTACCCAATTTTCCTACCCTTTATAGAGTGCTTATTTATAAAAGAATAACATGTAGAGTACCCCTCATGGACTTTAGCTACATATTCAATCACAATGCAATGTTTCCTTTTTAAAAAACAAGTACAAATTCTTCACTTGTAAAATAACAACATGAATACTATCCATTATGGAATACAAACCCAAACTTCATATTTAGTCAAATGTATGATTTTCTTCTTCAAAATAAAAAAATATAGAGTAGATTTTTATGAAATAACATGCATGGTACCCCATATGGAATAATAACTCAAATTTTATGATTAGTCAAAATGTATAGTTTCCTTCTTCCAAAACATAATATGCAACAACATATGGAGTGCCCACCATGGGATTTGAACTGTAATGATATACAAACATAGGAAGAAAAGGAGATAGGATCATCTATGCTTATCAAGATCCTAATACATAACCTAAGATATTTTATTTGTCTTCTCACCTCTCTTCTCCTCCTTTTAATCATGTGTAAGGAATAAGTCAGGGTGGGCAAATAAACATTCTTTAGGGTAAACCAATATCAACTATTTCCCAAACTAGAAAACTAGAAAAAATTGTGGTTACAAACAAGTGTGACTTTATTCACATGAGGAGGAAGCTTAAACCATTATATTTCCACTCTACCTCCACCCTCTTCTCAAGAAAAACACATAAGTTCTAAGGAATACTCTTTAGTGACCTAAAATGATAGTTAAATAGGTGAGGAAAAATGGGTTCTTTATTCGGTGACAAATATATAAGTGAGGTAAAATGTTTTTTATGGATTAGGTATCCACTAAAAGCTAAGGTGGAGGTGACCACCCTATTAAATAATCATGCCAATGGGGAAAACATAAATTAATTTTAACTCATGGTTCTCTTTCATTTGTTACTAATCCCCTCTTTTTTTTTCTAGCAAGTATATAGTAATTCATATAATTAAGATCAAACAAGTGTCCAAGAAAAAATGATCCTATAAAAAATCAATTATCAAAATAAAAATAGGATTTACTTAAGCATCCATGAATCCTATTCTAGAACTTGATGCTTTATGTCATGGTTTGTGTGTGCTTATCTCTCTAGTTATTCACTTCTATATTTTTTGCCCTCTCCCTAGTGATATCTTCCTTCATTCTACTCTAGGAAGGTGTTGTAATTGTGAGAGCAAGCTAGTCATTGTTATTTAAAAATGATAAATAAATCATAATATTAATTATGACGATGGTTTACAAATGCTACATACTTCTTTTCTAATTTTATTTCATTTTTTAGGATGTGATATATTTTCCCTATAGAAAGAGTCAACATATCGATGACTACAAGCAACAACAATTAGATCATCATCATATAATAAAACACTACCTGTTGAATTTTGTAATGTAAATATGAAACAATTATTTTTAGATTTTTTTTGTTGAAAAGTGCCTTGTATTGTTAAATAATAATAGTTACACTAATCACAAAAAGGTGGGTGATATGGAAGCACACCCCAAAATATCAACTTGATACTCCACTCAAAATAAAAAATAGGGATTTGGGGATTACACAAACAAACTTGAAATTAAAATAGAGCAAAAACATTAAACCCTAAGATGTTAACCTAAAAAATTATAGATAACAAAAAAAATCTGTAGAACCTACAAATTTATGAGACCTAGCTTAGAGAACTATTGACATTGCTACATGTTGCATGTGCTTGTGTGGAGTCATCCCAAGTAGACATTACTAGGGGACCCCTAGGAGAAAATGAAAAGAGTACCAGTTGCACTGATTCCTCATCGTCCTGCTACTATTCAAGCAACTTTAATGCTTGGGATCTCTCCAGCCAAGGACTAGAGAGATGGAACCATTTTTCAGGTAGATCGACCCCTTCATATTTCTCTTGAGATGGAACATATTTAGACAATATAATATATTTTTTTATTGCTTTGACCCTAAAAAATACCTTATCCCCTTCTACAAATTTTCTAGGAGTTTTAATTTTTATCTACATAGCCCTTTTGTCTATTTGCAGCCTCTTTCAGATATATTTTATAGAAGACTTCATGTTATAAACAAGTTAATGATACCATTTTTAACCTGCTCTTCTATTTCCTTTAGAATGTTATGTATTATTTTATATCCCATTTGATGGTTATTCTACATTTTCTTCCATATAATTCTTCAAAAGTACATCTTTATGCTAGATTGGTAGGAATTGTTATATGCAAATTCCACCAAAGGTAAATATTTTTTTCTATTGGTATTATTGATCCATGCAATATATTTCAACCAAATCTTCCAAGATTTGCTTTATCCTTTTAGTCTACCCATTTGCCTTAGGATGGTAACAATAAATGATATTTAGCTTGGTTCTTATGGATATTGTTAAAGTCTGCTAAAACTTGAAGGCTATCTTAGTATTCTTATTCAACACAATCGCTTATGGTACACCATGCAATTTGAAAAACTTCTTGGATATTTTTTTACTAAAACTAGGGCATCGAATTTTAAGTTTCAAGGTTTGAAATGGGCTAATTCCATTAATTTATCAAATACTATCGAAATAACACCATGCTTATTTTGAAGCATAAGTAGTCCTTATACAAATCCATACCAATTTTTACCATTTCAATTCAGGTATATGATGGGGGTATAACATACTTGCCAAGTGTATATGTTCCACTTTGATTTGTTGGTATTCTAAACATTTTACAAAGAATATTATCATGTCTCTTTTAATTCCTAGCCAATAGTATTATTTTCAAGGCAGCCATTATTTTTATTCACTAACAAATGACCTAAGTAAGGAGCATAATGTGATTCTCTCAACACCTCTCTTAGATTATCAACATTTTGCATATAAATATTTCCTTATATCTAGGAAGTCCATCTAATTTCAAATGATACCCATAAACATTACGATCACTTGCATTGTTTTCTAAAGCATCCTTATTTAATCATCCCCTCCCAATTATCCCAAAACTTGTTATTTGAAGGTTGTTTTCATACTAGTTATAGGTAAAATGTGCCTTTTGCTACTTATAGAATCTATTACACTATTCTCTTTTTCTTTGATATAACTAATGCTAAAATCATACTAAAAAAGAAATCCCATACACCTTTATTACCTAGCATTTAATTTAGGTTCGATAAAAATGTACCTCAAACCTTGGTGATATGTTTTGATCTCAAAAGGTTTTCCCATTATATAATGCCACCAAATTTGAAGTGTGTGCACTATTTCTACCAACTCTAGAACATGGGGATACAATTCTACTCATAATTATTAAGTTTGTGATATTCGGTGGCTATCACCCATGCATCTTGCATTAATATTTCATCTAATACTTCCCCTAATGCATTAGTGGATACCATAAACTCACCATTTGGGTTTGTAGACACCAAATCCTAGCCACTTGTCATCCACGCATCATCCAATCACCACCGTCCATTATTTATATATATATATGTTTATATATATAAATATAAATATTTTATATATTTATATTTATTTATTTAATATAAATATATATATTTATATATGAATAAATTACAACCACTCATCACACCTCAATATCAACCATTCATTAGCTAGATCTGTGTCATATATCAAAGTTATAATATTAGACATTCATCATGTTTTAATCTCGACCTCCCATTGGTGTTGTCAAAACCCTAACATATTGAAGGCAAGTTATAAAAGAGCATTCACTTTTGTGAATAAGGTTAAGTAGTTAGTTAAGCGATTAAGCAATTAAGTGGTCAATTATTTTTTTATCCCTTCATCCATCCTCATCCAAACCCTAGCACTTCGCTCACACCTCCCTTCCTTGCTACCATAGTATCCTCCATTTTTGTAGTCAAAATCCCTGCAAACCAGATCTGGTTCTGCAATACCCTTCCCAAAAACTCTCGAACGCTACCAAGCATTACCAGAATGCTGTAGGGCATTCACAGCTCTTCCATAATTCTCCAAGGTGTTTTCCAACCTCTAGTTTACCATCGAAAAACCATCAAACACTTGCGAGTATTTGTACACCATAAGATAACAGAAGCAGGAGCGTAGATTAGAAACATAGGTATATTCTTCGATAAGGTAAAACGTATAATTGAGTCACAACTTACATCTTTTGTGTTTTACTTGCATTTCATGTTTACAACACCTAGGGTTTGTAGATTTATCATTCATAGGGTTTCACACAGTGGAGCACTTACATATGATACTAACTTATTTATGTTATGATCTGTGTGTAGGGTGTAGGAGACATCTATATTAACAATCGTTGTAGCTCAGGTGATCCTGTAGGGATACTCAATCCCACCCATAATTTTTTTTGGAGTGAAGACGATGTAGAAGAAACCAAATATTCATTGTGAATGAGGGTTTTCAAACCCTTCGATTGTAACTATTGTATCAACACATATTGCATTGTAACATTGGAGATCAAGGCTTCCACAATATTAATACAATATTATCTCTTCATTGTGTAATATCTTTTGTGTTGGTTCTGTTATTGACTATCTTGGTGTTGTTTATACTTTAGAAAATGACGATCATGGTGGGACCCTTAAAGGGTTTTTTATGCTAATATACCTTGTTAATCTGATTTACATTTTCTGTTTCTATTGAAGGTTTTCAAAGATTTGATCGCACAAAAATCGTGAAACTAGGATTTTTTGGAGTAGTAGAACTCGATATGTGATCGCATGGATGCCTCATCGCATTCGAGGGATTTTATACCATGTTTGAAAGATGTTGCATCACATTCAAGAGACTCTACACTGCATCTAGGAGAGTTGAAAAAAAAATGTAGGCTTCTTGGTAAGTCTTGATCAAACCCTACCTCATTTTTATTTGCTTTTTAAAGAGAAAATGAAAAAAAGATATCTAATTTCTGTTTAAAAAGCAACACATCTTGTATCAAATATCTTCTCATATAGTTTACATATAGGATAGATCTGCACTTGTACATTTATCTCAATTGCATTAGAACATTCATTCCACTAAATTTAATTTTTTTTTGTTTTGTGGTGTTTTTACTTTTTACCTTGAGTGTTGTTTGCAATAAATGAAAAGCATAAGTAGCTGCACTTTAGGCTAAAGTCTTCCAATTTTTACTTTCCTAATCTGGAACAAGTCATTGGTACTCAAGTCTCTCTCATTGTTGGAAATACATTGCTGATTCAAAGTGGAAGAACTAGGCAAACCCTCCACTATTGGAATCACTTGTTGATTTAGGGTGGATCTTAAGAGGTGTACCCTAGATTATTTTGAGGGGCTTGGTATTGGTGTTATTGAACACCAACTTGGCTGAGTGAAAGAGGGTTTATTGGCATTGTATGAACACCATAAATAATAGAACCTTAAAAATAATCATACACAATTACACGTTTTACATTCAAAATTAGTGAGTTGGAATTCATTACCAACCACTGAATGAGATCAGTGACAGTGCTTTCATATTCATCCAATGTCTCATCCCATAGGCACCATAGCAGACCATGAGTGATTTTTTTGGATTTCATCACCAAAAAAATCCTCACTTGCCATCCACCTTAGGAACCCACCCTGCATAGTCATCTTAAGTTGCAAGACATAGGATTTAGTTATTTGTTTTATTCTATGTGCTTTTCATTGTCATTACACATTTTCACACACATTCTTCACATATGCAATATTTACCTTGCTTATAGCTTATGGTTTTGACCAAAAATCAAGCCAGAACCATGAGCCAAGAAACAACCTCATCCATGGAGAGTTCTACTTCTTATCTAGTCACTTTGGTGGTTAACCCAACCAACCCAACATAGATAAGCTATTTTGGTTTATTTGTAGGACCTTCACACACAATATTCACTTCAAATGTTGATGTGATGCACAAATCCATCCATACCTCCATCACAAAAATAGAGCCTTCTACACAAATAGATCACCACACCTCCTACATAGACATGGACAAAGTTGGAGCTTATCTAAGACCAACCAATAATGTTATAGAACCACCTCATATTTCACCTAGACATGTTTATTCTTCTCAATAGAAACTAGTTCACTAACATCCCCACACCTTCAACCAAGTCTACACCAACCCTATTTTTGAGGCATCATATGCATATTCATATCAAGTTTCTCCACCAAAAGATAACCAAAGCACCTCCATCCCATCTACCTATACCACCACCTATACCAATCCACTCTACGAAGCACATGTTAACACAACTTCAAAGATTCCATCTACCATTCCATCCACTACTCCCCATTCTATTGTGATTATTTTTGCAACTTATCATCCACCAACATTGCAAATACCTACACCTCACCCATGTCCACTTCCATCACACCTACACAATATGCTTCAAAAATTGCCATACAACAAGCATGGCAACACCTCAACCAATTGCTTATGGGCTAGTAAGAAGCTTGTTCTTGTTCCCAATAGTAGACACATATAGCATATTTCAAACCCCATTCTATTCCAATCCAACACAATTTATTCACCTCAAATCCATCCTAGGTATCACAACCTTCTCATGTTGCTATACCCACACCCCCATTCACCCACATCAACCCTACTTACACAAACCAACACATTCACATTCCGCAAACCTCATATCCATTTCATCAACAACAATAATTCCATCACCAAGTCCAACAACATGCCCAACATAATCAAGTACCCTTCAATCCATCTGACCATCAACACCACATTACATCCTAGTAATTCACCACTCCACATACCCCACCTTCACACAATCATCAAATAATTTAGGGCTTCTACACACATGGGGAAGACCCTAAAATCCAAGCAATGCAACAATAGATTGATAGCTTGATTCAACATACTCTTGGTATGATGTACCAAAAGCCTACCCTAAGATAGCTAATCAATCAACCTATTCATTTTTTGGTACCATCATTGCCATATAGACTTCATAGTACTAAAATTTGACAAATTTAAAAGGATTGAGGATCCTAGAGATCACATCAACACGTTCATCCACTCATGCTTTCGAATTCAATATCAAGATGCTTTTATGCTCATAAATTTTCCTCAGATATTGGCGGGAGATGCTTTATATTGGTATAATCATCTACCTCACCACAACATTTACACATTCAAACAATTAAAAAATAAATTTTTGGAGAGATTTTTCGTCAATGTTCACAAGAAAACCACATTGATTGACCTATACAATCTTAGATAATTCAAATAAGAGTCAGTCTATGATTTTGGAGACCATTGGAGGGTAGTTATTGCCAAGTTGCCATTATCCCTACAAATGGAAGAATTGACTTGAATGTTCGCAAGGAGTTGCCTAAAACCCATATCCTTGCTATTACAACTATAACAATACAAAATATTCGATGAAGCTCTCACCCAAGATCATGTCATCGAAGAGATAAAAATCCAAGAGTGTGAGATAAAATAAAAGAAAAAAGAATGGCAAAATAAGGGCCAATCAAAAGGAAATTATCTTGGCTAGTCAAAACCAAGTCAAGTAAATCAAGTGGTGTTGAGTCAATCAACAATGACTCAACAACAACACCAAATAGGGCAACAACAACTGTAATAAGTGTCCTATCAAGTGGTTCCTCCACCTGAACAATTTCATAACATAATACCCACTATGGAAAATTACCAACATCAAAAATCTGCTCGATAAGATTGCATCTTCACACCCTTGCCTGAATCATACACATCCCTCTTTCACAGGTTGTATGAAACCAACACTATTGCCTTACCCAAAGTCATACTAGAAGATCAAGTAAAATGTGGAAAGAGCTATAAGGAGCACTTGTTTTTTCCTTTTCATCATATAAAGAGTATGAAATTAACACCTGCTAGTCATTTAAACACATGGTGCAAGATTTGATAGAGCTAGGAACCATCAAATTTGATAGTCCTTCAGCCCAACAAAACCAAAAATTTGGTATATACCAAACACCACTTCCTGATCATGAGGAACAACAACATATAATAGGAGGGTCAAAAATTAATACTCCTCCTAATCAAGTCAACCATGTACAATAGTATCAAGGTTTTATGGGGACTATTCATGTAGTTACTCGAGGTCAAAGAAGCACCAACTTGTAGCGACCCCGGGAACGCACACACCGGTCCCTTTTCTAAACCCTACTTGCAATGCTATTTAAAATACCAAAGATAAAATGGAAAGACAAGAGGAAAAAGCATATAACATGAAATAACAAAATACGGATCTCTTTATTGATATTGAAGCTCGGTTACATGTCGGTCCCTCTTAGGGATACCCATTTTGATACTATAAATTACAAATAGGCAAGGAGTGCCCCTTCCATGAAGAGGTGGTGCGCTTATAAAAGCTTCTCGGTTCCGCACACGAAAATGTATGAGGGCTTACAGATGCCTCCTTCTCCAGGTCTATTTCCTAGAGGGATCCCTTTTTGCTCTCGTATGTTGCAATCTTCGTCCGATGTACCTATGGCCCTACAAGCAATGAAACAACAATGCACATTTAGGTGTCCGAGATTGCCTCCCCGGATGAGGTTGTTAGTAATCAAAGAGTGTAATGGAAATATGATAAAACTATGCCATAAAATCATGTAAATCTATGCTAATGATGTGAAAACATAAAGAAACAGAATAAAAGAAGCTATGTCTATCTAAGCTAAGCTTGCGGGCCACTGTCCAAGACAACGACCGCTAAAGTAAACCTTGCCCTCTTTGCCCCAAAGCTATGGGTCAAAGACTATAATCTGATGTTGAAATAGTAGGTGTTATGCTCTTCAATTCATCAGAGCTCCATCGTACACGTGATCTCAAAGAGAACTCTCCAAGTCTCGAAAGCTCTCCTCAAAAGAATGTCTCTCTCCCTGATATGATAAAAGATCCCCCTTTGGTGCTCTTAGGCTTGCACCTTTTATAGCGTGAAACCCTAGGTCTATGTCCAAGCCCTAGGAATGAATTTCTCATGCGTAGTGCAAGTTAGCATGAGAAGATTTTGTCCATTGTCTATATTCGAAGGCCAGTTAACTGAAATCTAACTGCCCACTTGAGTCTTCTATGCGAACTGGTCGTTAGCATGAGAAGCTTTTGTCCTTTGTTTATGCTTGGAGGTCAGTTAACTTAAGTCTAAATGCAAACTCAAACCTCCCATGTGAACTGGTCATGAAAAGGAATGCAAAGTCACTCCCGCTCACCTTTATTGCATGCAGACTACCACTTCCACCCGAGATTGGGCCTGTTTGTCGGCAAACTACTTCTTATGGCTTAGCCACTATCATCTAGTGGCTAAGATCTGGCATTGTCACGATGGCTAAGGTCTAGGCTGAGGGCTAGGATCCCGCTCTTGGTTTGAGCGGCCAAGCTTGGATGGCTTGAAAAGGCCCCAAATGAGTGGTGAGAACCACTGTTGATGTTTGGAAAGTCCAAGATTATGTCTTATGATCTTATGAGTGTGTCTATGTGAGTAGCTCCCCTAAGCATGACATGATTTAGGTGTCTACAGATGCCCCTTTTTGTGATGCGTTGTGTGGAAAACACAATGCTGAGCAAAAACGTAGACTGATCTGTTTGTAGGGTGTATGGTGATCAATGGTCTGATCAACGCTGGATGGCCCAATCATGCAAGATGGCGCGCATCCCTTGAATCATTGCCTCAACGTTCGGAGGACTTAGCTCAGTGGCTTTTGCATGTTAAATTGCACTCATTCCTCAAACTCAATCGGGTAGCTTCAGCTGCTACAACAATTCCGACCGGTAGGAGAGCTACAATTAAAGATGTCATGTCTGCTTACGTTCCCAGCAAACAAGGGAAATTTGTGATTGTTGTATGCAATGATTCATAGGATGAACATGATTTTGTTATGATCGAGTGATATTTTGTTGATTTTGATTATGATTATGTTGAAATTTTGAACTACCTCTTCACACAATGAGTTGGTGAAGAAATGACAATGAATGAAGCGACAAGTCGCTTGACCAATATGACTAATCTGGTTCCTTTCTAGCATTTGTTGCTTTTAATGGGCAATCCCACATCCAAGTGTGATTCCAATTGCTTATGATAATCATCCATCCCTATCCCGAGGAGCGGTCCGGCTATCAATAGCCTTCTTAGGGAGTTAGGATGAGTGATTCTATTTATGCCTAGATTGTATCACTTTGACTTAATGTTTTTGATGTCATAGGGGAATTAGAATGACCCCTTCACACCCATGGAGCAGTCCGACCATCTTGATCTTCTTCGGGTTTGAAGGGTGACATATCGTAATTCCAAAATGAGTTGTTTTTGCCCCAAGTGGCCTTATGGTTATCTACTCATCTCACCGAAATACATGGAGTGCAAATCGCTGCAATCATCGAGTGGATAGAGTAGGTAACTGGATACGAGGCCTACTTGAGATTGTGATTTTATGTGATTTTTTTTGTTATTTTGAACATTCTGATGATCCTAAACCACCAAAGTGTGTTTATTTATTATTTTTGTGGGATCCCTCAGGGAGAAAATCCCTTATTTTGCTCTGTGGATCTGGCCGTTGTCAGGTCTAGCGGCCTATGAGTTCCTGCCTATGGCCATTGTCGCCTTGGGTGGCCAAGAAGTTTGGGCCGTCGACGTCAAGCGGCCAAGGTGTAATTAAGGAAATATAAAAATTTGTTTTTCTAGGGTTTGACCTATCATTTTCACTGTTGAAGATTCATTTTTAGAGCTCTGGTGCGACGACGATGGTTGCGACTTTGAAACTTGTTGGTGCTGAGGATATGGCTGCGTAGGGTGAGACATCAGTTGCTAGAGGAGCCGGAGCTTCTCGGGTATTTCTCTCTTCAAAACCCTAGCTCTCTTTTCTTTGTCTAAGTAAAACTGAACCTCACTAAGTAATGAGCAAAATGAACCTCACTAAACCTGTTGGCAATGAACAAACTCTGTAATTAGGCTTAGGTTCCCTTTTGCTATGGTGGGTTAGTCCCCAATTTTGCTTTCTGTCAGTGGCTTTAGCCTAGGGTTTTTCAAATTTTTTTAGTTATTTACCTGTTGTCGCCATTTTGGGCATTTTGAACTTAGCTTAGTTTTGATGCTTGGGTGGGAAATTTGCTTTACATTCTATTTGTTTTCCCTCCCTCTATTATTATTTTTTGAATTATTTTGTTAGTTTGCAATTTTTTTTATTTTTTGGCCAAGGGTTCACGGGTTTGTCGTGCCGCCCCTTGGCCGTTGTCGCTCAGAGCGGCCGGCTCTGAGCCGCTGTCGCTCAGAGCGGCCAAGCTTGAATCCCAATGGTAAAAAATTTGACCATTGGGCCTTGGCCACTGCTGCCTCTAGCGGCCAGGTTTTGGCCACTGTAGGCGACAATGGCTAAAGCTTGAGCCTTGTTTTTTTGTTTTTTTTGCGTATTTTGTTGAATTTTTTATGACTTTTTGAATTTTTCTTTGCTTGATTAGGTGCAATTTATTCTTCTTTTTCTTAGATTTAGAGTAACTCATACTCTTTTGCACCATTTTCATGTTTATTATGAATTATGCCTTAGATGCACTGTAGTTATGTTTTATCTTTCTTCTGCTTTGCTTAGATCCTCACTGCTCGGGCTCGGGACCCGAAGCTCCTGCTTGACTTGCTTCCTGGATTTGATGACACTGACTGGGAGTGGTTTAAGGCCCGTGGGCTATAGTACATCATCAGGTTACCCCATATTATGGTCGACCAGGCTTATCTTACGGCCTTAGCCCACCGTTGGGACCCGTGGACCAACACCTTCCACCTTCCACCCGATGAGATGACTATCATGTCGGAGGACGTTTACAGGATCTTTCGGATCCCATTCGATGGGGTGCCCATTGTTTCATCGGCCACTAATGATCAGGTGGCCGTCTATGCTCGGGTGTTTGGAGCACGCTCTACATAGGCCCTCTGGGAGACTGGGTCTGAGGGAGTATCTATCAAAGCTTGGTATGATGCTCATGTTTTCACAGCGAGGCATGTCGTGTTGCTGATGGTGATCAACAACGTTCTTATCTTGGACTGCTCAGGTTTGAGGTTCCCTTGGAACCTCCTGGCGATGGTGCAGGACCTACTGGATAGCGAGGAGCCTATCATCTATGCATGGGGTAGATCACTATTGGCTCAGTGCTACGATGAGTTGTACCACATCCATCGATGGGGACATGTCAACATTACCTACAGCTTGCTCCTACAGGTTTGGGGATGGGAGCACATTATAGTAGATCACCCTAAGGGGCTCTCAATCATGATCACAGTGATCGATGCTCGAACATAGTGCTATGCTGCCAGATGGGCTCGAGAGCACGAGGAGCGTAAGAGCCACACTTTTGTAGGGGAGTTGTCCCACTATACTGATGCTTTCACCAGACTATTGGCCAGAGATGTCATGTGGTGGCCTTACTATGAGTGTCCTGCTTGGGATGATCCAACTAGTTTTACTACCAGGACACGACGTGAGCGATGGCTCGTTGGCCATAAGATTGCCATCTAAGAGTATTTCTTCTACTCTCGGGTTCTTCATCAGTACGGATTGCAGTAGGATGTGCCCTTGATACCATTCTTGTATAGGCACCTCATAGTAGAGAAGGACCTACCTCCATGATAGATCATAGAGCTTTCAGATGAGGAGGATGCCCCAGCCATAGACCCTATAGTGGTTGGGGGAGTTACAGAGGCCTACTCTCAGTGGTGGGGTGATCAGATGTGGCATGGCATCGGTAGCCTAGGGCATGAGGATGATGGTGGGGGTGATGGCATAGATCCGATAGGATGCAGGGTTCGAGCCAAGACCGAGGTATGGGGCCAGCCGGTAGAGCAGGTGGCAGTAGAGGATCCTGATGTTCTTGAGGAGGAGGAGTTAGAGCCCGAGGAGAGAGACTCTCCTCTGAGAGCATAGTTGCATGAGGTCGAGGCTGAGCTTCAGGCCACTAAGATCTAGGTACAATGGTGAGATGCTACCATTGAGCAGCTCTCAGCATAGATACAGGCTCTATAGGCTACTATTGGGGGTGGTGATGTCAGGATGCAGTTTGTTGTTCCTCCTTCTACACCATAGGAGGCTCCAGTGACAGGTTCAGGGGTAGATGTGGGACATCTCCAGTATCTGTTGGATGAGCATGAGGAGCGGATCCGGGGACTTGTGGATCATGTTACCCTTCTTCAGATGCAGCTTAGGAGGCATGGGATTGTCCCTAAGGATCCAGCAGGTGTGGGTGGTTCGTAGGTCAGTGGGCGCTCCACCTCGGGGTAGTCTTCCACCCGTCCTAGCCAGTGGACCCGAACTCGAACAGAGAGACCTACAGGCTCACATCACTCAACTCGCGATACCGCCATAGGGGGAGGTAGCACTAGAGGAGGTGATGCAGGGGGCTCAGGCCCGGTACTTGATTGATGCTCTACTTGGTCCTTGATTCATTTTTGAGGTCGATTGACCTAGATGACTGTAGCCCATGGGCATTTTTGTATATCCATTGGACTTGACACACATACTTTTATGATAGATTTGCTTTTTATGACTCATTATGTGTATCATTTATTGCTTTATGTTTTTGTTATTATTTTGTTTTATGATATGATGCGATGATGGTATTATGATGATTTGATGAATATGCTAGATGATAGATGATATTTGAAGATGCTTAGATGGATGTGTAGATGCTTATATGTTTTGATGATATGATGCGATGTATTTTGATGATGAATGATGAATTTATGATTTGGTATGCAAATGGATATTGCCTATATGTTTTATGATGTGGTTTATGGATGATTAATGACTTGTTTTTGTGGATGCAAATGTTATTGTTAAATGCATGTTTAATTTTTGCTTTAATTATATGCATCTAACTTATGTGATGGAATGGTATAAATGAACCTGTATGCTCTAATCACTTAAAACATACGGAATGCATATGACATTGACAATCTTAATGGGTGATACCACAAAAAGTAAAAAAATAATCATGAATTTAAATAATCACTCCTATCATAAGAATTGATTAAGTATTCATATATGAGATGTAATGGTGTGTAATGTATTTTCTTAATAAGTTTCTGTAAATTAAAAGATATAAAGTAGTCAGTGGTCGTCTATATACTATTTCTAATATATATGCGGTATCTGTCCTACTATGTTGATACCCCCTAATTTATAGGATCTTATAAAGAATATGATGGTGTGAATGATGTTATGATTTGTTGCTATGTAAGAATTTTTGGGGCTTTCGGAGATTCAATCACTCTAGTTCCCCTATCAACAGCTGTCTACTTACCACTTAGACTTTTGAAAAGTAAGGCTTTTACCATGGACCTAGTTTTTCATGATCTCTGTGTGTGCATGTGATTGTATATTTTGAGATAGAACTCAAGCATTTCCTCCGATGTCAGGCGGGATTCTTTCAGCCCATTGCTAAGATCAGGGATCCTCAGGTGTTCATCTCATCCTTATGTTGGACTTAGTTGGACTATACCACTAGGCAATATTGGGTTACCTAAGCTAGCTCATCCACATTCAAACATTGGTCTACACAAATGCATGAAGCAGTTGTGGTAGACATATCATCATGCGTAAGGATTTCTCCTTCCAGTTTTGTACAATGTTGAGAATTCCAGGGATTCAAGCTTTATTCCCTTCTTTTTGGCTTTGGATTTTTGCTCATATGTAGTGATGAAAATCACTGTTTATTTTGATTTGATTTTTTCTTTGAGCGGGGATTTTTTTGTAGTGATGATAATCACTGTTTATTTTGCTCATACGTAGTGATGAAAATCACTATTTATTTTTTATTGATTTTTTTGAGCTTGATTTTTTTTTTGGATTTTGATTTGTGTATCGGATTTTTGCTTTGAAATCTGGATTGTATGCTTGGCCTTTTGAATATGTACTTTGCTTTGGGATTTTTGCTTATTTTGATTTAAGCAAGGGATTTTGATAGGGTAAAGCTTGTCCTTTTGCCAATTCTCAGCACCTTTAAACCGGTTGCACAGGGGGATAAGCAAGGAAGATCCTTTTCACCTAAGGTAACCTAGACCACTTTGTAGCTTTCATATTTTCCTTGTACCAGCTAGGATTTTAGTGTTTCAATTAGTGATGGGATCTTGAATATCCAAGGCTTTATCACAGCTAGGCCTTACCTTCTACTAATCAAAGTTGTTTTCCTCAAAATTTGATAAGATTACTAGGTGTGGTTGACTAACCAAAAAGCCTTATTTTATTATGTATAGCAACAAATAATGGTTGTGTTGAAAAACACAATTACACACATGTGGATGGAGGTATGGATATGAATGACTTGTGCGACAAACTGTGGTATCACTTTTAAGGCTCTCATGACATATACAATTGTAATGTATGTGAAAATGTAATGCAATGATGTGGATGCAAAATGTGAAGTGCAATTGTTTTTGTATTTTTGATTTTACGTTGTTTTTGTATTTTTTGATTAATTTGACCAAAGGGCTTATTATGCCTTTGGGGCTTTTGGTATTGATTTTGACCAAGTGGTTTGAATACCCTTGGGGCTTTTGAATTGATGTTTGACCAAGTGGTATGAATTACCCTTGGAGCCTTTGATTGATTGGATTTGACCAAGCGGTTTGAATTACCCTTGGAGCCTTTGAATTGATTTTTGACCAAGCGGCTTGAATGCCCTTGGAGCATTTTGAATTGATTTTGACCAAGTGGTATGAATTATCCTTGGAGCCTTTTGAATTGATGTTTGACCAAGCGGTATGAATTACCCTTGGAGCCTTTGATTTGATTTTGACCAAGCGGTATGAATTACCCTTGGAGCCTTTGATTTGTATTTTTGGAATTTTATGTTTTTATGATTTGTTTGTGTTTTTGACATATTTGAATGTTTTTGTGTTTTATGACATATTTGAATGTTTTTGTGTTTTATGTGTAAAATGCCTTTAAGTGAATGATATTGAGAGGTTCAGGCTCTTCAACACCATCTAATGATATAAGGTGATATGCTCCAGGCCCAACTCTCGTTGAAATCATATATGGACCTATCCAATTTGTTGCGAACTTATCTCGTAGATGCATCGACAGATTTGAATTCTGTTGGTTTTCTTTGAGCACTAGATCTCCAACCTTGAATTCCCTTAGGTGGACTTTACTATTGTAAGCTCACGCAAGGTGATCTTGGTAAACATAGAGATGCTCTAAAGCATTGACTCGACGTTCATCAAGAAGCATCAACTGATCAAGGCGGCCTTGTCGCATAGCTTCATCATCTATGAAGTCCTTTAATGCTACGCGTAGAGTCAAGATTTCCAACTCTAGAGGCATGATGGCTTCAGTGCCATATACTAGTGAAAATGGTGTTGCCCTAGTGGGCGTTCGTATACTAGTCCTGTATGCCCATAGTGCAAGAGGCAATTGCATGTGCCAATCCTTGTGATTTTCTTGCACTGTCTTCCTTAAAATGGAGACTATTATTTTGTTTGAGGCTTCTGCTTGCCCGTTTGCTTGTGGATAATAAGGCATTGAAAAACTGTGTTGAATATGGTATTTGTTCATTAAAGCACACACATTTTTGTTCTTGAAAGATGGCCCATTATCCGATATTATCTTAGAAGGGACCCCAAAATGACTTATGATATTGTGGAGTATAAACTCCATAATCCTTGGTCTAGTTGTTGATGTTAAGGGGATCGCTTCTACCCATTTAGTGAAGTATTCTGTGGCCGTTATGATGAATGTGTGTCGGCCTGAGGATGGGGGTGAGATTTTCCCAATCAAGTCTAGTCCCCATTGCGAGAATGGCCATGTTGCCTGGATGGGCTGCAAAGCTTGCGATGGTAAGTGCGTTAGGTTTGCATGATGCTGGCACTTACTGCATTTCTTGACATACTCACAGCAGTCCTTTTCCATGGTGGGCCAATAGTAACCCATTCTCAAGATGCGCTTAACGATGGCCATGCCACTAAAATGGCCTCCACATGTTCCATCGTGAGCTTGCAAAACTACCCAAGATGTTTCTTGGGGCTCAAGACAACGGAGCAATACTCCATCATATCCTCGTCTGTAGAGGATTTCTCCTAGAAAAATGTATCTTGTTGCTCTCTGCTTGAACGTTCACCTTTCAGTATGTGACAAACCTTGAGGTATTATTCCAAGCTTCAGGAAGTCCCATAGTTGGGAAAGCCAATCCTGATAGGCCACAACTTCTATAGAATAGACAACTTGCTCTTCTTGCATTTCCGAGGTAGTGAACATGGATTGAGGAACAACTCTATGGTATATGGTTGCACCACACTCTACAGGTCCTTGGGAGATCAAAGACCCCCAAGGTGCTATTTGCAAGAAATCTCTGGCTGCGAAGGACCAATCCTGATTTGGTTCGATGTTGATCATGTTGACTGATTCTTGATTGTCAAAAGCCTCACGACGTATTGCTGAGTGCGAAAGCACTTTCACATGGATGGTTGTAAAATCAGCAGATGGATTCTGAGGGATTAAGGATCCCAAAGAGGCCATGGTGTCTGCAAATCTATTCGATGTACGAGGGATTGCCTCGATGTCGTACCATTCCAGCCAGGCTAAGTAGGTGTCAACAAGTTCCTTGTAAGTCTTCAGGAGTGGGCACCTGCATTGGAATAGTCCTTTGACCTAGTTTACTATGAGCAAGGAGTCACCAAAGATATTCAATATTTTAATGCCCATCGCTACGGCTGTTTGGAGTCCCAGGATCAATGCTTCATATTCTGTATTGTTGTTTGTGCATGGGAAGTCCAGTTTGAATGATAAGGGCAATGGAGCGCCCTATGGTGTGATAAAGACAATCCCTGCTCCACCTCCTTGTTCACACTTCGAACCATCGAAGAATAATGACATGTCTCTTTCTTTCTTAGGTTCTTCGAGTTCTGGCAGATCTGATAATGCAAAGACCGCATCATCAGGCAATTCTATGGTGAGAGGCTTGTTATCTTGAAGAGGCGCCTCTGCTAATTGATCTGCTATGACTTGTCCCTTGATGGACTTTTGGCTTACGAACTCTAGATCAAATTCTATCAATAGCATGATCCACTTTGCGGTACGTGTATTGTGATATGTCTTGCTCATCATGTACTGCAAAGGATTTTGTTTTGATATGACGTAGGTCGTATGGCTCAACATGTAGTGTCACAACTTTCGAGTTGCAAAGACCACTGCTAAACACAACTTTTCGACATACGCATATCCTAGCTCATAACTCACCAAGGTGCGACTAATGTAATATATGGCTTGCTCTTTGTCTTGTGCATTCTTTTGGGCTAACATGGTGCCCAATGCAAAATCAGTAGCCGATATATATAGTAAAAATGGTATGTCTGGCCTTGGTGGAGCCAATACTGGCGGTGTTGCCAGATAAGTTTTGATCTCTGCAAAGGCTTGATGGCATTCTTCGTCCCAATGAAAGGGGACTTCCTTGCGTAGCAACCTGTTCATAGGTCTGCATTTGTCTGATAATTGCACGATGAATATTTTGATGGATGCTATCTTGCCTTGTAGGCTCCTCAACTCCCTAATGTTGGTAGGGGTGGCCATTTCTAGTATAGCCTTTACCTTTGCAGGATCTACTTCGATGCCTCTCTTGGATACGATGAATCCCAAAAGCTTGCCAAAAGTTACGCCAAATACACACTTCTTAGGATTCAATCGAACATTGTGTTCTATGAGGTGATCGAAGACTTGTCTAAGGACTTCGGCATGCTCTTGCCACAACAGGGACTTGGCTAGTAAGTCATCCATGTAATATTCCAAGATCTTATGCATATAGTCATGGAATATGTATGTCATGGCCCACTGATATGTGGCACCAACATTTTTGAGACCGAATGGCATCACTTTGTAACAGAATGTTCCCCATGGAGTAATGAAAGTAGTTTTATGTTGATCTTCGGGCTTAATCCGGATTTGGTTGTATCCAGAAAAACCATCCATTAGGGAGAGCATTTCATGACCTATGGTTGCATCTACAAGAGCATCTATGTTTGGCAACGAGAATGAATCCTTTGGTGTTGCCCTATTTAAATCTCTGAAATTCGTACGGATATGGACTCTTCTATCAGGTTTCCCTACGGGTATGTTAGGTGGAAGGTAAGATTAAAAAATAAATAATCTAATGCTCATTAACCTTAGCTTTAGAATAGCTTTAGGTTTATATAGATTACAAAATAGGTATTTGAACCATATTGCTAATCTAACGCTAACTAACGTGTATCCTAGAATAGGGGATAGCGTAAAGTTAGGATAGAGTTAGAATAGGATATTCTAACCTAAGGTAAACATAAATTAACCTGTAGATATTTTAGGAAGAAAAATATCTACATGGTAAATAGTCAAAGTAGATGTAATAATCTAACTAATGTAGTATAATGCAATATACTACCTCATTTTACCCTAACATCCCCCCTTTATTACATTACTTTGATATACAAAGTTTACTCCGAAAAAGTTGAAATTTGACACGTCCAAGTGCCTTTGTAAAAATGTCTGCAACCTGTTCGTCGGTGGGAATGTGTTGGAGCTGAATTCTGTGTTTAGGAACTTCATCACGAATAAAATGACAATCTGTATCAATATGTTTAGTTCATTCATGATGTACTGGATTCTTGACCAAGTTCAAAACACCTGAGTTATCACAAAACATGTGAATAGGAAGATTCTTTGGTAGGCCCATGGTAGCCAAGATGCGACTTAGCCATATCGCTTCACACACAACTCCACATGCAATGCGATATTCTCGCCTCGCTTGAAGATAAAGCAACAACCCGTTGCTTTTTACTATGCCATGAGACAGGACCGGATCCAAGATGAAAAACATAGCCTCGAAGTTGATTTTCTGTCATCCATGGAGCCAAAGATAGTCGTAGTCAGTAGTAACTCTGTAAGAAGAATGAGTTATTCTTCTTATACTCTAGACCATAATCTGAACTACCCCGAATGTAGTGTATGACTCTTTTAGCTGCTTTCCAATGGGACACCTTTGGTTCTTGCATGAACCGAGAAAGATAGTTTATAGCAAAAGTAATATCAGGTCTAGTATTAGTCAGATAGATGAGGCTTCCAATCATTTGTCTGTAAAGTGTTCCATCTACCTGTGGTGAGTCTTCATATCGTGATAACCGTAACCCCGATTCCATCGGTGTTGCTTTGGGTTTACAATCAGTCATACGATATTTTTCTACTAAAGTCTTAGCATACTTTTTCTGGGTCACCCTTAGATGATTCTTTTTCTGTTCTATTTCAAGGCCAAGACAGTAGTGGAGAAGTCCTAGGTCTGTCATATCAAATGACTTTTTCAAGTCATCCTTCACGGCTTTAATTAAATTCTCTGAATTGCCAGTGATGATCAGATCATCTACATATAACACAAGAATCACTATCTCAGAACCTGTGTTCTTGATATAGAGATTTGCGTCTGATGGACTTCTCTTAAATCCGTGTTGCAATAGGTGACTATCCATCTTTATGTACCATGCTCTTGGGGCTTGTTTTAGCCCGTATAATGATTTTACCAATTTGCAAACATGTTGCTCATGGCCTTCCTCTGCAAATCCAGGAGGTTGAGTCATGAATACTTCCTCTTTTAAGTCACCATTAAGAAAGGCACTTTTTACATCCATCTGATGTAACTTCCATCCGAATTGTGCTGCCATAGCACAAAGTACTCGAATGGTGGTCATCCTTGCTGTAGGAGCAAAGGTTTCCTCATAGTCCAGTCCTTCCTTTTGAGCATAGCCCTTTGCCACAAGTCGGGCCTTATGCTTATCTATAGTGCCATCTGCCTTATATTTGATTTTGTAGACCCATTTGCAACCTATGGGTTTCTTACCTTTAGGCAAATTCACTAGCTTCCATGTTTTATTTTTAATGAGGGAGTTATATTCTGCATCCATAGCTGTCTTCCACTGAGGCAGTACTAAGTGCTTCATCAACCGTAGAAGGTTCATTCTCATCACATGCCGATAAGTAAACCCTCTCCTCATCTATCTCCATCTCATCTTCCCTTGGTAACTCTATATCTACAGAAAGGTCTTGAAAATCTGCACAAAGATCATCAACTAAAGTGGATGCTTTACCCTTGTCTTTCTGTGACATGCTTCTTGTCTTTGGACGATTGAGAGTAATATCTGGAGGGGAAGTGAGTTTAGAGTCCTTCATTGTGCTTGTATACCATTTGGGTGGTTTCTTCTGTTGTGAAGAAGAAGAAGAAGGAGGAGGAGGTTGTTGTTCCTCCTCATCATCTAGGTATACTCGATGTAGTGTTGGATGTGAAAGCTTCATCAAACACTACATCTCTACTTATATATATTTTCTTGGTATATGGGTCTATCAAACGATAGCCTTTTGAAATTTCATCATAACCAAGAAATATACAAGGTAGAGATTTCTCATCTAATTTCTTTCTTTTCTCCTTAGGTATATGCATAAATGCCTTACACCCAAATACCCTTAGATGAGTTATGGAGGGTTTCCTACCACTCCATGATTCCTGAGGAGTCATACCTTTAAGTGCCCTTGTGGGAGCCCTATTCAGAAGATATACCGCAGTTTGAACAGCCTTCAGCTCAAGTAAGTTTGCTCAAGGTTGCCCCCCTTAAGCATACATCGAACCATTTCCATTATGGACCAATTTCTTCTCTCAGCAACCCCATTGGATTGAGGAGTGTAGGCTGTTGTTAATTGTCTTTTTTATCCCATGTGTCTGTAAGAATGAGGAAAATTCTTTTGAAGTGTATTCCCCCCCTCGATCTGAACGGAGGGTCTTAATAAAGCATCCTGATTCCTTCTCAACAAGAGATTTAAAATGCTGAAAATAGGAAAATGCTTCAGACTTCAACTGCAAGAAGAAGACCCACATTTTGCGTGAATGATCGTCAACAAACAATTGAAAATACCATTTTCCTCCACAACTTGTAGACATAGGACCACACAAATCTGTGTGTACTAACTCCAAAGGTTCCTTAGCTCGAAAAGAGCTAGGTTCAAAAGGTACTCTATGTTGCTTGCCTGACAAGCAATCAGAGCACACTGGCAAAATAGACGAAAGGGGAGGAAGTCCTTTCACCATTTGATATTTACTCAGCTCTAGTAAATATCCTGAACTCAAATGCCCAAATCTCTTATGCCAAAGAGAAGTGGCCTCCTTTGTGGTCACTGCAAGTGCAGTATGAGTGGAGGTAAGTGCATCTAAGACAAACAAACCATGTTTGTATGAGCTCGTTGCTATCGGTTTTCCCTTTTTGGTGATGAAGCAACGTTTCTTGTCTTTGTCCACAGTAAAATTGACATTCATGTTATTGTCCAGGATTTGTGGAACTGACAAGAGATTATTTTTTAATCCCGGAACATAAAGAACTTTTTCAATATTACATTCTCCATCTGGAAGGGAGACTGAAACACTGCCTTCGCCTCGAACTCTATAGGTCTGATCATCAGCAATGGTGACCGGTCTACCTTCTCGAGCTTCAAAAGTAGCAAACCATGTTTTATCGCCAGTCATATGTTTACTAGCGCCTGAATCTATGTACCACAAAGAATCCTTGTGGGAAGAATCTGTATGGGTCATGAGCACCTTGTGTGCTCGTTCAGAATCGGAACTAGAATCTTCAGCTGCTATGTGACCTTGTTGCTGATTGTTCTGGTTCTTAGGTTTGCCTTTGCCCTTCTTATTTCTTTGTTCATTGGGCGGTTTGTTCTTAAACCAACATCGTTTGGTTTCATGAGTGTCAGTGTCACAAATTTTACAATGTTGTTTCTTCTTCGGAACCTCTTTGGCTTTACCCTTGTCTTGTCTAGAAGAAGAACCCTTCTGTTGATTCCACTTTTTCTTACCACCTTGTCGTTGTGAAAAAAGGGCATTTTTTGATGCCTCATCTCTCTGGAGTTGGGTAGCCTCTTCTGTTTGAAGCATATTTACCAACTCGACAAAAGTTACTGTCCTACCAGAAACCTGTAAGGAGGTGATCAACATTCTGTAGGAGTCAGGAAGAGCTCTCAAAATGATTGAGTTTAAGACTTGGTCTTCCAACTTTTCTCCTAAGGATTGCAACTTTGTTTTTAATTCTGCGACTCTGCAGAGGAATAGCTCTACTGTTTCTCCTGATTTCATATGTAATGTATGAAGCTGTGTTTGAAGGTTAAGAATCGTTGATTGATTCTTGCCCTCAAAAATGGTACTTAAGGCATCCCAAGCTGCCTTACCAGTTGTAGCTTCACTGATATGAGGTTGGATATCATCAGTAATAGCAAGCAAGATCATTAAGGAAAGTTTCTTATCCTTTTTATCAAAGTCTATTTGATCTTGACCAGAAGATTGAGGTCTAGTGACAGTTCCATCTACTATTGACCACAAGTCCTCTACAGTTAAGATAGCCTTCATCTTAGTCTTCCATGCTGAGTAATTTGAACCTTTGAGCAGTTGGCTCTCAGTGAGATACTTGTGTATCATGGCCATGGTTTAGGTTTCAAATTTGTGAAGAGGACTAATATGATGCTATCTTGCACTATACCCTAAAAAGGTATAGAGAAGTTGGTTCAATTTGCTTTCTATAAGATATTTAATGGCACCTGCCTTAACACTCTTTGCAAGAGATGAAAAGTTTGAGGAATATTGAGCCAAACAAAATAGAGCAAATGAAACAAGGGAGTATTTTGTCAAACTTTTGATATGTGCTCTCTAAGATATTTAATGGCACTTGCTTTTAACACCTTTGAAAAAAGATGAAAAAATTTGAGGTTTATTTAAGCCAAACAAAAGAGAGTCTTATCAAGGTGATTGAAATTTTTGACCTTTTTGATGGGGAGAAATTACTTGTGTAAACCTATGCAAAGTTTTAGCATGGTGTTTGAGTGAAGTTTGGGTGTTTGTGAAAAGCTCCTTGTAATGTTTTATTTGTGACTTTGTAATTGCAAAAAAAATGTTTTTTTTTAGTGCAATAATCAAAAAACATAAGAGCACCCAAAGTTTTATCACTCTAGGTGTCGGATTCCACCGAAAATGCACCTAGTACAAGCAATTTTGAAGAGAAGGTGTCGAGTAAAATCGAGAATGCACCTTTCTTGAAACTGGAAATAGCCCCCCCCTTTATCTTTACAATTTTGAAAACTATAGAATTCTTAAAAAAATTCTATCCCCCCTTAATGTTTACAAAATGTAGAATTTAGAGCATATCTTTCAAGAGAAGTCGACACATGACAAGCATTTGAAAGACCTTCCGAACCAGTTGACACACAACTTGGTTTTCTATCTCCCGTAATTATTCAATACTCAAAAATAGGAGGTGCATCAAGATTAAAGGGTTCTCTAATCCTCATGGGACCATAACTACGATCCAAACCCTTCCAAGGATCAGTGTAAGTATTGAAACGGGGTAAGCTCCTTCTATGCTCTCTAAGCATACGACGAAAATGAGATCTTGTCGTCTGACGTCTAAGTTCGTTCCTCTTTCGAATAACTCTTAGACGACGAAGGGCTTTTGTGATCCAAATCTTTTTCTTCATGAGACAAAAAATTTGTTCTCCCAAAACAATTGATTAGAAAATTTTGGAGAATTTAAAAATTTATTAGAAGTCTCAAAGAAGCAAAAGAAATTTGTTTCAAGGATTGTCTCTTGTCTCCCTCAGTTTGATTAGGAGAAAACAATACAAAAAAAAACTTTTGCCTTCCCTCTTTTTTTTTTTTTTTAATAAAATTTTATTTCAATGCATCATTTTAATCTATAACTTAATAGAATTTAATTAATAAACAAATTTTTGATAAAAAAATCACTTAATTTTGAAAAAAAATGATTTAAATAACAAAAAAAAATTATTAATTAAAAAACTAAGAGAAAATTAAAAAAAATGCAAGAAAAAAAAATAATAATAAAAAAAAATTTACCTGACCTGCGGGTTCGAACCTGCATCCCCGCGGCAGGAGATCGGCCGACTGGCGCTCCTGCCAGTCGGTCCACACCACTTGATGAGAAGGGAAGGTTAAAACCTTCCCTTTCGTCCTTCGCGCGGCGGGAAGACGCCAAAAAAAATTGGCGTCGCGGGGGATTGATCTCCCGACCCCGCGCGGATGGCCCTCGCGCTGGCTGTGTTAGCCAGTCGGGCTACCTTGGCTGATCCGTCAGCCAAGGTTGGCCCCGTGCTTATTAAGCACTGGCTGGCCGAAATTTTTTTTAAAAAACTTTCGTGGGAAAAATCCCACATGTGCCCTGCGGGCGCATTCACGAGATTTAAAAACAAAACCTCGCGCTTAATACTTTGATTGCCTGCGGGCAATCAGCCACGCGTAGGAATCTCTTTTGCCGATCGCTGCAGCCATGCGCAGGTCACCTCGGGCCACGTGCCACCATGCCAGATCGGACCGCCATGTCACCAGATCGATCTGCCTCGGGCCACATGCTACCTCGGGCCGCGTGCCGCCACGTCAGCAGATCGGACCGCCTCGGATCGTGTGCCACCTCGGGCCACGTGTCGCCATGTCAGCAGACCGCCTCGGGCCACGTACAGGTCACCTCGAGAATCGGGCCGATTAACTCCTACGGGTCACCTCGGGAAGCGTGCCGATCAGCCTACAGGCCGCCTCGAGAAACGTGCCCAAAACCAGATTGCGGGTCACCTCCGCGGATTGCGTGCCACGAAGTGCTACGGGTTAACTCCAGGGTATGGCTCTGATGCCAATGTTAGGCGGAAGGTAAGATTAACAAATAAATAATCTAATGCTCATTAACCTTAGCTTTAGAATAGCTTTAGGTTTATATAGATTACAAAATAGGTATTTGAACCATATTGCTAATCTAACGCTAACTAACGCGTATCCTAGAATAGGGGATAGCGTAAAGTTAGGATAGAGTTAGAATAGGATATTCTAACCTAAGGTAAACATAAATTAACCTGTAGATATTTTAGGAAGAAAAATATCTACATGGTAAATAGTCAAAGTAGATGTAATAATCTAACTAATGTAGTATAATGCAATATACTACCTCATTTTACCCTAACAGGGTACCATGTTCGACACCCACGCAGGGTAGTCGATAGGAACTATGAATACTTCATCAAGTAGTTTTTGCAATTCATTTTTCACCATCAAAGCGATGGTTGGATGCATTTTCCTCAGTTTTTTCTTGACTGGCTTCTTCATGGGATCCAATGAAAGGTTGTAAATGACTAACTTTGAATATATCCCTGGCATGTCTTTGTAAGTCCAAGTAAAAATATTTGGCCTCTCCTTGAGGAGAGGAATTAGGATGGCTTGTTCCTCTAGAGATAGACTTTCCCCGAACTTGACTCTCGGTTGGGTAGGATCATCACTGATGTCCACATTGAAAGTCGCTTCTATAGCCATAGGTGACCCGTCCTCTAGATGATGAGGTGTGGGTATCAAATGAATGTCATCGACGAGATTCACAGGACCTAGTGACTCAGGTTCCACACCAACATGGAAGATGTCATACATACAACCTGATGCAAAATGGAATGGCTATAACATCTCTTCATTGGTGAAGAGGTCTTCTAGATTTATGGGTGAATTAGCACAATCCCAATCAATAGCCTCTACATCAAGATGCAATGATTTGGTAGGATCTGCTAGATTATGAAGTGGAGTGGTCAAATCAATGGAGATCATGTTGATGGATGGGATGAAATCTCTAGGACCATATGGGTGAGATCTTGTCTCAAGGGTTTCCCTTCCATACTCGTGATGAGGTTCTGGAGGAATGGGAATTTTTGGATCTGGCCCATGAGCAAGGCGAACAATAGGATCATTGGGCTCTAACTGCTCTCTGAATGTAGGTAGAGGGGGGTTGACCATCTGATGAATGGTAGCTAGGTAAATAGGTATCCCTAAAAATTGGAGATGAGGGTCTATGGCACGAAGTGTCACCTCTCTCTCTACTAGCTTGTTGACTTGCCGCAAGTCTTGAGGTCCAAGATAAGCCATCTCGGTCTCATCCTAAAAGACATCATCACTTATCCAGAAACCGTTAGCATTGGTATGCGGTCCTAAGACAAGGGGCTCATGTCTTGGCCCCAAGTAGGCCATATCTATTTCATCTTGATATTCTTCATCACTTATGAAGAATCCATTTTCATTTGTCTCTTGCTCCAAAGTCAAGGGTTGATGGATTAGGCCTAAGTAAGCTCTTTCTGTTGAGTCTTCTGATTCATAGTCACTTTCATCTGATGTATATCCACTCTCATCATGGATGGACCATGTGAATATTTGCAAATAGCGAGGCCCCTAATAGGCTAAGCCAAGTTGTGCCTCATCATCACTTGCCTCATATCCATTCTCCTCATCCCACAAGTTGTACCCTATTGGGTTGGAATCAATTGAGGTGTTTGGATGATAGTTTTTTGGAGGTGGTATGTTTATCGTGGCCACTTGTCTGTTGCTCAAATTTACTATTCTTAAGGGGTGATAAGGAATGAAATCAATGTCTTCTCCCAACCCTATGTTTAATATTTCCAATGTTGCTGCAAGAGAGTCATCTCAACCTCTGCTATAATAACCTAAGCCAAATCTATTAGAGGGAAGCTAATATAGTGGCTCGTAGGGATGCCTACGCCCCTGCTCATATATGCCAAGGCCATAGCCATGCCAATGGCAATGCTCAAAGTAGCTTAGAGAAAACTCGGGATTATAGAGGTAACGAACATTGACTATGAATAATTCATCACTATCCTCTTCTATATCTAAAGACTTATGAGCGCAGTCTAGGCCGGCATAGACAAAATTGGTTTGGTTGGGAGGGATTCCAAGTGGAACCACTATTTCTACTGGCGGTCTCAAGTCTTTAGGCCTTCCTATGTCTTGTGCAAACTCAATGATAGGTGTAAAGGTAATTTTCTGCACAAGGTACTATCCTATGCCTGTACTTGCCAAGTGTATTGATGCATGCAATGTGGATGACCCCACGGATGATACTGGCAAAGCAGGGTGATAATAACTATCTTCATCTTGATCTTGAGGATATTCCTCTTCCATAGGATTTGGCATTTCAACGATGGCTACAATTAGCACTTGTTTGGTAATTTATTCTTGAACTAAGGGTGCCTTTAGCTTTTGATTGTCTTTTGGTTTTAATGTTGATGGTACTCTAGAAGCATTGACTGTCTTGAGTCCATTAGGAGATGTTGATGTGCATGGGTCTTTTCTTACCCCTTTGTCTTTTTTATACCCTTGTGTGGTTGGGGATGAAGGTGCCACGTATAGGTGAGTATAAGGGATCATGAATTCTCCCTGAATGTCCACCTGATTGATGTATTTAAAAGGCTCTTCATCGGCCAGAATGACATAGAATTTGTTTTCATGCACATACTTGACACACTGGTGCAAGATCGAAGGCACACACTTCATGGCCCTTATCCAAGGATGCCCTAAGAGGATGTTATATTGTATAGCTCCTTCCAAGATATGACACATTTCAAGGATGGTCTTGTGCCCCACCTTGATGGGTAGGACTATCGTTCCCACAATATTGCATAAAGCATCATTAAAATCTCTCAATGTGTAAGCTCTTAGAATGATATTGGTATTGGGTATCTTGAGGTGCTCTATTGCAGTTGTTGTAATGATGTTAATCGATGAACCTATATCGACCAAAAACCTATTGAAAGGTAAGTCATTGATGGCCGCTAAAATATTTAGCAGAGGGTCTGGTAAGGTGGCAGAAACTATCTTAATATCATGATCATAGAATCAGATTATAGGTTCCTGGAATTCTTGCACTTGTCCCACAAAGCGAGTGAATGCATTCGCATCTTGCGGTCAAAGCTCAATTGTTCTTAAAATCTCCATTAGAGTCTCCCTATACTTTGGAGACTATTGTATGAGCTCATAGATAGATAACTTAGCTGGAGTCATCTATAGGTTTTGCTCCAATCTACTCCGAATAGTTACCATAGGTCGCATTGGTGGACCTAGAAGGTTGTCTTGCCTTTACCTAGGGGCAGTTGGGATGTTCATGGGAGCTGCATGTAGTTGTGGTTGACCATACCACCTAGTCCTTGTTGCTATGTTAATAATCTCAACCATCACCATGCATCTGTGGATAGGTATGTTAGTTTGAACCTAATTGACTTGGGCCCCTTGCTCTCGAGGGGCCTCATGATTGGGCAATAGGTTTCTGTATATGCCCATGTATCTATTATCGAGAGCTAGTGGATTGTCAACTTTGAGTTCTCCTGCCTCAATCATATTTTGCACTTGGTGCTTAAACCCAATGCAAGCCTTAATGTCATGCCCTAGTATCCTGTGATAAGGGAAAAATTGATCTTCCCTATATCCTTTTGGCTTAGGATGGTTGGGATATATAAGAGGTATATCAAGAAATCTAATCCTCCTGGCCTCGCTCAGCTGATTAAAGATTGATTACATTTATTCTGTCAAAGGCATGAAATAATGAGGTGGCTTGCATTATAGGTTTCTTCCATGATTGTTCTTTTGGTCATAGTTTGCTGGCAAAGGATGTGCTTGATAATTCTATGGTTGTTGTGCACCACCATCCTTGGGTGTAGCTAATATGACTTGATTGACTGGAGCAGGGTTGCCCTACTTTTGCTTATACTTGTCATTCTTACCATTCTTGTTCCACTCCTTTTTGTTTCAAAGCTTAATGGTTCCCTCATCTACTTTTATCTCTTCGATGAGCTTGGCCTGTGCCAGAGCTTCTTCAAATGAAGGATACTGTTGGAGTTGTAGCAAGATGGAGATATGTTTAGAATAAATTTTGGTGAACATGCGAATGATCTCTTCTATGGGAATGGAGAATGATAATTTTACAATGAATTTTCTCCATCTATTCCCCTAATCCATTATTGGCTTGTCATCATATTGTTTCAAGTTAGCCAGGTCTGAAAGGTTCACCTTATTCTTAGCACCAAAGGAGAAACGCTTCAAGAATGCGTTTACTAGTTATTCAAAGTTGGTTATGCTATGCTTAGGTAGTTGGTTGAACCATTGAGTGGCAGCACCTGAAAATGTCATTATGAATATTCTTAGCATGAGAGCGTCATTGCCTTCAAGATGAAAATAGGCATTGATAAAATTGGTGACTTGCTCTTGTGCATCCTCTTCACCTTTAAAATTTTCTAACCTAGGTATCTCAAAGTGCTTAGGATATTGAGGGCTAGGGATTTATGGGCACAATGGTTGATTGTGTATCTTGCTCAATTTTGGTGAGTTCCTAGCTGCCTCTTGTTTCTCAAAGGTTTTCATCTTTTCAGCAAGCTCTTGAAATGCCTTTGATGCACTAATTTCCTCCTCTTGTAAGCCTATTTGCATTGGCAATGGAGGTAACTCTCTATCCATTTGATTTGTTCCATTTTCTCTCTCCTAGGAGGGGACCCAGGATTATGATCCTGGTTTGCTATGTTTTCCCTTCCCCATTAGTTGAATTTCGTTCATGATTTGGTGGGGGGTTTCATTGTGGGCTATCTTGTCTAGTGCGCCTCTCCTTAGGTGAGTTAGCATGTCTTATTATTTGTTGGTCACTACCATTTTCCTATAAATTGTTAAGAGCTAGCCACTCAACTTGCTCTCTTAAGCGCTACTCATGTTGGCGCAAGAGTCTTTCTCTTTGTTTCTCTTGTTTAAGAGCTTCTACTAGCTCTTGATCCTTACGTAATGTATTTTATAACCGCCTCATTTGGTTAGTTTGTGTTGTCATAGAAGACTCATGTTTATCTGACTCTGTTATTGTTGTCTTAACTCAGATTCCTTGAGGGGGTTTCTATTGTATCTGTAATCTTGCTAGTTAATGTGACTTGTTCAGTGTACTGTTGAGTATCCCTATGATCATAATCCATGCATCTTCTACGGGGTCACTTTGAGGTACCCCAAGAATGGAAGGTATGTTTAGAAATCATAGTTCATGAGCTTCCAGATATAGAGTTCTCAGTAGCTACAGTTCTTGGTTGAGTAGGAAATCGATCCAACCCATCTAGTTGTCTTGTTTTCCATGGCTGGTATCGTAGGGTGCCATTTACTCCTATGAGGTCATAGTCTACAGGAATATTTCCTTTTGTGTGAAGGATTTCTTCTATATGATTCCCATGACTAGATGTAGCTCTAGTTTCCTGCCCTTCAGTGGGTAGACCTGTTTCATATGTTTCTTATGAGTCTTGAGGTGTTGCAATTCTTATTTGCCTTCTTGATGAAGAGCGCTTGGTGGTAACATGTTTCCTCCATGTGGATAGAGATGTAGTAGTCTCGTCATCCCCATGTGAAGAATGGGTTTTAGAACCTTCTTTATATCCATATGAGGAGGAAGCCCTTGAAGCTTCCTCATGTCTTTGAGATGTTTCTGTGTGTTTAGAGGAGGCCCTTGAGGTCTCCTCATGTCTCCTTTATGAGGATGGCTATGAAGCCTCTTTTTGTTTATGTGAATTTGTTCCATGATGTGGTTCCTTACTTGGGGTTTCTCAAGAAGATCCCCCAAGGGTTTAGTTATCACCCCTTAGGCTCACGGAGCTATGTCTCACGGTCTCACGGGTAGGTCGTTCAATGTTACTATGACTCCTCCTATGGGCATGAATTGCTTGTCTCTCCCTCAGTGTCAAACCGAGGGTGTTTACTTCTTGTTTTGACCATGTTGTTTTATGACTTGATCTTTTGAGTTGAAAATTAAGAATGACCACACAATACCAAACAAATGTATATCTTGATTACCAATTTGAGTGTGCCCTAGACTGTTTGATGTGTTTTTGTGTTTCTCTTTTTATTTCTTTGCTCTTGTTATTGTATTAAGAATGAGAAGACTCATCTATAGTGACAATCAGGTACACTCATGCCAAACATGATTTTCTCAAAAGAAGCTAGGGTACACCGCTGAAGACCCAATGGAGGGTTCGCCTAGCTCTTCCACTCTGAACCAATGATTGTTCCAATAGTGGGAGATAGTTTGAACACAAGTAACTTAGTGTCATTATAAGTAAGTTTCTCAAACCATTTCTAGGAAGCTCTAGGGGGAAAATAAGTGGAAGGAGATGAATTCCAACATCATTGGACTGAATTGAAGGTTGGTGATGAAATCCAACCCTCCAATGTTTTAAATGAGACGTGTGTGTGTGGTGTTAATTTTAAGCTTGTGTATCATAAAGTGCGTCATATAGAAAAAATGAATATTTCCTAAATGCCTAGGTGCAAAAATACGTTTCAATATTTAGAAATATGCATGCAACTACTATGATTTGTATGAGCACACTTTATCTCGTGCAACTATGGCCTCTAGCAGGGCCTCAAAGCAAGCAAGCAAAATACAATGTCTAGCACGTTGTATTATAGGGCAAAATTTTTAGGCATAAGCCACTTTTCCTAGCAATGTCTAGTGGAAAATTTAAAAGGATATTTAAGATATGTGCAACGCTTAATTATTTCTTCTTTTATTCCTTCAATTTCCAAACATAAATGTGCTTTAAGTTCTCTGTTTTAAACACAAAAGCAGACAAAAAGCTGTAAAATTTTAGAGAAGCTATACCAACCTTTGACCTATCTTAGAGAGTCTATTTTTTGAACTCTATTGCACTCTAGTCCTGGCTACTGTTGACCAGAGCGACTGATTCTTGGCCATTGTAGCTCAAAGCAGCTAAGCTCTATTACCCGCTGTAGCTTAGAGCGACTAGTTTATAGCCGCTATAGCTCAAAGTGGCTAGACTTGCACACAAAATTAAGTTAGTATTCTAGCAGAAAATGAAAAATTAGTGGTGGTCCCACCATGATCACCATCTGTAGAAACTCTGGAAGCGCATGCACCGGTCCCTTTTCTAAACCCTACTTGCAATGCTATTTAAAATATCAAAGATAAAATGGAAAGATATGAGGAAAAAGTATATAACATGAAAAAACAAAATATGGATCTTTTTATTGATATTGAATCTTGGTTACATGTTGGTCCCTCTTAGGGATACCCATATCAATACGATAAATTACAAATAGACAAGGAGTGCCCCTTCCATGAAGAGGTGGTGCACTTATAAAAGCTTCCTGGTTCCACACATGAACATGTATGAGGGCTTACAGATGCCTCCTTCTCCAGGTCTATTTCCTAGAGGGATCCCTTTTTGCTCTCGTATATTGTAATATTCGTCTAGTGTACCTGTGGCCCTGCAAGCAATGAAACAACACACATTTAGGTGTTCGATATTGCCTCCCCATATGAGGTTGTTAGTAATCAAAGAGTGTAATGGAAATATGATAAAACTATACCATAAAATCATGTAAATCTATGCTAATGACGTGAAAATAGAAAGAACAAAATAAAAGAAGCTATGTCTATCCTAAGCTAAGCTGCAGGCCACTCTCCAAGACAACGACTGCTAAATTAAACCTTACCCTCTTTGCCCCAAAGCTATGGGTCAAAGAATGTAATATGATGTTGAAATAGTAGTTGTTATACTCTTCAATTCGTCAGAGCTCTGTCATACACGCGATCTCAAAGAGAACTCTGCGAGTCTCAAAATATATCCTCAAAAGAATGTCTCTCCCTTGATGTGATAAAATATCCCCCTTTGGTGCTCTTAGACTTGCACCTTTTATAGTGTGAAACCCTAGGTCTATGTCCAAGCTGTAGGAATGAATTTCTCATGCATAGTGTAAGTTAGCATGAGAAGCTTTTGTCCATTGTCTATATTCGAAGGCTAGTTAACTAAAATCTAACTGCCCACTTGAGTCTTCTATGCAAACTGGTCATTAGCATGAGAAGATTTTGTCCTTTGTTTATGCTTGGAGGTCAATTAACTTAAGTCTAAATCCAAACTCAAACCTCCCATGTGAACTGGTCATGAAAAGGAATGCAAAGTCACTCCCGCTCACCTTTATTGCATGCAGGCTACCACTTCCATCCAAGATTAGGTTTGTTTGTTGGCAAACTACTTCTTATGGCTTAGCTACTATTATCTGCAGTGACTAAGATCTGGTCGCTATCGTCTACAATGACTAAGGTCTTGTCACTCTAGGCTTGAGCGGCTATAATATGGCCACTCTTGGTTTGAGAAACCAAGCTTTGATGGCTTGAAAATGCCCCAAATGAGTGGTGAAAACCACTGTTGATGTTTAGAAAGTCTAAGATTATGTCTTATGATCTTATGAGTGTGTCTATGTGAGCATCTCCCCTAAGCATGACACAATTTAGGTTTCTACACAACCGATAAAATGAACAACAATAAGTAGTTCAACCTCCTATAGAACCACAAGGAAGTGGGTCTCCACAACCTACCAATTCATCATCACCCATCCATTTTTTACAATTCATCCCAAAAAATTCACCTTCCAAGTCGTCCATCTCAATTCACTCATCTTCCAAACCATCCACAAAGACCCATCATATTACTAAGTAGCCAATTGACAACCAACCTAAAAATAGCTTTAGTCAAACTATTTATCTATGAGCTAATACAAAAATATCCCCCACACCATGAGGCATTAATGGAAATTCTAAAATCCATTGAACTTCAATCCCAAGACACTAATGCCTTCAACAATTTTGTGGAGAGTATTTGAACATTCATGGAGTCTTCCATCACATTCTATGATTTTGAAATTAAATCAATTTTATCAGAATTGGTGGACCCTCCACTACATATTATGGCTCAAGTTTATAGGAATCCATTTAAGTGAGTGTTAATTGATACTGGATCCTCCATAAACATCATCACCACATCCACCCTTCAACATCTCAACCTTCTACCATCACAAATAATCAAATCCACCTTCACCTTAAGAGCATTCAATGATGCTCTTTGTTCCATAGTTGGCACTATCGTTTTACCCATAGAAGTGGGGTAAAAATATTGTATATCATATTCCACATCCTGGAGGGGTCCATGGCTTACAATGTACTCCTTGGATATCCTTAGATTAGGGAGATGAGATGTGTCCCTTACATACTACATAAATGCTTAAAATATGTACATGAGGGACAAATCCATTGCATACCAATGGACATCGAACCGTTTAAGTACTACAACTTCATTTCAAATCCCTATGAATCCACACTTCCATCCACTCACCTATTCCTAACCCCATCAACCACACCATCCACCACTTTTTCATTCAAAGATCATATTCTCAAGGAGCTTCCCATCACTACCCCACATAAGCCTTCCACTTCTACACCCTCACATTCATCATAATCAGCTATATGTACATGTGGTTGAACCCAATCCACACCATCCACATCATCAAAATCACCCATTATCACCACTCATTCATCATCATCCATACAACCTACACCCACTAACATTCCATTCACATTAGTATCATCAACCACCCATCAAAACCTGCAACCAAATCCATCTTCATATTAATCAGCTGATGTCTCACAAGTTTATTTAATAGATTGTTAGACACCATTCCAACATATATCTCTCCCATTATTTGAATCACTAATTATCCATGAGCCTTCCACCTCCACATCCGCTCCATACACTTTCACATCCTCACAAGTTAAAGTCCACCTCACCAATCTTGACATTGGTGAATACGTGGTCCAAGATGTCACAATTAAACCACTAAATATCCAAACTATTAGGGATTATGATTGCCCATGTAGCCTACCCTTATCCATATGTGTGGTGTATAATATGGGTTCAATGCCTAATAGAATAAATTTTGTATATAGGGGGATTGATTCATCATCAGATCCACCTCCCCTAGATGAACCCAAACAACCATCCTTTGCCAACATTGAAATCATGATTATGTCTAACATTCCACCATGATATTTCCATCAGTTTAATTGGCATGGATATGACCTAGGATGATATGAATAGGGCATGCACGAAATCATCGAGCCTCAATATCGAGAAATGCATGATCGTTTGAGACTGGGATACTACTGATAATATGTCCACTCCTCTTTCAAGCAAGCCTTTCAATGACTACATCTAGATTACATAGATGATAACAATCATAATGATGACTTGGAGGAGGTGTTTTATACAGAATACAACATCATATTGATAGCTTTTGATGAATCCGAAGAGGAATCGGTCCCAGTCACTCCATTCACTGAACATGATGAGCATTATATCAAAATGTTTCCCATACGCTAGCTCATATTATATTTTCTCCTTCCACAGGAGTGAGCTGAACCAACTGGTGAACCACAACCTCTACATCATTCTTTTCAGTGAAACAACATTTTATAACATATGTACATAATTTAAAAAAAAATTAAAAAAATTGCATTACATTTGTATGGCATTGTCATTTGTGTTTACACGTTTTAATTGCCGTTGTTAAGGATTTTAAGGTTCTTTCACTGATTCCAGTAGACAGGACCAACCACCCTTCACATTGTCATCCAAATTTTCCCATTAAGTCAAAATAAATTTTGTTGACTTATTCACCCCACTTCGTAATCCATACGATTTGGAAAAACCAATTTCAATTGACATTAGCCTCATTGATATGGAATATATTTCATCACCACCATCCTTTGTTGAATTTGTCCTTTTTGAGGAATTGTTAAGAGCTTTCACTGTTTACATTCCTCTGTCACCTTCACCCTGCACCTTCACCTTCGCCTTCACCCTCAGATATTGAGGTTTTATAGGTAGACATAAAAGAGAATGAGCAAGAAGAGTTTGACAATATAATTTATGCCATTAATATAATCCCAATGCCCCATTAGCTCGAGGAAGGTTCACACATGGCTATTGAAGATACTATAGATGTGAACCTTAGCACAGATGCGAAAAATCCATAAATCGTTAAGCTTGGAAAATTTTTATCCGTAGATGAACAAGAGCAATTGATAGCTCTCCTCAAAAGGAAGAAGGGCATATTTGCATGGTCCTACAAATATATTCCTGGTCTTGACCCTAACTTGGTTGTCCATAGCTTAACCTTGCATCCCGATGCTAAGCTAGTCAAACAAAAACTGAGAAAGATGCATCCTACCATTTCCCTCATGATCAAAGAAGAGATTCAAAAGCTATTAGATATGGGTTTTATTATACCCATTGGATATTATGAGTGGCTTTCAAACATGGTACCCATTTGCAAACCTAACGGGGTGATACACATTTGCACTAAATTTCGAGACCTTAAAAAAATGTGTCCCAAGGATGATTTTCCTATACCAAATATTGATACTCTTGTTGACACTTGCACTGATCATGAAATATTTTCTTTAATGGATGATTTTTTAGGATACAACCAAATTTGAATCAATCCTGATGACCAACACAAAACAACATTCACAACATCTTGGGGGACTTTTTGCTACAAGGTAATGCCATTTGGTCATAAAAACGTAAGTGTCACTTATAAATGTGCCATTACATACATCTTCCATGATTACATGCATAAGATAATCTAATATTATGTGGATGATCTCTTGGAAAAATCTAAAACTCGACAAGAGCACATTGGTGTTTTGAAAAAAGTATTTGATCGACTTCTAGATCTTAATGTAAGGTTGAACCCAAAAAAATGTGTCTTTGGTGTCACCTCAAGCAAACTACTAGGATTAATTATTTGCAAGAGAGGCATTGAAGTGGACCCAAACAAGGTCAAGGCCATTATGGAGATACCTACCCCAACAAAATTGAAAGAGTTACGTAGTTTACAAGGAAATATTTAATCGATCTGTCGATTCATTGCACAACTATCATATAAATGTAGGTCTTTCAATCACCTACTACAAAAGGGGGTGATATTTTCATGGACAGATGAATGTCAAAAATATTTTGATGATATTAAGCCATACTTGGCTTCTCCACTAGTCTTAAATCTTCCATTCTTTGGGGTCCCCTTCCATATTTATGTTTCAGCAATGGAATTTGCATTAGGGACAATGCTTGCATAGAAAAACAAAAACAACCAAGAGCAAGTAGTCTATTACATTAGTTGAACATTGGTAAGCTATGAAACTAGATACACTTATGCTGAAAAACTGTGCCTAGCAGTGGTTTTCACCACTAAGAAACTTAGATATTACATGCTAAGCCACACTACCTATGTCATAGCTAGAGAAAATTCTTTGAGTTACATGATATCTCACACTTACAACAAAACCCAAATTGCAAAATGGATTATGCTTCTCACTGAATTTAATCTTGATTTCATTAGCCAAAAATCTATTAAAGGTCAGGTTATAGCCGATCAACTTGCGAAAGCTCTACTTCCTAGTGATCAATCCTTGATTATTGAGCTCCCAGATGACTCAATATTTACTATCACTAAACAAGAAGATGTCATTCCTAAGGAAGATGTCAATATCACACTATTATTTGATGATTCTAAGTGCAAAAAAGGAAAAGAGATAGAAATTGTGTTTCATACACCCCAAGGGGTATCGATTCCCTTATCATTCAAACTTGATTTTCCATGCACAAAAAATGATGCAGTGTATGAAGCCTTAATATTAGGACTTAAAGCAACCTTGACTATGAGCATAAAGCGTATCAAGATATTTGGTGATTCTCAACTTGTTGTTCATCAAGTAAATGGAGATACCAATTCAAAGAACTAGTCCTAAAATTGTATCATGAAGTAGCAATAAAATTTCTCACCAAATTTGACTGGTATGAGATTGATAACTTGCCTATATCAACTAATAGATTTTTAGATGCAATGACATCTCTAGGATCATTGATTCCAAATAAATCCGAAGGAGAGGTGCAACCATTAATTATTACAATGATATCTAAATATACAATTTCCCGTGCTAAATCTAAATATGAGAAGGATGTTTTCTTTACCCATGCAAAGTCATGTTAGCCTTACTCTCGCCAAAGAAAAGCCTTACTCAAGTTTGGAACACTCCAATTAGACATGTCATGAATTGCCAAATTAACTTTCAAATAAAAGGTAGCTCGTTTCACCCTCTTGGGAGACGTGTTATATATATGTGGTTATGATGAAGTCCTCATTCATTATCTCGAGCTTGTAGAGGTCCAAAGAGCAATATTTGAAGCTCATGATGGTACTTATGGTGGCCAATTTAGTGGAATGACCATCACAAAGCACATTTTACTCATGGGTTATTATTGGCCTATCATGGAACACGATTGTTGCACTTATGTTAAGAAATATCAATAATGTTAACAACATGCCAATTTAACTCATGTGCCATCACAAGCCTTACAACCTATTCAAATTATTTGGCCCTTTTCACAATGGGGTTTAGAACTGATTGGTAAAATCTCACCTCCTTCCTTGGGACAACACACATTCATCATTATTGCTAATGAATACTTCACTAAGTGGGTCGAGGTAATTACTCTAACCAATATGATAAGACCTTGAATTGTGGAGTTTATACTTCAACATATCATCTATCATTTTGGTATCCCCTCAAAAATTATTTTTGATGACAATTATTTTAAGAACAAGGATGTTTGAGCACTTTATGAGACATAATATCCAAAATAGTTTCTTGACTCCTTATTACCCATAGACAAATGGACAAGCTGAGGCAACCAATAATATCTTGATCACTATTCTCAAGAAATTAGTCAAAAAAAATCATCGATATTGGCACATTCATATCCCCTTGGCATTATGGGCTTATCGAACAAGCATCTACATGCCTATTGGGGCAACACCATTTTCATTGGTCTATGTAACCAAAGTAATCATAACTCTTGAGATCGAGATCCCCTCATTACAAAATTCATTGTAGGAATTCATAGATGACAATACTGCTAGACAAGCACATCTTGACCAACTTACACTCCTTGATGAAAGGTGAATCAATGCCTTGGAGCATCTATGAGTATACCAAGATCATCTCAAGCGTGCTTACAATACCAAAATCCATCTACATGAATTCCAAGTAGGATATCTTGTTCTTAAAGAGAATCAACAAAATACCAATGCATTACCACATCTTTGTGATACATTTGTAGCTAATTGATTAGGTCCATATATTTTCACCCAAAAAGTGGATCAAGGAATATATAGACTTGCCAGTCTAGAGGGAGTAGAAGAGCTCAAACCACTTAACATAATTCACTTGAGAGCATTTCATGCTTAATGTGATTTACATATATGTATATATATACATGGCTAATACACAAAAACATCATCCATACACATTGCATTCATACATATTGCATTCATACACATTGCATTGCATACATACACATCACATTGTATTCATCCAATCTGGCACCGTGTGCCAAGGTGAGGGCAGACCAATGATGTAGCATAAAACGACCACTGCGTCGATATGTGAAGAAAGATCTCCAGAGAAGGTTGGTTCCTTCGAGGGTGGTTCCAACTATCTATGTCGCAAAATAGGAAAAAGGAAAAGGGGGAAATAAATAAGAAAATGGTTATAGCTAAAACTCATAAGGATGAGTATAGCTGCATCAAGACCTATGAAGGTGACATACCACATATGAAATACAGACGCTGCACCTAACCTATCACCCAACAATACCTTTGTTTTGGCTCCTATCAGTGGTGGGCAAAGGGTGAATTCTAGAAACAATGAATAGGTGCATGAGATCTAGGATTCAAAATCAGAGCACTCCTACCCAACTGGCTTTAGCAGAAATAAACCCTCAACCCATGTTTAAGAATGCACACTCCTGAGTCACCTAATTAAACCCCACAAAATCAAGATAGCAGAATATCATGGGATAACATAAACAACCAGACAAAAACATGCATTCATACAATCAATAAAGAATAGAGAGATAAATTTAGAGATCAAACAATGTAGAATTTGTATTTACATAGAGGTAAAATTTACATATCATTATAATAGCTAACGAACCGTCCTTAGAAATGACTAGCATTATACTATTTATAGGCATATTTACATTGATTTTAAAATGGAACATTAAAGACGATATATAGGAAGAGGATCCTTGTAGTAGACAAGCGCCACACTGGTACACTATTCCTTTGGATAATATCGATCTTCTAGAAGGAGGTAAATACATCTGGTTGAATCTAGGCCTTTGGATATTCTGACATCTCTACCCAATTCATCAATTTTCAACTAACTCATCCTTATCCTTGACTAGTGATCCTTTGGTTGGGTGACGAGTGACAGGTATTGAAGTACCTTGGGAGCAATGTGCCTCACATTAGTCACCTCTACGTAAGTTGTTAGGTACCCAAATTGCTGGAGCAACAAATAGATCTTCAAATTTGAAATTTGGGTGATGGCAAGAGTTTTTTGTATCGGGTGAGGGCTTTCTTTGTACACTTCTTCACCCGTGGAGGCATTGGGGAGTGAGGGAGGGCATGTATATAAGGTTTTTTCCCATTTGCACTTTGTATTTCCCACTTGATATGGGTGGGATTCTTCCTCATCCCCAAGGGCGGGGTCACACAATTCATCTGCCCTTGCTAGACCCTTGAAATATTTGCACAACAAGTTGGGTGGGTCTTTTGGGAAGTTTAATCCAAGGTTAAGAGTGGGTGTCCTACTTTAATCTGTTGTCTGCCCATTGATTTGGTTCACTTACGATTTCTGCTACCGCCACTTGATATCTTTCACTAGTCCATCGATGTTCCTTCAAAAATTGGTGGGATCCTAGAAGAGAACCATTATATTTGCAAAAAGGATGGGGTGTAAAATTGCACCCACACTCTTGATGACTTACAGGGAATTTTCCCTTATGGGAAAGGAGGACCCAGAAAGCTACGTCTTGAAACCCACAAGATAGGAGGAAGAAAGGAGACAGTGAGGGCATAAACAAAAGCAACCAAAAAAGGCTACAAGACAAAGAATACCAAAGGTGGAAGGGAAACAAGGGAGAAGGGGATGAAAGAGAAGAAAAGAAGGGATGGGACAAGCAAAAACAATAAAAAAATAAAAAAAGAGAACAAGAGGGGTAGAGGGGAGGGAGGGAAACACATGAAGCAACAAAAGCAAGAGGATAACTACTACTAACCTCATCAGTTGGTAGAAGAAAAGAACTAAGGAAAGATAAGGAAGTAAAGGATGCACAAAAAAAGAGAAAAAATAGGGAAAGTGATCCATGGTACACCCTTGTAGATTGCATTCTTGTTAACATAACCCATCTAGGATCATGGTAGATTCAAGAACAAACAAAATGCCAAGGGCATTTACCAGTTCTGGTGCAACATCTCTTTTTGACACAATCTCACAAGAATATTGTTTGCTCATATACACTCTTCTAGGGAATATTTAGTCAAAAAATTTAGTCGCAACACCATTTTTAGCTATGCGTTCCTTAACTTATGCTGCATCTACCATTTGAGAGCCTTTTATAGTCCATTTTCCCATTATACGAGGAATGGGCACTACTTTCAAAAAATTAGCAGATATATTTTACAAGATTGCATGCAGAGATGTCTGAATCTCGAGCCTTAGATCCATTGGGTATGGGGTCACAAAAAAATCAAGAGAAAAATGAGTGAGTTTAAAAATAAAGCATTGTGATTATCCTCTCCTGGTCGCCAAGGACAAGATGATGCTACCCTGCCAAGTACCTTAAGCACCTTTATTTACCAGTCGACTTATGTACATAAAATTGTGGTGTGAGTGGCATGCCACAACCATAAATTTGCTCTGGAGCTCATCCATTGAATTTGTAGTGATTGAACCATATTGCATTATACTTAAGGTGCCTTCTGTAGTTTGGTTGACACTACCATTTTATCCAAGTCATGAAGTATTCAGAGCTTAGCAGATCATCATGCATACCAGTACCTATGCAATCGATGATCATAGTGGAAATGAATTTATCCATGTGGGAGCATTACTTTCATATTGGTTCATCTAGCAATAGGATCTAAAGTTTCCAGACTTGGGGATCCACTTGTTGTGGAATCTCATCTTCACATGCCTCTGACGTCCTTGTGTACTTATTTTTGCAAACTTTGTTGATTGAGTTTGCAACTGACAGGACCTCCTTGGGAACTAGGTGTTGATCAGCTAAGCTATCATGGATATGACTTGGCTCTTACTCATCATGTCTTTGGACACAAAAGGGTGCAAAAATACCTCCTTTTTGTGGGTGGAGTTTCCATCCTGGTATAGATCCTCCATATTCTAGGAGAAGGTGCAAGCGTTGAAGTTGTCATTTTTAAGGCTAGTGCTTGCACTTCTCCCACATGAGCTTGAGATACAATACACCCCTTGTGCACTGTCAAAGTGTAACCCTGGATCTTGCATATCTTAAGATGGCATCCATGGTGGGTACTGTGCAATTGGAAGGTAAACAATAGTAGTGGACGGATACATGGATGATAGGGTGAAGTCATATGAATATGTATTTTCTACCTAAATCAAGAGTCGCTCTACCCATACGACCTCCTCAAATATTTGAGGGAATCATATTTCCCAAGATTGTAGTTGAAGAACACAAGCTTATACTGAGAGGGGGGGTGAACAGTATAAGACCACTTTTTACTTTTCTTTCCCAAATAGTATTAATCAATATAATCAATGGCAATATCAATAGCAATAACCAAAGCAATGCACCAATCATCACACACAATAGAGACACCACAATTTACGTGGTTCACCCAATGCGGGCTACTCCACGGAGAAAATATTTTACTAAAACTTTCTCAATCAATCTCTTGGGAATCCTTCCCAATTACAATGTTTATGGACCTCTGTCCAAAGGAGATGTTGATCCCCTAATCTCAAGTTCGTGGATCTCTTCCATAGGAGAACTCTTTCCCCTTCTGCTCTGGCTAGTGATCTTCTAGAAGACTCTGTCTCTCTACTTGCACTGACTTGTGGATCTCTCTCCACTTGAAGACTCCTCACTCGGATCTATCTTCAATTGTCCTGGCTGCTTGGATCTCTATCCACTGAGACTCTGTCCTCTATACTCTATCACCTCCAAAGCTCTATCAATAGGTTCACTCAAAACCTCTTCAAATCTGCTCAATAGGCTCACTTAGAACCTGCTCAAATCTGCTCAATAGGCTCACTCAGAACCTGCTCAAATATGCTCAATAGGCTCACTTAGAACCTGCTCAAATCTGCTCAATAGGTTCACTCAAAACTTGCTCAAATCTGCTCAACAAGCTCACTCATAACTTGTCCAAATTTGCTCAATAAGTCCTCTCTAGGACTTGCTCAAATCTGCATAGCAAGCTTTCACAAAAGCTTACACAAAATCAGTCCACAAGCCTTCTCAAAGACTTGCCTCAAATCTGCTTAACAAGTCCACATAGAACTTGTCCAATCTCATAGAAACATAAAGAGAATTGTTAGAGACTCAATATGTTCTATACTCAATGCTCAACCAACTCAATCTCATAGAAGCATAAAGAGAATTGTTAGAGACTCAATATGTTCTATACTTAATCCCCAATATCAACTCAAATCAATCTCATAGAAGCATAAAGAGAATTGTTAGAGACTCAATATGTTCTATACTCAAATCCCAATCTCAACTCAAATCAATATCATAGAAGCATAAAGAGAATTGTTAGAGACTCAATATGTTCTATTCTCAAATCTCAATCTCAACTCAAATCAGAATAAAGAATAGTTTGTTTCTTGGAACTTGAACAACCACTTGCATCCACTTGACTAGGCTCAATCAACTCAACTCAACCATTCACCACAAGGAACAACTCTTTCTTACAAACCCTAGTCCAAGCATGTATCAATCAACTCAAAATGTTCCCAACAATGCTCAACAACAAATCTCACATAACAATGATACTCATGTTCTTTTCTAACTCAAGTTCAAGTTCTTTGCACAACCAATGGCTTCAACAACAATGCTTATAAAACAAGGTTTAATCACAACACTCAAGCCAGAAAACCTTGAAGCATTAACTCAACCACTTTCGAAAAGGAAACCACAATCAATCCTTTTCACTCCAATGATATTTCAGAAATCAACCACCCAAATAAAATCAATGGAGAATATTGCTCATACCTTTTTGATGCCTTATTTGTTGTCCACAAAATCTGTCTCACTCAACACACTTTCTTTTTCAACTCTCAACAAGGGTTAGAGTAATAACACAACAAAAATATCCAAGTAACACCTTATTACTCCTACTTTATTTTAACATCCACCAAAGTTCTTTTATGCAAGAAATAAACCCTCAATAGAATGGATCAAACTTACTTTTGGAAACTCCTTGACAAAACCTGAAATATCTTCTTACACAACCCTTATTTCTCCTTCTAAGCAAGTTAATTAAATAGCTCTTGAAAAATTCTTTCCAATGATATATAATATGCTACCCTTCCAAAATTAAAAGGAATAGTAATTTCAGAATTTTCTAAAACAACTCATAAGCCTTATTTCTCCTCAAAGCTTTTCTTACAAATATTAAAATAAAAATTTAACTTACCTTTTTCTTCTCAGCGGGATTCGATCCCCTATCATTGTCCAAGCACCACTCTAACCATGGTGCCACTAACCATGTGAGCCAACCGCTCACATGAAATGGTGAGCGCAACCACTATGCTTTCCTTCCTCCAAACGTGCCCTAGAAGACACGTGCACCAAAAGGTGTACTTCCTTTCCACTTCACAAAAACCAGCATCGACGGGATTCAAACTTCGGATCTCCTGGCGCTCAACAACTTGACTACCTCCTTCTTTCCGCTAGGCCACAAGCACCTATGGTGTATGGGAAGGGTCCTCCCTTCCTTCTATTTCTCCCTTTCTTCGCAGGTTTCGATTGCGCTAAAATATCTTTTCTCTTTGTTCGAACGAAACTCACACACATTCGAATTATTGCCAAATGAATTTTTGGCAATGGTATTTATACATATTGCCTTGAATTTTCATACGTCGGCCCTTAATCTAATTTGATGACGTCGGAGGGAATTTCCACTTTGGAAATTTAAATTTAAATTTTAAAATATTAAAATTTAAAACTTAAACTTCAAAGTTGAATAACTTTGTCACCGGGACTCCTTTTTCGATGAAACAAAAATCCAACCTAGGTTTTAAGAAAAACCCATTTCAAATATGCCATCCATGGTTTTAAATAAAAACCTTTTTCTAAGCTTCCCTTGAAGCTCCTTTTGGAATACAAACATAGTGCTTACTTACATAGATCCTTTTGACATCAATGACAACTTTTTGCTTAGGGACTCAAAATGTCCAACAATCTCCCCCTTTGTCATTGATGGCAACCCATATCCTTTTATTGAAATCTGACCTTCTTTTTTGCTCCCCCTGGCTCAATGCTCTCTCAAATATCAAATCTCTCCCCATATCAAAAACTCTCCCCAATATACACAAATCTCTCCCCCTTTGACATCAATGGCAAAGGGTCACCTTTGGGGCTCGGGGCTAAGAATGAGCCTCTTAGCTTAGCCCCTCCCCCACCTCCACATGAGGTGGTTAATTCTGGGGTGGGAGTATTTCTACTCCCCGAAAGCACATATCTGTGCCTTTATCTTTCTCTCTTCTTCTATGAGTCTTCTGAATCCTCTCACTGTTTCTTTCCAAGATATCATCTCTGTTCCTGTCATCACTTCTGTTCCTATTCCTGTTCTTGTTCTCATCCATGTTTTTGTTCCTATTCTTTTCTGAGTCTCTATTCTTGTTCATATTCCTATTCCTGTTCATGTTCCTGTTCATGTTCATATTCCTGTTCATACCTATTTCTGGAATATTTTCTCTACACCATCTTGCTATGTGACCATCATTATTGCACTTATAACACTTAATGTTATTATTCCTTGGAAGTGCAACTATCTTAGGACTTCTCCTAGTAAATCCATATCCTCTTCTATCATGAACCCTGCAATTCATTGCCTTGTGACCAAAACCATTGCATGAGTAGCAATACCCATGAAAATGTTATCCATTTCCATATTCTTGTCTTCCCTGTGTTCTGCACTGTGAAGCCATGTGTCCAAACCTATGACAAGAGAAGCATTTTCCATTGAAGAAACCTTGCCTAGACCCCATTGGTCTCTTAGTATCTTCTACCTATTTCCTGTTCCATCTGTTCCTTACTTGTGCATTGTTCCTTTCCTTGTTGAACTTTCTATTGTCCAACTTAGTCTCACTCTCTCTTTTACTTACTTCTTTTGACACTTCTTCTTTTCTAGTGTTTGAGCTTGATTCTCCTTTTTTTGCCTCCTGTTTCCTTTGTCCTTCTTTAGAACTAAGTCCTATTTTGATGACTGATGACTTTTGTGCATTGATAATTCTGTCCAAAGTCTTTGGATTCTCCTCAAACTTGTGCAACTTGTCCTTAGAGCCTTTTACTTCCATCCTTAGTGAAACTATCTCATGCTCTAATTTTTCACACTCTAGATCTTTTGTCTTTAATTTTTTGGTCATACCTTCTTCAATTTTTCTTGCTTCTTCAACCTTGATTTTGAAGTGGGTGAGTTCTTGTAGAAACTTTTCCTTTGCTTTCTCATCTTCTTGAGCTTGAACCCTTAATCCTGAGTTCTCCCTTTTTAATTCTTCAAGAGTAATCATAAGCCTTTCACATTCTATCTCTTTTACCTTTGACTGTTCAATCATACCTTCTTCAACTCTTCTTGCTTTTTCAACCTTATCTCTCAAGTCAGAGATATCCTGTAGAAGCTTTGTCTTACATTTCTCATCTTCTTGTATTTGAGCCTTCAATTCTAAATTCTCCTTTTTCAATTCACCAAGTTCCTTAAGAGTGGCTTCCTCCTTTTCTTTTTTTGAATCTTCCTCTTCTTCAATTTCTTCTATTGTCCAAAGTGGAGTTTCTTCTTGATACCTGCTTTGACTATTCCTGTTACCTTTTTTTGACTCATTCTTTAGAACTTCAAATCTGAGAGAATCATCTTCATCTTCACTGCTATCAAACCCATTGCAATAACTTGCATCATGACCGAGTTGACCACAAACAAAACATTCTTGTGGACAATAAGTTGCATGGTGACCTGTGTTCCCACATCTGGTACAAAACTTTATCAGTCTGGATATTTCTCCATTACTTGATTCATCTCTTGAATCTATTTCCATTTGTCCTCCCAACACAACAATATTAAACTCATCTTCCTTTTCTTTCATGACCATAGGTGTTCTTTTCTTCTTGTGTCTCATGCTTCTACTCTTGCCTTTCTTTGCCATTTGTGTTCTTGTAGGATCTTCCTTCAAGTTGTTAAACTTCTTTCGAAGGAACCGACTCTGATACCAATTGAAGAACACAAGCTTATACTTGAGAGGGGGGTGAACAGTATAAGACCACTTTTTACTTTTCTTTCCCAAATAGTATTAATCAATATAATCAATGGCAATATCAATAGCAATAACCAAAGCAATGCACCAATCATCACACACAATAGAGACACCACAATTTACGTGGTTCACCCAATGCGGGCTACTCCACGGAGAAAATATTTTACTAAAACTTTCTCAATCAATCTCTTGGGAATCCTTCCCAATTACAATGTTTATGGACCTCTGTCCAAAGGAGATGTTGATCCCCTAATCTCAAGTTTATGGATCTCTTCCATAGGAGAACTCTTTCCCCTTCTGCTCTGGCTAGTGATCTTCTAGAAGACTCTGTCTCTCTATTGCACTAACTTGTGGATCTCTCTCCACTTGAAGACTCCTCACTCAGATCTATCTTCAATTGTCCTGGCTGTTGGATCTCTATCCACTGAGACTCTATCCTCTATACTCTATCACCTCCAAAGCTCTATCAATAGGTTCACTCAAAACCTCTTCAAATCTGCTCAATAGGCTCACTCAGAACCTGCTCAAATATGCTCAATAGGCTCACTCAGAACCTACTCAAATTTGCTCAATAGGCTCATTTAGAACTTGCTCAAATCTGCTCAATAGGTTCACTTAGAACTTGTTCAAATCTGCTCAACAAGCTCACTCAAAACTTGTCCAAATCTGCTCAATAAGTCCTCTCTAGGACTTGCTCAAATCTGCATAGCAAGATTTCACAAAAGCTTACACAAAATCAGTCCACAAGCCTTCTCAAAGACTTGCCTCAAATCTTCTTAACAAGTCCACATAACTTGTCCAATCTCATAGAAACATAAAGAGAATTGTTAGAGACTCAATATGTTCTATACTCAATGCTCAACCACTTTCTCAACTCAATCTCATAGAAGCATAAAGAGAATTGTTAGAGACTCAATATGTTCTATACTTAATCCCCAATCTCAACTCAAATCAATCTCATAGAAGCATAAAGAGAATTGTTAGAGACTCAATATGTTCTATACTCAAATCCCAATCTCAACTCAAATCAATCTCATAGAAGCATAAAGAGAATTGTTAGAGACTCAATATGTTCTATTCTCAAATCTCAATCTCAACTCAAATCAGAATAAAGAATAGTTTGTTTCTTGGAACTTGAACAACCACTTGCATCCACTTGACTAGGCTCAATCAACTCAACTCAACCATTCACCACAAGGAACAACTCTTTCTTACAAACCCTAGTCCAAGCATGTATCAATCAACTCAAAATGTTCCCAACAATGCTCAACAACAAATCTCACATAACAATGATACTCATGTTCTTTTCTAACTCAAGTTCAAGTTCTTTGCACAACCAATGGCTTCAACAACAATGCTTATAAAACAAGGTTTAATCACAACACTCAAGCCATAAAACCTTGAAGCATTAACTCAACCACTTTCGAAAAGGAAACCACAATCAATCCTTTTCACTCCAATGATATTTCAGAAATCAACCACCCAAATAAAATCAATGGAGAATATTGCTCATACCTTTTTGATGCCTTATTTGTTGTCCACAAAATCTGTCTCACTCAACACACTTTCTTTTTCAACTCTCAACAAGGGTTAGAGTAATAACACAACAAAAATATCCAAGTAACACCTTATTACTCCTACTTTATTTTAACATCCACCAAAGTTCTTTTATGCAAGAAATAAACCCTCAATAGAATGGATCAAACTTACTTTTGGAAACTCCTTGACAAAACCTGAAATATCTTCTTACACAACCCTTATTTCTCCTTCTAAGAAAGTTAATTAAATAGCTCTTGAAAAATTCTTTCCAATGATATATAATATGCTACCCTTCCAAAATTAAAAGGAATAGTAATTTCAGAATTTTCTAAAACAACTCATAAGCCTTATTTCTCCTCAAAGCTTTTCTTACAAATATTAAAATAAAAATTTAACTTACCTTTTTCTTCTCAACGGGATTCGATCCCCTGTCACTGTCCAAGCACCACTCTAACCATGGTGCCACTAACCATGTGAGCCAACCACTCACATGAAATGGTGAGCGCAGCCACTATGCTTTCCTTCCTCCAAACGTGCCCTAGAAGACACGTGCGCCAAAAGGTGTACTTCCTTTCCACTTCGCAAAAACCAGCGTCGACGGGATTCGAACTTCGGATCTCCTGGCACTCAACAACTTGACTACCTCCTTCTTGCCGCTAGGCCACAAGCACCTACGGTGTATGGGAAGGGTCCTCCCTTCCTTCTATTTCTCCCTTTCTTCGCAGGTTTCGATTGCACTAAAATATCTTTTCTCTTTGTTCGAACGAAACTCACACACATTCGAATTATTGCCAAATGAATTTTTGGCAATGGTATTTATACATATTGCCTTGAATTTTCATACGTCGGCCCTTAATCGAATTTGATGACGTCGATAGGAATTTCCACTTTGGAAATTTAAATTTAAATTTTAAAATATTAAAATTTAAAACTTAAACTTCAAAGTTGAATAACTTTGTCACCGGGACTCCTTTTTCGATGAAACGAAAAGCCAACCTGGGTTTTAAGAAAAACCCATTTCAAATATGCCATCCATGGTTTTAAATAAAACCTTTTGCTAAGCTTCCCTTGAAGCTCCTTTTGGAATACAAACATAGTGCTTACTTACATAGATCCTTTTGACATCAATGACAACTTTTTGCTAAGGGACTCAAAATGTCCAACGATAGTAGTAGGAGGTCTATATTCGAGCTTAGATCTCAAACATAATACAGGTGAGCCTAGGCAGGTGACGACTGGTACTCATGAGGAATCCTCTTTCAACTCCTCTCAAATTGAATGTTGAAGTTGAACAAAGACCTGAGAGGGGCTATCTTGATGTATGAGAGATGCATCAAGAGTTGGAAGGGATTCATGGAGCCGTAGAATGTATTGATGAGGGCTCTCGCCAAGTCCACCCATGAGAATATGGATTTCCATCCAAGGGTTCAGTACCACAATAGCACCATTCCCTCTAGTGACATGACCAGGAGCCTGATCATGACATCTTCATGGGTGATGCCATAGAGGGGCACTAGTGCAACATCTTCAAGATGCTCCCGAGCCATTCCTAATGTGCCATTATATTTTTCCAGGGCTTTTAGGGTACCCTTGGGAATCTCATGCAAGTAGTGGAGGTTCAGAGGATCGAGGTCATTCCACTGGGAAAACAATGGTTGAGCCATCAAGGCACCAGTATTTAAAGTTCTCGGTTCTTCTATTGGAGTCAGAGTTGAAGTCACCAGATGAGTTTTTTGAGTTCTTCGAGATGTTTGGATCTTCAACGCAAGTGGTGATTGGTCTCATGATCTGGATGTGTCACGTAGTTGGAGTCACCAGGTGATTTTGAGAAGATCTAGGTAAATCAGAGAGTCACCAAACTCTGATTTTTTGAAACATAAAAACTTAGTGAGTTCCCTAGTGGAGTCATAAAAACTATTGGTTTCCAATTCGACACCGTGTGCTAGGGCGAGAGAGGACCAACAACGCAACATATAATGGTCACCGCGTTGGGATATGACGAACGATCTTTAAAGAAGGTTGGTTCCTTCGGGAGTGGTTCCAACTATCTACGTTGCAAAACAAAAAAAAGAAAAGGGAGAAAGAAATAAGAAAATGGCCATAGACAGAACTCACAAGGACGGGTATAGCCGCATCAAGACCTATGTAGGTGATATACCACGTATGAAACATAGACCCCACACCTAACAGATCACCCAACAATACCTTTATTTCGGCTCCTATCAACAGTGGGCGGGGGGTGAATTCCATAATCAACGAACAGGTGCATGAGATCTAGGATTCATAATCAGAGCGCTCCTGTCCAACTGGATTTAGTAAAAATAAACCCTCAACCCATATTTTAGAATGCCCACTCCTGAGTCACTCAAGTAAACCCCACGAAATCTAGATAGAAAAATATCACGAAATTACTTAAACAACCAAACAAAAACAAATATTCATATAATCAATAAAGAATAGGGAGACAAAGTCAGAGACTAAACAATATAGAATTTGTATTTACATATAGGTAAACCTTACATATGAATTATAATGGCTAAAAGACCACTCTTAGAAATGACCATCATTCCACTATTTATAGCAAACAAAATTGAACATTAACAACGGTAGGCGGGAAAACGATCTTTGAAGAAAACAAGCACCACTCTAGTACACTGTTCCTCTAGATAGCACCAATATTCTAGGAGGTAGATGCATCTGGTTGAATCTGGGCCTTTGGATCTTTTGACATCTCTGCCAAGTTCATTAATTATCAGTTACCTCATCCTTCTCCTCGACTGGCAATCCTCTAGTTGAGCGACGAGTGACAAGTATTGAAGCACCTTGGGAGCAACGTGCCTCACATCAATCACCTCTATGTATGTTGTTTGGTGCCCAAATTACTGGAGCAGTGGATAGATCTTCAACTTTGAAATTCAAGCGATGGCAAGAGTTTTTTGTACCTAGCAGTGGCTTCCTTTGTACACTTCTTCGCCTATGGAGGCATTGAGGAGTGAGGACGGGTATTTCTTCAAGGTTTCACCCCATTTGCACTTTGTATTTCCCGCTCGAGATGGGCGGGATTCTTCTTCATCCCTAAGGATGGGGTCGCATAATTTGTCCACCCTTGCTAGCCCCTTGAAATGCCCGCCCAACAAGTTGGGCGAGTCTTTTGGGAAGTTCCACCCAAGGTTAAGAGCGGGTGTCCTCCTGCTTTAATCCGCCATCCACTGTCGCTTTGGTTTGCCTGTGGTTGCTGCTTTCACCACTTGATATCTTCCGTCGGTCCACCGATGTTCCTTCAAAATTTGGTAGGATCCTAGAAGAGAACCATCATCTTTGCGAAAAGGATGGGGGTGCAAAATTGCACCCACAGGTTGGAGACTATTAGCCTTTTTATTAGGATGATATCCTCAACCATCTTGGCCTAGGTAGATAGGCTTTATCAATTTATCTTGAATATACTTAATATTGTTTATAATTCAAATTTAGGATGCTTTCATCCAATATCTCTTGAAGGTTTGTTACTTCATTACTTAAGGTATCCACAAGATTTTTTAAAGTTTGATACTATTAAACTATTATTTCATTATATTTGATTGATTTTATAGTTCTTCTATGTATTAATGGGTTCAACTTCTATGTATGTTATCTTCTTATATTTCCCTCACTATCAAATTGAATATCGTTTTTGATTTGCTGAGCCTAAGTAGGGGCAAGATTGCAAGTAGCTAAAGCAAAACACATACAACCTACAATAACATTGACATGCACATATCGAAAATAGTATACCTACTTATCCTAGGATTCACACTTGCTCTAATATTAATTATCATGATGTTAAGTATACACTCAAACTATTCACAACTCAAAATATACCTTATTATTACTTTAATGTTGATGCTTGTGCCCAAACACTATACTATGTAATCAATAATTTTTTTTTATAATAAATTAAAAAAAAACCTCATTCAAAAACTCATAAAATACTTACCTTTACAATAACATAACACACTCTTTATTACTCAACAAATAAAATACGACTTCCTCCTTAACCTTAATTAGAGGAAACCAATAAAACACTAAGCTTTTTTCTTAAATTGAGAATGGACAAAGTGTGGCAATATGGAAACCAACACATCCATCCAAAACCTGCTTATTAAGGTTTATTCCTAAATTGATAATGGATAAAATGTAGCAATATGAAAACCAACCCATCCATGCAAAATCTACTTATTAAGCTTTATTCCTAAATTGATAATGGACAAAGTGTGGCAATATGAAAACCAACACATCCGTGCAAAATCTACTTATTATACTCTTTAAAATCTACTTTATTCAAGGTCAGTATACTTTTAACATTGTATTCAAGGCAAAGATTAGGCACTCTGTGTTGCATCCATGCAAAATACTTTTTAATATTATTGTATTGAAGGCAAATATTAGACACTCAATGCTCTGACCATGTGTCTGAAAAAACAGCTTATTTTATTTATTAAAAAATTGCATTTATATTTTGTACCTTCAAACTAAATGCTGTATATTTTATTTTATTCTTTTAATTATATATTTATAATTGCAGCTTACCAATATTGACAGCTGAGATTTTCATTAGATCTTTAAACCCAACAGAAAAAAAAAATAAGTCGAATGGAAATGGTGCCCTTTCAGCCTATCCTCCACCTGTGGGTGTGATACACATAAGCTCATTATGAGGAACATACCGCTTGAAACGCTTTCGTCCACTAATTCCGTTAGGAAGTGTTTTTATTATCTTAAATATTTTTATGAGGATGTTTTTATTAAATATAGTTAATTAATTTTTTTGAATTTAATTAAAACTTTTCTCCGACCAGAATTCTACACCATCAAAATTTAATTATTTAAATATAATATACAATTTTATATTATATAAAATTAAAACTTTATTTCAAAATCTTTACTATTTATCAAAATTTAAGTCAATCCACAATCCTCGTGCCAAATAACTGTAATTTTCAGGGTGGATTTCCAAATCAGTTTTAAAATTTTCCTTTTGTCACTTTCTTCCTTGGCTAAATTCAAAATCAAAACTGACGTTACCTATAAAAATTAAAAAAATCAAAATTGACGCAGACGAATGGAACAGGGCATCGACATATCAGGGGAAGGAGAAGGACCCATAAGGTTGCTAAAACATTATTCCTTCTGAAGTTTTGTCCTTACCGAGATTTCAGGAGATTGGACGGGGTCCTCAAATTAAAATGAATGGATGGTCCCGTTGACACCTCAATTTTCTAGCTGCCTGTTCATGGCAGCAACAAGATGCAAACGTTTGCAGTCTATCCAAATGATCGATTCCCAACACCAAAAAAAACAGTAGACATCACAGTTCTCAAGAGTTTTAACACACTACTAATTTTTGTTTAATATACATGGTTTTTTTTAATGATTTTTCCATAGGTATTTATTTTTTATAAGTATTTAAGCTCCAGAATAATTAATGAAATTTATCTTCAAAGGTTAGTGGATTGGTAAGTGTTTGTTTGGTAAAGTACTTATCAAGAAGACACCCAGGTTTAAACCTTGGGGTAGTCTGTTTGCAATAGTAGTTTGATTTAAATCTCTTGAGTGCGCATCAAACTACGATATAAATCCTGAGTGGCTAGTAGTTTCCTTCATGGGTCAAGGATAACCAAGGAATAGGTTTGATAAGAACAGCCCTTGTGGTTTGAACCTTGCGCTTATCAACTACTAAAAATAATATAATTGTGACTAAAAAGCAAAAAAAATATAATAAAATTTTAAGTTTTGATTTTTTTAATACAACAAACTTTGAGTTTGATTCTTATTTGAGATTAGATCAAAATTATGGACTAACAATAAAATGAGGTCATATGTCACTTGTGAGAGAATTTAGCTAGAGACTATCCTTGTACTCCTTTGTAACATCTCATTCCTTAAAGATTCAATTTTTTTTTCTTATTTATAAAGTATTTTTTATATTATTTTTTGAAAAATAATTTGAAAAAACTTGTATTAAAACAAAGATCATTTACAAGTTGGGATGAGACTTTTCCCAACCTTAGTCGAAGAGAACACATGTTTACAACAGTAAAAGAAGATTTGCATTGGAGCCAAATCTCTTAAACCATATTTCTACAATGACTGTTCACCTGTTTACAACTATAAAAGAAGATCTACATTGAAACATAAATCTCCTAAAAAGTATTTCTGGAATGGTTATCCAAATTAGCTAAGCACTGGATTTGCTCACCAACCTATCTCATCCTCAATAGCCATGTCACTGTGCCACCGAACCCCTACCTCCTTCTCAAAACCCATCTTAGCCAGGAAGTCTCCCACTATATTTAGATCTCTACTCACATAAACCGGAATCACATCATCTAATTCCCTCCATAATTCCTTAATTTGAGTGACAAGAATCCTCAACCTCCATGTTTTCAAAGCAAAGTTCCTCATGCAATCTAGAGCTCCAACCATTATTTGAGAATCTGATTCTAGGATTATCCTCCTATGACCTTGTTTTACTGCCCAAATAGAAGCAGATTTGATAGCTAAGGCTTCTGCTTCATTGTTTGTGGCTCTTCCCAAGCCTTGCAGTTCCCAATAGAGCACTGTTCCAACATGATTCCGACAAACCACTCCAATTCCAGCTCTACCCGGATTGCCTTTTGCAGCTCCATCAATATTAATTTTAATCCAACCTTCTGGGGGTGGTTTCCAACTAGCTCTGTCCTGTCCCTCTTGCACTTCAACTTCCTTCTCCATTGCCCCAATAACAACCCGAGTTTCCTCTTTAGCATAGACTCGCCACAGCTTTCGTGACTTTGCTCCAAATGACCTCGCCAAACTCCATCTAAAGAAGAAAAAGTTTCTCTAAAAATTCTAGCATTTCTCTCCAACCACACTTGCCACCAAATAAAGTTTAATCCAAGCTCCCAACCAATACAAAGAGCTTTAGATTTAAATCTACCCCTCTTCCATCTTTCCCAAATATTAATCCGATTCAAATCACCATTAACTTGAATTTTATAATATAAAAACCATCTCTCCCAAATCCGACGCGTGAATGGGCACTCAAACATCAAGTGATCAGCTGTTTCCTCGCTCTTGTAGCATAAAACACATTGAGATGGACCAATGATTCCCCTGCATCCGAGATTATCAAAAGTAAGAATTCCATTATGCATGAACCACTAGGCAAAAAAGTTTACTTTCGGCCAACCCTTGGACCGCCAAATATTTCTCCAATCCTCAACCTCGATATGTATGAGGAGGAGGCTCGGAAGGATCTTATCATATCCGTCCTTCACTGTGTAGACACCAAGGCTCCCATAGTCCCAAGCTAATTCATCTTCCTCATCTCTACCCGTGAGAAATATTTCTGCCAAGATTTTAGTCATGATGGGTGTCAAATCCGGAGGGATTGAAATTGGCCACTCATCCAACTTCTTAAACTGCTTAAACTTATAATCCCCCAACTGACTAGTGTTGAAATAACTTTCAATTTGGACCCATCCCTTGGTTTCTATGGCTGTTTTTATTGGTTGCAATTCAGGAAATTCAACAATGATAGGTGGGTATTGATCCCATGAATCTGTCCAAAATCGTGCCTTCTCCCCTCTCCCCACTTTCCAAAATAATCTATCTTTTACTACCTGAGATCCTAACTTGAGAGCCTGCCACACTAAGGATCCATTACCATCCAAAGGGAAACGACCCACCTCATTTGGGTTTACATGTCCCAAATATTTACTAGTTAAGATTCTACTGAATAAAGAAGTTGGTTGGGAAATCCACCTCCAATAAAGCTTTCCAGCCAAAGCTTTATTATTTAACTTTGATCTTCTCAATCCCAAACCTCCTTTTACCTTGGGTCGGCTTACTTTATCCCAACCTACTAAGGCCCATTTCCTCTCTCCTTTTACTCCTTCCCATAAAAATTTTCTAGCCATCTTGTCCAACTCTTTCCATATGGTATGTGGGGCAGCAAGGATAGAAAATTTATAAATTGGCATGGCCTGAATGACCGACTGTAAAAAAGTTAATCTACCCCCATAGCTTAACCATTTGTGAGACCAATGATTAATTTTGTCCTTGATACAATCCAAAATATTCCTCCAGATATCTATTTTTAGTTTTTTAAAATGCAAAGGGACCCCCAAGTATACCACTGGGAGATAAGTCCTTGTGAATCCCAAGATCTCTAAAATTCTGTCCTGAAGCCTTTGATCAAGATTGAAAAAGACCACTTTGGATTTTTTATCATTGATGACTTGGTTTGTAGCCCTAAGGTAGACATTAAGTGTATCTCTAATCATTCTTGCTTCCCCGAAGCTGGCCACTCCCACCAATCTTGTGTCATCCACAAACCGTAGGTGAGTCAAAACTTCCTCACCCACCTTGATACCTGTTAGCAAACCTTGTTGTCTTCTCCTCAAGATGAGTCTACCCAATCCTTCAACCAATATGAGAAAAAGATAGGGAGAGCAAGGATCTCCTTGATGAAGGCCTCGAGTAGCTCCAAACGGTTGCGAGGGAAGACCCTTGATTAACACTGAGTATGTCGGAGTAGAAACACAACTCATGACCCATTCTATCCAATCTCGAGAGAAACCAAAGGCTGCCATCATCTTTGACAAGAAGCTCCACTCCACCCTATCATAAGCCTTTGACATATCTAATTTTATGAACATTCCTCTATTACCGGATGTTTGCATTGAATGGATTGCCTCCCGAGCTAGAACCACACCATCCAAGATCTGCCTACCCTCTACAAAACCCCCTTGCTCCGAGGAGATAATGTTATGTAGAAGAGGTTTTAGCCGCTCAGCCATTACCTTTGTGATTATTTTATATATGACATTGCATAAGGCAATAGGTCTATAATCCGAAATATGTACCCCCTCCTCCCCTTTTGGAATTAAGGTAATGAAAGTATGATTTAATGCTTTAAGCATTCTTTTACTACCTTTGGACTCCTCTATAACAACCATTATATCCTCCTCCAAGTTATCCCAAAAGGCCTAAAAAACTCAATTGGAAAGCCATTCGGACCTGGTGTTTTTTCGATGCTCATTCCAAAGACTACATTCTTCAGTTCCTCTCTATCAATGGGTTTAAGTAGGGTCTGATTTTCTTCTTCAGAGATAACAGAGGGTATGACAACAATAACTTCTTTTTGAGCCTCTTCATCTTGCACCATACTTTCCTTAAATAGTTTAGAAAAATAATCCATTGAATGGAAATGCATACCTGGAATTGTATCAAAGGAGTGTCCGTTCTCATCTTGAAGAGCTTCCATGTTGTTCATCTGTCTCCTAGCACAAGCAGTCCGATGGAAAAATTTGGTATTTTTATCACCTTCTAATAACCAAGTGGTTCTTGCTCTCTGTTTCTAGTAGGTCTCCTCTTGGTTGTCAATGTCCTCAACCGCTTTACGCAATGCATCATCCTCTTCTTTGAGCTGCTCTATAATTGTTCCTTCCCTAAAGTGTTTTTGAACCTCATCCCATCTGGCCACCAATGGAGCTCTTTGGACCTGGAAGTCTGTCTTGTTAGCTCGCCTCCATTGTTTCAGTTGATCTTTGACATAATGAAGTTGTTTGTGGAATCTAAACATTGTTGTCCCATATGTTGGGCGACCTTCTTCCCACCACTGTGGAATTTTCTTTCGAAGTTCCTCTTTTTGTAACCAAAAGTTTTCAAATTTAAATGGTTTGTGATGCTGCACTGTCTTGATCCCTCCTTCCAACAAAATGGGAAAGTGATCTGAAACTGGACCCTCCAAAATCTAAAATTTTATATTCCATTTTACAAATGCCTCCTCTGAAACCAAAAAACGGTCTAACTTCACCTTCCTGCTATGTGGCTCCCTCCTCTTATTAGTCCAAGTATAGTTGGTTCCAGGGCATTTAATATCCACCAAGTGTAATACCCGGACTTGGGCAATCATAAGTCGATCCCCTGGGTCCAAAATTGGGGTTCCCCCTTCCTGATCTCTAGAGGATAATTTAGCATTAAAATCCCCAACAATAATCCAAGTCTAAATCTTCCCTTGAGACTCTCATGTTATGCACAACTTTCCATTGATGCATCTGACCATCTAGGTTTTGAGCCCCATAAAAATTTGTGATTAAAACATGTTCAATTGTGACATTATTTCTAAAATGCGATGTGAGAACACCCCTCCAATCTATATGTTCTATTGCAGTTCATTCAAGAGAGTTCCAAAGAGTAACTATCCCCCCTGAGGCACCTTGGGCAGACAACCACTTCCATATGACCAGCACCCCTCCAAATTCTGTTAACTATTTTATACATAAGATCTAAGGACATTTTTGTCTCCTGGATAAGCAAAAAATTTGTTTTACATTTTTCTAAGAGTCTTCGAACAACAGATTGATGGGTTCTACTATTTAAACCCCTAACATTCCATGATTGTATAATCATTGGTTACCTTGAGAGCAATAAAAATCTATTGGCCTCACCGATCCTCTAGTGATCAGTTTGTCTCCTTGAACTGCTATCAATTCCTTATTTGATTTTCTACCCACTCCTTGAGAGTTGCTATTTTTTGATCTCTTTTCCACCTGAGTTATCCCTAAAGTTGGCCTTTCTCTGTTCTTTTCTGCTATGCCCATGCTGACATCCTTAATTATTGGTTGCTCTTGGTTATGCACTATCAATGCCCCTGCACTCTCTGATTGCGGTAACTCACTATACTCAATTACCTGCTCTATGATGGGGGAAGATGAAAGAGGAGCTTGAACATGGATGTTATTATTTTCATTATTCCCATCCACTCCTTCCATGAATTGTTCTTCTTGGTCCATTAGTGTCTTAAACATCTCATACCTATTGGAGGGCTTGAGTTGGGTTTGCTCTTTACCATATTTTTTTTTTTGCCTTCTCCTTCTTTTGGGCTATTCAAAACCATCTCCCCGTGCTTCTTTACCCTGAGAAATATTCGTTGTTTCTTTGTTGATTGTTGACTTACCATCCTTAGGAAGATTTGACATTCCTAGAGGAGCCTCCCAACGGAGTGTATTTTTTATATTATTATACTCTAGTTTAATTTTAGTTTTGAGCTAGTAGATTTTCATATTATCCTTGATTCCATGCTTTGATTTCCATATTTTTATAGCGATGTTTTATTTATTTATCACTTCCATATTCCTTTTTGCAGCTTATGATTTTTTTTTTTCAACCCCTTAACATTTGAGCTATTGATTTTCCACAAGCTTTTGTCATTCCATGGGTTGATATGATCGTACTTCAATTCTATGTTGATTGAGAACCTTTAAAGTAATTGTTCTACCCTTCTATGTTCAATGCTATGACAAGTATGAATTACCATCACTTAGTAATACTTTGTTTTGAAAATCCCTATGACCTTTACAAAGGTTTCATACAATATATATATATTTTAATTTGGTTAGTGTGAAAAACTCCTACAACTGATGCTTAGGGCTAAGCATTCCCATCCTAGCCATGATCCCTCATAAGGCTAAAAGCTAAACTTATTGATAGAGGTTCAACACACAACCACACACATGTCGTAGTTTGAACCTAAGATCTCCCAGAGAAGAGTCAAACCCCAAACTGTTGCACTATCCCCCAGGATTCATACAATGTTATTATACATTTAGTCAACAAGTGGTTTAACCAAGTCTTGGTATAGTGCAACAAATTCAATTAATGTTTAAATTTTATTCTTTAATACTAAACCTCTATAATGCGACTTTATTTAAGAGCATAAATTTATAGTACTATACTTTAACTAACAAAGGTGTTATTAATTGATTCCTTTCTATTTTATTGAGCAATACTTACAATCACAATCTATGGTTTAGATTGTGGTTTGTAACTTTGACTAATGCTCTTTAAAAAAATAGGACAACAAAACTTGATTTACAATTATGCATCTTAAATGGATCAATACATACTTCATAAACTAGTCAAATAACTAAATACAAACATTTAGATTTAATTACAAAATGACTACAATCCTTCAAAAGTACATATATTTATCAAAGACAATTACTATAGTTTTAGTCTTAGACTTTTTAAAGTACAAGGAATTCCTTTCAAATATAGGTATAGGCATCTTGCCAATGCTATTTATCATACAATATGAAACAACATTACATATTCACAACAAAACACAACTTTTTCCAACTCATTGTTAAGTTTTCCTATTGCTTGTAGATCAAGTGGTGGAAAGATATTACCAATGTGCTTTAATGCCCAACCAAGTTGCATTCAAATGAATACCCTTGTTTCAAATTCTTATATGAACTTTTGATCCTTCATAAAGGGACAAACTCACACAATTGATTTAGCTTGAGAAACTCAATTAGTGTAGCTAATACTAATGCATTAGTCATACATGTAGCATTTCAAAAAAATTATGAGTATACACCCATAACTAGATCTAGCTTTTAGTACAATTATCAACTTGCACTTAGGTAATAAAACTACTATATATTTATAATACCCTTCCATATTTGTATATTTCAACATGCATTCATTCATTCTATGAAACTAGTTTTCTATGAATGCATAAAATATAATATTATCCCTAGTTCTTGGTGCATTGGACATGATACTAGAACCTCTCTCTATCTAGCTCAATTGACACATTAATTTCACACACAACCTCAATGAATGATTTCTAATGTAACTATTTGATCACCTCTATATCAATGAATGAAAGTGACTTACTAGGCCTATTATTTTCAAATTTCTAGGCAACCACAAATATACTCGTGAAAGTTAGAATTCATTTCATTAGATTTTCTTGTAGTAGTGATGACTTATTTATAATATTTCACCTTCATAAAAATCAATGAAAACAAAATGAGCATACATGCAATAAGGAGATTTTTGACTTCACACAAGACACTTGCTCTAGTGTTACTATTAACAACCATGCCACTACACAAGCTAACATTCTTGTCATAACATAAACACCCATTCACACAAGGAAAGTTCTAGATTCTTGTTACAATTTAAACACTCATGAAAGATAAGGTTTATATTCCCAATAGCATAACAAGAAAGTACAATGTTCAATCAAGGAAGAGGTCCCCATTTTCTTTGTACATGATTACAATTGCCACTACATCCCTTCATGAAAAGCTAAAATAAAAATGCTTTGCACTTGAATTTTCACTCTCTACATATACTAAGAACAATGCTTCCATACATAAACAAAACCAATTTTGTTACACCCAAAATGCTTTTTACCAAGAAGGTTAGTTTATATACTCATTTAACACTCATACTTTTGATTACATGCATCATTAAAAATTATAGTTAGTATAATATGCTATAATGGTTGCGTACATAACAATATTGATTAGAATTCTTGTTTTTCTTTCTCATTCATGCATTATAAAATAGTTCTACAATCATACAATCAATATATATGTTATACTGGCAATACAATCCTTAAAAATATGAGGATGCAATATATTACAACGGTAGTATAGTCCTTCAAAAATTGTTATAGTTTGAGGAAATAAGTACAACCATTCAAGCAATACAAAATCCACCAAGTGGCCTGAAACCAAGAATTATAGTATGCTTACTTCAATTGAGAGAAGACTATGAAACATGACACCAGTCCTTATCATGTCATGGTGTCTCATATTCATATTTCTAGATAAACAGGGAGTTAATAGCCTATCAAGGATCATAAGGAACTCTTTAATCTAATAGTTTTGAGCTATTACCTAAAATAAGGCCTTGTAACTAGTATAAATTTTAATAAAGGTAAGATACTGCAGAATCCCAATTCCATAGAAACTTCTAGGAAATACAACAAAATGTTGAGTTTAAGCATGCTGGTATTATATAAGGGATCCCTCCCAAATCCTAGAAAGAGCACTTTTTAAACACTTCCAATTAAATTGTCATGAATTAAAATGTAAAATAATCATTGTGCATTTCCAGTACTACACACTCAAGTCAAAGTCTACATATCAAACATAATACCAACTACCCATTATGGAATTCATATTCCCACTTTCATATTATAGTAAAAAATTCAAGTTTTTTTTTCTTTTCAAAAACATAGATGTTCGATATAAAGTGTCCAAATTAAGATTTACATGAAAATATTCATGTCCACTCAAAAATGCAAAGTTTCCATTTTACCCAATTTCCCTACCCTTTATAAAGTGCTTATTTATAAAAGAATAACATGTAGAGTACCCCTCATGGACTCTAACTACATATTCAGTAAAAATGTAAATTTTCCTATTTAAAAAATAAGTATAAATTCTTCACTTGTAAAATAACAACATGAATATTACCCATTATGGAGTACAAACCCAAACTTCATATTTAGTCAAATGCATGCTTTTATTCTTCAAAATCAATAGATGTAAAGTAGCCTTTTATGAAATAACATGCATGGTACCCCATATGGAATACTAGATCAAATTTTATGCTTAGTCAAAATGTACAGTTTTCATCTTCCAAAACATAAAATGCAACAACATATGGAGTACCCACCATGGGATTTGAACTATAATAATATGCAAACATAGGAAGAAAATGAGATAGGATCATCTATGCTTATCAAGATCCTAATATATGACCTAAGATATTTTATTTATCTTCCTTCCAAGTCTTCTCACCTCTCTTCTCCTCCTTTTAGTCGTGTAAGGAATGAGTCAGGGTGGGCATATAAACATTATTTAGGGTAAACCAATATGCCCCTCAACTATTTTCTAAAGTCCAAGGTTTGTATTATAGAAAGATAGAAAAATGTGTGGTTACAAAAAAGTGTGAATTTATTCACATAATGAGGAAGATGAAACCATCATATTTCCACTCTATCTCCACCCTCTTCTCAAGAAAAACACATAACTTCTAAGGAATACTCTTTAGTGACCTAAAAATGACAGTTAAATAGGCGAGGAAAAATGGGTCCTTTATTTGGTGACAAAGATATAAGTAAGGTAAAATAATTTGTATGGATTAGGGATCCAATAAAAGCTAAGGTGGAAGTGACCACCCTATTACTTAATCATGCCAATGGGGAAAACATAAATTAATTTTAATTCATGGTTCTCTTTCATTTGTTACTAATCCCCATTTTTTTTAGAGTATATAATATTTCATATAATTAAGATCAAACAAGTATCCAAGAAAAAATGATCCTATAAACAATCAATTATCAAAACAAAAATAGGATTTTTTTAAGCATCCATGAATCCTATTCTAGAACTTGATGCTCTATGTCATGGTTTGTGTGTGCTTATCTCTCTAGTTACTCACTTCTATATTGTTTACCCTCTCCCTAGTGATATCTTCCTTCATTCTACTCTAGGAAGGTGTTGTAATTGTGAGAGCAAGCTAGTCATTGTTATTTAAAAATGATAAATAAATCATAATATTAATTATAATGTTGGCTTACAAATGCTACATACTTATTTTCTAATTTTATTTATTTTTTAGTAACAGATAACTTGGGATGTCATACATTTTCCCTGTCGAAAGAGTCAGCATCTTGATGACTACAAGCAACAACAATTAGATTATTATCATATAATAAAACACTATTTGTTGCATTTTGTAATGTAAATATGAAACAATTAGTTTTAGATTTTTTGTTGTTGAAAAGTGCCTTGTATTATTAAAAAATAATAGTTACACTAATCACAAAAAAGGTGGGTGATAAGGAAGCACACCCCAAAATGCTAACCTGATATGCCACCCAAAATAAAAAAGAGGGATCTAGGGACTACTCAAACAAACTTGAAATTAAAATAGAGAAAACAAATGTAAACCCTAAGTTGTTAACCTAAAAAATTATAGATAACAAAAAACTCTGTAGAACCTACAAATTTATGAGACCTAGCTTAGAGAACTATTGACACTGTCGCATGCCTCCTATGCTTGTGTGAAGTCATCCCAAGCAGATATTATTGGGTTAACCCTAGGAACAAATGAAAAGAGTGTCAGTTGCATTGATTCCTCATTGTCCTATAACTTTCAAGCAACTCCAATGCCTTGAAGCTATTGAAGTTGCTCCGTCACTCCAACCAAGGACTAGAGAGATGGAACCATTTTTAGGTAGAACAACCCCTTCATATTTCTCCTGAGATGCAACATATTTAGACAATTTAATATATTTTTTTATTGTTTGACCCTAAAAAATACCTTATCCCCTACTACAAATTGCCTAGGAGTTTTATTTTTATCTACATAGCTCTTTTGTTTATTTGCAGCCTCTTTTAGCCATTGCTTGATTATTTTAACATGTTCTTCTATTTCCTTTAGCATGTATGTATTCTATTCTATCCCAATTGATGGGTATTCTATATTTTCTTCCATAAAATGCTTCAAAAGTAAATCTTTATGTTAGATTGGTAGGAATTGTTATATGCAAATTCCACCAAAGGCAAATATTTTTTCTACTAGTATTATTGATCCATGCAATATATTTCAACAAAATATTTTGAGATTTATGTTACCCTTTTAGTCTACCCATTTGCCTTAGGATGGTAAGAATAAATGATATTTAGCTTGGCTCTTATGGATATTGTTAAAGTTTGCTAAAACCTAGAGGCTATCTTAGTATTCTTATTCAACACAATCACTTATGTTACACCATGCGATTTGAATTTTTTTTTGGGTATTTTTTTACTAAAACTAGGACATCAAATTTTAAGTTTCGAGGTTTGAAATGGGCTAATTCCATTAATTTATCAAATGCTATCGAAATAACACCATGCTTATTTTGAGGTATAGGTAGTCCTTATACATATCCATACCGATTTCTTCCTTTTCAATTTAGGTATATGATGGGGGTATAACATAATTACCAAGTTTATATGTTCCACTTTGATTTGTTGGTACTATAAGAATTTTACAAAGAATGTTATTATATCTCTTTTCATTCCTAGCCAATAGTATTCTTTTCAAGTATGCCATTATTTTTATCACTAATGACCTAAGTAAGGAGCATAATATGATTCTATCAACACAGTCTCTCTTAGATTATCAATATTTTGTATGTAAATGCTTCCTTAAATCTAGGAAGTCCATCTAATTTCAAATGATACCCATTAAAATTGTGGTCACTTGCATTGGATTCTAAAGCATCCTTAACCATTTAATCCCCTTCGAGATATCCCAAAACTTATTATTTAAAGCTTGTTTTCATACTAGTTATTGGTAAAATGTGCCTTTTGCTACTTAGATAATCTATTATGCTATTCTCTTTTTCTTTGATATAACTAATGTTAAAATCATACTAAAAAACAAATCCCATCCATATTTTTTGCCTATCATTTAAGTTAGATTGGGTAAATATGTACCTCAAATATTGGTGATATGTTTTGATCTCAAAAGGTTTTCCCATTAGATAATGCCACCAAATTTGAAGTGTGTGCACTATTTCTACCAACTGTAGAAAATGGGGATGTAATTCTACTCATAATAATTAAGTTTGTGATATTCATTGGCTATCACCCATGCATCTTGCATTAATATCTCATCTAATACTTCCCCTAATGCATTAGTGGATACCATAACGTCACCATTTGGATTAGGTTCCCTTAAAACTACTATTGTTGTTATATTTTCCTTAAGGAGATAAAAATCCTATTCACATAACTCAGTCCACTCCAACTATTTATCTTTTTATTGTAGTGATGTGATGGAATTGACTATTTTTAAAAACCCTTCAAAAATTTACCTATAATACCCTACTAATACCATAAAACTATATACTCCTTGAATAGTTGTAAGTGATAGCCATTGTAAGAATGGATTGTTTTTTCTTGATCAACCACATTTCCCTCAATGGATACAATATGTCCTAGGTAATATATATTTTTCTAGAAGAAATTACATTTGGAAATATTTCCATAAAACTAATGCTTCCTCATTTTGTTCATGACCATCCTGATATGTTCAAAATGCTCACTCTCATTGCACGAGTATATCAAAATGTCATTAAAAAATACAATGATAAACTTATCAAAATATTCCTAAAAAATACTATTCACCAGATTCATAAAGTTTGCAGGTGCAATGGTTAATTCAAAGGGTCCTCTGGTTAATTCATAGTGGCTATACATGGTCCTAAAATCAATTTTAGGAATATCTATTTCTTTTATTCTCAATTGGTGATAACCATATTTGAGATCTATCTTCAAAAATATAGTTGCTCCCTAATTTGATCAAATAGATTATCAATTCCAGGGAGTGGGTACTTGTTCCTTACTATAAACTTACTCAACATTTTATAATCAATATAGAGTCATAAGGTTCCATATTTCACAAAAATAATTGGCATATCCCTCAATTACACACTTAGCCTTATCAACTCTTTTAACAATATTTTGTTTAGATATGTTTTTATGTCAAACAACTATATCATAGTCATCCTATATGGAATTTTTGACCATGACTCTCCTCATGACATAGTATCTATAGAAAAAAACAAAATTTCTTGCAGGTGATAAGATTTTCAGAAAACACAACCTTGTATTCATTTAAAAGGGGTAATATTTAAATGTAGGGGTTTTATTCTCTTACAATTTATCTATGTTAATAACATACAAAAGACATATATTTCTTTGAGCCTTCTTTATTTACATGGGAAAAAATATTTTAGGCTAATAGGTTTCATGATCCCCTAAATGGTTGTATTCTATGGTCTTGACAAAGTGGTCTATACTAGCCCTATATTGCTAGAGCCAATCTATACCTATGATAACATCATAAGATACCAAGGTGTTGAAATATTTGTAATATGACCTTATTGGATCAAGGCCAATAATGATAAAGTACCTATGGATGCTTTTGATGTAAGCCTATGGATAAGTGATGTGTAAGCCTTTGGACAACTCGATGTAAGATTATGGGTATATTTATGTAAGCCTATGAGTATCTTTCTATGTAATCCTATAGACATTTCTAGGTAATTCTACATGCATTCTTATATGTAAGCCTATGAGCATCTTTATGTAAGCCTAAGGGCACTCTTATGTATTCACCCTTAGTGGTATTGGTTAATTCATATTTATGGATAAACTTACTTAAAGGGTAATTCATTATTATTTTATTGTAAGGTTAACCTCAAAGTTAAGTTAATGTTGACTAGAGGTTAACCTATCATTAGGGTTTTGGTATCACTTTAAATGCCTCTTAATGAGTGTTAATTTGTATTATATTGTGATAAATAAAAATATTATGGAGGTGCCTATGGGCACACTCTTTATTCCTTCTCCTAAATCATGTTGTTTATGTATTTTCTTATTTTTCATCTATACATTATTCTATTTTGATATTATTTCATTTTATACAACTAATTATGATGAATGGATGTTTTGGAATGTTTTTAGAAAATATTACAAATTCCAACATGGTATCAGATCCAAAATGAAGTAATTTCACCCAATCACCAAAAAAAAGTTTTACAAGGTAAACCATGGTAGATATTGATGAATTGCTAGTTTTATTGGATACCTTGTAAAATTTTAAAAAGGTCTTAGTTCAAAATTTTTGAATATTTTTCCATTTTAATAACTAATTTTAAGCCCCAAATGTGTTCTTTTCCCTACAAAAATTCCAAATTAAAATTAAAAACAATGGATTTTTCCACTATGCTACAAGAAAAGACAGAGAGGTGCTTGTGTTTGTTTAGGTAATAAATTGTATATGTTACTATCAAATTTTATTTTATTCTGTAGAGGTTTCATCGATAGGTAATGGTGTAATGATTGGGTACCTTTGTAGTAGGGAAGAGGTCCTTAATTCAATCCTTAGAGGACATGCTTTTTTATTTTGGTATGTTTACTATTATGCATGGGGTGCATTTGCTATTACATGTGCACAAGCCTCTAAGAATCCTAGATAACATAATAGGTAAAGAGAAATGCACACTATCTTTAAATGGGCATGCATAATGTTGTTCACACTATAAAGGAACCACATTTTTTTTATTAATCTTTGCAATAAGTGCTTTCAGGCGTGTGAGTGCTAGTGGCACAATGGATGGGACCTTGCATTGTGAATATAAGGACCCATGTTTGAATCCTACCACTGACATTGCTTGACCTAGGGAATAATTTTTTATTATATATATACAAAGGACAACCACCCGATTCTGCCAAGTTTTGACATCTAATTCACTGTCATCATCCTAATTGGTAATCCTATTAGTAAATTACGTTAGTAGAGGAGGCACTTGGAGGTGATAAGTGGTGATTTCCAATAGGTCAAATTTTATCCTAAGGTTTATTATTTAATTTTTTTCTCTCTCATTTCAACTATTAATATGCCTAAAATTTCAAAGACCATAACTTTTGCATATGAAAACATTTAGGTCTATTTTTCAAATCACATATCTTTTCAAGCTCTTCAAATTGGTGGCATTAGTTCAAGAACCTATCACTATTTTTTATGGATAATTTTCTATGCAATATGGACCCAATTGGAAATGTTCTTCATATCAATATCATGCATAATCCTTCTCTTTTATCATAATGGATGTTTCCTCTCACTCCAACAACCCTTTAGTGTAGTAATTATTAATATTTTGGGCTACACGAGGAGTGGATTTTGGATGATAAATGTAAGGCATACATTATTTCTATGGACCCTTTCTAACTAGTGGAGTCGATTATTTAGATATTTGCCTATTGCATCATGATTTAGTTGCCCCCTCTTGATATTGTGGGAAAGATTTTTGTCACCATAGTGCATGCTAATGATCTTCTCACAAGATGCTCAATATTTTTATCTAGGAGGTGGAGTTACAACTTCATGTTCAAGATAGGTTGATCCAGTTCATGTACCTTTGACAAAAAAAATATATTAGGATCTAGTGACCCATATAAAAATTCATTATGGGGAATATGTATCATCTCTAATATATTATTTGCTTGTTCCCTTAATTTAGATCATGGGGTGGTGTTAAAATATTTGTAGTATGGCCTTATTAGGCCAAGGCCAATAGTTATGAAGTACTTAGGTACTCTTGATGTAAGCCTTCAGGCATCTTGATGTAAGCCTATAGGCATATTCATATAAACACATGGGTATCTTTCTATGTAAGCCTATAGGCATCTTCATATAAGTCTATAGGTATTTTTTATATGTAAGCCTATGGTAATCTTCATATAAGCCTAAGCGCACTCTCATGTATTCACCCTTAGTGGTATTGGTTGATCGACATTTATAGATAACCTTGCTTAAAGGGTAATTTAATATTTTTTATTGTAAGGTTAACCTTAAGATTAAGTTAATGTCAGCTTGAGGTTGGTTGCTCATTATGGTTTTATTAACATTATGAATACCCCTCAAAGATAAATTATTTATATTATAGTGTGATATATGAAAATATTATGGGGGTGCCTATGGGAACCCACCCCTTATTACTTCTCTCAAATTACATTTTTTTTAACCTCTGTTTAGTTTGTTTTTTGTCTATATGCTCTTCTATTGCATTCTTCTTCCTTTTTTTGGCATATACATGTGGTGAATGGATGTTTCAATATGTTTCTAGAAAATATTAGAAATTCCAACACAAGGGAGCTATATATAGGCTTATTTCAATGATAAAGTTAGGGAGATCTAACTTACCCATGAATATGCCCAATTCCCATATTGAATAGTCTAAGATTCAAGTATATAAGCAATATTTTTATTATTTATTTAAAGTATAAGGAGAAATAAAACTTTTAGTTTGTAATGTCCCCTCTCCAAAACAACACTCTTGTGGATTAGCCTACTAATGGGTTCCCATAGGCTAGTGGAGGTGATTGGAAACCCTATTGGGGTTTGGTTCTTTGAGTTTTGTGCTTTGTCAACTTTCTTATGCCTTTTTCTAGGGGCGATTTGGAGTTGTTGACCATCACTTTCTATTTTTAGTAACTTACTATATTTACTAAGTTGGCTTCTAGTCAGTGAGTGGTGATGGTGAGTGGTGTTCCTTGTTCAAAGAGATTTTATTCTTGTGCTTTTCGATGGTTAAAGATGTCACTTGCTATTTTTAGCTACTTACTATTTTTATCAAGTATGGGTTCTGGTCATCATCTTGTTATGGGTTTGTAGTGAGCTATGTTTCGAGGTCTATTTTCGCTCAGTTGACAAGTTATATCTTTTTTGAGGAGGATTATTTAATATTTAAAGTTTTCCTAAGTTAATTTAAATATTTAACTTATGGTATTATATTAAATAATAATGTAACTTATTTTCCTAAGTCAAGTGAAATATTTTATTTAAATGAAAAATGACTTAGGGATTTTCTTAAAGGGGGTCGACTTGGAAAAGTAATACTAAAATATTAAAAAATTCACATCAACCCTAATTAGGGCATGGGATTTAGAGATATAAGGAGAAGTGGAGCTCATTTTCTGATCATCCAAGTAGTTTTATCTTTTTCTCTTTGGCGATAACTTGTAACTTTGAGGCAAAGTTTTCATGGTTTTGTGAGGATGAAAACCCTTGCAAGGAACATTGCTTTTGGATGAGAAAGACCATTCCCTGAGCAATCATCAGTCAATTTCATTTAGAGGCTGATATTTGTACTTCATTGATTTTCATTGCTTCAACATAGGGTCTCAGATTTCATCAGATTGCTGGTGTGATGATTTTTGGAGTTTATTGTTCATCATTTTTTGTTATGGTTGTACCATATTGAGGGCCACAAATCTTGTATCGATTGGTATTTGGTTTTGGATTTTTTAACTCAAGCTTTGGCAAGGTGGGGTGATCTCTTTGGAGATTTTGGAGATGTAGAAAATAAACAACAAAATTTAATATCAAATCGCCCTCAAGGAGATGTGCTATGATTTGAGAGGGGGTTTTGGTTTGCAGATCAGACCTAAGTGTTGGATGCCATATTTGCTATTTGGAGACCATTATTGCTAACATTTTTTTTATTTTAGGTTGTTATTTTTGATGTCAACTTCAGCTTATCCATATGTTGTACTTAATATTTGTAATCAACAAACCATGTAGTTGATCTTGTAATTTTATTGATCGGGGGGTGGGTTATTACAATGGTATCAGAGCTAGGATTTCCTTCCATCTTGTGGAAAAACCTTAGAAACTTACATATGAGTGAAAGATAAAATAGGTATACCAACAGGGAACAGAGAAAATTTCTTGGAATACATTTCGAAGATTCCAGTGATGGTGGAAATTTGTTTGGAGAAATGGTAGATAGAGATAAGGGACATGCTGATCTAGAAGACCCCGATGAGGCCAGGCATATAATGTTTGAATGCATGTTTGAGATGATGTCCCAGATGTTGGGGAACATTTATTAGTTCACCCCCATAACTGTACCTAAATAAAATGGTGAGTCTAGTTCATCTCATACATAAAATCATAATGGATAAAATAATACATCTATAGGATCAGTCCTTAGACCCTTGCAATCTACCTTTACACATAGGGAGGAGACATTGATACAACCAGAAGTTCATGCACCTGTGACAAATAATTTGACTAAACTATGGGCCGAATATTCGACACTACCATCAGACCTACGTGCCAACTTATCTATGAATGAATATATGAATCAAAAGAAGGCTGACCACATGGGTGGTGGTAATAGAGTTGAGCAGATGAGACCTCCTATATAGAGATACTTTTAGCAGGCTATGGGTAAGGTTACTCTACCTCATTTTGATGGTAGTAACAGGAGCACAACTAGGGCTTGGGTGCAAAAAATGGATAATTACTTGGCCCTTAGATCGATGCCCAAGGATGAGGCAATTAAGTTTACTACTTTACATTTGGACGAAATTGCTCGTGAGTGGTGGTGCCATGGACTAGTCACTTTGGGATATGGTTTGATCATGATGTATGATGAGTTTACCAACAAACTCATAGAGAGATTAAAAAAAAGGATCTAGAGCTAAATTTCAAACAGATGGTGTAGTTGAGACAATATAGATCTATTGAGACCTACATTTTAGAATTTCAGAGATGATCGATGATGGTTTCGAACATCATAGAGAGGAGGCTTGTCGTACTTTTTAATGAAGGGCTAATGGAACCGCTTAGGGGTTGGATGAAAGCTTTTGATCCTCCAACTTTGTAGTATGCTATGAAGAAATCTCGAAACATGAAATTTGTTGTTCCTAAACACAAATCATAATCTAAGCCATTCCATGATAGGAAAGATAAGGATACAAGATATTTTCATAAGGGTTCCACACAGTAGATGAATGTTCCAAATAGATTGGATAATGACCAGCTAAATGAGCTTAGGAGGAAGAAGTTATGTTTCCACTATAGGTAACCATGGGATTCATATCACAAGTGCTCAATTAAGGCTAAGGTTAAGCAGATTGAATACTTTTCAACTAATGAAATATGATCAAAAAATTTAGACTAGCAAGATGATTTAGAAAGTAGTGATGAAGAAATTTTAGAAGAAGTTGAACGAAAGCCCAAATCAAAAGGTACAATAGCCCAACTTTCTAGTTTTTAAAATGTTGGATCCTTTAAGGTACGTGGTGTCATTAATGGACAACGAGTTATTACTATCATTAATACTGGTACCATGCATAAATTCATAGATGAAGGGCTAGTTGCTCAGAGGGAAATTAAAAATGAGGATTTCAAGGGTTTTAAAGTAATGGTTGTTGATGGATTTACCCTCACATGCATATGGAAGATCCTTGAATTACGCATCTAGCTTGGGGAGTACGAGTTGAGAGATGATTTTTATGTGGTGAGTGTTGGAGATATTGATGTGGTGCTTGGTATGCATTGGATGCATACCCTTGGGAATTTCTATATGAACCTGCAGACTATGGAGATGAAGTTTGATTCAGTAGGGAGGCAGATAGTTTTTTGGGGCTTATCTGATGGAGGAGCGAGGGTAATTTCCCTCAAGAGGATGGAGAGATTATTTCATCATGATCAGGTGGGGTGGGCAGAAGAGTGCCTCATAATGCCCAACATTGCAGAACACCATAAGAATGACTACCATCCTGAGATACAAAAGATTTTGTCTAAGCATTCAAATTTATTTGGTGATATACCCCTAGGGAGACCTTCTGAGAGAGGTATTGAGCATATCATTGAGCTAGAAGATGGAGCTAAGCCAGTCATCACCACCTCTTATAGACATCCAAAACATCATAAGGATGAGATAGAGAAGGCAATTAAGGAGCTAATAGATATGAGTCACATTCGGTCGAGCAAGAACCCTTTTGCTTCCTTAGTAGTCCTGGTGAAAAATAAAGATAGGACAATGAGGATGTGCATATATTATAGAGATTTGAACAAGAAAACAATTAAGAACTGATACCAGATTCCACGTATATATGAAATCATTGATAAGCTACACGGAGTATGCTTCTTCTCTAAGATTGAATTAATATTAGGTTATCACTAGATCAGGGTTCGGGAGCAAGATGTGGAGAAGATAGTCTTCAGGTGTCACTTTGGGCATTTTGAGTTCCTGGTTATACCTTTTGGCTTGACCAATGCTCCAACCACTTTCCAATATTGTATGAACATAAAATTTAGGAGGCAGCTTAGGAAATCAGTCCTGATATTCTTTGATGATATTATTATCTATAGTAGACCTTGCGAGGAGCATTTGAGACATATTGAGAAGATGTTGAGTATTCTTGAGTAGGAGTCTTTCTACGCTAAGGAGTTATTGGTCACGAATTTGCCATAGGAAAGGATTTTCTTAAAACTATGCACCCTAGACCCGACCAACATTGAAAGGCTAGGAGAAAGAGATGTCTCCCAGACCAATCTCCAGAGAGGGCTGGTTCCCTTACTATTTCTAAACTTGATTTCAGATTAAAGTTGCAGGAAAGAGATGAGAAATACGCAGAAAGAAACAGGAAATTATGGAAAGAGATGGGAAATATAGTCGTAGGCCGAATTTGTTAGATCGAGAAAAGAAACTCAGCAAGATGGAACTTCAAGTGTATAAACAACATATAATAACATAAAAAAACATAATTCATTTACGACCTTGCACATACAACCTCCAGTATTGCATTCCAGAACTTACTTCCTTACTAGCAGTATTCAAATTCAAATGCACAATTTAAATCTAACAGTAGATCAGAAAGACAAGCATAATTGAGAAATGCATGAAATAGAAGGAAATTACACAAAAAGACATTTGCAAAATCAGAGGCCAAATCTCTTTCATTCATGCAAGAACTTGAAAGTTTTCATGCAAATGTCTCTCAAACTCCCCCCCCTTTTTCTGAGATCTACATTTATATAGAGGTCTTGCCTCTTTACAGTCATTTAAAACTTGTGACGGACCTCCTCGAGATCTACAAAAATATGCAATGAAAATAAGGAAATCATCCCCTTAGACCAGATTCGAAGAAACCAGACATTAAATGCAATAAGGAGTCGATCGTCTTCATTAAATTGTTGTTCTTGAAAATATGCTTGAACCGTTAGAAACCACGAACAGTAGCTTCAAAAAATGGAAATATTTAATTTTGGTGGTTTGAACACGTTCTTCTACCTTGCTTGCATCGAAAAGTAGCAACACATTTAATTCTGGAGCGCTTTTAATCATCGAAAATCACAAAACCTTATCGGACCGTTTGAAATGCTTTCTGGCGCGAAACTGTAATAGGTCGCGAAAACGCGACATGTCACGAAATCGTGACGTCTTTCTGCTCCATACACCTCTATCGCCTTGAACCCGCGAAAATCATCCATGTTACAAAATCATGATGTATTCGGCTTCTTTGTCTCCTTCGCTACCTTGAATCGCAAAAATGCGACGCTACGCGATTTCGTGACGTTCGTACAATTATGCTCTTTCTCTGCTCTATTGCCGCGAAAATGTGACAATGCACGATTTCGCTACATATTTTCGTTGGCACCTTCATCGTTGTCTCTAGGTCACAAAAACGTGACAAGTCATGAAATCGCTACACTATCTTCCCATTGCTCAGTATTTGCTTTTATGTCACGAAAATCTGACATATAGCGATTTCGCTACACTTTTCATGCATTCTGTATGGTCTTGCTTCTAACCCACGAAAATGTGACATTCTTCTTCAGCACGTCGCAAAATCACGACAGGTTCTGTCTCTTTGGACTTTGCTGCTTGTTCAACTACGATTTTCATCATGTCGCAAAATCGCTACCATTTTTTGCACTTGGTCCTTCTTCAACAATGTGTCGTGAAATCGTGACGTTTTTCTGCGTTCTCCACTGCTACCACTTCCTGTCACGATTTCACGACGTCTGCTTCGTGCCTTGGTCTCATGTGTCACAAAATCGTGATGTCGTTCGTGCCTTCAACTTTTTCATCCACCTGAACCACGACCATGCAACACGTAGCGATTTCGCTACATCTTCTGCCTTTCATGCTGTGTGCCATATTTTGTCACGATTTCGCTACCAAGTTGAGTCTCATCACCTATCGCTCAGTTATGTCACGATTTCACTACCTTTTTCTCTGCTCTGCTCCATGCCCATTGTAAGTCGCAAAAACGTGACATGTCATGATTTTGCGACAATTTTGTTGCGCTTCCCTTGTTGACCATTTTGACTACGATTCTTTGACACGTCATGAAATCGTGACGGTTTTACCCCCTGCTGCCGTTGACTGCGCTGACCACGATTTTTTGACACGTCATGAAATTGTGACGACTTTGCATTTTTTTCTCTCTCCTCAATTGACCCGTGATAACGCGACATGTCGCGATATCGTGACGGTTTTCAACTTTGGCTCTCCATGTTGTTTTTTGTCACGATTTCATGATAGTCTTCGGACTTAGGCATTTTTTGCATCAAAACCTGTAGAGGAGTTAGAATTTCAACAGCTTATGCATGAACAATCAATAATCAACATAATGTGGCAAAAATTCCAACATTCTTGGTGGCTCGTGGGGTATATAGTTCTACTGTATGCACGAATCCCAGGACTGAATCCATTGGGCAACAGAGTCAAGAAAACTGAGAATAGAAAGCTGGCTGATGGGGTACATCTCGGTAGACTGTTGCAACAACTCTTACTGAATGATTGAAAACTCAAGTGAATCTATATTTGGCTGAACTGATCATTGAATGAAAATGATAAATTATGGAATAATGGAATGGAGGGAGTGAGGTGATAGATACAGTAACAGAGTACTTCTATGCTACCAGTTGTTATGAAAGGAAAATGGAAGTGAATGGAATGGGAATGATAAATGATGGAATAATGGAATGGAGGGAGTGAGGCGGTAGATACAGTAACAGAGTACTTCTGCTACCAGCTACTATGAAAGGGAAATGGAAGTGAATGGAATGGAAGGTGGGAATGAAAGGAGTGAAGTGGTGGAATGGAACCGATAAATGCTAAAACAACAATGAAATTAGAAGAAAAGGAAAAGAAGAACCGAGAATATTAGAAAAGGGGAAAAGAAACAACAGCAGTGGCTTGATTACTACAGAAGAAAAATGAGTAGGAGAAGGAGGGAATAAAGAGGGGAAGGGAAGAAATAAAGAGGAAGCCACTAACTGCTGGGAAAGAAGAAGAAAAAGGAAAGAAATACGTACTTGCGGGCTTGCATGCAAAAATAGCCAAAGTTGACAAAGGAAAACAATATTTTTTTTTTCTTTTCTTTTCTATTTTTTTTTCTTTTTTTTTTTTACTATGTACACAAGGTAAATCCCAAATTAGCTATGAAATTCTGGGAAAGACACAAACCCAAACACGGTTCTGTCTCCTAGATCCCAGACCCTTGACAAATGCTCAGTAGACTTCTAGTTTTTGATCAACTCAGAATCACCAAAGGTCTATAACTGCTGCACTCCAAATGTCCTAGCCATCTTGAGACCTAGGCATGATCGTTCAGTCCTAGTGTTAGCACCATTTCTGTATTGTGCTCCATCAAAATAAAGCTGATTTGGTAGAGAATCTTGGCCAACTTGATCAGGAGGCAACTTGACTGCAACCTCTTTAGGCTTCGTAATGGAATAACGGCCAATTTCGGTTTGGATCATAGCATTGAAATTGAGCATTGAAAACTCATCCTCCAAATTTGGATCCTCCAACTCTTCAGTTATCATATGAATAGCATCTTTGGACTTTTCTTCTTCTTATATCTTCTCAATATGAAAAGTAGAAGGCTTCTGATTATAGATCCGGACTCGTCTTCCTTTGAACGGAATCTCCAAATGAGAATAATCCAGAGCAAGGTAACCTCCCATATTTGCAGTAAATTCTTTGGATAAGCACATACTGAAATACGATTCTAGATCGACCACAACAATCTCCTGGATGACTGTAATCTGGGGCATAGTATGCAAAAAAATTGGGACATCCTTGATTACACCCATCGTTTTCATTGGAGTACCATCTAACTACAAAACACCAGGGCTACTTCATGTGAATTCCATTCCCATCGCTTCACAAACTGCCTTTGGCATGACAGTTGTAGCGACACCAGAATCGATCAGGCAATTATGTACGATCCAACCCTCTATTTGTAGTGACAGATAAAATGGGGGTGGTCTATTCCTTCCAGTGGCTATAGAAGTTAAAGTTTGAGCCATAACCACATAGGCTGGAGCTTTCCCCTTACTTTGTATGGTCTTCAAGGATTCCTGTAAGAGATTTATCTGTCCAGGCAACTGTAAGGTGTCATACAGACTTACCTTAGCTAGTATCTGTTTGAGTTCTTCAACAATGTTGTACTCCATGGAGGTCTATTCCTTCCCACCACTAGCATATTCAAATGTGCTCTTATATTGTTGGGTAGCCTCCACTCGTTGTCGTTTGGTCAATGATGGATACCGCAACGTCTCTTTGGCTTGCTCCTTTGTTTCTACTTGTGGTTGGGAAGTAGAAGCTTGTTCCTTCTCTTTTACTGGTGGTGGAAGTGGATCCTTCGACAAAATAGGTGATTGCCATTGCGCTGGGGAATCATGAGCCTTTGTTGGCATTTGCTGCTTCGTTGCTTGTACAAGAGGGACTTTCAATGGCTCCATCTTAGTCGGATCTACCAACATTGGTTTCTTGCCGCTGCGTGTCAGTATTGCTATATGTTCCTCCAGAGACTCCACGGAAGTAAGATCCACCTCTCGAATCATGTTTACACGACTCCCTGTAAGAACTTGCAAATAATTTTGGTGGACCATGCAAGTGGACTCATCATGTGGGTCATTGCAGGAAGAACACCAGTAAGATGGCTCATGTGAAACTTCAGAAGGGCCAGCCTCTTCACTTACCAGAATTGCTGAGTTCCTTTTAGGTACTTTCTCCATAGCCTTGCTAGGAGCAGGTTGTTCTCTAGTTACTGTCGACATAAATCTTCATGGCTGATAGCTCCTTTTCGCCTCTCTCCGTTCCATAGATGTCACCTTGTCAGTGAGAGATCTCATAGCCGACTGAATTTCTTGTAACATAACCAATTGAGGATCTGGGCTTGAGGACACAGGCGATGCTAGTAAAGGTAATGGAACCTATGGGGAAGATAATACAGGAGTTGGAAGTGGAGGGACTAACCGTGGAATGCTCGATGAAGGCAACTAGGGAACAGTTGGAGCAAGAAGCTGAGGAACTAGGATAGGTGCGATTTGAGGCGCATTTGAGCTCCATGATGGGGTAGGGTACATAGATGGCATGGGCTATGGAAGTGAACCAGAATATAAATACTTAGGCAAATCAGGGATGATAGGCATAGTTACCTTTGGAGGAAGTCTACCTATAGCAATCAAATCAGCTTCCACCTTTAACGCTTGTTCGAACAACTCTAGAAATGTAGTCACGTTGGACTGCTGAACAACCCAACCGATGTCCATGTTGAATGCTTTGAGGTAGTAAAATGCAGCTAGCTCATCAGCAGGCCGAAGACCATCAAGAATTCTCTGCCAGGTTCTGGTAAATCGAACGTTGAAATCAGCTATCTCTTCCTATGGGTGCCTCTGGATTGCATTAAACTGATGCAATAATGAAAATGGATCATCCTGTTCATGAAAATTCTTAACTAGCAGTTCTCCTAGCTGATCCCATGACGTAATGGTGCCTGGTTGCAACGTTCGGTACCAGTACAACAATTTACCTCTCAAAGATAACACTAATAATTTCACCATCACATCTTCGTCAGTTATATCATGAATGGCTACCAGAGAAGCTACATCATTAATATGTTCATATGCAGTCTTACCCGTACCATCATAGGTCGGCAAAACTTTCAAAGCGGCTTGAGGAACTGGATTCTGAGCCTGCAGATTCAAGGCTCCTGAACTGTTCCATGCCAAGAACTTCCTGGGTGGAGGATACTGGGCCATTGGGACTAATGGATGTGACTAAGAAGATGGAAAACTAGTAACAATACTAGAGGCTTGTGTGGATATGGCAGATGATGCAAGCGATGGGGAAACCAACCTAGATTGTTCACCTCTTTTTGTGCTGTCAAGTTCAAAAAACTCAACAACATCTTCAACTTTTTTAGACTTTGATCTCGTGATCATGAAATACAGATTTCATTGCATCCACGTTCAGAGATTTCTAGGTACTGCAGAGTCACCAAATGTTCTAGCTATATGGCATGAAGGTGAACATTAAACCCTCGATACTATGGGATCTTTCTGAGATAGAAGAAGTCTGTCCCACCGGGCGTGCCAAAAACTATTGGTCACGAATCTGCCACAGGAAAGGATTTTCTAAAAACTATGCACCCTAGACCCGACCAACATTGAAAGGCTGGGAGAAAGAGATGTCTCCCAGACCAATCTCCAGAGAGGTCTGGTTCCCTTACTATTTCTAAACTTGATTTCAGATTAAAGTTGCAGGAAAGAGATGAGAAATACGCAGAAAGAAATAGGAAATTACATGGAAAGAGATGGGAAATATAGCCGTAGGCCGAATTTGTTAGATCGGGAAAAGAAACTCAGCAAGATGGAACTTCAAGTGTATAAACAACATATAATAATAGAAAATAGCATAATTCATTTACGACCTTACGCAGACAACCTCCAGTATTGCATTCCAGAACTCACTTCCTTACTAGCAATATTCAAATTCAAATGCAGAATTTAAATCTAATAGCAGATCAGAAAGACAAGCATAATCGAGAAATGCATGAAATAGAAGGAAATTACATAGAAAGACGTTTGCAAAATCAGAGGCCAAATCTCTTTCATTCATGCAAGAACTTGAAAGTTTTCATGCAAATGTCTCTCAAACTTCCCCACCCTTTTTTTGAGATCTACATTGCTTTATATAGAGGTCTTGCCTCTTTACAGTCATTTAAAACTTGCGACGGACCTCCTCGAGATCTACAAAAATATGCAACGAAAACAAGGAAATCATCCCCTTAGACCAGCCTCGAAGAAACCAGACATTAAATGCAATAAGGAGTCGGTCGTCTTCATTAAATTGTCGTTCTTGAAAATATGCTTGAACCGTTAGAAACCACGAACAACAGCTTCAAAAAATGGAAATCTTTAATTCTGGTGGTTTGAACACGTTCTTCTACCTTGCTTGCATCGGAAAGCAGCAACACATTTAATTCTGGAGTGCTTTTAATCATCGAAAATCGTAAAACCTTATCAGACCGTTTGAAATGCTTTCTAGCGTGAAACTGTAACAGGTCGCGAAAACATGACATGTTGCAAAATCGTGACGTCTTTCTGCTCCATACACCTCTGTCGCCTTGAACCCACAAAAATCATCCATGTCACAAAATTGTGACGTATTCGACTTCTTTGTCTCCTTTGCTACCTTGAATCACGAAAACGCGATGCTACGCGATTCGCGACGTCCGTACAATTATGCTCTTTCTCTGCCCTGTTGCCACGAAAATGTGACAATGTGTGATTTCGCTATATATTTCCATAGGCACCTTCATCGTTGTCTCTAGGTAGTGAAAATGCGACAAGTCACGAAATTGCTACACTATCTTCCCATTGCTCAGTCTTTGCTTTTATGTCACAAAAATTCGACATATAGCGATTTTGCTACACTTTTCATGCATTTTGTACGGTCCTGCTTCTAACCCGTGAAAATGCGACATTCTTCTTCAGCACGTCATGAAATCAAGACAGGTTCTGTCTCTTTGGACTTTGCTACTTCTTCGACTGTGATTTTCATCATGTCGCGAAATCGCTACCATTTTCTGCACTTGGTCCTTCTTCAACAATGTGTCACGAAATCGTGATGTTTTTTTGCGTTCTCCACTGCTACCACCTCCTATCGTGATTTCACAATGTATGCTTCGTGCCTTGGTCTCATGTGTTATGAAATCGCAACGCTGTTCGTGCCTTCAACTTTTTCATCCACCTGAACCGCGACCACGCAACACGTAGCGATTTTGCTACATCTTCCGCCTTTTGCGCTATGTGCCATATTTTGTCACGATTTCGCTACCAAGTTGAGTCTCATCGCCTATCGCTCAGTTATGTCATGATTTTGCTACCTTTTTCTCTGCTCTGCTCCATGCCCATTGTAAGTCGTGAAAACACGACATGTCGCGATTTCGTGACGATTTTGCTGTGCTTCACTTGTTGACCATTTTGACCGTGATTCTTTGACATGTCGCAAAATAATGACGGTTTTACCCCCTGCTGTCGTTGACTGTGCTGACTGCTTTTTTACGACACGTCATGAAATCACGACGGTTTTGCGTTTGTTTTATCTCTCTTCAACTGACCCGCGATAACGTGACATGTCGCGATATCGCGACGGTTTTGACCTTTGGCTCTTCATGCTGTTTTTTGTCGCAATTTCATGACAGTCTTCGGACTTAAGCATTTTTTGCATCAAAACCTGTAGAGGAGTTAGAATTTCAACAGCTTATGCATGAACACTCAATAATCAACATAATGTGGCAAAAATGCCAACAGGAGTCCAAATGTGATTTTTGAAATAATTGAGTTGCTTTACCTTGGACACATTATAAGCTCAAAGGGTGTTTGTGTTGATCCTAAAAAGATCAAGGTAATTATGGATTGGCCTACACCAACAAACCTCACTCAGCTTAAGGGATTTTTTGGTCTATGTGGATTTTATAGGATATTTGTTAAGGGATTCTCACAATCGGTAGCCAAACTTACACATTTGACTAAGAAGGGGTTATTTGAATGGTCAAAATTAGCATAAAAGTATTTTGAGCCCTTCAAACAAGTAATGTATTCATGTCCTGTACTCATCATACCTGATTTCTCCAAAAAATTTAAACTAGAGTGTGATGCTTCAGGTGAGGGAATAGGAGCAGTATTAATGCAAAACAAACATCCCATTACTTTCGAGAGTAGAGAGTTAAGAGGGTTTGAATGGAGTTATTCTATTTATGATGAGGAGATGTTGTCCATTATTCATGCATTGGTCAAGTTTAGGCCCTATCTCGTGGGAGGTAAATTCACTCTCAAAATTGATCACAACAGTCTCAAATATTTCCTGAATCAAAAGGATCTTAATGAGATACAACATAAATGGGTTAGTAAACTTCAGGAATATGAATTTGACATTGTTTATGTCAAAGGAAAAAAAAATAGTTGCTGATGCTTTATCTAGGAGACCATATTTATGTTCTTTGACTAATATAGTAGCAAACTGGAAAGAAGAAATTATGGTTGAATATGCTTGTTACGTAGGGAAGCATTAGCAAATATATTAATGTGCAAGTGCTTAAATAGCACTATAATATGCCAATAATAATATTAGAATATTAACAAAATAATATCCTTAGAAAGTGCTAACAAAATAGACACATATAAGGTTATGCCCCTTTAAGGTAGCTAACCACTAACCTAGTCTAGGAAATCATGCTAACCTACTAACCAACTAGGTAGGATAGTTAACGTAGTCAAAATGACTACAATGACTAACTAACCCTTGGTAAATAGTAAAAAGTAAATACTAGTGGTAAAAAGTAAGAAATTACTTTTTACCATGTGGTAAAATAAAATCTACCTAATGTAGGAAATATGCATTTATCCCAAATGATGGATTATTACTCTAACATCCCTCCATATTACATTATTTGGGTAATACATACATATCCCTCTATACAACAATATTTGGATAAAGTATATAACTGCCCCAATACAGTGAAAAATATGTCGATATGCTGGTTCTTGCTCTGTCACAGTACTCTGACTGATCCTAAGAAAAAAATTGGGTCATTCCTCACTTTATCTTCACACAAATGAATGTCCTTATTGTAATCATGTCATCCAACCGAATTGCATGGGTAACCAGTCATTGCAATCGCTATGTGTAGTATAGTAGATCACTTAATACGAGGTTCATTCAGTTACAATGTGAGTTTTCAAAAGATAAGATATCTAAGGTGTCGGTCGCTGCCAAAAATGCACCCTTATAAGTTCCCCCTTGTTGCAAAAAATGTTGTAATTTTTGAAAGAAGTTTGACTAAGGTGTCGGTCACTGTCGAAAATGCACCCTTATAAGTCTTCTTCTCTTTTTACAAAAAATTTGTGAAGAAAAGAAACGTATATCCCCCTTAATTGCAAAATATGTACAACTCAAGAAGCTTTGTGAAGGATTTTACAAATATTGCCTCATAGGAAATTTTACACCAGAAAAATTCTCTCCTTTTGTTACAAGGACTTCAAACAATGAGAATTTGCTATTTATGAAGCCTAAAAGAGGTACAAACACCCCTTTATTACAAGTACTTCAAACAAAAACATATGCCATTTATGAAGCCTAAAAAAAATGAGAGAGGAAATGGTGTTTGCTCAAGGTGACAAATGTGTTGTCCCTCTACAATACTATCTTAGCAATAAGCACTTTGTGTGCTTTTTCTAAACTAGAATCAGAATCAAAACTAGACACTTCACTAGCAATATTGCCTTTGTTTTGCTTGTTTTTGAACCAACTCCGATTGGTGTCATGGTTGTCCTTTTTACAATACGAGAAAAACCTCTTTTGAGATTTCTTTCCCTTACATTTTGAAGATGATCCCCCCTTTTTGAAATTTTTCTTTCTTCTTATCACCCTTATAGTTTGAATAAAGTGCATTGTTCAACACTTCATCATTTTGGAGTTGGTTTGCTTCCTCAGTTTGAAACAAATTGACTAACTCCACAAAGGTGAAAACTCTTTGTGAAACATTAAGGGATGTAATCAAGATTTTGTAGGATTCGTGAAGAGCTCTAAAAATTACTGAAGTCAAAATGGCGTCTTCTACTTTGGCCCCTAAAGCATTAAGCTTAGACTTCAGATCTGCCACTCTGCAGAGGAATAGTTCTACTGATTCACCTGACTTCATATGGAGTGTATGAAGTTGTGTTTGAAGGTTTAGAACAGTTGATTGATTCTTGTCTTCAAAAATGGTACTAAGTGCATCCCATGCAGCTTTACCAGTTTTAGCTTCACTTATGTGAGGTTGGATCTCATCAGTAGTTGCAAGGAGTATCAACATGAGAAGACGATTGTTCTTTTTGTCCCATGATTTTTGATCTACTCCTGGTGATGCGGGTCTTGTTTTAGTGCCATCAACTAAATCCCACATGTCCTTTATAGTCAAGATGGATTTCATCTTGGTTTTCCATACTGAATAGTTAGGACCCTTTAGCAATTGTGTATCACTTAAGTATTTATTGATAGTTGCCATGATGAAGGTCCTACAATTTGAACTAAGATGATCTTTCTTTCACTCTTAAGTGATATTTCATGACACCTTCCCGAAAATTCTCTTGAAGAGAGATAATCAGTTGGAGGAAATTAATCCAAACAAATAAGAGATGAAAGATAATTCACTCAAAAATATATTTAATGGAACCTACCTAAAAATCCTCTTGAATAGGGATAATCATTTTGAGGAAATTAAGCCAAACAAATAGAGTGAATTAGGGGTTTTTTTTGTAGGAGAAAATATCAAGTGAATATTGGCTTTAAATCTGTGCAAGGATTTACACAAATTTGTGAAATTTTGAGGTATGGAGTGTTCTTTATTCTATGACTTATAGTTGCAAAAAGAAATGATGCAACAATCAAACAAGAATGACCTCAAAATTCTTATCACCTAGGTGTCAGATGCAACCGAAAATGAACCTAACTTGCCAATGAAGGTTTCAAGTAAAATAGAAAATGCACCTTTTAATTTTTGCAACAAAATGTGTATTTGTGTTGTGCAAAAAAAAATGATATATTTTGTCTCCTCCTTGTCTTACAATTTTGCAAATTATGTGGCAATAAACAATTGCCTATCTTTTTTTTTATTATTTTGCAAAATAAACAAGTTTTGATTTTTAAAGTGCTCCTAACTTTGTATTACAAATTTGCAAAATAAATACAATTTCTTGACTTCCCCCTTTTGTTTTGCAAATTTAATAAATAGCACTCCTTTCAAGACAAGTCGAGACACGACCCGCGTTTGAAAGGCTTCCAGAACTAGTCGACAAACGACTTGGTTTTTATGGACCCAAGGACTCAAATTCTTCTCAATTTTGCAAAAATAATGTGCAATGTTATGTCTTATATCCCCTCTTGGAGAAAACAAATGCACACTTTGTCTTTGAAATTCACAAAATTTTCAGATTCCTTGTTTTCCAAATTTGCAAGAAAGAATCAAAGTTTATTTTTGATTTTATCCCCCTTTAAGTGTGCAAATTTAACAAGGTTTTGAGAAGAATGTAGGGTCTCTAATATTGCAAGAAAAATATGCTCGTAAATTTCTTATATCCTCTTTAGAGAGAAAAACAAAAGCATAATTTTATGTGTGTTGAAAAAAAATAGGGCCCTCGTGTTTTTTTTAAATTTAATTTGCAAAATTTAAATAAAAAGTTTAAGCTTTAAAAATGAAATTAATAATAAAAATAAAATCATATCTTATTTTAAAAAATCAATTTATAAAAAAAATGATTTTTAAAAATATAATTTATATTTATATTAGTAAAAACATTTAAAAAATAAAACTTTGAAATTTAAATAATAACAAATTAAAAAATAAAAATTAAAAAATACTTTACCTTGGATTTTATCCCGTCGGAGTAAAAAAGTATTACTTTGGCCCCGACAAGGCTTGAAATCCCGACCTCTTGGTCGGGAGTCTTTCCATCGAGTCCCCTCGTCGGTCGGGCTAGCAAGCTCGATGGGTTATGGAGGGGACCGCCTTCTATAAGAAGGCTTTCCCGCCATCCGGCGAGAAAAAATTATAATGTGGGACTTATTAGTCCCACATTGAGTATGCATGAGATTTTGAGTGGAATAAAAATTCCATTACACACATACACAAATGATTGCCTTCAGGCAATCTGAGTCCCCCTGCGTGTCCTTTTGGTCACCGCCACATGGCAGCTAGGTCGAGTCAAGTGGCTCGTGGTTGTTCGCCATGTGTCACCCACGTGTCAAGTGGACACTTGTCTAGTATCATCCAAGTCAGCGTCGGTCCAGTCCAGCTATTTGACACTACCTCACGCCACCACTTGTCACCTCTATCTTAGGGCTCTGTCTCAGTTTCCACATAGTCATAGGTTTCCTTCCCTGTCAATGTTAGGTTGGTGGCTCGTCGATCAGTGAGATCTACGTTGGATCCAAGGGCATTCTTGCCCTCAGATTTTGTACACCTGACAGTGTGTTGGGGGTGGTCCCCTTTGTCAAGATCTCGTTCCTGCGTTGGTGCTAACAGGGGTGATCCCCTCTGTCAGCCTGGCTGTCCCGTTCCTGCGTTAGAGCTGACAGGGGTGATCCCCTCTATCAGTATCCCAATATTGAGCTGACAGGGGTTAGCCCTTATATTTAGAGGGTGCTCCTACCCTCTTGTCTAGGCGGCTACCTCGAGCGGGTCGGTATTCCTTGTTCGACTACCAGAGGGCACTCCTGCCCTTGTTGAGTGATCGACCGAAGACTGGTTGGTGGTTTAAGGAGGGCGCTCCTGCCCTCTCTTATTTGTTCGGTCACCTGCCTCCTCATAGGCTCCGTGGGCCCAAGAATTATGGTGTGACCAAGAAAAAAAACAACCTTAGAAGATTACAATATTAATTAATGAAAATGAATAAATCAAATCCCACTACTTGGAATGAGAGTCGCTTTGTCTAGATTGGAACGTTTCTCTTGCCTTGCCCAGTGTGCACCTCGCCCCCTCCGTAGCTGTAGCTCTGATACCAATGTTATGTAGGGAAGCATTAGCAAATATATTAATGTGCAAGTGCTTAAATAGCACTATAGGATGCCAATAATAACATTAGGATATTAACAAAATAATATCCTTAGAAAGCGCTAACAAAGTAGACGCATATAAGGTTACCCCCCTTTAAGGTAGCTAACCACTAACCTAGTCTAGGAAATCATGCTAACCTACTAACCAACTAGGTAGGATAGTTAACGTAGTCAAAATGACTACAATGACTAACCCTTGGTAAATAGTAAAAAGTAAATACTAGTGGTAAAAAGTAACAGACTACTTTTTACCATGCGGTAAATAAATTCTACCTACTATAGGAAAAGGGTAAATATCCCAAATGATGGAATATTACTCTAACAATGCTAAGGACACATGGGCTACTAGTGTGATTGAGGGATATTTGCATGATGATAGATATACAATGATGAATGGGATGGTTAGGTATAAAGATAGGATACTTTTGATTCTGAACTCAAGGTTCAAGTTGAGAGTTTTGAAATATTTTCATGATGACCCATGGCTGATCATACAGGGTTCTTTAAGACATACAAGAGGGTTAGAGAAAGGTTTTCTTAGAAAGGACTTAAGAATGAGGTTCTCTAGTATTTTCAAGAGTGTACCATTTGTTAGTAGAATAAAGATGAGCACTCTTACCCAGCTGGTTTATTGCAGCCCTTATCGATTCCTAATAAAAAATGGGAAGGAATCTCCATGGATTTCATCACTGGTTTGTCTAAGGTACAAGGCAAATATTGCATTTATGTTGTGGTTGACCAACTCACCAAATTTGCTCACTTTTTTGCTATTTCAATGACATATACATCACAAGTGGCAGATCTGTTCTTTAGAGAGGTGTTCAGATTGCATGGGATGCCTAAGAAAATTGTTAGTGATAGGGACAACAGGTTCATGAGCTTGTTTTGGTAGGAGCTTTTTATATTGAGTGGAACCAAGCTCACCCCAACACTAGTTACCACCCATAAACGGATGGGCAAACAAATATAGTCAATAAATGGGTGGAAGGGTATCTCAAGAATTACATTTTAGGGTAGCATAAGGCTTGGTAAATGGCTACACCTTGGTGAGTTTTGTTATAATACCACTTACCACATGTCTATTGGGATGTCACCATTCATGGCTCTGTATGGGTATGAATCCCCTAGCTTCATGTATTTGCTTCTTGGGGATAGTAGAGTGTCGAGGACTAAATATTTTTTGCAAGATAGATAGGATATCATGAAATCCTTGAAGGATAATTTTTAGTAGGCATAAAATCAACAAAATATGTATGCTGATCAACATCGGTTAGAGCACAGTTTTGATGTCGGTGACTTGGTTTATTTGAGATTGTAGCCATACAGGCAGTCCACTCTCAAGAAGAGTGGAAATGAGAAGCTTAAGCCATATTTCTATGGATCATTCAAGATATCCAAGAAGGTTGGATAAGTGGAATACGAGTTGGAGTTACCAGCTGATAGTAGGGTACATAATGTTTTTCATGTCTCACTTTTTAAGAAAGCATTGGGTGGAAATGTGGTTCTTTCTTCTGAGCTACCACCACTCTATGAAGAAGAAAAACTTGTTTTAGTTCTAGAGGCCATCATTGAAACTAGAGAGCGTACCCTCAGAAGGAGAGTGATCAGGTATTTTCTGGTCAAATGGAGGAACTTGCCAATTGAGGATGCTACTTAGGAGAGTGAACAAATTTTACAACATCCAAAGCTACAATTGCTTAAGGCCAAGCAATTTTGGGGAGGGAGGACTGTAATGTCCCCTCTCTAAGTAGTTAGTATCATTCTTATGGATTAGCCTACTAATGGATTCCCGTAGGCTAGTGGAGGTGATTGGGAATCCTATTGGGGTTTGGTTCTTTGAGTTTTGTGCTTTGCCAAATTTCTTCTACCTTTTTCTAGGGGCGATTTGGAGTTTTTGACCATCACTTTTTATTTTTAGTAACTCAATATTTTTAGTAAGTTGGCTTCTAGTTAGTCAGTGGTGATGATGAGTGGTATTACTTGTTCAGAGAGAGTTGATTCTTGTGCTTTTCGGTGGTTCGAGCTATCACTTGCTATTTTTAGCTACTTATTATTTTTAGTAAGTATGGGTTCTGGTCATCATCTTGTTATAGATTTACAGTGAGCTATGTTTCAAGGTCTATTTCCACTCAGTTGGTCAGTTATCTCTTTTTGAAGGAGAATTATTTAATATTTAATGATTTTATAAGTTAAATTCAATATTTAAATTATGGCGTTATATTAAATAATAAAGTAGTCTATTTTCCTGAGTCAAGTGAAATATTTTATTTAAATGAAAAGTGACTTAGGGATTTTATTAAAGGGGTTCGACTTGGAAAAGTAATATTAAAATATAAAAAAGTCACCTGAAACCTAATTAGGGCATGGGATTTGGAGATGTAAGGAGAAGTGGAGCTCATTTTTTGATCATCCGAGTAATTTCATTTTTTTTCTCTCTAGTGAAAACTTACAGTTTTGAGGTAGAGTTTTCATGGCTTTGTGAGGACAAAAACCCTTGCAAGGAACATTGATTTCGGATGTGAAAGACCATTCCCTAAGTAATCATCAGTCAGTTTCATTTAGAGGCTAATATTTGTACTTCATTGGTGATTTTTAGAGTGATTTTCATTGCTTCAGGATAGGGTCTCAGATTTCATCAGATTGTTGGTGTGATGATTTTTGGGGTTTATTGTTCATCATTTTTTGGTATGGCCATACCATATTGAGGGCCATAACTCTTGTATCAATTGGTATTTGGTTTTGGGTTTTTTTAACTCAAGCTTTGGCAAGGTGGGGCGACCTATTTGGAGAGTTTGGAGGTGCAAAAAATAAACAACAAAATTTAATATCAAATCATCCTCACAAAGCTGTGCTAGGGTTTCATAGAGGGTTTTTGGTTTGTAGATCAGACCTAAGTGCTGGATGCTATATTTGCTATTTGGAGACTATTGTTGCTAACATTTCATTCATTTTGGGTTGTTTGTGGCGTCAACTTTAGCTTATCCATCTGTTGTACTTAATCTTTGTAATCAACAAACCAGATAGTTGATCTTGTGCTCCTCTTGACCAGGGGGTGGGTTATTACATGGTTGCTTTGGTATAAATTAAAATGGTCTTAAGAATTCCATACAACATAACCAATTTCTAAATTATTGATGTTTTGCTCATCGATTATCCATTGTTCTATGGGTTCTATGTGGCAATTGGGTGGTTACTTGAGGTGATTTAACACTTGACCCATTGTTTCTTTGGTAATATTTTTTGTAAGATAGTCCTTGCCATAATTAGAACACCCATCCATGGGATTTTTCTCCTATTTTATCTATTATTCCTATACTATTGCTAATTTTGATTATTATTAAAAATCTTCTTTTCCATTGTTCCTTTGTGTTAAACTTTATTATATTATTTATTGTTATGTAAATGAAATTATTACAATTTGAGGAATATTAATTATTTCATCCCATATGTGGGTGAGTATAAATATCCTAAGAGAATGAGAATATGAAAACTTTAGATGAAGGTGAAACATTGAAGAATCTCTTAAAACTATGAGACACCATGTTGTATAAAAATGATGGTTGTATATGTATTTGAGATGGTGAATACTAGTAGAAATATTTAAAGAAATATCAAATATTGTTGTGTAAAATATTGTTTATATTATGATATTTTCAATATTTGGTATCAGAGCTTGGAGGATATTCATCTCCATTTGATGACATGCCCTATATGTGTTTAGAGAGAGGGTAAGAAAAAAACAATAGTTTGTTTTGTGGAGTTTATGTATGCAAAAGGACATTAGGTGATTAGCAAGTATATCACTCAAATTCAAAAATAATTCCAATGCAATTGTGAGATTTTTGGAAATACATTGCAATAATTCCATTGTGGTTGCTTATTAATTTATTTCTTACTTACCTTTGTGAATCCACAAAGAGCCCTATCTATATTTGAGTCTATCTTTTGTTCTATCTAAGATCCATCTTGTAGACATGGAAAATGGACCCATCCAAATGAGTCACTTTTCCTTAGGATCCTCAAGGAAGGCATCCAAAATTGTCAAGTGCAAGTTAGACCCTCTCTTTCCCTCTTATTCTACATTTTTTACTTGGATTTATTAAAATCGCACCCAGTAATTCAGGGGTGCTAATTCGACATAAATATAGGATTTTTCCTATTTAAATCCCTAATTTTGAGACCAAACTCTATGGTGTTAGCTTGTATAAGGTTTTTTTAATACCTTTTTCCTCTCTAAACCTCTTTTAAATAGAAGGATTAGATTCCCTTTTTCTCCTAGAAGTTCTCCCATAAGTAACATACAATGATCTAAGTGAGTTGATATGCAGATCTTGATCTTCAATCAGTCTTGTACTTTGAAATGCTCTGGTGCTCTGCTTTTGGTGTGCTTTTGTTATTTTCTATTGAATATAAGTAGGTGGAGAAGCCTTAATGACATATTATATTCTAGAAAGGAGGATAGGTATTCCAACTTTGCTCTTGCTTCCCCCACAGGCTTATCAGGTTGTCTCTTTACATTTGTTTTACTATAGATAATCAAATTACCATGTTAAATTATATTTTTAGTTCTCTAATTAAGTTTTAGGCTTCTTGTGCAAATTCACACCCTACCATTATGAGGCACAAATTCGATGAAACCCTTGGTTTCACCAATCTATATTTGTTTTTGAATTCATGTTTGCTACTTACAAGGCATGAATTTGGTCACAATTAGTTTGGGGGTAAGTTTTTATCCCTAAATCCTAGGTTTTCTAGGTAGCATATCCATTTTGCATTGCATTCACTTTGTTAGCACTTTATTTCACTATTTCATGCTACTGTTATCTTGTCTTGCTTGTTCCCAAAGGTCAACAATCATTTTTGTTTTTGAACAATTAGATAAAAGTATCAAGGGGGCTTGACTGCTATGCCTCCAAGCTTAGTCACATAGTGGCCTAAGTAGTCCCCCAAACATTGATCAAAATTTTAAGTTCTGAAGTTGTTTTATAAGGTTTTGACCAAATTTGTGGAGGACATTTACGTAGCATGAATTCAACTAAGATTATCAATTTTATTATAGAGATTCGATTGAATTTATGATCAAGATTTATAAGGCACAAATTGGGCTAGGACCAACCACTAGGATAAGTAAGTGATCTTTTAGTAATTCATCTAGGATCCATTGGGACAAGTAAGTGATTTGTTAGTTCTATTAGGTTGTTTTTTGAGTGTCTGTGTTCATTTTGATTTTTGTAATTGTAAGAAAATAATATAAATTTGATCAAATAGTTAAAGGAAAAAGAAAAATTGTCCCTTTTAATATTGAGTTAAACATTTTGCTTCTAGGCATTTAAAAAAATAAAAGCATATAGTTTGCACCTAGGGTAATTTTGTTTGTGCATTCTCTTGAACCCTTGCTAAAAATAAAATAAAATATTTTATTTCTTTGTAAACTAGGGTTAGATCTCATTGAAAATAAAAAATCATTCTAGAGATATCCTTTTGTTTAGTTGCATTGTTGTTTCCTTTACATTGTTCTTTAATTTTTTCTAGTTTAGCTCTTAGTGAGGCCAAACATAGGTGCTTGTTCAAAAAACACATCAAACATTTCCATCCCAAACATGGAGAAAGTCCTTAAAACATTCATAGTGAACCCTTCTATCTCTTGAACCCTTGAATGTAGAGGAATCAACATACCCCCGCGATCAAATCTGCTCCTAGCTGTGGATCCAACCGAGAATCGTACATGGTAGGGAGTTTTTTCCCCTCTAAATATTTTGTGAACCTGACATGAAATACATCCTCAGTGGTCATCTAAGATACCTTTTCCTTTTTCTCTTATTTGTTTTTATGTGAAACCATAAATAAGACCATTAAAGTTTGTTTGTTTAGACTAGAAAAATATAAAAATACTTAATCAAATGTTTTGTGTGTCTTTCATTAGTTTTAGATCTCCCCTCATATCTTCTATCCTTTCCCTTAATCCTAATGGTTCCCAACCTTAGAAATAAGTTAAAGCTTTTAGAATTTAATGATAATCTTTCAGTAGATGATCATATTGATAGGAAGAATCCCAATATAGACGTAAAAGAGGATATAGAAACTAGTAATAACCTTAATCTTGTTGAGGGGTCTAAAAAACACCTCACATTTAAATCATTTGATCATGTCTAGAATTTCTTTAAGAATCATAGGGAAGCTTTGAATAAGGCTATGGATTAAGAAGCCCAACTTGAAGAGGCTAGGACATCTCATCAAGAAACCATTTCTCCTCAAAATATTTGAATCATTCCTTTGTTTGAATATTCTCATGATGTTAATACATTTCATAAATCTACATATGCCACTACTACAACCACCAACATTGGGAAAATTTCGTAAGTTCTTTCGACTAGTAGTGCACCTCAAAATCATGTTCAATTTTCTCCTCATTCTATTCCTCCTCCTTATAACATTTATTATGTTCCACCAAATGTAAATTATCATCCAAAAAAATATACCAGATAAAACATCTCATATCATAACCCATATCATAAAATATTAATATTTCTAACATTAAGCAAACCCCTTTTCAACAATCCACCTATAACCCTCTAGATAATCTAGGGGTATTGCACAACAACAATCCCAATATGCAAAGTTTAACAAATATAGTGAAACAATTGGCATTAAGAATGGATATGATTCAATATCTCACTTATAACTATAAGGAAATGTACAATCAACCCCTAGACCCGATGGTCACTGCTAGACCCTACTCAAAGCATTTTCCAATGCTGATTTTACCTATATATACGAGAATAGAGGACCCAATAGAACATTTAAGGATCTTTAAAACAAAATGTCATGATATTATATATGATGACATGTTAATGCTAAAAATATTTCCTAAGACCTTCAGTGGCATGGAATTGGAATGGTACTATCAACTACCTCATCATTCTTTAAGGAATTTTGAAGAGGCAATTGGGTTATTTGTTTAGCAATTTGCAGCTTGTATTGAGAAAATGTGACTATGCAAGATTTCTATCTTTTGAAGTACGATAAAGATGAAAGTTTTTAGAATTTTTGGCTCGATGGAGAAGTTTAGTTGGATGATTAAGATACACCTTACCTCCTCGAAACATGTTAGAGTTCTTTATTGGAAACTTACAAGAAAAAATATCATATGAATTGGAAATAATAGCTATTAACTCTTTTGAAAAAGAAATAGATTTAGCAAGGAGAGTAGAGAAGTATCTCATTCAAAGAGGTCAACTAAAGTTAAGGAAAGAGGTCAACTAAAGTTAAGGAAAGAAGAGGATGAGACCGTAAAAAATCAATATAAGAATAAACATGTAGTTGGTTATGGGGTAACAAATAATTGACAAACCAATAATGTCAATGTTGCTAGTACCTTGCAAAAGATGCTACTTAGTAGACCTCAAAAACCCCCACCAACCTATTTTACTAGATTCAACCAACCTATTTAATTTATCCTTAAACAAATTTTGGAAGCTAAGATGATCGATTTGCACCCCATAAAGCAACTTGATACCATGCCAACTTGGTATAAGCCTGATCAACATTATGAATATCAAAGAGTAGAAGGAAACATGACACATTCATGTAAGAGGTTGAAATATGTCATTCAAGACTTAATATATGAGGGTCATCTTGTCATAAAGGATTCCCAACCTGCTCCTAATCACAAACCTCCAACTAATCAACCTCCTACTCAATAGGAACCTACGACTAATCAAGATATGGGGATCTTCCAAAATCCCCTACCCAATCATCAACAACAAACAATCAACCAGGTGTCTTATCATAATGTGTCACCTTCCTAAACAATATGGTTGGTATGATAGTAGCCACTACAAGGCAACAAGCTCAATCGACTCGACAATCTCAGTAGAAGACAAGTTCTACATCCAACAATACTTCTAGACCTCCTTTAGTTCTTAAGAGTACGTACAAAAGGAGTACAAGTGTAGATAAACCAACCTTAGTGTTGAAACCACAACCAAAAGTCTTATTCAATATTAAAAAATAGTTAAGTAACACACCATCCAAGATATCCCTCTTAGAACTTTTATAGACTTCTTCTATTCACAGGGATACCTTGTTAGAGCTTCTAAGTCAACAATCTACCCCACAAGATATGCCCCCTAGAAACCTAGCTAATGTCGTAAGTTCTCTTGGGATTAATCATATATATTTTTATGATGGTGATCTTCCTTCCTAAAATTTGCAAGGGGATTCCCCCTTTACATTATAAAATATATTGGGAAATTTTTTATCAAGAGAATCCTGGTGGATAATGGTTCCTCCATAAATCTATTCACTTATATTTTTTCCAAAATATTAGATTAAAGGAGGAAGATTTAACCAAATATGATGTCATCATAAAGGCTTTTAAAAATGGATCTCAAGAATCCTGTGATATTTTATCCCTTCCCCTTAAGGTAGGACCAAAGATATTAGATACCTTTTTTATGTAGTATCTTGCCCAACATATTTCAATCTTCTTCTTGGATGCCCTTGGATTCACGTAATGAGGGTTATCCCTTCTACTCTTCATCAATGTTTAAAATATGAATTCAAAGATCAACTTGTCACCATTTAGGGTAACCCTCATCCATTTCAATATTTTTCAATGTTTGAGAAAAGCTTAATTCAATATCAATTTTGTCCATCTGTTTCTCTCCACAAAATTTCTTCTACTTATTTTTCTTCTTCATCTAACACCATAAAGGAGTTCAAAATTTTTAAAATACATGAGGAACCACTACCCATAATATCATCATGAGATCAAGCTAATTTTTTTGATTAAAGTCCTCTTCTAGACCTTACAAAGTTGCTACCTTCACCTTGATCTATGGGTTTGAGCAATAAAAAGGTGAAGTAGTGCACATAGATATGTGTACCTTTGTCTATGCAGGTACATCCTGGAGATAAAAAAAACTACACCATAGAAATGAGTTAAAAGGAATGTAATATTTTATGTTTTTTTTGTCCTTTTTTATTACAATATCCAACCCTCATAGGATGTACATTTACTAAGGGATAAATTCCCTTTTATAAATAAATATGGTGCATTTAGTCTTCTTCCACTACAATATTTGATGGGCAGGATTTTCATGACCACCGCTTCATTGGATCTAGATCTATGTTAGATATGCTATATTTGCTACCTGGATGTGTGTTGGATCTAGATCAAGATCTGGATCTAGTCCAAATCTATTTGATTTGTGCTGGATCTATCATATTTGGATCTACTTCACTAGATTTCGTTTGGATTTGAATATCTACACACACGTACACTACACCTGCTGGAAATTTGAGGTAATTTGAGGCATTTTATGTTGTCATTGAGGTCACATGGATCACATTGAGTTTTGGTGGCCAAAATATTTCATAAATAAGCATTTATGATATTTTGGAAAGCATGGCTATTCACAGGGTTTTTGTGAAAACCAAGGCAGGCAAAATAAATGGTTTTATTTAAAACCATGGATGGCAGATTTGAAATGGGTTTTTCTTAAAACCAGGTTAGCTTTTCATTTCCTCAAAAAAAGTGCCCCGGTGAAGGAGATAATTAATTTTAAATATTTAAGTTTAAATTTTAATCATTTAAAATTTAAATTTAAAATTAAAATTAAAATTAAAATTAAAATTAAAATTTTATTATTGTCGACGTCAAAAAGGAGGGGGTAAATAATATTAAGTCATAGCCTATGTCAAAATAAAAATGTGGGCATATATAAATATGCCACTAAACTTTTTATTTTCCCTAAGTCCTCGATGAAGATAATCCGTTCAAAGCACTAAGGAAGTAGAAGTGTTGTATTCATTCAAAAACCAACGAAGAGAAGAGGGAACAAAGGTAAGGGAGGTTCCTTACCTATCACCATAGGCCCTTGTGGCCTAGTGGAAAGAGGAAGGTGTGTAAGGTGTTTAAGCACCAGCAGATCCGAAGTTTGAATCCCACCGATGCTTGTTTTTGCAAGGTAAAAAGGGAGAATCTTTTGCGCATGTGGTTTTTGAGGGCAAGTTCTAAGGAAGCAAGAAGGAGGTCTTGCGCTCTTGGTTTCTATGTGAGTGGTTGGCTCACATGGTTGTTGGCGCCATGGTTTGAGTGGTGCAGGGGTAGCGACAGGGGATCGAATCCCGCTGAGGTTAAAGGCAAGTTATTAATTTTTCCAAATATTTTATTTTTCTAAGGTTGCCCTAGGAGATATAAGGTTTGTGGTGCATGTTGTGAAAAGGAAAGATTTATGGTGATTTTCCTTTTAGAAGTATATCATATTATACATCCTTGGAAAGCTTATTTCGAGGGCTATTTGATTATTTTGTTTAGAAGGAGAAATAAGGTGGAAATATAGAGATATTTCTATTTTTGTAAAAGGGTTCAAGTGAAGGTTGTTTTGTTCTTTTCAAAGTGTGTTGAGTGTGGCAGATTTTCCAAAGGGGTTTCTTCATCTTAATAAAAGGTATGGGCACATTATCCTATTGATTGTCTATGGTGGTTGATTTCTGAAATATCATTGGAGGGAAAAGGATTGTTTATGGTTTCCTTTTCCAAAGTGGTTGGTTGAATGCTTGTTTTATAAGCATAGTTGTTGAAGCCATTGGTTGTGAAAGAACATGAGTTAGAAAATAAAATGAGTATCATTGTTATGTGAGATTTGTAATTGAGCATTGTTGGAAGCATCTGAGTTGGTTGATACATACTTGGACTAGGGTTGTGTGAGGAAGAATTGTCCCTTGTGGTGATTAGTTGAGATTGAGTTTAAGAACATATTGAGTCTCTAACAATTCTCTTTATGGTTTTATAAGACTTGAGTTGAGTTGAGTTGAGATTGAGCCTAGAACATATTGAGTCTCTAACAATTCTCTTTATGCTTCTATGAGTTGAGTTGAGTTGAGATTGAGCCTAGAACATATTGAGTCTCTAACAATTATCTTTATGCTTCTATGAGTTGAGATCATTGTGGATCATTGTTGTCATCCATTTAAGAGTACATTGCCATTAATTTTTGAGTTCATATTTGAGCTTTGCCTTGATATATTTGTGGATGAGATTTGAGTGCTACTTGAGCATGATTGATTGAGCCTTTGAGAAGGCATTTGTGGACAGTTTTGAGAAAGATTCATGGACAGTTTTGGGGCAAATTTATGAACAAATTTGGGATAGTTTTGGGCAAGTTCTTGGTGAGCTTGATAGAGTAGATTTGGAAAATTTCTTAGTGAGCTTGTTGGAGCAGTTTTGGGCAAGTTCTTGGTGAGCTTTCTAGAGCAGATTTGGACAAGTTCTTAGTGAGCTTGTTGGAGTAGTTTTGGGAAAGTTCTTGGTGAGCTTGCTAGAGCAGATTTGGACAAGTTTTGTGTGAGCTTGTTATTCAGATTTGGACAAGTTCTATGTGAGCTTGTTATTCAACTTTGGACAAGTTCTGTGTGAGCTTGTTATTCAGATTTGGACAAGTTCTATGTGAGCTTGTTATTCATCTTTGGACAAGTTCTATGTGAGCTTGTTATTCAGATTTGGACAAAGTTCTGTGTGAAATTGTTATTTCCTATATTTGAGCATATTAAAGAAATCATTGTATTAGATATTTCTATGTGAAATATTATAAGGAGATCAGCTTTTGGAGTACCCCACATTGGGGGAACCACATTAAATCTTGTGTCTCAATTGTGTGTGGTGACTTGTGCTCTTGCTTACTACTGCTATCTGAGTTATTAATGCACAATGCTATATTTGGTTATTGTAATTAAAGACATTAATTATTACTGATTTTGAAAGAAAGTAAAAAGTGGTCTTATACTATTCAACCCCCCTCTCAGTATAAGCTTGTGTTCTTCAATTGGTATCAGAGCGGGTTCCTTCGGAAAGGCTAAGATCTTGAGGGCAGATTCTATAAGAACACAGATGGATTCATAGAATGGATAATCTACATATAAGGCTCCATTATTTGATGGTAACAATTATGCTTTCTAGAGCATGAGGATGAAGAACTACTTGATATCACAAGGATATGAGGTATGGAAAATGATTGAAAAAGAGTATAGGGTTGAAGGTGATACCGAGGTAGATAAGACTATTAGGAAATTGGTTGAGATCAATGCAAGAGCAATGAATTATATTTTGAGTGGGCTTCATGAGACATATTTTGCAAAAGCCATGGTATGTACTTCAACTAATGATATGTGGACCAAGTTGTGGAATACTTATGAAGGATATTCCAAGTAAAGTTGGCAAAACTACAAACTCGTAGAAAAATATTTGAGGAATTGAAAATGGAAGATTTTGAAGATATTACAAAGTTCTTACTTCGAGTTGATGAGATTACTAACACCATGAGAGGCCTAGGTTTTGAGATGAAAGAATCAGAAGTTACTCAAAATGTTTTGAGATCACTTCCCATGAAATATGATTCTAAGGTTTTAGTAATAGAAGAGACAATGGATATCAACAAGTTAACAATGGAAGAATTGCAAGGTACTCTCATAGCTTATGAGATGAGGGTAAGTAAGAATCAGGTTCCAATAAAAGAGATTGCATTCAAGGCTTCAAAAAATAAGAAAGGGAAAGTTTCAGATATGGATAGAGTTTTAGATAATGATGGGGATGCTAAATTCATAAAAAAGAATAAATACTCAAGGAATTCTAGGTATATAAGGAAAGTCAGATGCTACAAGTGTGGTGATCTTGGTCACTATGCATACAAGTGTCCACATGAAGAAAACAATGATGATGAAAAACAAGGTCACAGAAGAAAAGAATATGGAAAGCATAAGCATGATAAAGATGACAAATTCAAGCAAAACAGGTATGAGAAGAAGAAATTTTTTCGTAAGGTAAATAAATCTTACTACATTGTAGATGCAAGTGATAGTTTAGATTACAGTGATAGAAACTAGTTAGATGAAGAATAATGTACATTCTTTGGAATAAGTGAAGAAAGGCAAGAACACCTATTCCTAGGTATTGAAGTTAAAGAAGAGGATATATCTATTGAAGAAAGACATGAAGAGCTTGCCATAGCAATTGAGCAAGAAAATAAGTACAAGAAAGGTCTAAGGATACTAAAATTATTTATATACAAATATTTTGGGCATATAGATGATGATTGCACTTACTACAATAATTGCAAAAAGGAAAGTTTATTTGTTGAAAAAGAAAGCAGTATTTTCAGTAATAGTTCTAGTAACAGTTGTAGTGACAATTCCAACAACAGTGATGATGAAGAAGAGAATTCCACAAAACAAGAAAAGTATCAGGAGGTTTTGTTTCAGAAATCTATAAGGAATAACCAGTTCCCAAAGAAAAAGAAGCAACATAAATGGATACTTGCATTTTAGAGGCTATAGAGATGTGTGCCAATTTGCTACTTGACACAAATAAAGATAAATAAGAAGAAGTTTCCAAAGCACCAAAGGTATCATATTTCAGGTTTGGGGAATCACAATCAAAAGGAAATGAAGTGCTAAAAGATGAAAGCAAGGAAGCACCTAATATTTTTGAGGAAAGTTCCAAAGTTCCTATGGCTCCAAATATTTAGTTTGGTTCTTATTTTGAGATAGGTGAATCAAGTTCAAAAGGAAAAGAAATTCTTGAAGATAAAAGTAAGGAAGAAACTAAGGAAGAAGTTTTAGATACTACAAAGAAGGTTCAAGGATGCAATGCACAAGTTGAAAATGATCATAAGGATAATGGTCAAGAAAGATATGAAGAACTAAGGCATGAAAAAATGGCTTTTCAAGGACATTGTTTTTCTTGTAATAGATTTGGACACAGGGCTATACATTGCAGGATCCATGGATCAAAGAAGTTTGATTTTTCTAGAAGGAACTTCAAAGGAAGAAGGTATGGTTTTCAGGGATATTGCTTCTCATGTAACAGGATTGGTCATAGAGATTTTCAGTGTAAAGGAAATGAGCAACATGGTTTTGGTTTTAGAGCTACACAATTCAGAAGTCATAATGGTCATGAAAACAGAGCTTCACAATACAGGGTTCAGGAAAGGAATGGATATGGAAATTATTTTAAGAATGAATTCAAGATATGGGCACCATACAAAGGCTACAATATCAAGTGTTTCAATTGCAATAACTTTGGGCATATTGCAAAATTGTGTAGGACTCAATTCCAAACAGGTTCAAGGCAATAAGGTCAAATAGGTTCAAGGCAAGAAGTTCAAACAGGTTCTAGACAAGAAGATCAAGTAATTCATCAAGAGAAGGATATACGAAAAACATGGAAAGAAGTTGATAGAGGAAATAAAAAAAGTGATATGGGAGTAAAAGTACCCCCACCCAAAACTAATCACCTCAAGAGAGAAGGGGGTAAGGGGGCTAAGCTTAAGAGTCATATATTTTAGCCCCATAGGTGTCCCTTTTGCCATTGATGTCAAAGGGGGAGAGATTTGAGTAAGAGGGAGAGCATTGAGTTAGGGGGAGGAGCCTCCAAATAGAGTATTGAGTTAGAAGGAGCAACCTCCATAGAGAGTATTGAGTCAGGGGGAGCAACTTTGATTCTCAGAGTTGGTTTTTGCAGTGATTGCGGTGATTTGCATTAGAGGTGTTGCCATCAATGACAAAGGGGGATATTGTTGGAAATTTGAGGTATTTTATGTTGTAATTGATGTCACATAGATCATTGATGTCACATGGATCACATTGAGTTTTGGTGGCCAAAATATTTCATAAATAAGCATTTATGATATTTTGGAAAACATGACTATTTACAGGGTTTTTGTGAAAACCAAGGCAGGCAAAATAAAAGGTTTTATTTAAAACCATGGATGGCATATTTGAAATGGGTTTTTCTTAAAACCTAGGTTGGATTTTTGTTTCATCGAAAAATGTGCCCCGATGAAGGAGATAATTAATTTTAAATATTTAAGTTTAAATTTTAATCATTTAAAATTAAAATTTAAAATTTAAATTAAAATTAATATTTTATTATTGTCGATGTCAAAAAGGAGGAGGCAAATAGCCAACGTCAAAATAAAAAGATGGGCATATATAAATATGCCACTAAAATTTTTATTTTCCCTAAGTCCTCGATGAAGATAATCTGTTCGAAGCGCTAAGGAAGCAGAAGTGTCGTATTCGTTCGAAAACAAGCGAAGAGAAGAGGGAACAAAGGTAAGGGAGGTTCCTTACCTATCATCGTAGGTGCTTGTGGCCTAGCGGCAAGAGGAAGGTGCGTAAGGTGTTTAAGTGCCAGCAGATCCGAAGTTCGAATCCCATTGGTGCTAGTTTTTGCAAGGTAAAAAGGGAGAACCTTTTGCGCACGTGGTTTTTGAGGGCAAGTTTTGAGGAAGCAAAAAGGAGGTCTTGCGATCTTGGTTTCTATGTGAGCGGTTGGATCTCATGGTTGTTGGTGCCATGGTTTGAGTGATGTAGGGGCAGCGATAGGGGATCGAATCTTGCTGAGGTTAAAAGTAAGTTATTAATTTTTCCAAATATTTTATTTTTCGAAGGTTGCCCTAGGAGAGATAAGGTTTGTGGTGCATGTTGTGAAAAGGAAATATTTTTGGTGATTTTCCTTTTATAAGTATATCATATTATATATCGTTGGAAAGATTATTTCGAGGGCTATTTGATTATTTTTTTTAGAAGGAGAAATAAGGTGTACATAAAGATATATTTCTATTTTTGTAAAAGGGTTCAAGTGAAGGTTGTTTTGTTTTTTTCAAAGTGTGTTGAGTGTGGCAGATTTTCCAAAGGGGTTTCTTCATCTTCATAAAAAGGTATGGGCACATTATCCTATTGATTGTCTATGGTGGTTGATTTCTGAAATATCATTGGAGGGAAAAGGATTGTTTGTGGTTTCCTTTTCGAAAGTGGTTGGTTGAATCCGTCAAGGTTTTCTATATTGAGAGTTGTGTTTAAACCTTATTTTATAAGCATAGTTGTTGAAGCCCATTGGTTGTGAAAGAACATGAGTTAGAAAAGAACACGAGTATCATTGTTATGTGAGATTTGTAATTCAGCATTATTAGAAATATTCGAGTTGGTTGATACATACTTGGACTAGGGTTGTGTGAGGAAGAATTGTCCCTTGTGGTGATTAGTTGAGATTGAGTTTAAGAACATATTGAGTCTCTAACAATTCTCTTTATGGTTCTATAAGACTTGAGTTGAGTTGAGTTGATATTGAGCCTAGAACATATTGAGTCTCTAAAAATTCTCTTTATGCTTCTATGAGTTGAGTTGAGTTGAGTTGAGATTGAGCCTAGAACATATTGAGTCTCTAACAATTCTCTTTATGCTTCTATGAGTTGATTTGAGTTGAGATCATTGTGGATCATTGTTGTCATCCATTGAAGAGTACATTGCCATTCATTGTTGATTTTATATTTGAGCTTTGCCTTGATAGATTTATGGATGAGATTTGAGTGTTACTTGAGCATGATTTATTGAGCCTTTGAGAAGGCATTTGTGGATAGTTTTGAGAAAGCTTTGTGGATAGTTTTGGGGCAGATTTGTGGACATATTTGGGATAGTTTTGGGCAAGTTCTTGGTGAGCTTGCTAGAGCAAATTTGGACAAGTTCTTAGTGAGCTTGTTGGAGCAATTTTGGGCAAGTTCTTGGTGAGATTTCTAGAGCATATTTGGACAAGTTCTTAGTGAGATTGTTGGAGCAGTTTTGGGTAAGTTCTTGGTGAGCTTGTTAGAGAAGATTTGGACAAGTTCTATGTGAGCTTGTTATTCAGATTTGGACAAGTTTTGTGTGAGCTTGTTATTCAACTTTGGACAAGTTCTGTGTGAGCTTGTTATTTATATTTGGACAAGTTTTGTGTGAGCTTGTTATTTAGCTTTGGACAAGTTCTGTGTGAACTTGTTATTTAGATCTGGACAAAGTTCTGTGTGAACTTGTTATTGCCTAGCTTTGAGCAGATCAAAGAAATCATTGTATTGGATATTTCTATGTGAAATATTATAAGGATATCATCTTGTGGAGTACCCCACATTGGGGGAACCACGTTAAATCTTGTGTCTCAATTATGTGTGGTGACTTGTGCTCTTGCTTACTACTGCTATCTAAGTTATTAATGCACAATGCTATATTTGGTTATTACAATTAAGGACATTAATTGATATTGATTTTGAAAGAAAGTAAAAAGTGGTCTTATACTGGTCACCCCCCCTCTTAGTATAAGCTTGTGTTCTTCAACAAATGGTCAGTAATATTTGTTGGGCCTCTTAAAAAAAAATATTAAACTACAAATAACTAGAGCTTACCTTTCCTTCTTGTTGTTGCTAGGCTACATTGTGCTATGTTTGAATGTCTATGTGTAGGTTGTTTTGAGATGTCGACTGTTCGAGGGGTTATATAATTTATCTATGAATCATTTGGGGTAGGATAATTGCAACCAAATACTATCCAAGGTCAAATAATTAAGAGCTACGATGTACTACCACTGCTAAAAGTTAGATTTGGGCTTGCAAAATGACATGATCGATGTTTGGCATAGGATGGGGATGGTTGCATGTGATTACTCAGGTTATTGAATGTAAAATTGGCTCAGAGTTTTGTTAGTGTACATGTACCTATACCATACTCATGCTCTGGGAAGGAGGAGAGGGTGCATTTATAGATATTTCAGGGGGAATGGATGAGGTGGTGACTCAACCAGTTAAGTGGTGTAACCAAAAGTCTTTCTTTGCATTAATATTATCATTAAGGATGCATGCTTGCAAAGGAAGATATGTCTACCTTGGAGATATCACCAGATATGCACACCTCAAAGTTATCACCAAGAATGCACATCTAAATTATGATTGATATGTTCTTTGGAATCCTCACCGGATAATGTGTACGTATTGGATATATATATATTAAATTGAGTGTGTATGTTGAACTAAGTGTGCATGTGAATATGCATATTAAATTAAATGTGCATGTTTGTCTGCATATGCATATTTGAATTGATTGTGCATTTAAATTAAATGTGTATATTAATTTAAATGTGCATGTTGAACTATGTGTGCATGTTGGAATTGCATGCATTTTTAAAATATCCAATGTGCGGATGGAGGTGCAACTGTGAGTTGTGGCAAGTGTAGTGAACTGGAGTTCAATTTTGGAGAAGGGTAATCCTTTCTTGCACATAACCAAAATGGGGGATGTGAGGTGGAATTGGAGTGAAGTGGAGGTGATGTGGAAGGGGAATAGGAAGGGTGAATGTTCCCATAAGGAGGGGGTGAAGATGTGTAGCCTAGGCATTAATTAACTAACTAATTAATTAATACTTAGGTGAATGAATATTTAATTTAATATTAATTAATTTAATTAATATTAAATATACTAAAGAATTGTAATTAATTAATTAGTATTTAAGGCGCTTGATATTAGTGTCTACAAATACCCCTTTTTGTATTGTGTTGTGTGAAAACACATTGCGATGCAAAAATAAATGACACCTATTATTGAATTGATGGTGGTAATGGTGGGTGAATGATGAAAATAGATTTTGACTTAAGGAGGTTGACGTTTTATTACCCCAAATCAAGAACAATGTGAGATATCCCAATGATGGAGGTAATGAATATCTGTGAACCTTGTCATTGAAAAATTGATGAGTACCTTGGTTTTGGTGAACAAACTAGTCATGTGGTAAGTGGTCTCATGTGCTATAATTAATTATAAGTGGTAAATAAACATCACCACATTTATTACAACATCGAAATATAAATCCTTACAAACATTGGTCTAGAACATAGCCACTTAGATTTGATTACAATTTGTGTGGAGAAGAGAAATTCTACATTTAGAGATGATAGAGTAGGGTGCATGATTAGTCGTAGACAAGGTTATTGGACAAATGTTGAGTCAAAAAATGGAGGTTTGAGTATTGATGTTGTTTTAGGTATGATTTTATTAGTATTTTCTACCCTCTTAAGTAATGAGTGGGTGGAAGACATAATGATTGATGACGATGAGGTGATTGACCTGATCAGGAGTGGTGAATGGATGAAATGGGGTAGGTGATGTGGGGTTTGTTTTTTTTGTGATGGAGGATGGAGGGAGTGCAAGACTGGTAAGTAATATGATATACCCTTTCTTATTGCACTTTGGAATAAAATGAATAAATATTTTGTGTGTTTTCTCTAGATTTGTTGTTGTTTTATTGCGCTTGTTTTTGCTTTTGTTTTTTGTGATATGTGTCCTTATGGGAATCTACCCATCCTACCGAATTGCATGGATAACCAATCATTGCAATTATTAGGTTATTAGAGTAGATCATTAGATACAAGGTTCACTCAAGGATCTAGGCTAGCAAATCAATGACAAGAAAGGAAAGCTATTCTATGAAAGCAATAAATTGCATTGGAATGAAATCTAAACTAGAAATCAAGTAAATGACATGAAAGTAAATCTAATCTATGTCTTTGCTTTTGCATGAGAATAATAGGGCTCTACATTAATCTAATCTACTTTATGGCTCTGCTTTTACCTAAGTAGAATGAGGCTATAATCAAAACTTATTGATAAACATGAAAGAAAATCTATGATATGGATCTACCTTTGTCTGAGTAGAATGGGGTTGCTAAGCTAATCTAATCTAATTGATGACTCTACTTTTGCTCGAGCAGAATGGGGTTGCTAAGCTAATCTAATCTAATTGATGACTCTACTTTTGCTCGAGCATAATGGGGCTGCTAAGCTAATCTAATCTAATTTATGGCTCTAATTTTTCCCAAGTAGAATGGGGCTAATCTAATTTATGAATATAAAAGTAAAATAATTTTATGGGTTTGCTTTTGCCCGAGCAGAATGGGTCTTGAACCTAAGCTAATATATGAACATGAAAGGAAAGCTATTATATTAAAATAAGAATCATACATGATTGATTGAAATGTGCTAATTGATTGATTATGAGTGTTCTTATGGTAATCTTCTCATCCTATCAGATTGCATGGATAACTAGTTGTTGCAACCACCAGGTGTTTAGAGTAGATTATTAGGTACAAGGCTCACTTAGGCTAAAGTTAATCTAAGATAAGAAAGTAAATCCTAAGCTTTTGCAAGAAAGAAAAAGCTATTCTAGATGTTGACCAAAGGGTTTTTGGTGCCTTTGGGGCTTGTGAACTAAAATGTGACCAAAGGGATTTGGTGCCTTTGGAGCTCTTGAACTGAAATGAAAAATGTTAACCAAAGGGGTTTAGTGCCTTTGGGGCCTTTGAATTGAAATGTGACCAAAGGGGTTTGGTACCTTTGAATTGAAATGTGACCAAAGGATTTTGGTGTCTATAGGGCCTTTAAATTGAAATGTGACCAAAGGGTTTTGGTGCCTTTGAATTGAAATGTGATCAAAGAAGTTTGGTGCCTTTAGAGCTTTTGAATTGAAATGAAAAATATTGACCAAAGGGGATTAGTGCCTTTGGGGCATTTGAATTGAAATGTGACCAAAGGGGTTTGGTACCTTTCGAGCCTTTGAATTGAAATATGACCAAAGGGGTTTGGTGCCTTTAGAGCTTTTTAACTAAAATGGAAAATGTTGACCAAATGGGTTTAGTGCCTTTGGTGCCTTTGAATTGAAATGTGATTGTTGTGGTGATTTTCTGTGTCATTAAGAATTTGGGCTATCATGCCACAATAAAATCACTAATTCAAAAACAACACTATGGAATCTGGTGGATCTATCTCTTTAAATCAAGAAAATATTATCACAAAGACTCTAGACAGACCAAGTAAGGTAAGGAAACCCTATAGGTGAGCCTACAATATTTCTTATATGCTCATGCTCATCCAGATTTGCAAAAATGAAACACAACTACAACATTAAAAATGACCAAGCCTCGAAGTAACTCCTAGCTAATACTTCAAGCTATAGACTAGTGCCTTATCTATTGGGAAACTGTAGCTAGACTTAAAATATGGTGAAAAGAGATGAGGGAGAATATAACTGAGCCAACCACATGAGACTAGACCTACCAGTGAAATAAGTCACCATCTACACATTCAAATGATGTAATATATAAACCAGACAACAAATAAAACTGCACATAAAATTACCAAAAGGAGAAAGTAGGATAATATTGATCAACAGATCATTACAATGGAGTTTGATCAGAATAACCAGATCTCACTAAGCAAGTACAAACAAGTTCTCCATTCAAATTATGTAATAGAAAACAGGAACTCTTTGTTCAAATGATGTAACAAAGAGACTCTTAACTTTCGGCATCGACCATTAGAAATGATCTTACTTAATTGGGCACCTCCTCAGAAAACACCTGTGTAGTGATAGGGAAGAAAATCGGGTGACTAAACAAGACACAAAAGAAAAATACAACTGCTAATGACGAACACTCTAGTATACCTCTTGCAAAATTATTGCACAAAAAATTGATCCTCGTTTCTATTGCAACCACTCTCTCATATAGCTTGTTGGTTCTCATTCAAAGCTTAATGACAATCTATAATTGCCAAAACTGCAACTACTCCACTGATGGCTCATAATTTCAAATATTACCAAAAACCAGGTGATGACCCATAAAAATTGTAACTGCCTCCGGATTTGATCTACCATATTGCTCGCATTTAATGATTCTTGTTCATGGCCTAGTAGTGGTCTCAAATGATAAAAAAATGCCTCCATTCCTATTGAAAATGATTAAAAAATGGCTTCAGGAAATTAACTTTCAACCGGTGAAACTCGATCGAAAAAATGAGGCACATCTCAAATTTTTAATTATTTTTTTCTTTTTTTATAAGACTAACCTTAACTGTTTTTAATTTTTATTTCAAAATTTAAATAATAATAATAAACTTATTATTATCAATATTAATTATAATAAGTCCTAGGGAGAACAATGCAACGGTTCTTGCTTCGACTCTTCTTCGAGAGGTCCAAGGTTCAAACCGTGGTGTGGGCGAGTGTGTGAGGGGGTGGGTGTGTGGTGGTTGTGTGTTAAATTCCCTATTGATAAGCATAGCTCTCAAATTTATAGGGGTCATGGTTGGGAGGAGATTGCCCAACCCTGTGCATTGGTCGTAGGAGTTTCTCACACTAACCAAATTAAAAAAAAATATTATATTTAATTATTTATTTGTATGCTTTATTTTAACATATAATTTTAACTATATAAACTATATAAATGCAATAATTTAATTACATATGTTAGTAGGCCCATTCCTTTCTATTAAAGGGAAGGGAATGACCGATCGGCTATTTCCAATGGCCAATTAACCGAAAAAATTGGAATGTCCGATTGGTCAAAATTAAATTTTTCTTTATAAAAAACATGCACGTGATTTAAACCTTTTAACTTTTGAATTTTATTATTATTATTAATTTTCTCTTTTTAACTTTTTAATTTAATTAAGTTTGTTTATTTAAAAGGCATGCAAGCCTTTTAATTAAACCCTTTATTTTTTTGACTTTTTGATTATTAAATTAATTATATATAATATATATATCATAATTATTAAATATAATATCATATATAAAATTTAATAAATTTAATTAAATATGTAATTAAATATATAATCAAACTTTATTAAAAAAAAATATTTAATTAAATATTTAAGACCTTGGAGGTCAAAAATAATTAATTAAATTTTTATTAAGGTTCAAAAGATGATATGAGACCAAAATGATGAACCAATTTCAACAACATAGATTTTTTCAAAAATGCTCTTGGGAAGACGAGAAGGACTGGAAAAGACCGAAGGACTCAAAAATTTATTGAAATGATGCTGGCCAGGGTAAAAAAGGACTCACAGGACACCAAAATTTCAAAACTTGGGATGAATTAAGTTGGATTTTGAGGATCCAACATAGGCTCCGACTGGGACAGGTGATGAAAAGACTTCTAGGTAATGAATCACCTATGAACTCCAAAATCTCTAGAAGACCACAAAGACAAAACTTTCATAATCACCTAAAAGAATGCCTTAATCACCTACAGGAAATACCTTAGTCACCTAAAAGAACAACTTAATCACCTACAGGAACTCCTTAATCACCTAAAAAGAACGCCTTCATCACCTAAAGGAACTCCTTAATCACCTAAAGACTGAAACACACATTTTTTTTTGTGTGTAACTTCTCAAGCCCTTTGTACATAATGATACAATTTTAGATGCTGGCCATTGATAGAAATTGAAAATTCTTTGTAATCTAGAGTTTGATATTTGTAAGTATGCTAGCCTACCATCTGAAGGATTTGATAGGGACCAAGCCATCGTGGTTCCCACTTCCCTTTTTCACCATGCTTGTCATTCTTAGGATCCCAATACAACACTATATATCCTTCCTAAAAATATTTACCTCTGGCCTTCTTATCAAACAACTGTGTTGTTTTATGAGCTTGCTCAGTTATCTTTATTAATGCATCTTTTCTGTCTTCCTGCAACTTCATAATTTGATCATCTTCTCTACAAGACATTTGGATTTTCGTGATCCTGTAGAAGCAAAGAAAAAACATGATTTTCCACCTGAGGGTGCAACAGAGCATTCTCACCATAAACTAGTTTATAAGGATATTTTAATGTGCTTCTTTTGATAGATATTTTATCAGCCCATAAAGCAAACTTCAGTTCACTGCCCCAACTTCTCTTATTTCTGCCTAATGCTCTCCTGATTCTTGTGATCAAATTCTTGATTGAGGATTCTGCTAATCCATTCCCTTGAGGATAGTAGTTTATAGAATGAGAAAGCTCTATGTTGTACCTAGCACAAAATTCAATCATTTCAAAAGAAGTGAAGTAGTTACCATTATATGTGACTAACTTCTTAGGGACCCCAAATCTTGTCAATATTTGCTCTTCCAAAAACTTGATGACCACCTTTGTAGTGGATTTCTTGAGAGGTGCTGCTTCTACCCACTTGGTAAAATAGTCTTTTGTTGTGATGATCCACCTGTGACCTCCACAAGAATTGGGTTAATCTCACCTATGAGATTTATTCCCAATTAGCAAAAGGAGCTTCAACAATCACTAGCTTCAAGTGCATGGATGGAAAATTATTTTTTCCTACAAAAATATGACAGTTATAACAAATTATAACATAATGGTAGACATATTTAAATAGGGAGGGCCAATAATAACTAGCTCTCATGATTTTGTGAGCAGTGGCCTTTGGGGTAAAGTGGACTCAATAAAACCAGAATGATATTCTTTCAACACTTGAGGGACTTCTTTCTCAAACAAACTGAGAAGAAACACTCCATCTGGATGCCTCCAATACAGTCTAACCTCTTGAATGTAGTATTTTTGGACCAATTTCTTGATGGATCTTCTTTTATTTTTGGGTATGTCTTCTAAAAATGATAAATTTTGAAGGTAAAACATAATGCCATCATACCACTTGCAATCAAAATTATCAATTGCTCTAGCTTCTTGTTGCTCATCTACTGCAATAGTATTATTCATATCTTCTCCCTATTTGTTGGCCAAGTACTTTGCTAGTCCTTGTACTCTAACAATCTTCAGTGCTTTAAACTCCACATCACACTGCAATAATTTAGCCATCCACCTTGTAGGACTGCCTAAAGATTTAGGTTGAGTGAAAATGTCTTTAACAATAATGTAGGGGATACATGCTATTATCTTATTGGACCCAAAAATACATTTGAAATGATCCAATGCTCTGATTAATGCGTAAGCCTATTTTTCCAAAATGGAAAATTTCATTTGAGCATATTTCAATCCTATACTCATAAAGGCTATAGGCATATCATTTTTCTCTTCATCTTGTTGAGCTAAAAATGCAACAATAGTATGTTCAGAAGCAAATGAGTAGATTTTGAAATCTTTGGAGTAATCAGGGTAGTTCAATACTAAAGCCTTAGTAATGGCATATTTAATCTTCTAAAAAGTTGCAGTATTTTCCTCTGTCCATCTTATTTCTCTATTTTTCTTGATCATGTCATTTATTGGCTTGGAAATCTGAGTAAAATCAGGGATAAACCTCCTAATAAAGTTAATCTTTCCAAAGAATGATCTAACTCCCTTAAGATTCTTAGGAGGGGGAATTTTAGCAATGGTTTCTACTCTTTGTGGATCAATGCTAATTCCATATTTTGAAACAATATGCCCAAGTAGCTTACCTTGTGTAGCCCCAAACACATATTTTCTAGGATTTAGAGATATGCCAAACTCCTTGCACCCGTAAAAAACTTGATTTAGATGTGCAAAATGATCTTCAAGATTTTTTGAAAAAATTGTAATTTCATCAAGATATACTACCACTATCTTGAACATCAATCCCTTAAATGCAACATCCATTGCTCTCTAAAATTTTGCCCTTGCATTCATCACTCCAAAGAGCATCTTGAGATATTCAAATGTTTCCCATGGTGTAGTGAAAGTTGTTTTGTGCCTATCTTTTGAATTTACTGCAATCTGATTGTAACCTGAAAAGCCATCCAACAAAGATATTCTTGATGACCCAACCATTGCTTGAAGCAAGTGCTCCATGTTTGAAAGTGGATAATTATCTTTGAGAGAGATCTTATTCAAATTCCTAAAATCTACATAAAGCCTAATCTCACCATTATTTTTTCTTACTGAAACCAAGATTTCCAACCAAGTAGAAAATCTCACTTCTTTATTATCTTGGTATCCAGTAACTTTTGCACTTCTTTCTGCATAATTGGATGCAAAGTGGGATTGAACTTCCTTTGTTTTTGCCTAAAAGTCTTAGTATATTTTTGAAGAGGTATTATGTGAGTCATTACCTTTGTATTGAAGGTCTTCAGATCTTCATAACTCCAAGCAAAAATATCCATTTTCTTTTTCAAAAATTTGTTTTATTGCTGCTTCTCTTTTCCTAACAAAGCTTTATCAATCCTAATAATCTTGGGTTCTTCCTTTGTTCTGATATTAACTTCATCTACCTCATATTCCTAAACTAGAGGTTTATATGCTCTATCAAAGTCATAGAGCAAGCTCTCTAAAGATACCAACCCCTAGGGATCTTGTTGGTTTTCAACTGGATGACTTATGTAGGCTCTCCAATAACATATTTCAGTTTTTCTTCATCACTTTCATCACAAATAATATCATAAAATTCATTCTACATAGTCATAAATCATTAATGTGTATATCATCATAAAAAACTTTTAAATATACCATATTATTAGGGGAAAATGGCTTATAAACAGATATGGTTGGGAACCTTTCCATAAACCAATTGTCTATCTCAAGGTTTTCTACTCCATAAGCATTAATGACCAATAAATTAGCATTGTGATTGTGTGCTCTAGGAATAAATTGTAGATCAAAAGTCAATAATCTATCTATTTCATCCAACACTACATGCTTATATTGCTTTAGTCTAGGGTGCTTTTTTTTGATATTTTCATTTGATTTTTTAAATTATTAGTTCAACATCCCCACTAACTTTGAGGTAATTAATATCCAATTCCTTGGCCTTCCTTAGCCCTAGCAATAAAGCTTCATATTTTGCAATATTATTTGTACAAGAAAATTCTAACATGTATGGTATGCCAAGATAACTGCTATTGATGTCTGTCAAAAATACTCTAGCTCTAGCTCCTACTTTATATTTTTCCCCATCAAAGGTCATAGTCCATATCTCAAAAATTAGAAATTTGCCAGTTTTTGTATTTGCTTCAGCCTTCAATTTTAGATCCATGTCCAACAAGAAAGGAAAATGCTAGATAGAGTCAACCCCCATGTATTTGTCCTTAATATAATTCATGATATTAACCATGTTATCATTAGGATCTCTAAATTCAACTGAATATATGTTGAAGGTTTCTATTTTCAATATCACTTTCTCCTTACCCTACATTAAAATAGTGGTATATGACCAATCTAACTGCTCTGCCCAATTCCTAGAGAGTAAGATAGAAAATAAAGGGTTCACATCTACAACTGTAACATCCATCACCACTTCTTTCTTAAGATATTTTTCAATATGGATAAGAAGTCCAGTTATAATGCCTACACAAGGTACTCTTTTGTTATCCATGAAAAAAATAGGAGGGTGCTCTTTCTAGCAAATCAAGTCTAACTGATCAACTGCTTATTTTGATATTAAATTCATGGAAGCACCATTATCAAGCATGCAATTATGAATAACATATTGGTCCCCATAGCCTAATGTATACCTTAGTGAGATGTAAAATGGTTAACTGAATATGGGACTCTAATTACCTTATTCACAAGGCCTATGGGATTTTGAGGCTTTCCTCCTGATTGATCAATTAATTTGAAGGTTTTACATACCTGATATCGATACTTTAGAATAGTCATTAATTCTACCAAAGTGATGATGACATTCTACTTGGCAACCTCTATATCCAGATCAAACTGATATTTCTTATCATCAATTCCTTTTTTAATTTTTTTATTAGTCAAGTCACTTTTTTGCTTCTGGATAATTTCTTCTACATCAAGCTTTTCAGGAATCATTTGTAGCTTCATCTAATTTACCTTTTCCTGTGAAATCACTCCTATAGATTTCTCATTTTGTGTAGGTCCTTCATCAACTTTATCCTCTATTGTTTTGTTTCTGAGATTGATAACATGCATTCTTTATAAAGACTCAACCTCTTCTATTGTAGGTATAAGCTTCCCCTGCTTCATTCTATCAAATATGGTATTAGAAAGCTCGAGGTTGATGCCTCTCCAAATACTAAGTCTCTTCTCTCAAGATTACTGGAACATATGTTCATATCCCTTTCAAATTCTTGTTCTCTAGTTTCATCCTCCCGAGTCAAACCTACATTAATTCTAATATCTTCATCTTTAGATTTAGTATTTAAATCAACATTAGAATGCATCCTTAGATAAATACCATAATACACAGGGTTATGTGGTGCATCACAAATAAAGCAATAAAAGATATGACTAATGCTATATTATTTGATGGCATGGGATTTGGAACAAAATTTAGATCTCTCTCTATTTCTTTGTTTTTTCCAATTTCCATTCCGATTCTTCTTTCCCTCTTCATTTTCATTGTTATTCCAGTTTCTATTGAAATTCCTCCTAAAAGGAGGTTTGTTATCTTTCTATTGTCTATTATTACCCTATAAAGTTTTTGTAATGTTGTCCTTATCTTTTTCAAGTCTAGCCAACCTGCTATTCAAAGTAGTAAACATCTCACTCAACTGATTAGCTATCTTATTCATCGGATCCTAATCTATTTTCTTAGAGATAGAGAACTTACCCTTCTTGGGATTTCTTTTCAGGTTGAGTAGGCTCCAAGGAGTATATTTTCATTTTACCACTATCAATCATATGTTTATCTATTTCAATAGCTCTTTTCATACATATATCAATGGTGGCTGCTGCTTGCTGTCTCAACTCATAACTGAAATATCTAGGGAAAGAATTTTTGTAGAAACAAATGGATTGATCATCATTTGGACATAACGCTATTGAAATCTTACTTCTGGTCTTAAATAATCTTCTATTAAAATCTTCCACTGATTCATAATATTTATTTTTCAAGGTAGCCAATTCTTGTCAGCAAGGACTTTTCATTCTTCCGCTCTTTATATTTTTTAAGGAAAGTGTGCTCTAGCTCTTGAAAATTAGGATAGTACCAACTCCAAGGTTGCTAAACCATTCTAAAGCATCCTTATCTAAAGTTTGAAAGAACAATATAAGGACAACATCTTCATCATCCACCTCAAGGCTATCCATGGCATACAAAAAATCCCTAACATGATCTTCACCGATGATAGCATTATTCCCTTGAACCTTAGGCAAATACTTATGAGTTTTACCAGGGACAAAATTTAGATTTGCAAGTAAAATAAAAGCTCTATATCTATTGGTCATCCATTGATTAAAATTAGCATTGACATTTTGATTAACATTTTGATTTACATTAGGAGTTGCCGTATTCACTATAGGTTGATTCACTATAGGTACTTGGTTTACAACAGGATAAGACTTATTCAAACCAAGATTTGGGCTAGAAACATAATTTGAAATTGAAGATTTTCTGTGAGACATGAAAAATACCTCAAGATTTGGCACTCCAACAAGCACTCCTTTGCCACTTCTTCTTGTAGACATTAATCTAGCTCCTCCTTTCTTGTTTTTTCAATTTTTGAGTTTATTCGGAGTCACCAACATAGATGTGCAAAGAAAGAGCAAAATCTTCAATAATACTTGATCCAATATTGCTCATCCTGATATTCACTCAACTATCATAAATTCAACTCTAGGAGAGACTGAGAAATAAAAACAAAACACACAATAATACTAAGCTACCAAAAGTTGTTGATTGACTACTACCACACAAAAAGTTCTAGAATCATCCTCGACAACGGTGCCAAAATATTTTGGTGTTAAGTTGGTGGGTAAAAGTACATAAAATAAAATACATAGGTCTTAGAACTCTCAGCAATGAGAATTCTAGTCCCCAACAATGGTACCAAAAATTGTTGGTTGACTGTTACCAGTAAAAAGCTTCAAAATATCCCTAGAAAGTAAACTTTAGAAAAATAACTTGCACATAGCACAAAAGTTAACTCCTCGACAACGGTGCCAAAAAATGTTGCTGTGATTTTTCATGTCCTTAAGAATTTGGGTTGTCACACCACAAGAAAATAACCGGTTCACAAAAAACACTGTGGAATTTGGTGGATCCACATATTTAACTTGGGAAAATATTATCACAAAGACTCTAGACAGACCGAGTAAGGTAAGGAAACCCTAGAGGTGATCCTACAATATTTCTTATATGATCATGCTCAACTATATTTGCCAAAATGAAACACAATTGCAACATTAAAAATGACCAAGACTTGAAGTAATTCCTAGCTAATGCTTCAAGCTATAGATCGATACCTTATCCATTGGGCAATTATAACCATACTTAAAATATGGTGAAGGGATAAAGGGGAGAAGATAGAACTGATCCAATCACATCCATTCAAATAATGTAACATAAGTGACCGAACCTACCAGTGAAAGAAGACACCATCTACACATTCAAATGATGTAATATGTAAACATGACAACAAACAAAAATGCACATGAAATTGCCAAAAGAGGAAGCAAGATAATATTGATCAATAGATCATTACAATGGAGTTGATCAGAATAACCAGATGTCATTAAGCAAGTACAAACAAGTTCTCAATTTAAATGATGTAACAGAGAACTGCAACTATTTGTTCAAATGATGTAACAAAGAGCCTCCTAGCTTTCGACCTCAACCACTGGAAATGATCTCAGTTAACTTGGTACCTCCTCAGCAAACACCTGCACAATGATAGGGAAGAAAATGGGGTGACTAGACAAGACACAAAAGAAAAATACAACTACTAATGATGGGTAATCTGGTATACTCTTGCAGAATTACTACACAAAAACTTGACCCTCATTGTTGTTGCAGCCACTCTCTCATATAGCCTATTGGTTCTCATTCAAAGTTTAATAACAACCCATAATTTTCAAAATTGTAACTACTCCAATGATGGCTCATAAATGCAACTGTTAGCAAAAACTGGGTGATGGGCCATAAAAACTGTAACTGCCTCCGGATTTGATCTACCATATTACTCACATTTAATGATTCTTGTGCATGGCTTGGTAGTGGTCTCAACTAATAAAAAATACCTCCATTCCTCTTGAAAATGGTCAAAATGGTTTAAAGAAATTAACTTTCAGCCATTGAAACTCGGTCGAAAAAATGAGGTATGTCACAAATTTTTAATTATTTTTTTTCCATTTTTCTATAAGGCTAACCTTAGCCAATTTTTAAAATTTATTTCAAAAATTTAAATAATAATAATAAAATTATTATTATCAATATACAACACAATGGTTTGGGCTTTGGCTCTTCTTCGAGAGATCCAAGGTTCAAACCGCAGTGTGGGTGAGTGTGTGAGGGAATGAGTGTGTGTTAAATTCCCTATTGATAAGCATAGCTCTCGCATTTATGAGGGGTCATGGTTGAGAGGAGATTGCTCTTGTGCGTTGGTCGTAAGGATTTCTCACACTAACCAAATAAAAAAAAATATCATATTTAATTATTTATTTGTATGCTTTATTTTAATTAATTAAAATACATATCATATAATATAAAATATCTAATATATAAAATAATAATATAATATTAACTATATAATATAAACTATATAAATGCAATAATTTAATTGCATATATTAGTAGGCCCATCCCTTTATATTAAAGGGAAGGGAATGGCCGATCGACCATTTCCAATGGCCAATCGACCGAAAATAAATTGGAATGGCCAATCAAATTTTCAAAATGGTATCGGTCCAAAATTTTTTGATATAATTTTTTTAATTATATATATAAATATATATTTTATTTTTAGTTTTTTTATTTTTAAGTTTACTTTATAATATTGCATATGTTAGTAGGCCCATCCCTTTATATTAAAGGGAAGGGAATGGTCAATCGACTATTTCCAATGGTCAATTGATCGAAAATAAATTGGAATGGCCGATTGGCCGAAATTTTTTTTGGAATGAATCGGTCGAAAATTTTCAAAATGGTATCGGCCGAAAATTTGTTGATATAAAATTTTTAAATATAAATATATATATATATATATATATATATATATATATATATATATATATATAATTTTTTTTTTCTTAAGTTTACTTTATAAAAAGCATGCAAGTGATTTTTTAATTTTTTGAAATTTTTTATTATTATTATTTTTTTCTTTTTAACTTTTTTTTTTTTTTGAAAAAAACTTGTATTAAGACAGATCAATTACAATGTGGGAAGAGCCTCTTCCCAGCCGAGGTCCGAGAGGACACAGTCATACAATAGTAGAGGAAGAACTGCACCGAAGCCAATTTTCGTGAACCAAAAACTAGCTGCCATTGGGTCCCCCATCGTACTCTATTTTTTTGAAGGTCATTAGCTCAAGGACCTTTCAAGACCCTGTCTAATCACCTCATCCTCTCTATCCATGTCACTGTGCAACTGAACTCCAACCTCATTTTCCACACCCATCTTAGCTAGAAAGTCAGCTGCTTTGTTCAAATCTCTACTCGCATAAACTGGGATCACGTCCTCCAATTCCTTCCATAATTCTTTAATTTGGGTAACAAGAGCCCTCAACCTCCAAGATTTCAGATCAAAGTTCCTCATGCAGTCTAGAGCTCCAACCATTATTTGCGAGTCTGATTCAAGAATAATCCTACGGTGGCCATGTTTCACTGCCCAAACAGAAGCAGACTTGATGGCAATGGCTTCGACTTCATTGTTAGTGGTTCTTCCCAGGCCTTGCAATTCCCAATAGAGCACAGTCCCAGCATGGTTCCGACACACCACTCCAATTTTGGCTCTACCCGGATTGCCTTTTGCAGCTCCATCAGTATTGATTTTAATCCAACCTTCAGGGGGAGGTTTCCAACAATTTTTGTCCTATCCCTCTTGCAGTTCAACGCGTTCTTCCATAGCTCCAATTTCAATTTGAGCTTCCTCCTCAAGCATGAACAGCCACGGCTTCAAGAACCTTGCTCCAAATGGTCTACCAAACCCCGTCTAGAGAAGTAAAAGTTTCTCTAAAAATTCTGGCATTTCTTTCCAGCCATACTTGCCACCAGATAAAGCTTAAACCGAGCTCCCAGCTAATACGAAGAGCTTTAGATTTGAATCTACCTTTCTGCCATTTTGCCTAGATATTCATTCGATTCAGGTCACCACTTACTTGAATTTTAAAGTATGCAAACCAACGCAGCCAAATCTGTCGAGTGAAAGGGCAACCAAACAACAAATGGTCAGCAATTTTCCTCGCTCTTGTAGCATAGTACACATTGAGAAGGGCAGATGATACCTTTTGATCTGAGATTATCAAAAGTGAGGATTCCATTGTGCATGCACTGCCAGGCAAAAAAGTTAACTTTCGGCCAGCCTTTAGAGTGCTATATTTTCCTCCAATCCTCAACCTGAAAAGTATGAGGGGGGGGCTCTGGGAGAATGCTATCATATCCATCCTTTACTGTATAGACGCCAAGACTCCCAAAGCCCCAAGGTAATTCATCCTCCACGTCTCCCCCTGTAAGAAATATTTCGTCAAAATTTTAGTCATGATGGGAGTCAAATTCGGAGGGATTGAAATGGGCCACTCATCCAACTTCTTGAACCGCTTAAACTTACACTCCCCCAGCTGAGTAGTTGTGAAATAACTTTCAATACGGATCCATCCCTTGGCTTCAATGGCTACTTTTATTGGCTGTAATTCTAGAAATTCAGCAATGATGGGTGGGAACTGATCCCAAGAATATGTCCAGAAACGAGCCTTCTCCCATCTTCCCACTTTCCAAAATAAGCGGTCTTTAACAACCTGAGACCCTAACTTGAGAGCCTGCCAAACTAGGGACCCAATACCATCCAAGGGGATGCGAGGTACATCATTTGGGTTGGCCTATCCCAGGTATTTGCTAGTTAGGATTCTACTAAAAATGGAGGTGGGTTGGGAGATCCATCTCCAGTACAGCTTTCCAGCCAAAGCTTTATTATTTAGCTTAGATTTTCTCAAACCAAGACCTCCTTTAACCTTGGGCTGGGTAACTTTGTCCCAGCCCACTAAGGTCCACTTTCTCTCTCCCTTTGCTCCTTCCCATAAAAACTTTCTAGCCATCCTGTCCAACTCTTTCCATATTGTAATCGGGGCAGCCAGGATAGAGAATTTGTAAATTGGCATGGCTTGAATGATCGATCGTAAGAACGTTAATCTGCCACCATAACTTAACCACTTGTGAGATTGGTGATTAATTCTGTCCTTGATACACTCCAACAGATTCCTCCATGTGTCTAATTTTAGCTTCTTAAAGTGCAAGGGGACCCCCAAGTAAACCACTGGAAGAGAAGTCCTTGTGAATCCCAGGATTTCTAAAATTTTGTTCTGAAGCCTTTGCTCCAGATTAAAAAAACCACTTTGGATTTCTTGTCATTAATGACTTGTTGAGTAGCCCTGATATAGACATCAAGAGTATCCCTAATCATTCTTGCTTCCCTGAAGCTGGCCACTCCCACAAAACTAGTGTCATCCACAAACTACAGGTGCATTAAAACTTCGTCACCCACCCTGATACCCAATAATCTACCTTGCTGTCTTCTCCTCAAGAAAAGTCTGCCAAGACCTTTAGCCAAAATGAGAAAAAGATAAGGAGAACATAGATCCCCCTGGCGCAGTCCTCGAGTAGCTCCAAATGGTTGTAAAGGAAGGCCATTTATTAGCACAGAGTAAGTCGGGGTAGAGACACAGCTCATGACCCACTCTATCCAGTCCTGAGAGAAACCAAAGGCTACCATAATTTTAGCCAAGAAACTCCATTCAACCCTATCATAAGCCTTTGACATGTCCAATTTTATGAACATCCCTTTATTACCAGAAGTGTGCATTGAATGGATTACTTCTTGGGCCACAACCACCCCATCCAGAATCTGCCATCCCTCAACAAAACCCCCTTGTTCAGAGGAGATAATGTTGTGAAGAAGAGGTTTTAGGTGCTCAACCATTACCTTTGTGATTATTTTGTACAACACATTACATAAGGCAATAGGCCTATAATCTGAAATATGAACCCCCTCCTCCCCTTTTGGAATTAAGGTAATGAAAGTGTGGTTTATAGCTTTAAGCATTCTCTTATTTTCTCTGGACTCTTCTACAATAGCCATTACATCTTCCTCTAAGTAGTCCTAGAAAGCCTGAAAAAACTCAATTGGGAAGTCGTTTGGACCTGGAGTTTTACCAGTGCTCATTCCAAAGACCACAGTTTTCAATTCATCTTTATCAATGGGTTTGAGGAGGGCCTGATTTTCATCCTCAGAAATAACAATAGGTATGACATAAATAACTTCATTTTGGGCCTCTACATATTGTACCACACTTTCCTTAAAAAGCTTAGAAAAATAATCCATAGCATGGGAATGCATACCTGGAAGTGTATCAGAGGAATGACCATTCTCATCTTGAAGGGCCTCCATATTGTTCATCTATATTCGAGCACAAGCAGTCCGATGAAATAATTTTGTATTTCTATCCCCTTCTAATAACTAGGTGGTTCTTGCTCTCTGCTTCCAATAGGTCTCCTCCTGGTTGTCAATGTCCTCAACCGCTGTACACAGGGCATCATCCTCAGCTTTGAGCTGGTCTGTAATTACTCCTTCTTTGAACTATTTTTGGACCTCATCCCATCTGGCCACCAATGGAGCTCTTTGGGCCCGGAAGTCTATTTTATTAGCACGCCTCCAATACTTCAACTGAGTTTTGACATATTGTAGTTGTTTGTGGATTCCGAACATTGCTCTCCCATAAGTCGGGCGACCTTCTTCCCACCACTGTAGAATTTTCTCCCGAAGTTCTTCTTTTTGAAGCCAAAAATTCTCAAATCTGAAAGGTTTGTGATGCTGCCCCATCCTAGTCCCGCCTTCCAACAGAATGGGATAGTGATATGAAACTGGGCCTTCTAAAATCTAAAAATTTATATTCCATTTTACAAACACCTCCTCTGAAACCAGAAAATGATCTACCTTAACCTTCCTGCTATGTGGCTCCCGCCTTTTATTAGTCCAAGTGTAGTTAATGCCAGGACATTTAATGTCCACTAAGTGCAAAGCCCGGACTTGGGCAATCATGAAACGGTCCCCTGGGTCCAAAAATGGTGTTCCCCCTTCCTGATCTCTAGAAGATAATTTAGCGTTAAAGTCCCCCGCTATAATCCAATCTAGATCTTCCCTTGAGGTTCGCATGTTATGCACAACCTTCCACTACCACCTCTGACCATCTAGGTTTTGAGACCCATAAAAGTTTGTGATTAGAACGTGTTCCGCAGTGACATTATTCCTAAAAAGAGAAGTGAGAACACCCCTCTAGGAAAGATGTTCTATTGCTGACCATTCAAGAGAGTTCCACAGAGTAACAATCCCCCCTGAGGCACCTTGGGCAGCCACATCCATATGACCAGCACCCCTCCAAATTCTGTTGAATGTTTTAGAAATAAGATCTAATGACATCTTAGTCTCCTGTAAAAGCAAAAAATCAGTATTACGATTCTCTAAAAGTCTTCGAACAGCAGATTGATGGGTTCTGCTATTTAAACCCCTCACATTCCATGATTGTATAATCATTGGTTACCCTGGGACCAATAAGAGTCTATTGGCCTCACCGATCCTCCCATGATCAGTTTGTCTCCTTGGATTGCTAGCAACTCCTTATTGGATCTTCTACCTACTCCTTGAGAATTGCTGTTTTTTGATCTTTTTTCTACCTGGGTTATCCCCAAAATTGGCCTTTCTCTGTTCTTCTCTGCTATTCCCATGTTGACATCCTGAGATACTATCTGCTCCTGGTTATGCACTACTAAATCCCCTGAACACATTGGTTGTGATACCTCACAGAGTTCAACTACCTGCTGTATAACAAGAGGAGATGAGAGGGGGAGTTGCACGGGAATATTAGAATTTTCCTTATTACCCTCCATGCCCTCCATAAATTGTTCCTCTTCATCAACTAGTGACTTAAATATCTCATACCTATTGGTAGGTCTGAGATGGGATTGCTCCTTTCCCTCTTTTTTCTTTGTCCATATTTTTATTCTGGGCTGTTCAAAATCCTCTCTCTGAGCTTCCTGGCCCTAAACGGTGCTATTAGAATCTTTATTAAGTGTTGCCTTATCCTCTTTAGGAAGGTTTGGCATTCCTAAAGGGGCCTCCATTTTAGCATTCATATTATTAGGGCAGAAACGGGCCAAATGTCCATGTTTGTGACAAACCCTACATCTAAAGGGTAGGGCCTCATAGTCCAGTTGTTGAATCCAAGAGAGTTCTGCCAATTCAATTTCCATCTTTGTCGGCAAAGGCTGGCTGAAATCCATCTCCACACATATTATTGCATACACCGCCATGCTCCCTTAAATTGTGTCTCTGGAAACACCCACATGTCTTCCAATAGAATTGCCAATCCTTAGCAACACCTACTCACTCCATAATTCCATTGGAAGAGCATATAGTCGGATCCATATTGGGACAACAGTAGGTTCAACTCGGGGATCAAATCCCACTCTCCATGGTTGAACAAATAGCCCTGTCGGGCCATGATTTTTCTTCTCTGACTCGAAAGCCCTATTTCTATCGGCCAAAGACGAAAAGCTAACAATAAAATATCCATTGCTAATAAACCACAATGAATACTCACCGTGAGGCTCCTAGTTTTGGCGAATCCAAGAGTGCAAAAAATTCAGGGAAGGACGTATACCCATGAAATTGCAGATTAAATCATGATTAGCTCTGTAAATGACTGATTCTTCAACCATATTTGGATCGATGACAATTTTTGGCCTGGTTTCGGCCTGCGGCAAACATCCATTCACACGATGTGCTGTCGACCTATTCCCAGCAGCCGTGAAGAGCATTTTATATGTCATTTTTTGAGCTTCATCGTTCTTTGGAGGAGATTTTTCTTTAAACAAATTTGCGTATGAGCTACTACTCCCTGGAAAAGGAGCCGGAGAAGTCCCCATTGGACCCTCCTGGGGCACCAATCTAGCCTTTAGATCCACCGTACCCCGAAAGCACTTCTGCAATCCAGCTGATGCCCTAGATTTTTTGAAGTTCCAGAAACCCTTGTTCAGAGGAAAAAATCTCCAGAGCTCCTCTCCGTCCGATAATAACATTCTTTTTAACTTTTTAATTAAATTAAGTTTGTTTATTTAAAAAGCATGCACGTGACTTTTAATTAAACTTTTTAACTTTTGACTTTTTTGATGATCCTATATATATATATATATATCATATAATATAGATATCATAATTATTATTAATTATAATTTTAAAATATATTATTATTATTATATATAAAATTTAATTAAATATTTAAATAAATTTAATTAAAAATAATTAAATTTAATTAAATACGTAATTAAATATATAATCAAACTTTATTAAAAAAGAAAACATTTAATTAAATATTTAAGATTCTAGAGGTAAAAAATAATTAATTAAATTTTTATTAAGGTCCAAAAAGATGATATGAGACCAAAACGATGACCCATTTTTAGTGACACAATTTTTTTTCAAAAACGCTCTCGAAAAGACGAGACAAGGATTGTAAAAAACTTAAGGACTCAAAAATTTATTGAAAGGACGTTGACTAGGGCAAAAAGGAAGGACTCACAAGACACCAAAATTTCAAAAATTGGGGTGAATTAAGTTGGATTTTGAGGATCCAACAGTGACCAAAGGGGTTTGGTGCCTTTGGGGCCTTTGAATTGAAATTTGACCAAAGGGATTTGGTGCCTTTGGAGCTTTTGAATTGAAATGAAAAATGTTGACCAAAGAAGTTTGGTGCCTTTAAGTCCTTTGAATTTAAATGTGATCAATGGAGTTTGGTGCCTTTGGGACCTTTGAATTGAAATGTGACCAAAGGATTTTGGTGCCTGTGGGACCTTTAAATTGAAATTTGGCCAAAGGGTTTTGATGTCTTTGGAGCCTTTGAATTGAAATGTGACCAAAAGGGTTTGGTGCCTTTAGAGCATTTGAACTAGAATTTGATGGAAGGGCAAATGACACAACCTTTGACAAAAGGATACAACCTTTTGAACTTAATAGATGGTTTGTTGTGAGATGTGAATGCAAAGAAAAAAGCACAACCTTTGAAAAAATAATGCAACCTTTTAAACCTAGCAATTAATGTTGTGTTGAGATGTGAGTGTTTTATGGTATCAATAAAACCATGCCAAAGTCTTGATGGTAAGACAAAGGTGCTTGATTGATTGAGATGTTTGATTGATCGGTGGGGAATGTGCGACACCTTGAACATCCCAAAGTGTGTTGATAATTATTTGATTGATGGGGAAGGTGTGATACCTTGATTAATCCAAGGAGGTTTATTATTGTTTGATTGATTAAGCTTTGTGTCAGATTGGTTGATAGGTTTATTATATTTTGAACATCCCCAAGTTGGTTGATGATTGTTGGAGAAGGTGTGATACCTTGAACACCCCCATGTTGGTTGATGATTATTTTGTTGATTATTGGGGAAGGTGTGATACCTTAAACACCCCCAAGTTGATTAATGGTTGTTTGATTAATTAATGGGGAAGGTGTGATACCTTGAACACCTTTAAGTTGGTTGATTTCTTGATGTGATTTATGGGGAAGGTGTGATACCTTGAACCCCTTAATTTGGTTGATGGTTGTTTGATTGATTGATTATTATGTTTGATTAGTGGGGAAGGTGTGATACCTTTAAGCATCCCCAAGTTGGTTGATTGATTTATGTGACTGACGGGGAAGGCGTGATACCTTAAACACCTCTAAGTTGGTTGATGATTGTTTGATTTATAGGGAATGTGTGATACCTTGAGCATCCCCAAGTTGTTTGATTGTTTGCATGTTTGATCGATCAATTGAATGGATTTGATTGAAGTGATTCAATTTATTAATTGGTGGGAAAGGTGTGATACCTTGAACACCCCCAAGTTTGTTGATGATTGATTGATTAATGGTTGGGGAAGGTGTGATACCTTGAACACCCCCAAGTTGGTTGATTATTATTTGATTGATTGATCCTTGTGCTTGATTGGTGGGGAAGGTGTGATACCTTGAGAATCCCCAAGTTGTTTGATGGTTGTTTGATTGATTGATCAATGGGAAAGGTGTTGTATCTTGATTTTACCAAGTTATTTAATCTTTTGATGTGATTTATGGAGAAGGTGTGATATATTTCTTACCTATAAGTTGTTTGATGGCTTGATGTGATTGATGGGGAAGGTGTGATACCTTGAACACCCCAAGTTGGTTGATTTATTGATGGGACTAATGTTAGATTTTGAAGCTAAATACTAAATATAAAATAACCTCAAGATCTAAAATAAAGTTGCAATAATAAATATAAGATAATAAAAATATTTTAAATGTATAAAACTCATAAATAACTTCAACAATAACTCATAGAATTACCATTAACAAATGCTCATGAAAATTGTATCTCCATTGAATAAAGATCTCAAGTACCCATACTTACAAACACTCTCAACAATAATACATATATCTTTCATACACACACATATATAATGGAATGTGACTCTTTATATGGTGCACCTTTTGGCCTTAACTCTTCTAGAGACTCTTCATCTTCCTATTCTGTGGACTCAAGTGCACATGGACTATTATGCCCATTTACATTACCAAAATAATTTACACACTTGTGCATTTATTACATTATATAAATTAAATACTCACCCTCTAATATATGATAATTTTCTAATCTAAATATGTACCCAAGATGGTACATTAGCATGTACCAAATAATGTAATATATTCCAACATCCCCATCTATTACATTATTTGGTTATTGAAGAGATCTTCATTTTTTATTTGAATCTTGTGCTGTTCTCCTCTACTTTATTCATCCTATTCTTTGTTCATATCTTGATCAAGTAAATGATTAGTAGCTTCATAGGATACTATATTTTTAAAAGCACTTTAACTTCATGTCCTTCTGTAGATTTTTCTAGTTCTTGAATTTCTTGAATCTCTTGAGCTAAGTGTCCCTTTTGTTTCCCTTTTCTATATTGTAATTGAGGTTGATTGCATTGATTCTTATGCTAAGATAGTTTCTCATGTGGACTATATTGATTTTGATATTGTCTTGGTTGAAATTGCCTATTTTTTTGATCTATAAAATTTGTTTGATTCTTTTGATACTGATTTATTTGGATTGAATCTACAATAATTTGTATTATATCATCTCTTTCTACATACTTGACAATACATATTATTCTATTTTGATCTACCTCTTGAGAATGAAACAATATTTTCTTTTGGACTATCTTTTGAGACTAAGGTATTGTTAGTCATTTCATATTTGACTAAATTCTCTACTTCATATTCTTGTAGTATATTGACCAAATCATCAAATGATGTATCTTTACTCAAAATTTGTAAAGATGTAACTAGATGTTTGTAACTTTTAGGAAGGGCTCTTAGAATTACTTGAACAAGAAACTTGTCTTATAAATTATCTCCTAAGGTTAATAAATTTCCTTTTATATCTACAACTTTTATTAGAAATAATTCTATAATTTCACCACTATTAACTTTTAGAGAATGTAATTGAGTCTGAAGATTCAAGACGTTGATTTTATTATTTCTTTCAAATATCTTGGATAGAGTATTCCAAGATTTTGTAGAAGTTAATGCTAAACTAAAATATGGTTGTATATCATCTGTAATTACAAATTTTATTATCATGAGTGCTTTTGCTTCATCTTCTTCATACTTTTGAATTTCCCTAGCATCTTCAATAGGTTTAGTTTTTTCTCCTTTAACTATATCCCAAAGCTTTTCTACTACCAATATTGATCTCACTTTGTTTTTCCATAAAGTGTAATTAAGACCTTTAAGTAGTTGAGATTTTGAAAGAGAAAATTTATATGTTGTCACGATTAACCCTTGTAGACTTACTTATATCTCCCTAATGTTTGGGTAGTAAGCTAAAGATAATTTTGATAAAATTTTCAAATCTCTAAACTTTGAGGTTGACTACCTTATGACTCCCTAATATAAAAAATATAATTTCTTTTAATTTTCGATGTTGAATTCCTTATAACTCCAAACTTAGAAATTTAGAAATTCCATCAAAATATATTTACAAATTTTATATTCCTAATTTGATGTAAAAAACATTATTTCTTTAATCTTATCAAATTGCAAATATTTCAAATTGTTTTGTAAACTTAGATAATCAAATTACAAAACTTCAAATAAGTCCTTTTAATTCTTCAAACCAAATTTCAAATCTTCATAAACTTTCAAATAGCAATAATCAGGTTTCTAAGGTTTCAAATATTAATTCAAATTCTTATCTCTCCAAAATAAATAGTTTCAGTATAACCTTAGAAAATAACATCTTTATGTAACCTTATACCTCGTATCTTGACCATATAAATAATTTTAAATGGAATTAATTACCTTTAGTCTTGAATACATAAATTCTCTTGATCAATAGTGTTTGCCCACCTCCTAATTGATGCTCCTCCTTTTATGCTATACGTACGAAGATCTTACTGTACTTTGGCTTACCTTGAAAAGATTACATTCTCTCTCCACTTTGATTGGTCAAATAAATTCCAACCTTATAAAGGTTCTATAAATATTATGTTATCCTTGTTTTTTGTATTTGAAATGCAAACCTATTATCAGTCAACTCCTTTCTTGTACGTATCTTGAATGAATCTCTTGCATGAGCTGAATGGAGTAACTCCTCTTACATGTACTCAAAATTAAATTACTATGCTTCCTTGCATGCACTCCTATTTTTTATGTTCACTAAAATCAACCTTATGCTACACTATCTTTGGTATTTCAAAATGAGCATTAACATATTCTCTGTAAACATTTGAACTACTTCAATTCGTTTGATCTTCCACTTCTCATGTGACACATGGAACTTAATCTCTTCTATCGCTTCAAATTTGCTTTCCTTGTTCTCCTCAGGCGCTTATAACGTAACTCTTCCTAATTTGGTGAACTTATGACATGGTGGACATTACACTTTACAAGTATTGCCTCCATCAAAGATTCAAACATCTCTTTTATCCTTGGTGCTATCTTGACACTTGGAATCTACCCTAGCTCATCCTTTTCAATGCTTATATTCTCCACACACGTCCCTTCACTATCTTTTACATGAAATTCTTTCTCCAATATTTGATGCTTGGTGTTTGCCCTAGTTTTCCAATGCTCTATCTCCTTTACATATGTTCCTTCACTATATTTTACAAAAACATCTTGGTTACATTCAATTGAGATCCTTGATGTGAAGCTATGACATTGGACCTTCAACTTGGTGGCTTTCTTTCACTTTTTTGGTGGTGGTTCTTCCTTGAGTGGTGGTGGATCTTCCTTGAACGATAGTGGTTCTTCTTTGAATTGTGGTGGATATTCCTTACGCGGTGGTGTCTCTTCCTTGAGCAATAGTGGCTCTTATTTGTACTATGGTGGCTCTTCTTTGAGCGGTGGTGCTTTTACTACTCCAAACTAATTCTTCCTCATTTTATTACACGGTGGTTTCTTTAGTGTGTTTAAATACTTTAAGATTTTCTCTATTTGATCTTCTGTTTGCTTAGAGAAAAATGCCCTTATTTGGTTTCTTTTTACACTAATAAATCTGCACTTTCAAGAATTTATAAAAACAAAATTTAATACTAATATCATTTCCTCCTTATTTCATCTTTTCAAGTAATATTTAACTTAGATATTTGATGTTTTACTTTTGCAGATGTAAAGACTCAAATGCTACCACCTTCTTTTGATTGAAGACTCTCTATTTCAAATTCCTTTTTTAGAATTTAATAAAGCTAATATGGTGCTCTCAAACACTTAATGTAAAACTGATTTTAATGCTCAAATAATACCTTATATAGCACCAATATCACATACCTTTTTGGTCTTATTTTGTAGCTAATTTCTTTGGTGATTTGATTCACCCTTTTGCTATCTCAATCTAGTTAATTTTGCAGCTTTACTTCCTTTCACTTTGCTACTCTAAAATTATCAATTTTACAGCTCTAATGGCTGCCCAGATACCAACTTGCTTGCTGCCCAAAAACTTTCTCAAATTTACCTAGAAGTTCTCCGAAGTGTAGCTCTCTTTTCTTCTTCTAATGCTGCTCACAAAATATGATTTTTGTGGCTTCAAATATCCTCCAAATTTGTTCTCACAAACTTTGAAACTTTCAGCTATTAGTGCTACCCAGATACTATCCAAAACTCTGTAATTTTATAGTTAATTCCTCCTTTGTTTTGCTGTCCAAAACTACCTCAAAATTCTCCAAATTGCTATCTTCTTTTTTTGTCAAGTATTACTCCAATTTTCTATTCAAGGGCACTTCAAAATCTGCCTAAATATTCTCCAAATTTCAGCTCTATACCTTCTTCAATTCGCTATCCTATGATCCTTTAATTTATACCTCAAAAATAAGCAACCTTATTATTTTCAAATTAGCCTTCAAAATATTTGTGGTTGTCCTAAATTTCTCAAAATTGTGTCCTCTTCAATATTTCTTTATCCTTCAATCTCTAAATTCAAATATGATATATTCCACTATATTTTCCCTCAAGAATCTAAATGTGGCACGGTAGTTAGGTGGAGCAATAGAAGAAATGTAAAGTATTATTAATTCACCAAAATGCAGTGTTGACAATGCTTAAATAATAGGAGAATTAACTGCCTTAGAAAACATAGGGAATAGATAGGGAAGAATAAAAATAGGGAGGAAAGGAGGAAAGGAAATAGGAGTCAAAATCCCTACAATCCATTCCGTCCAATCTGCCCAATCAACTGTCGTCCAAGGAGGTAAAAGGGTAAGGTCCAAAGCTTACCATTGTCAAACAATTTTTTTACCTTTTACCGCTTTAACTTCCAACATTCTCCCCATTAAAGTTGAGAGGACTGACTATACAGTCTCTCAAATTTATATATTGAGCTTTAGCTATACCTTTGGTGAAGATGTCTGCAATGTTATCCAAAGTGTTGTAATATTGAAGCTCAACTATCTGCTATTCCACCATGTCTTGAATGAAGTGATACTTCATATCGAAATGCTTTGATCTGCTATGGTGGATTGGATTGTATGCCAACTGAATGACACTTATATTATCACAATATAGTCGAGTTGGACCACTTTGAATTTCTCCAATCTCTTCAAGGACTTTTCTCAACCATAGGGCTTGAGTACTAGCATGTGTGATGGCTATATACTCAGCCTCAGTAGATGACAATGCTACAACAATTTATTTCTTGGAACTCCATGTAATTAGTCTTGACCCTAGACTAAAACAATTTCTTGATGTAGATTTCCTATCATCTATATTACTGCCCCAATCACTATCACTAAAGTCAACTAATTTCACAAAATTACATTTTTGGTAATAGATTCCAAAATCCAATGTACCTTTTACATATCTTAAGATTCTTTTAGTTGCTTGTAGATGCAACTCAGATGGACTTTCCATAAACATTGAAAATAGAGAAACAACATATTGAATATCGAGCCTTGTGTTGGTGAGAAACATCAGACTCCCAACAATGCTTTTGTAAGTGGTCATTTCAAACTTTGATGCTCCGTCGTCCTTGCTCAATTGGATCCCATGTCCAGTTGGAGTTGCAACTTATTTGCACTGCTCCATGGCAAATTTATTTATCATGTCTCGAGCATACTTGTGTTGACATATGAATATCCCTTTGTTTGATTGATGCACTTCCATTCCTAGGAAGTATCACATTAGACAAAGATATTTCATCTCAAACTGTTTCATCATGGAGTTTTTGAACTCTATATTCATTTTAGTATTACTACCCATAAATATTAGATCATCCACATACAAACAAACTATGAGAATATCTACTCCATGCTTTAGGTAGTACAAAGTTAGTTTAATTTTACTTCTTGTGAATCCATACTTGCTAAAATAGCCATCAATGCGTGAGTACCAAGCTCTTGGTGCTTGCTTGAGGCCATAAAATGCTGTTTTCAATTTATAAACAAGGTTCTCCTTTCCTTGTTCTTGAAAGCCTTGAGATTGTTGAACATAAACCTCCTCTGTCAAGTATCCATTTAGAAAAGCACTTTTCACATCCATGTGTTGAAAATTCCATCCTTTATGGGCTGCTAAGGAAAGAACATATCTGATTGTCTCTTGTCATGCAACTGGAGCAAAGGTTTCCTCATAGTCAATGCCAAATTTTTGAGTAAAACCTTTTGCTACTAGTCTCACCTAATGCCTCTCAATTCTTCCATCAGCATTGTATTTGGTCTTCTAGACCCATTTACATCCAACACATTTTTTCCTTTGTGTAGCTTTACTAGCTCCCATGTATCATTATTTTTTATAGAGGTTATTTCCTCTTTCATGGCTTCTTGCCATACATTTTGAGTACAAGCATTCTCATAGCTAGCTGGTTCTAGTTGAGCATTAGCCAATAAAGCATAATTGACTACATCTCCCCTAGGATCATGGGAGTCATCATCCCCATACAATTGCAAATTTTCAAGTTGCTACAGAACTGTATTCATTCCACTAGCTTGGATTCTAGTGATTCTTCTTTGGAAATTCTGATACAACATTTGAAAAGATGGATGATTTTATAATGTTATTTTGCCTCTTGATGGAGTCTCTGTCAATTTCCATTGGTGAATAACTTACTGATATCCATGGAATTGGAGTGGCAGTTTAAGTACTTGATGTAGTACTCCTGTATGGGCTTGGAGGGGGTGGTGTGCCTTTGTTTTTCTTGGGAGACACCTGTTGTACCTGTGAAGAACTTACATTTTGGGACTCATCATCAAAAAAAATTCTTTGATGACCCCATTCTCCCCCTTCATCAAAAATTACATCCCTGGTGAGTACAATTTTATGAGTCTTTGGGTTGTAGAGTCTATATGCTTTTGTAGACTCACAATACCCTAAAAATATACAATCTTGAATTTTGGGATCAAGCTTCTTCCTTTTCTCATCAGGAATGTGTGCATATGCTAAAGAACCAAAAACTTTGAAGTTCTTTACATTTGGTTTCTTTCTGTACCACCCCTTATAAGGAGTGACACCATCTAAACTAGAAGTTGGACTTCTATTTAGAATGTATACACTGGTTCTTACAACATCAACCCAGTACATATTAGTTAGATGCTTAGTCTGAAGCATCGTTCTTGCCATCTCAACTATGGTGCGGTTATTTATCTCTGCCACACCATTCTGTTGTGGGGTATAGGTAGTGGTGAATTGCTTTTTTATCCCACTTTCTTTACAATATTTCAAGAATACTTTTGAGGAGTACTCACCTCATCGATCTGTTGTAAAAAAAATTACATAATTCCCACTTTGATTCTCTACATTGTTTTTGAAATCTATGAAGCAATAAAAAGCTTCATCTTTATGTTTCAAGAAATAAATCCAGCACATTATAGATAAATCATCTATGAAAGTGAGAAAATAAGAATTGTTTCTGAGACTCTGTGTTTGCATTGGACCACAGATGTCCGAATGCACTAACTAAAGTGGATAGTTGGCTCTCCACACTTGTCCTTTCAAAAAATTTGACCTTGAGTGCTTTCCCAAAGCACATCCTTTACAGACCTCCTTCTGTTCATTGATTTTGGGAAGTCTTGTCACCATAGCTTGAGAAGTGAGCATTTTCAAGCTAGCAAAATTAAGATGACCATATCGCAAGTGCCAAAGCACACTTGGATTTGTTATAGCTACATTTGCAAGTTGAGTTCCTCCTGTCTCACAAAATTTGAGAGGAAATAACTGATTCTTGGTCATGGGGACCTGTGTGATGACACGATTACAATTGTTTTTATAAAAAATGATACATTGTCCTTCATCAAATGCAAGTTTGTAATTATTCTCCATCATTTTCTCAACGCTTAATAGATTGTGTTGGAGCTTTGGAGTGTAATAGATGTCATTCACTTTCTTTAGTACTTATTTGGTTGGAACCTCCATGGCTCCAATTACCTCTACTTGCAATGCTTTATCATCCCCTAATTTGATTTGGGATTTATAAGTGGAATCTAGAGTTGCAAATAAATTTTCTTTGCCACTCATATGATTTGAGCAACCAGTATCCAAAATCCATGTGTCATTTAGATTCTATTCTGATTGTCCATATGAAAAAAAATATTAGAGGTATCATCTTTTTCTCCATAATTTCCATATTGACTACTGCTGTCTTGTGAAGATTTTGACCAGCAGTCGTGAGCAAAGTGACCTGGCTTGCCACAGTTGAAACAAACTATTTTGGACTTGTCACTTCCTCACCCTTGATTTCCACTTTGTCTTGGATTTCCTCCTCGATTTTTATTTCCACTTCTATGCTGATTGCCTCCTCTATATGAGTTGCCTCCTCTGTTGGAGTTGCCTCCTCTGTTATGGTTGCCTCCTCTATTTTGGTTGCCTCCTCTGTAGTTGCCTCTGCCTCTACCTCTTTGTTGTCCTCTACCTTGACCTCTTCCATGTCCTCTTCCATTGTTTTTATTGGAAGTGAAGGCCTTCTCGTCGCCTCCATAGTTGGTTGAAGGAGATTCCAAAAATATCTCTTCATGTGACATTAACAATCCGATTAATGCATCGAATTTTAAAGTGGAAAGATCTTTGGATTCTTCTATAATTATGGCAATATGATTCCATATCTATGGAAGTGTTCGCAACACTTTTGTTACAATTATCTCAAGCTTGATTTCCTCACCAAGTGTAACCATTTTATCAACAATTGCTTTTACTCTAACACAATAATCACCGAATTTTTCATCATCTTTCATTCTGAGATTTTCAAAATCTCTTTTTAGTGTTTGAAGCCTCACCTGCTTCACTTTATTACTACCCTAGAATCCATCACTCAAATCTTTCCATGCAACTTGTGCAGTCGTACAAGCGGTGATTCTAGGGAATATACTTTTCTCCAATGCTGCTTGGAGATGAGAAAGAGTAGAAGAGTTGATATTTTGTCCTTTTTGTGTTTTCTTGTCTATGGTACTTAGTGTTGTCCAGTCTGAGGGTTCTATGTAACCGTCTTCTATTATGTCCCACAAACCTCTTCCTATGAGCAGGGTCTTAATTTTTATAGACCAATACTCGTAGTCATAACCGTTGAACTCTGGTATTTGTAAACTGTTGTGTGAGGCCATAGTTACTAATTTTTTTTTTTAATTTCATGGTTACAATAAAGCACTTTGCTTTTTCAAAGAAGGAAGGAAGAAGAAAGAAGAAAGAAGAAAGAAGAGATTACAAATTTAAGTCAAATATGACTTGATTTACTCTATCATTGATTGCTTGTTCCTCTTGCTGTGGGGATGCTATCTCTTGATTCATGAAATTGTTTGCTACTTCTTCTTCGTCGTCACTTATCAATATTATTTTTGGTGATTTTGGTTCTAAAATTTCCACTAAAATACTGTAATGTGTATATTCTGATTCTTTTGGTGTAGCTTGTATGGATTTCGATTGTTCAAATTGACTCCTAAAAGAGTTAACTTCAAAGTCTGCCTCATACCCTGAGTCAAGATGCCTTTGATGTGCAATTACTGCATTCTAAAGTTGGCTAAACACAATGTTGAGCGCATAACCTCTTGCTTTTTCATCGAATCTCTCTGCACCTTCTCTTGCTAAAATTGCACATAAGGCATGATAACAACCATTTGGTCTTATCATCAATGCCTCTTTACAATTTTACAATTTTGATCCTTTATCTCTTAAAAAAAAAAACTAAACCTATTAGGCTTATTACATAAGATTTCTACAGTTTGTGATTCCTCGAATCAAGTGAAAAATGAACCCATCTATTACAATGAATTGCCTCTTAGGCAATATTCTCCTTCTTTTATAGTATTAAAACAAATCTATATTACTATTTAATAAAAAAAATAATTGCCTTTTAAAAAACAATTTCTTTTTTTAAAAACAACTATATTTAATTTATAAAATATAATATAAATAATTAATTTAATAATATAAAGAAAATTTTCAAAAAAAAACTTAATTTTTTTTAAACCCTTGTAGGCATCGATCCCGCAACCTATCTCCTTCAAAAAATCGTGCTTACCAACTCGGCCACCACCGTCGATGAGAACCAAGGGCAAAGAACATCAATTTCAAGACTTTCAACTTTTGCCTTCATAAAAAATAATAAAAAAATGTTACCGTCGGGTTTCAAACCTATGATTTGCCAGGGGCGGGTGTCTTAAGGCTGGCTCCTTGAGCTAGTCGAGCTGCGTGACCTGATGGGAAGGCAAAGGAGGCTTACCTCCTTTATCTTGTCGTGGTCATGCACAAGACAAAAAAAAAATAAAGGGACTTTAGTACCACATCCACTGTGCGATGCCGTTTCAGGTGTTTAAAACCCTCAATGCGCACAATGTCACTCGATTGCCTTCGAGCAATCAGTGACTGCCCTTTTGCCTTCTTCTCAAGCCTGTCTCTCCTCACCACATCGTCTGTCACCTTTGCTCACCATGTAGCTTGTCTTCTGGTCTGCCACATCACTTGTTGTCTGGTCTTTGCTCTACGTCGGCCTTGCGCTCTCCTTACCACGTGTCGATATATGGTTGGATTCTCCTGTGGTTTGCTCCTCCTCCTTGTGTGCTCTCTATGTGGGTCTTCTCCTGACCTCGCCTTGGTTTGTGATTCATGGGCCCTCTCGACCTTGCATCGGTTCATGTGTTGTGGGTCCTCTTCGACCTTGCTCTAATACCAGATGTGGCATGGTAGTTAGGTGGAGCAATAGAAAAAATGTAAAGTATTATTAACTCACAAAAATGCAGTGTTTACAATGCTTAAATAATAGGAGAATTAAATGCCTTAGAAAACTTAGGGAATAGATAGGGAAGAAGAAAAATAGGGAGGAAAGGAGGAAAGAAAATAGGAGTCAAAATCCCTGCCGTCCATGCCGTCCAATCTGCCCAGTCAGTTGTCGTCCAAGGAGGTAAAAGGGTAAGGTCCAAAGCTTACCGTTGTCAAACAAATTTTTTACCTTTTACTGCTTTAACTTCCAACACTAAATGTCTTGAGATCTTCAAAAATATTCTTTAAAATTTGGAAACCTTCTTTCAAAAAAATTCTTCCTTTTGGGCTTGTTGTTGGATGATGATAATTATCCCAATCCTTATAAGAACCTTCTCCTTGCTTGCAATATTCTTCCTCTAGCTCCAATGGCCACTTATTCAACTTTGCAATGAGACTTTCTCTAGCCTTCTTCTTCTACTAAATTCTCTTGATACCTATTTCCTTTGGGTCTTCTAATTCTGTAGCTCCTCAATTCTTCTTCTTAAAGCTTTAATGAGACCTATTTATCTCTCAAATATTCTAACCATGGAAGTTCTATAATGAGATATCTTTCTTGGATCTCCAAAATTTGTTGCTTCTCAAATCTGCAATAGGACATTTTATTAGTCCTCTTTATTCAATATTCTATCGGGACCTCCTATGTGGGTCTCTTCAATATTAAATGCCAATATTCAATATTCAATGTCAATAGTCGTCAATATTCAATGAGACCTCTTTCTTGGACCTCCTTAATATGCAACTTCTACTCTTTTGCTGCAACTCAAAACTAATCCTTGCACGCGGAACACACATAGACTTTCAGGTAACTGAAGGTGAAATTCTTATCTATCTATTATAGGAATCTTCTCAACTTCTGAGAACTAATTTTCTAAAACAAAAGAACTTAGATAGTAGCAGCTAAATACATTCAAATTTCTAAAATTCTAAAACCAATAAACTTCACTAATTATTCTCAAAACTAATGGAAAGAAATCTATGCTAAGTCCTAGTCTTCACAAGTTTTCCTTCAACCTTGTGGAAAGAATCTAGCCAAATAGGAATTTAGAATCTTCTTTAATCTATCAAAATTTTCAAAAGGACCTTCTTATTGGGTCTCTTAATCTCATCAATGTCAAGGTCTATCTTCAAGACCTGTAATTTCCTTCTATTCTGAATTTGCTCTTGGAATAGGTAAATCTTCAAACTTCCTTGGTTTTCTTTTCTAGAGGTAATTTGTTTAACTTCACTAGTTTCTCCTTAACCAGTGAAAATATCCTTTGTAACTTTAAAACCCGTGCAAGTCAAAACCTTACTATACCTCTGATACCACTATTAGCTTTTGAATCTAAAAACTAAAGATAAAATGACCTAAAGATCTAAAATAAAGTTCCAATACGAAATATAAGATAATTGTAATATTTTAAATGTATAAAACTCATAAATAACTTCAACAATAACTCATAGAATTGCCATTAACAAATGCTTATAAAAATTGTATCTCCAATGAATAAAGATCTCAAGTACCCATACTTACAAATACTCTCAACAACAATACATATATCTTTCACACATACATAGATACATATAAAATGGAATGTAACTCTTAATATGGTGCACCCTTTGGTCTTCACTCTTCTAAAGACTTTTCATCTTCCTATTCTATGGACTCATGTGCACATTTACATTACCAAAATAATTTGCACACTTGTGCATTTATTACATTACATAAAGTAAATACTCACCCTCTAATCTATGAAACTTTCCTAATCTAAAGATGTATCCAATATGGTACATTCCTATGTACCAAATAATGTAATATGTTACAACAACTGATGGGGTTTTATTGATTTGATTGATTGATTGGTGGAGAAGGCGTAATATGTTGAACATCTCCAAGTTATTTGATTGTTTTTTTGATGTGACTGATAGAGAATATGCGATAAATTGAACACCCCCAAGGTAGTTGATTTTTGTTTGATTTATTAATTGATGTGGAAGGTGTGATACCTTGATTGCTCCCAAGATGCTAAATCGTTTGATGTGACTAATGGAGAAGGTGTGATACCTTGCTTAACCACAAATTGTTGAATAATTATTTGTTTGATTTACCTAATTTAATTCAATTTATTGGTTGATTGAACCTTGTTCTTGATTGATGGGGAAGATGCGATACCTAAAAAATTCCTAGGTTGTGATTGATTGTTTACATATTTGATCAATTGATTGAATTAATTTGATTGATTGGTGGGGAAGGTGTAATACCTTGAACATCCTCAATTTTATTACTTGATGGAAAATATGTGATACCTTGAACACCCCTAAGTTGGTTGATGGTTTACGTGTGAATAAATGGGAAGGTGCGATACCTTGAGCATAACCAAGTTGGTTATTTGCTTGATGGATTGAGCTATGTACTAGATTGGTGGGGAAGGTGTGATAATTGAAACATCCCCAAATTGCTTTGTGTTTAGTAACTTGTGGATCATTGATTGATGGTGGCTTGGTGGGGAAGGTGTGATACCTTGAACATCCCCAAGGTGGTTGATGATGGAGGTAAAGTGGAGGAAGAGATGAATTAAGAAGAATGAAGTCGATGGAAGAGGATTATGCTAATGATATGGTGAATTCCTAGCGAGGAAGATATGAGTTAAGAATAATGGAGTTGGTGGAAGGGGGTCATGCTAATAAGATGGTGAATTCATCTCGATCGAGAAGATCTTGTACTTGATTTTAAAATGTGTGATAATCATCAATGTCATAAGCCTATTATCGATGATAGATGCAATAGTGATTTTTATTGTATGATATGAATTTAGGTCTGTTGGGATATATAAGGTGTATGTTAGGTAGGGCAATTATTTTTGCATCCTACAAATTTTAAAATATTGTCGATAAGGGTTCTAATAGGGGCATCCAAATATGTGATGGATGAGGTGGATGAGGTAGATGAGGTCGACTGGAAGGTTGAGATGAAATTGAAGTGGAGGAAGGTGTCATGGAGCAGGATTGAAGAGGTGTTGGAGAGATGTCTTGGTGACTCAATTGTAGCTCAATGTTTGTGATGCTATCCAAGAAATATTGTAGGTAAGGTGGAGATGGAGTTGGAGGGTGTTTTGGTGACTCAATCGTAGCTCAATGTTGTATAGTTAATCTAAGATATGTTGTAGGCCAAGTGAAGGTAGCTACTGGTATTGATGAGGTGGAGGTTGTTGGTATTGTTGATGAGGTGGAGGTTGTTGGTATTGTTGAGGTGGCTGCTAGTATTATTGAGTAGGGGGAGGTTGGTTGTATGCTTTAGAATTGAGAGGTGATGTATGGAGGCTGAATAATTTTGGTAGTAACAGGTAGGTGGTTGGCATGGATTTGGTGGTGGTTAGTAGTGGCTATATGAGGGGTCTTATAGTTGTGTTGGACATCCCTGATGAATATTTTAAAATGGAGATATTAGTACCTGTATTGCAGGTGGTTGGGTGGTCCATGATGGGGATTGTATGAAGAATAATTCTTGGGCCATTAATAAAAAAATAAAAAAAATGTAAAATTTATAAATAATAAAAAAACTAAAACCCACTTAAAAAAATAAAAATAAAAAATAAGAAACCCCTACTTGTTGTCTTGTGTTGTGTTGAAGATTGATAGTTGGTGGTGTCTGTGCTCTACGATCATCTAGGGTCAAATAATTTATGTTTGAGACCATCCAGAGTTAGATGACAATAATATGAGGATGTATTAGATCATATGGTTTCATATGTGTGCGCTGTCTGCAACCTGTGTAAAACCTAAAATACAAAAAATGTCAAAAATTGTAACAACCCAAACATATATCACTTGGTTTTCTATTCTAGTCTTGCTCCCTAAAAATCACTACGAATTTTTTTGTCTCAACATGAGGATTTTATCACAAGTAAACTATTAATCACCCAACATTTAATTAGTATATAGGCATAATTTACTCACTTCGAGATTTATGACCGCTGCAAACGGTCTCTCGAGTGGTCGAGATTGGTAAGATTTCATAAAATATGCCATCTTGTGAACACATTCGTCTCTTTTACTAGAGGTCTATGTTCACGGTATGGGGTTGTCTTTCTAGGACCCATATCACTTAGAAGGGTGGACACATAGTTCCCTGTCTCATAGCATGGAGGACATAGGCTAATTGACCTTTAATTTATCATTTATTTTTCATCACTACTATGTATTTCATAAGCCATGCTAGGGTATAACATTAGTATACATAGTGCCTAATTGAAAGCCAATATTCTATTGGAGTCAATCAAAGCCCACCATTACTCTAGTTCATGACCAGGTATCTTGAGACTAGGTATCTCAGGTCATGTTACAACTAACGATGAGACATCCCAGACCATCTCGTCACTGAACCTTCTCGCTTTGGAGTCTTAGCACTTCTAGAGACGACATACTACTAGCAATTCCCCAATTGAATAGTGAATGTGAGACCCCTCACCGTACTACTTGTATGGTAGCCTAGAATGACGTTCCATTCTACCTTTCGTTACTTGTTCATATCAAAAATACCACTTATCCTATGTAAGTCTGCTAGAAAACAACTATCACCGAATCACAATGACTGCCACTTGCAAATCACCGAATGGGTGGATGTTCATCCGTCTTGGAATCATCAATGTATTGAAAGGATATTCTCCCATCTTGATGAATCTTGAAGTAGTTTTTCTTCCAGTTTGTGGGAATTCAACCCCTTAATGATAATGGTTTTTGGTAAGATTTAATTAAAGTTTATAAAAGTTTAATAATTTTTCTTCTAATAATGAAAGCAAATTCTCTACTTAATTTTGTAGAAATTAAGTATCTAAAAGTAATCTAATCGTACTAAAGAATATTAACTCTAAAGTATATATATATATATATCCAAATTTTAGTCCATTCATGTATTAGGGTATTCACAATATTAAAGTGTCGGACTTGTCTAATGAAACCATTAACCGGTAAAATCAATCTTCTTATTCAACTAAAGATTTAGCCAGTCTCAAGGAGACATTCTTTTAGATAAATTCAACTATATATATATATAGTAAATTAAGTAGATCTTCTACTCTTAAAACAAAAAACTCTTCATAATATTTTTAAACTTTATTCATTTATTAGTTTAATTAGACAATGAAGTAAAGGGTAACTGAAAACACTATACCATAGCTAAATTTCATCTTAATATAAGAATCATACGAATACTAGTTCATATAAATACTAGTCCACTACTTCCTCTTTTAATATATTAAAAGTTTATCATTCCTATTTATTGTAATTTTTCAACATTTCCATATTGAAAGCCAATTCTCTTAATATAAGAATCATACGAATACTAGTTCACTACTTCCTCTTTTAATGTATTAAAAGTTTAAAAGTTTATCATTCCTTTTTATTGTAATTTTTCAACATTTCCATATTGAAAGCCAATTCTCTTTAAAAATAATTATTTCTTGAACTAAATAATTAATATCTAAACTTTTTGGAATAACACGATTATAACAATTTCATTAATTTCCAATAACACGAACCGAGTCTAAAAACCTATATTATATTCATACTAACACCTTACACCCATTGCCCACTAAATTATTTCTTTTATATTCTTTAATAGAAGAAAGTCAAACATAAATTAAGTAAACATATTAAATAATTATTTTCAAAACAAATATGACACTAAATCACTTTCATTAAAGCTTTAGAAATTCCTAAAATTTTTCTTTTACAGTCAAAGCGTGTTAAACTTTGATTAACTTCTAATTTATTAATGTCATATGGAAATTACCAAGCATATAAATATTAAGTAAGTAGGTCTATTGTTTTACTTCCTTATAAAATTAACTTATTAACACAATCATCTTTCTAAAACCCAACCATATAACTTTTAAACTTTAAAGCTTTATGAGCTATACATCATTAAACTCTAGCACACAATCATCAAACAACTCTCCTAAGAAACATATGTTAAAATTATGTTTAACTAATAAATTTTTTTAAGAAAGCAAACTATGTTTCGAAAGATCTATTTAACTAGACTAATATTTTTTTCTTCTTTAATTTCAAAGTAAATTAAATAAGAATATAAAACAATTTCAAACTATCTTGCTTTCTAGGTTTTGCATATTAAGAAGCTTGTCATATATATACATATATATTAAAGATGGTACAAACACGCTAGAACTGATGTAAGCGCAACTCAAAGATTAAGAATCTTGTGGTTCAGGATAGAAGAGTTTTTTTTTTTTTAAATTTTTGAGCATGCTTTCATTCGATTATCTGCAGGTTCTATATTTCATTTACCAAGGTGACCTATGATTTTGCGAGAGCAAACCTTCACCAAAAGTCTTAAAAAGAAATCATTGAATAAATCAAATACGTTTTTAATTATTTTAGAACCTTACACAAAGCATTTAAATCATTCACACTCAATTACTTTAAATAATCTCTACAGAAGAGGGTTCTTATGGTGGTACGCATTTAACATTTATAAACTAATTTTTGAATTAATCTACTGAAATGTCTAGGATTGTTATTTGACATTCTTAATGTAATAGAAAACATTATTTTTTAAAACATTTTAAATATTATTACTACGAAAGTAATCCTAGCTCTTTTATTAACCTCCTTATCATTTTATGGATAACTTATATAAATAATCACCTTCTATAATCAACTATATATAATAATTAAGCTTTGCAATACATATATTACAAACTTATAACATGCTCAAAAATCAAATCCAAACACCCCAAATTCTCTGAAAAGGTAAAACTGTTACTGTTTTTCCATGGTGAATGAGGTGAACCAGCACACATACAAGAACTTTATGTTTCTATCTCTATAACAAAAGATAGAGCCAAACGGTCAAATTAAAGCTTAAGCGATGCAAATTCCAAGGTATACTTTAACAATTTTAGGGGATCGGGTTCTTTCACAATTCCAATCTGAGACAAGCCATAAATCAACATGCAATTCAAGTGGTCGACTGATCGTTTAGAGATACTCAGCCATCTTATGCAGCTCAGAACACAAGACTTTTGATACAGGCAATACGAGGTCAAGTACTACCTACATACAACAAAGGGTTCGATGTTTACACAACATCATTTTTATTGCAAGAAATGAAAGTTTAATTAGCAAAGAAAATCAAGGTAATTATGAAAAATAAATGAATACGATAAGACCCCTATTTATAACATTTATAAATATTATCCAAAACGGCTGGCAAGGTAAAATCATTTTGCACAGATACTAATTATTGCTAAGTTCAATAAAAAGGGTTGATTTGGCAAAGATCAAACTTCACTATAACATAACATATGTTCACATTTTCCAATAGTTAAAGCTGGGTTTACACCATCATCCTATGTTTTCAAGTGAGACAACTTTTTAAAGGTGAGTTTATATTTAAAGTACTTTAAATATTTTGGCAACTATGTTGATTTCAGCTAAAAGGAAGTAAAACTGTAAACAAATGCTGCACTAATGCACTGTGAACGTCGCCACTAAATTCCAATTTTTATTAACTTAAAAGAAATCTAAAATTGGTGAAGAATTATTTGCAACTGACGTGCTTCACAAAGGATCTGAACAACCTTTATTTAGTTTAATGAATACAATAACATTACAGTATGCTTCATTAATTGAATGTAAGAAATACACTTAGTTTTAAACTTTTGGTAAGGTCTACTGAACATACGATTATTCATCTATCTCAAACTACTAATATTTTTCCAAGCTACCGTAGAAGGTTCTGGCGCATAGCGGATTCCCACCGGGAAGGAAAACCAACTATCCTAGCTATGAACACTCAACAAGGCTCCACCGATTTCTTTTCTCACTCAGTAGCAGTGACCCAACACTGATGGTCTTCTTCATGAAAGATGGGAAGATAGATGGTGTGCAGGAATGGGTCAGCACGACCTTGATGTATGCAAGCTATAATGCATTCAACACGCAGAGATAAACATATAAGCAATCTATTGATGCAACCTTTACTTAAGCATTCATATATCATATTTATTATATATATATATATATATATATATATATATATATATATATATATATATATATATATATATATATATATATATATATAGCATTGTGGTATTATATAATTCAGCGTTCTTCTTCAGAAGTTACACAGAAGCAATCAAATATTAAATAGTTAAGGTCTCACTCTCATTCAGCAATGATTTTGTCTGTGTTTTGACAGAAAAGGTTTGTAAAGAAGCATCCAAAGTATTATATAAAATTGCAGACCCTTAAACTCCTTTTAAATTATTAAACTAACATGCTATTTATTCAACATAAATTTATAATATAAACCAATCCTTGCTCAACAACCAGCAGCATAATACTATTTCGTTCAAGCACATAACATATAACATGAGAAATGGAATGAAATGGCATGGAATTCTTTAAATGATAGAAATTTGTATGCCACGAACCTCGCGGAAGAACACCTTCCTCATCAACCATTTAGAGAGATCTCTCACGAAAAGTTATCCCTTGCTTAAATAAAATGAGGAAGGTATTAACAAAACGCCACGCAAGTCTACCATGCAAGAGAATAGGTGGAAAAGATTGTCAAGTGGCAATAGATTTTAGGCCTAACTAATAAGGCAATGCTTAAATTTTACTTTATTATTATTATTATTCATTTATTTAATATTTATATTATGTCATTTATATTTTTAATAATTTTTTGTTATGCTCAAATGTGAGCTTTTATATATATATATTATATATTATTTTTATTATATATATAATTTTATTATTATTATTATTTTTAAAAGTATATAAATATTTGAATACTTATTTTATATAATCACAAAATCAAATTCAATCAACAGGTAGTTGAAAATGAATTCTCTCAATCTAATGTATGTAAAATGCAGTAAAACTTCATCAAGCAAACATGCATATGATACAACAAACAAGATGCTCCTATATGAATTTTTCCTTAGTGAGCTTCCATGTACTCACAGGCCATTGTACGCATAATTTTTCACCTTACCTCTCATGAACACCACTATATTTTTGCCTGAAGGTGGGAACCATGAGCTACTATTCTGTTCTATTTGTGGTGAATCCTATTCTTGCATCCACAAAATTTCATTAGTAGTATCTGATCTTCAATAATATTAGCAAGCTAACTAGATGATAAATTGGGTGGGATGTTACAAAAACACCAAAATGCAACAAGAGTAATAAGCATTGAAAAAATATCAAATAACTTAAACTATTGTACAAGCAAAAGTTAAAGGAAAGGTTCCACCATGATCACCATATTGTAGATAAAAAAATTACACCATAGTAATGAATTAAAAGGAATGTAACATTTATGTATTCTATTTTTATTTCATTTTAAATCCATGACTCATTTTGGAAGGCCCAAAAAATGTTACTAACCAATTGCAGTGTACGTGTGTGCAGGTATTCAAATCTAAATCAAATCCAGCGAAGCGGATCTAGATCCAATAGATCTGACACAAATCAAGTAGATCTAGACCAAATCTAGATCCAACACACATCTAAGTAATAGATCTAACGTAGATCCTGATCCACAATTGATAGATCCAAATCTTGATCTAGATCCAACACAAATCCATGCAGTAGATCTAGTGGATGTAACGTAGATCCAGATCCATAACTAGTAGATCCAGATCTAGTGAAGCAGTGGTCATAAAAATCCCACCCATCAAATTTTGTAGCAGAAGAACACTGAATGCACCATATTTATTTGTAAAAGGGAATCAATCCCTCCATACTTGTACACCCCGCGAGGGTTTGATATTTTAATAAAAAAATAACAAAAAAAAAATAATGTTGATCTATAAAAGGAAGATATTAAACTGCAAATAACTAGATATTACCTTTCCTTCTTGTTGTTGCTGGGCTACACTATGCTGCATCTAAATGTTTACGCATAGGCTATTTTGAGATGTTGACCATTTAGGAGGCTATCAACTTCATCTATGGACTATCTAGAGTAGGATGAATGCAACCAAAGATCATTTGATGTTAGATGATCAAGAGTTGTGATGTCCTACCACTACCAAAAGTTGGATCTGGGTTTGCAAAATGATGTGATCGATATTTGGCACAAGATATGGATGGTTGAGTATGATTACGTAAGCAATTGGATGTGAATTTGACTTGGATTTTTGTCAATATGCATGTACCTGTACCATCCTCATGCTCTAAGAAGGAGGAGAGAGTGCATTTATAGAGCTTTTAGGGGGAATGGATGAGGTGGTGACTCAACCAGTTAAGTGGTGTAACTAAAAGTTGCCCTTTGCATTGATATTATCACCAAGGATGCATGCTTGCAAAGAAGATATACCTACCTTGGAGATATCACTGGATATGTACACCTCGAAGTTATCACCAAGAATACACATGTAAATTGCGATTGATATGTTCTTTAGAATCTTCACTAGATAATGTGTGTATTGGATATGCATATTAAACTGAGTGTGTATGCTAAACTAAGTGTGCATGTGAATTAAAAATGCATATTAAATTAAATTAAATATGCATATTAAATTAAATGTGCATGTTTGTTTGCATATGCTTATTTGAACTAATTATGCATTTAAATTAAATGTGTATATTAATTTAAATGTGCATGCTAAACTATGTGTGCATGTTGGAATTGCATACATTTTTAAAATATCCAATGTGCGGATGGAGGTGTAATTGTGAGTTGTGGTAAGTGCAATGAAATAGAGTTTAATTTTGAAGAAGGGTAATCATTTCTTGCACGTAATTGAATTGGGGGATGTGAGGTGGAACTAGAGTGAAGTGGAGGTGATGTGGAAGGGGAATAGAAGGGTGAATGTTCCTGTAAGGAGGGGGTGAAGATGTGTAGCCTAGGCATTAATTAACTAATTAATTAATTAATACTTAGGTGAATGAATATTTAATTTAATATTAATTTAATTAATATTAAATATACTAATTAATTGTTATTAACTAATTAGTATATAAGGTGCTTAATTTTGGTGTCTATACTTTCCTCAAAGAAAATATGTGTGGTAGCAACCCCTTTCCTATAGAGCAAGCCTTTACCCATTGTTATATATCCAATGATTACCCACTTCCTAAGTAAATCCTATCTAATATGGTATACATAGGTAAGGATTTGGGGCCACAACATAAAGGTATTCAAGAGCCTTTGGAAGTTGAGCTTTGGCTTGAGCAATGTGGCATAGGTTACATACCCAAAAAAAACCAACCCTTACCAATTGATGATGATCAAGTCATTACTTATGCTGAATTCATGGATCATCATGGCTTGCAATGGAGTAATGAGGATGAGGGACTGCAATCCCCATCTAATATATAATTTTACAATATGATAACCTTAGTTCCTCCTTGGATTCATTCAGTTTTTATTTTTAACAATGACACTCTTTTCAAGAATAAGAATATCCATAAGCTTTTTGCTAAGTACAAGATTCAACACAAGTGGTCAACTCCATATTACCCCTAGAGTAATGGTTAAGCTAAAAAATCCAACAAGTCTTTAGTTAAGATCCTTAATAAGTTGATAAGTATGACTGGTGACGACTAACATATCCAATTGTATCCCGCCTTATGGGTATACTAGCGTACGAACTCCTACAAGTGCATGCTCTTATATCTTGGTCTACAACACTGAGGTAATTTTCTTGTTTGAGTTAGAGGTTCCTTTGTTGTGCATATTTTTGCAAGATGCTTGGATGAACAATGAGTATCATTTAGATTATTTAAACAAGTTGGATTTGTTAGACGAGAAGTGCATCCATACCTTAGAGCATCTTTGAACCTATCAAAATAGGTTCAAGCGATCTTACTCTAAGAAAGTTTGCAATTATTATTTTGAGGTTGGGGATCTTATCCTCAAGGAAAACAAAAAGAACACTAATGCTCGATCAAACTTGAAAGGCAAGTTTTAGCCCAATTGGCTAGGCTCCTTTATCATAATGACTAAGTTTGGCTCAAGATCTTATTGTTTGACAATGTTAGATGGTAAAGAACTTAAAGAACCAATGAAAATAATGCACCTAAAATAATATTATGCATTATTTCACATCATAATTATTCATATTGAATTTGGTTTGCTTGTTCATACTATTGAGCAAGGTGCAACGACAATATTGTCATTGTTGTCAACACACTCAGATGGACAAGTTGATGCAATGGACAGTTGTTCGGAGGTTGTTCGGAGTATGTAAAGTGGTCTTCAATTATTATGAGAATATTTGTGATGTTCAAGTGAAGTTGTTATAGGTTGTTCGTGCAAATTTGCAAAAGTTGTAAAAATCGTCAGGAAGTTGTCAAAGTAGCAAAAAAGGAAGTTGTCAAAGTGGCAAAACATCAATGGAATGTGTTGGACAGACCCAAATACTATTTGGAGGTTTTTTGATCATTAGCAAGTGTGGTTGCAGTTTTGGAACGACCGGTTGCTTCGCTGGTGCATTGTTGGTTATGAAACTGTAGCTGTAAAATCTGCGTTAGAGGTCACTTTGTGGGAGGAATATTAAGAAATCCATGAGGAATTGGACCTCAAATTTTTTATTGGAGGTATCTGGATATACAGAGAGATTAATTTTTAAATTTCAGCCCAAAAGGAATCCGGAGGAAGAAACGGTGAGCGCTGCAAAATGGCTCTGGAGCACTTTTTGTAGTTTATGTGATAGGTGTAAAATCAACGTCAGAGGCCACTTTTTCGGAGGTATATTAAGCAATATGTGAGGAATAAAACTTCAAAATTTTTACTGGAGGTATTCTGATATACAGAGAGCTTATGTTTTAAATTTCAGCCTGGACGGATACTTGAGCAGGAAATGGTAGTAGTTGCAAAATGCCTCCGTAGCACTTTTTCCAGTTTTGGGCAGCCAAGTGCTTTTGTGCTCGAATACTCAAATTCATATTTTCTTGTTCCTGAATGTGACGTTTAAGTGTTGTTTCATGTATAGCTCATCGAACTGAACATATTTTCTTTTTGGTCGGAGTAATTTCGAGGCCTCCAAGTGTGAGAACGAGTAATGTGCACAACACTTTGTCCGTGAACTGTTTGACAAAATGCCTCTTCAAAATAAAAGTGAAATTTAAAAAGGTCATAACTTTTGATCCGTAACTCCTTTTGAGTCCGTTCTTTTTCCAGTGTGTGTAGAATTTTAAAATCTAGAAGAATGTTATATCTCCCAAAGGATACATTATTGAATGCTGAAATGGTCATCTTGCAACTCGAAATTTATTAGGAAGTTGAAAGTGTTTGAAGTTAAAAGTATTGCAAAAATGTTTTTAAAAGGAGTTAGTGTGAGTATAGAAAATGGTGTGAGATAGAGATTCAGATCATATGATATTAGTCAGAGTGGATGTGTATAGAGAAGAAATGAGCTAGACCACTTAGGATCTTTTGGAACAGAGATCATATTTTCTACTACAGTTTTTGTTTTTGCCAAGTGGGTGATTGGCGATTGAGGTCAGTGCTCTTTGCAGTTGGTGCTGCTAAAGTCCGGGTTGGTTGGTGTCATTCCCTGTAGTTGGTGCTGTAAAAATATTGTAAAGACAAAACATTTTCAAGGCTGGATTTGGATGGGAGTCCAAACAGTCCATTGACACATTGGTTTTCCCACATCAGGTTTTCACTATAAATCTGGTGTTATGTGATGCATGTTTGTGTGATTGCTTGTTTTGATTTGATTTCATAATTTGATTAAATTTTTAATACACACTGATTCACCCCCCCTCTCAGTGTCACGCTTAGTTCTACAATTGGTATCAAAGCGAGGTTCCTGAAAAAACTTAATTGGCTAGGGTGATCTTAGAAGTGACACAATGGCAGGTGGTGAACGATTCTCATCAAACAAAGCACCATTGTTTGATGGAACTAATTACACATTTTGGAGACTCAAGATGTAGACATATCTTTGTGCTTTGGGATACAACATTTGGGATTCAGTAGACAGTGGATACACAATACCCACCACTTCTCCAACCGATGTTGTTGGTAAGAAACTGTTTGAGAATGACTCAAAAGCAAAGAATGCTATCATGTGTGGATTAGTGGATAGCAAACTGGTAAAGATTATGGGTTGTAAAATGGTAAAGGAAATATGAGACAAACTAAAGAGCATTCATGAAGGAGATGATAAGATCAAGGAGGCCAAGTTACAAAAACATCGAGCTTAGTTCGAAGGATTGAATATGAATGAGGATGAGAATATAGAGGCATATATACTGAGAGTTAATGAAGTCATCAATGCTATTAGAGGACTTGGAGAGGAAATCAAAGACCGATAATCATCAAAAAGGTATTAAGATCTCTTCCTCAAAGGTTTGATTCTAAAGTTTTAGCTATAGAAGAAGCTAAAGATCTGAATTCTTTTAGTATGTATGAGATGTATGGCTCCTTGACTGCATATGAGATGAGAATAGAAAAATATAAACCTATATATAGAGAAGCTACTTTTAAATCCCATAAAAATATGAAAGCAAAACAAGAATCCGAGGAAGAAGAGACATCAGATGAAATGGAAGCAAACTTTGTTCGAAAACTAAAAAGGGAAAAAGAAAAATACAGAGGAAAGTTATCGTTTAAATGTTTCAACTATGGAGGTGTTGGGCATTTTGCATCTAAATATCCACTTAATGAGAAGAACAAAAGTGATGAAGGATCACACAGAGAAAGAAGTGACTGGAAGAAAAAATCAAATTTCAGAAAAGGTAACTTCAAGAAGAAAAGTTTCATCTCCAAGAATGTGAGTTCATCAGAAGACAAATTCAGTGAGGATTCTGAAAAAGAAATAGGTGAAGCTATTTTCATGGCATTCGAAGAAGAAAAACTAGAAAAGAACAAGAATGTGATGAAGAAGAAATTGACGTAGAAGTGAATTTGGAAGATGAACTAATTGCCATTTTGGATGAATTAAATACAGAAAGAAAAATGAATAAGAAAATTTCAAGAAAGCTTGAGGATGCAAATGAAATAATAACAAGTTTGAAAGTGCAGATAGAAGAATCCAAGAAGATCTCTGAAGATCTCAAAGTGCAAATAACCATGAAAATAGATTATTACAACAAGTTAGAAGAAAAGGTTATTGGTTTAAGGATGCATCTAGAAGAGATGAATAAGAAAATTAGCTCTTATCACAAATGTGAACAGAGTTCTATGAAGTTGGATAAGATTATAAAGAACCAAAAGACTACAGACATCAAATTTGGTTTGGATTTTTACGAAGGAGAATCGTCAAATCGATCAAAGGCCACAAATGAAGAATCCACAAAGAATTAAGAAAAGAAAAATGTTAATCAAGCAAAAATGAATCATGCAAAGGAAAGCAATAATGCAAGGCAAGAAAGGAGAATTGACAATGATGGTTTCACCAATGTCACACATCAAAGAAGAAGAAGATTTATGGCTCGTACAACAACATGGCAAAGACTACCACCCATGTTCAATAATCCCTTTTATGGTTACTATTTTTAATGCAATGGTTATGGACATAATATTTCATATTGTAAGTATAATGTAGGACCAAGGAATTTTGCCAATAGAAATTCTTTTTCACCTTTGATGGATTATGCAGTAGAATGTTATAACTGTCATGAATTTGGGCATATTGCAAGAAATTATAGAAGTACATTTGCATCAATCAATTTCAGAGAAGAAAATATCAGCCAAATGGAATAAGACAAAATAGAAAATTTCCCAAAAAACATGAATAAGATACCGAAAAAGAAAAGCCTAAACAAGAGCCCAAAACTGTAATCAAATCGGAGTGGAAAGAAAAAAAGAAACCTAAGGAAGAAAATGAATCCTTAATCGTACAGACGACATTTAAAGTGCAGAATAAATATGCACCATGTATACTTGATAGTGGATGCTCAAGTCATATGATAGGTGACAAACAAAAATTTGAGAAGCTGCAACAATATGAAGGTGGTTCAGTGGATTCAAAAAAAATGATGGAGCTAAGATAGTTGGCAGAGGTTCAGTTAAGATTAGTGATGGAAAAATAAGGTTAGAATAAGTCTTTTTTGTGGTTGGTCTAAAGCAGAACTTGTTGAGTGTAATTCAGATTTGTGACAGAGGTCATGATGTGATCTTTAAGAAGCAGGGTTGTGAAATTAGAAAGGCAAACAATGGGAAGTTGATAGCAGTTGGATCAAGGACATTTGGCAATCTGTACACTCTCTCGGAGACTTTATAAGGAGCTTGCTTGATTGGATAGGAAGAAGAGAATTGGTTGTGGTACAAGAGGCTTGGCCATATCAGTTTTGAAAATCTAGTAAAAATCAATTCAAAGAAAGCAATGAGAGATATTCCCACCATTGGCAAACCATCAAATAACATTTGTGGTTCATGTCAAAAAGGGAAGAAAACTAGAGTCTCATTTAAAACAAAAGAGTACTACATGAGAAAACCTTTGGAACTAGTACATACTGATTTATGTGGACCCATGAGAACACAAAGCATAAATGATGATAAATATTTCATGTTGTGTATAGATGACTATTCCAGGATGACATGGGTATTATTTTTGAAGCATAAATCAAAAGCTTTCGAGATGTTCAAGGTTTTCAAAAACCAAGTTGAGAATAAAATAGGAAAAAGGATTAAATGTTTAGGTCAGACAGAGGAGGAGAGTTCATTTTAGAGGATTTCATAGAGTATTGTGAAAAAAATGGCATCAGGAGACATTTTTCAACAGTTAGGACACCTTAGTAGAATGGTGTGGTAGAAAGAAAGAACAAGACAATGCAGGAAATGACATGAACTATGTTGACTGAGAGCAAAGTAGCAGATAAATTTTAGAAAGAGGTAGTCCATACTATGGTATACATCCAAAATAGGTGCATGTTGAGGACACATGAAAGCAAAACTCCTTATGAGTTGTGGTTTGGTAAAAAGGCAACAACAAGATATTTTAAAGTTTTTGGTAGCAAGTGTTACATCAAAAGAACTGAATAAAACCTTGGTAAGTTTGAATATAGAGCGGATGAAGGCATTTTTATTGGCTATTCATCAAAAATCAAAGCTTATAAATGTTACAAAAAGAGGCTAAGAAAAATTGTGGAAAGTGTCGATGTTAAAGTTGATGAAGGGAACGAGTAATTAGCTATGAAGAGAACTACCCAATTTATGAAGAGGCCATTGAAGGAGACAAGGAAGAGGAAACAGAAAAGAAATCAAGAATTGACTTAGAGGATTCAAAAAGTGATTCATAATTCGAAGAAAACAAGAAATTCAAAACAGGTAGCTGGCAAAAAGATCATCCTAGAGAGAAAATAATTGGAGACCCCACAGTTGGTGTTCAGACAAGAAGAATATTAGTAACTACTCTTTACTATCCAGCATTGAGCCCAAAAATGTTGCCGAAGCAAGCAAAGATGAAAGTTGGGTAAAGGCAATAAATGAAGAATTAGATCAGATCGAGAAAAACAAGACATGGGAGTTAGTACCAAGACCCGCAAATAAACATGTAATCGATACTAAATGGGTCTTTCGAAAAAAATTGAATGAAGACGGATAGGTAGTTAGAAACAAAGTAATATTGGTATGCAAAGGGTATCCGCAATTTGAAGGTATTGACTTCGAGGAAACCTTTGCACCTGTGGCCAGACTAGAGGCAATTAGAATATTTCTTGCTTTAGCAATTTACAAGAATTTCAAAGTTTATCAAATGGATGTGGAATCAGCATTTTTGAATGGAAAACTTGAATAAGAGGTTTATATTGAGCAGCCAGAAAATTTTCAGCTTGGTGATGATCCCAACTTGGTTTGCAAGTTGAAGAAAGTGTTATATGGCTTAAAACAGGCACCCCGGGAATGGTATGCAAGGCTAGACAATTATCCTACTCAGCAAGGGTTCAAGAAAGGTATGGTGGACAGTAATTTGTATGTCAAAACAAAAAATGGTCATCATATTGTTGTTGTTATATACATAGATGATATCATATTTAGCAGCAACAAAGATGAGTTGTGTAAAGATTTTGCAAATAAGATGCAGAAAGAGTTTGAAATATCAATGATTGGTGAAATTTCGTATTTTCTTGAATTGCAAGTTAATAAAAAAGAGGACATATTTATTTCTTAAATCAAATATGTGAAAGAGATGTTGAAAAAGTTCACAATGGAGGATTGCAAGCCAGTTAGCACTCCCATGATGATAGGTTGCAAGTTGAGCAAGGATGACAAATCTCCACCTGTTGATCAAACTATGTACATATCCATTATTGGGAGCTTATTGTACTTGACAACTACTAGACCGGATATTTTGCAGGCAGTATGCATGGTAGCACAATTTTAGGCTAGTCCTAAGGAGACTCATGTGACAACATTAAAGAGAATTTTTAGGTACCTCAAGGGTACTATGGAGTATGAGTTATGGTATCCGAAAGGTAAGGACTTCACCCTTATTGTGTATTTAGATGTAAATTGGGCAGGATGTGTAGATGACAGGAAGAGTACCAGTGGAGGTGCATTCTATCTTGATGATAATCTTGTTGCATGGCATAGCAAAAAGAAGGAGTCAGTCTCATTATCCATAGTAGAGACAGAGTATACTGCAACGACATCATGCTGTACATAGGTACTTTGGATGAAGCAAACTTTGAAGGATCTTAGAAAAAATTTTAGTGAGCCCATCTCCATCACGTGTGACAATACAAGTGCAATCAATATCTCAAAGAATCTAGTTATGCATTCTTGCACAAAACATATTGCTATCCGATACCATTTTTTGAAGGAAAAAGTTGCGAAAGGTGAGGTTAAGTTGGATTTTGTTCCAACAACAGAGCAAGTAGCGGACATATTCACCAAACCATTTCCCAAGGAAGTATTTGAGTACCTTCACGATAAATTGGGAGTGGTCACACTTCCCAAGCATTAACTAGCTATCGGGGTCACATTCTCAGGGGGGCATTTGTGTCTTTGTTTATCTTTTTTCTCATGTTTGTGATTTTTGCTAAGTGTAATAATTTTTGCCTGAGAATGTTGTGCATGGACTTAGGGGGAGTTTGCAGTAGCCCTTTGGTCTTGTTGTCAAAGGGGGAGAAGAGTTACAAGAAATTGTGCATGTGTTGCCAACAATTCCAAAGGGGGAGATTGTTGAGCAAGGTGCAGCGACAATATTATCATTGTTGTCAACACACTCAGATGGACAGGTTGATGCAGTGGATAGTTTTTCGTAGGTTGTTCGGAGTATGTACAGTGGTGTTCAATGATTATGAGAATGTTTGTGATTTTCAGGTGAAGTTGTTATAATTTGTTCGTGCAAATTTATAAAAGTTGCAAAAATCGTTAGAAAGTTGTCAAAGTAGCAAAAAAGGAAGTTGTAAAAGTGGCAAAACGTTAATGGAATGTGTTGGATAATCCAAGATACTATTTGGAGGTTTTTTTATTATTAGTAAGTGTGGTTGCAATGTTGGAATGATCGTTTGCTTTGCCGGTGCATTGTTGGTCATGAAATTGCAACTATAAAATCTGCTTTGGAGGTCACTTTATGGGAGGCATAATAAGCAATCCATGAGGAATTGGACCTAAATTGTTTTACTGGAGGTATCTGGATATACTTAGAGATTAATTTTTAAATTTCATCCCAAATGGAGTTCGGAGGAAGAAACGGTGAGCGCTGCAAAATGGCTCTGGAGCATTTTTTGCAGTTTATGTGATGTGTAAAATCATCGTCAGAGGACACTTTATCGGAGGTATATTAAGAAATATGTGAGGAATAAAATTTCAAAATTTTTACTGGAGGTCATCTGATATATAGATAAATTATATTTTAAATTTCAGCCAGAATGGAGACCCGAGGAAGAAATGGTAGCAGTTGCAAAATGCCTCTGTAAAACTTTTTCCAGTTTTGGAATTTCGAGGCCTTGAGTATTTGAGTATATTTGCACAACACTTTGGAGGCCTCCAAGTGTGAGAACGAGTAATGTGCACAACACTTTCGAGGCCTCCAAGTGTGAGAACGAGTAATGTGCACAACACTTTGTCCGTGAATTGTTTGACAAAATGCCTCCAAAATAAAAGTGAAATTTAAAAAGGTCATAAATTTTGATCCGTAACTCCTTTTGAGTCCGTTATTTTCTAGCACATGCAGAATTTTTAAAATCTAAAAGAATGTTATGTCTCCTAAGGGAAACATTATTGAATGTTGAAACGGTCATCTTGTAGCTCGAAATTTGTTAGGAAGTTGAAGTGTTGGAAGTTAAAGGTATTGCAAAAAAGTTTTTAAAAGGAGTCAGTGTGAGTACAAAGAAGTGTGTGAGATTGAGATTAAGATCAGATGAGATTAGTCAGAGTGGATGTGTAGATAGAAGCAATGAGCTAGACCACTCAGGGTCTTTTGGAACGAAGATAATATTTTTTACTACAGTTTTTGTTTTTATCGAGTGGGTGCTTGGCGATCGGGGTCGATGCTCCTTGCAGTTGATGTTACTAAAGTCTGGGTTGGTTGGTGCCATTCCTTACAGTTGGTGCTGCAAAAATATTGTAAAGACCAAATATTTTCAAGGTTAGATTTGGATGGGAGTCCAAACAGTCCATTCGCACAGTGGTTTTCCCACATCAGGTTTCCACTATAAATCTAGTGTTATGTGATGCATTTTTAAGTGATTGCTTGTTTTTATTTTATTTCATAATTGGATTAAATTTTTAATACACACTGATTCACCCCCCATCTCAGTATCACACTTAGTTCTACATTCTAGAAGATAGAATGTCTCTGAAAGAGGTTGCAAATAGACAAAAGAGCTATGTAGATAAAAATAAAACTCCTAGACAATTTGTAGTAGGGGATAAGGTATTTTTGAGGGTCAAAGCATAAAAAAATCTATTAAATTGTCTAAATATGTTCCATCTCAGTAGAAATATGAAGGGGTCGATCTACCTAAAAAATGGTTCCATCTCTCTAGTCCTTGGCTGGAGAGATCCCGAGCATTGAAGTTGCTTGAATAGTAGCAGGATGATGAGGAATCTGTGCAACTGACACTCTTTTCATTTGCTCCTAGGGATCCCCTAGTAATGTATGCTTGGGATGACTTCACATAAGAACAGACAACATGTGGCAATGTCAATAGTTCTCTAAGATAGGTTTCATAAATTTGTAGGTTCTCAGAGTTTTTTTATTATCTATAATTTTTTAGGTTAACAGCTTAGGGTTCATATTTGTTTCCTCTATTTTAATTTCAAGTTTGTTTGTGTAATCCCCAAATCCTTGTTTTTGATTTTGAATGGAGTATCAAGTTGATATTTTGGGGTGTGCTTCCATATCACCTACCTTTTTGTGATTATTGTAACTATTATTTTTTAATAATATAAGGCACTTTTCAAGAAAAAAATCTAAAAATAATTGTTTCATATTTACATTACAAAATGCAACATATAGTGTTTTATTATATGACGATGATATAATTGTTGTTGCTTGTACTCATCGAGATGTTGACTCTTTCTATAGGGAAAATATATCACATCCCAAGTTCTTTGATCCTAAAAAATGAAATAAAATTAGAAAAGAAGTACGTAGCATTTGTAAGCCATCATTATATTTAATATTATGATTTATTTATCATTTTTAAATAACAATGACTAGCTTGCTCTCACAATTACAACAACTTCCTAGAGTAGAATGAAGGAAGATATCACTAGGAAGAGGGCAAAAAATATAGAAGTGAATAACTAGAGAGATAAGCACACACAAACCATGACATAGAGCATCAAGTTCTAGAATAGGATTCATGGATGCTTAAGTAAATCCTATTTTTGTTTTGATAATTGATTTTTTATAGGATCATTTTTCTTGGACACTTTTTTTATCTTAATTATATGAATTATTATATAATTGCTAGGAAAAAATAGAGGGATTAGTAACAAATGAAAGAGAACCATGAATTAAAATTAATTTATGTTTTCCCCATTGGCATTATTATTTAATAGGGTGGTCACCTCCACCTTAGCTTTTAGTGGATACCTAATCCATAAAAAACATTTTACCTCACTTATATATGTGTCACCGAATAAAGGACCCATTTTTCCTCACCTATTTAACTATAATTTTAGGTCACTGAAGAGTATTCCTTAGAAGTTATGTGTTTTTCTTGAGAAGAGGGTGGAGGTAGAGTGGAAATATGATTGTTTACTCTTCCTCCTCGTGAATAAAGTCACACTTGTTTGTAACCATAAATTATTCTAGCTTTCTATAATACAAACCTTGGAATTTGGAAAATAGTTGAGGGGCATATTAGTTTACCCTAAATAATGTTTATATGCCCACCCTGACTCATTCCTTACATGACTAAAAGGAGGATAAGAGAGGTGAGAAGACTTGGAAGGAAGACAAATAAAATATCTTAGGTCATATATTAGGATCTTGATAAGCATGGATGATTCTATCTCCTTTTATTCCTATGTTTGCATATTATTATAGCTCAAATACAATGGTGGGTACTCCATATGTTGTTGCATTTTATGTCTTGGAAGAAGGAAACTGTACATTTTGACTAAGCATAAAATTTGATCTAGTATTCCATATGGGGTACCATGCATGTTATTTCATAAAATACTACTTTATATATATTTATTTTGAATAATACAAGCATGCGTTTGACTAAATATGAAGTTGAATAACACAATATTATATTGAGAGGGGGGCTGAACAATATAAGACCACTTTTTACTTTTTCTTCCAATTCAATATTATGTTGTGTATAAATAGCAATATCAATAGTAGTAATTAAAGCAATGCATAAAATACCATACACAATAGAGACACCACAATTTACGTGGTTCACCTAATGTGGTCTACTCTACGGAGAAAATATTTTACTAAAACTTTCTCAATCAATATATTTGAGAATCACTCCCAATTACAATGTTTATGGATCTATGTCCAAAGGAGATGTTGATCCCCTAATCTCAAGTTCGTGGATATCTTCCATAGGAGAACTCTTTCCCATTCTGCTTTGGATATGTGATCTTCTAGAAGACTCTATCTCTCAGCTGCACTGAGTGGTGGACCTCTCTCCACTTGAAGACTCCTCACTTAGATCTATCTTCAACTGTGCTGGCTGCTAGATCTCTATCCACTAAGACTCTGTCCTCTATACTATGTCATCTCCAGATCTCTATCAATAGGCTCACTAAGAACCTGATCAATAGGCTCACACAGAACCTACTTAACAAGCTCACACAAAGCTTGTCAAATCTGCTCAAGCAAGCTCACCAAGAATTTTCCCAAATCTGCTCTAACAAGCTCATCAAGAACTTGCCCAAATATACTCCAACAAGCTCAATAAAAACTTGTCCAAATCTATCCCAAATATGTCCACAAATCTATCCCAAAATTGTCCCAAAACTATCCACAAATCGACCCATAAATCTGCCCCAAAATTGTCCACAAAGCTTTCTCAAAACTATCCACAAATGCCTTCTCAAAGGCTCAATCAATCATGCTCAAGTAGCACTCAAATATCATCCATAAATCTATCAAGGCAAAGCTCAAAGATGAACTCAAAAATGAATGGCAATGTACTCTTCAATTGATGACAACAATGATTCACAATGATCTCAACTCAAATCAACTCATAGAAGCATAAAGAGAATTGTTAGAGACTCAATATGTTCTAGGCTCAATATCAACTCAACTCAACTCAAATCAACTCATAGAAGCATAAAGAGAATTTTTAGAGACTCAATATGTTCTAGGATCAATCTCAACTCAACTCAAATCTTATAGAACCATAAAGAGAATTGTTAGAGACTCAATATGTTCTAAACTCAATCTCAACTAATCACCACAAGGGACAATTCTTCCTCACACAACCCTAGTCCAAGTATGTATCAACCAACTCAAATGTTTCCAACAATGCTCAACCACACATCTCACATAACAATGATACTCATATTATTTTATAACTCATGTTCTTTCACAACCAATGGGCTTCAACAACTATGCTTATAAAACAAAGTTTAAACACAACTCTCAATTCATAAAACCTTGAAGCATTCAACCAAACACTTTCGAAAAGGAAACCATAAACAATCCTTGTCCGTCCAATGATATTTCAGAAATCAACCACCATATACAATCAATAGGAGAATGTGCCCATACCTTTTATGAAGATGAAGAAACCCCTTTGGAAAATCTGCCACACTCAACACACTTTGAAAAGAACAAAACAACCTTCACTTTAACCCTTTTACAAAAATAGAAATATTTCTTTATGTACATCTTATTTCTCCTTCTAAACAAAATAATCAAATAGCCCTCGAAATAAGCTTTCCAATGATATATAATATGATATACTTCTAAAAGGAAAATCACCATAAATATTTCTTTTTCACAACATGCACCACAAACCTTATCTCTCCTAGGGCAACCTTAGAAAAATAAAATATTTTGAAAAATTAATAACTTACCTTTAACCTCAGTGGGATTCGATCCCCTGTCGCTGCCCCTACACCACTCAAATTGTGGTGCCAACAACCACGTGAGCCAATCACTCACATAGAAAACAAGAGCGCAAGACCTCTTTCTTGCTTCCTCCGAACTTGCCCTCAAAAACCACGTGCACAAAAGGTTCTCCCTTTTTACCTTGCAAAAATTAGCACCGGTGGGATTCGAACTTCGGATCTGCTGACACTTAAACACCTTACACTCCTTCATATTTTCACTAGGCCACAAGAGCCTATGGTGATAGGTAAGGAACCTCCCTTACCTTTTTCCCCGCTTCTCTTCGCTGGTTTTCAAACGAATACGACATTTCTGCTCCCTTAGCGCTTCGAATGGATTATCTTTGTCGAGGACTTAGAGAAAATAAAAATTTTAGTGGCATATTTATATTTTCCCACCTTTTTATTTTGATGTCGGCTATGACTTAATATTATTTGCCTCCTCATTTTTGATGTCGGCAATATTAAAATATTAATTTTAATTTTAAATTTTAATTTTAAATGATTAAAATTTAAACTTAAATATTTAAAATTAATTATCTCCTTCATCGGGGCACCTTTTTCGATGAAACAAAAATCCAACCTGGGTTTTAAGAAAAAACCATTTCAAATATGCCATCCATGGTTTTAAATAAAACCTTTTATTTTTCCTGCCTTGGTTTTCACAAAAATCCTGTAAATAGCCATGCTTTCCAAAATATCATAAATGCTTATTTATGGAATATTTTGGCCACCAAAACTCAATGTGATCCATGTGATATCAATGATCCATGTGACATCAATGGCAACATAAACTACCTCAAATTACCTCAAATTTCCAACAATCTCCCCTTTTGTCATTGATGGCAACACCTCTAATGCAAATCACCACAATCACTACAAAAAACAACTATGAGAATCAAAGCTACTCCCCCTGACTCAATAATATCTATGGAGGCTGCTCCCCCTAACTCAATACTCTCTTTGGAGGCTGCTCCCCCTAACTCAATGCTCTCCCCCTTACTCAAATATCTCCCCTTTGACATCAATGGCAAAAGGGAAACCTATGGGGCTAAAAGATATGACTCTTAAGCTTAGCCCCCTCACCCCCTTATCTCTTGAGGTGATTAATTTTGGGGTGGGAGTAATTTTACTCCCATATTACATTGATTCTTTCCTCTATCAACTTCCTTCCATGTTTTTCTGATATCATTCTCTTGATGAATTACTTGATCTTCTTGTCTAGAACCTGTTTGACCTTCTTGCCTTGAACCTGTTTGGAATTGAGTCCTACACCATTTTGCAATATACCCAAAGTTATTGCAATTAAAATACTTGATATTGTAGCCTTTGGATGGTGCCCATATCATGAATTCATTCTTAAAATAATTTCCATATCCATTCCTTTCCTGAACCTTGTATTATGAAGGTCTGTTTTCATGACCATTATGACTTATGAATTATGTAGCTCTAAAACCAAAACCATGTTGCTCATTTTATTTGCACTAAAAATCTCTATGACCAACCTTGTTACATGAGAAGCAATGTCCCTAAAAACCATACCTTATTCCTTTGAAGTTCCTTCAAGCAAAATCAAACTTCTTTGATCCATGGATCCTGCAATGTATAGCTCTGTGTCCAAATCTATTACAAGAAAAACAATGTCCTTGAAAAGCCCTTTGTTCATGCCTTGGTTCTTCATATCTTTCTTGACCATTATCCTTATGATCATTTTCAACTTGTGCATTGCATCCTTGAACCTTATTTGTAGTATCTGAAACATCTTCCTTAGTTTCTTCCTTGCTTTTCTCTTAAAGAATTTATTTTCATTTTGAACTTGATTCACCTATATCAAAACAAGAACCAAACTGAATATTTGGAGCCATAGGAACTTTGGAAATTTCCTCACAAATCTTAGGTGCTTCCTTGATTTCATCTTTTAGCACTTCCTTTCCTTTTGAGTGTGATTCCCCAAACCTGAAATATGAGACCTTTGGTGCTTTGGAAGCTTCCTCTTCTTTCTCTTTATTTATGTCAAGTAGCAAATTGGCATCCATCTCTATAGCCTCTAAAATGCAAGTTTCCTTCTTAGTGAAAATATCTTGACCTTTTGAGTCATGTGATAGGTCAAAATTATCATGTATGGAACATCTTAATTCTTTTAGATTCTCCTTAACCTCTTGTAGTTGCTCATGGATATCATTGAAGTCTTCCTTTAGATAAGCTGAGACATCTGTCTTTCTTACAATGTCCTCTTGTATAAATTCTTCAGTTTGGAGTGAATGTTCTTATTCTACTTATCTTATCCCATAGAAAAATACTTCTTCATCTTCACTATCACTAAGATCATTATAATCTTCTATAGCAAACAAAATCTCTAGATTTCTTTGACCATATCCGTTCCCTTGATGTGTCATATCATCTTCACTATCACTGAAACCATTACAATATCCTGACCTGTGATCTCTTTGACCACACATAAAGCATTGTTCTCTTTCACCTTCTATTCCTAGAAATAAATATTTTTCCTTTTCATCATTTGATTTGTCTCTATCACTATGATCTAAGCTATCACTTGCTTCTATAATGTAGTAAGATTTATTTGCCTTACGAAAATTTTTATTCTTCTCATACCTATTTTGCTTGAATCTGTCATATTTGTCATGCTTATGCTTTCCATATTCTTTTCTTATGTGACCCTATTTTTCATCATCATTGTTTTATTCATGTGGACACTTGTATGCATAGTGACCAAGATCACCACACTTGTAGCATCTAACATTCCTTATATCCCTGAAATTCCTTAAGTCCTTATTATTTTTTATGAAGTTAGCTTCCTCATCATTATTTAGAACTCTACTTGTTTTTCAAACTTTCTCTTTATATTTTTCTGAAGCCTTGAATGCAATATCTTTTATTGGAACCTGATGCTTACCTACCATCATCTCATAAGCTATGAGATTACCTTGCAATTATTCCATTGTTAGCTTGTTGATATCCATTGTCTCTTATATTGCTGAAACCTTAGAATCATATTTCATGGGAAGTGATCTCAAAACCTTTTGAGTAACTTCTTATTCTTTCATCTCAAAACCTAGGCCTCTCATGGTGTTAGTGATTTCATCAACTCGAAGTAAAAACATTGTAATATCTTTAGAATCTTCCATTTTGAACTCCTCAAATATTTTTCTATGAGTTTGTAGTTTTGCCAACTTTACCTTGGAATCTCCTTCATAAATATTCTGCAACTTGGTCCACATTTCATTAGTTGAAGTACATACCATAACTTTTGCAAAATCTATCTCACAAAGCCCACTCAAAATACAATTCATTGCTCTTGCATTGATCTCGACCAATTTCCTGATAGTCTTATCTTCCTCAGGATCACCTTCAATCCTATACTCTTTTTCAATCATTTTCCATACCTCATATCCTTGTGATATCAAGTAGTTATTCAAACCTCATGCTCTAGAAAGCATAATTGTTACCATCAAACAATGAAGCCTTATTTATAGATGATCCATTCTGTGAAGCCATATGTGTTCTTGTAGAATCTGCACTCAAGCAGTTAGTCTTTTCGAAGGAACCCGCTTTGATACCAATTGAAAAACACAAGCTTATATTGAGAGGGGGGGTGAACAGTATAAGACCACTTTTTACATTTTCTTCCAATTCAATATTATGTTGTGTATAGATAGCAGTATCAATAGCAATAATCAAAGCAATACACAAAATACCATACAAAATAGAGACACCACAATTTATGTGGTTCACCCAATGTGGGATACTCCACGAAGAAAATATTTTACTAAAAATTTCTCAATCAATCTCTTTGGGAATCACTCCCAATTACAATATTTATGGATATCTATCCAAAGGAGATGTTGATACCCTAATCTCAAGTTCATGGATCTCTTCCATAGGAGAACTATTTCCCCTTCTACTTTGGCTATGTGATCTTCTAGAAGACTCTGTCTCTCTGCTGCACTGACTGGTGGACCTCTCTCCACTTGAAGACTCCTAACTCAGATATGTCTTCAACTATGCTAGCTGTTGGATCTCTATCCACTAAGACTCTATCCTCTGTACTCTGTAACCTCCAGAGGTCTGTTAATAGGCTCACTAAGAACCTGGTCAATAGGCTGACACAAAACTTGCTTAAAAAGCTCACACAGAACTTGTCAAATCTACTCAAGCAAGCTCACCAAGAACTTGCGCAAATATGCTCTAACAAGCTCACCAAGAACTTGCCCAAATATGCTCCAACAATCAATCTCAATAAGAACTTACCCAAATATATCCACAATTTTTTCCCAAAACTATCCATAAATTTGCCCCAAAACTATCCACAAAGCTTTCTCAAAACTATCCACAAATGCCTTCTCAAAGGCTCAACCAATCATGCTCAAGTAGCACTCAAATCTCATCCACAAATATATCAAGGCAAAGTTCAAATATGAACTCAAAAATGAATGGCAATGTACTCCTCAATGGATGACAACAATTATTTACAATGATCTCAACTCAACTCAACTCAAATCACCTCATAGAAGCATAAAGAGAATTGTTAGAGACTCAATATATTCTAGGTTCAATCTCAAGTCAACTCAACTGAAATCAACTCATAGAAGCATAAAGAGAATTGCTAGAGACTCAATATGTTCTAGGCTCAATCTCAACTCAAATCAAACTTTATAGAACCATAAAGAGAATTATTAGAGACTTAATATGTTCTAAACTCAATCTCAACTAATCACCACAAGGGACAATTCTTCCTCACACAACCCTAGTCCAAGTATGTATCAACCAACTCAAATTTTTCCAACAATGCTCAACCACACATCTCACATAACAATGATACTCATGTTCTTTCACAACCAATGGGATTCAACAACTATGCTTATAAAACAAGGTTTAAACATAACTCTCAATTCAAAAAACCTTGAAGCATTCAACCAACCACTTTCGAAAAGGAAACCACAAACAATCCTTTTCCTTCCAATGATATTTCAGAAATCAACCACCATAGACAATCAATAGGAGAATGTGCGCATACTTTTTATGAAGATGAAGAAACCCTTTTGGAAAATCTGCCACACTCAACACACTTTGAAAAGAACAAAAAAACCTTCACTTGAACCCTTTTACAAAAAATAGAAATATCTCTTTATGTACACCTTATTTATCCTTTTAAACAAAATAATCAAATAGCCCTCGAAATAAGCTTTCCAACAATATGATATACTTCTAAAAGGAAATCACTAGAAATCTTTCTTTTTCACAACATGCACCACAAACTTTATCTCTCCTAGGGTAACCTTAGAAAAATAAGATATTTTGAAAAATTAATAACTTGCCTTTAACCTCAGCAAGATTCGATTCCCTGTCGCTGCCCTTGCACCACTCAAACTGCGACACCAACAACCACGTGAGCTGACCGCTCATATAGAAACCAAGAGCGCAAGACCTCCTTCTTGCTTCCTCCGAACTTACCATCAAAAACCACGTGCGCAAAAGGTTTTCCATTTTTACCTTGCAAAAACCAGTGCTGGCGGGATTCAAAATTCGGATCTGCTGGCGCTTAAACACCTTACGCACCTTCCTCTTGTCGCTAGGCCACAAGCGCCTATGGTGATAGGTAAGGAACCTCCTTTACCTTTGTTTCCTCTTCTCTTAGCTAGTTTTCAAACGAATATGACACTTTTGCTCCCTTAGCACTTCGAACAGATTATCTTTGCCAAGGACTTAGAGAAAATAAAAAGTTTAGTGGCATATTTATATCTGCCCAAATTTATTTTGACGTCGGCTATGACTTAATATTATTTGCCTCCTCCGTTTTGACATCGACAATATTAAAATATTAATTTTAATTTCAATTTTAAATTTAAATTTTAAATGATTAAAATTTAAACTTAAATATTTAAAATTAATTATCTCCTTCACCGGGGTACCTTTTTTGATGAAACAAAAATCCAACCTGGGTTTTAAGAAAAACCCATTTCAAATCTGCCATCCATGGTTTTAAATAAAACCTTTTATTTTTCTTGTCTTGGTTTTCTCAAAAACCCTGTAAATAGCCATGCTTTCCAAAATATCATAAATGCTTATTTATGGAGTATTTTGGCCACCAAAACTCAATGTGATCCATGTTACATCAATGATCCATGTGACATCAATGACAATATAAAATGCCTCAAATTTCCAACAGAAGTTTGGGTTTGTATTCCATAATGGGTAATATTCATGTTGTTATTTTACAAGTGAAGAATTTGTACTTGTTTTTTAAAGAGGAAACGTTGCATTTTGACTAAATATGTAGCTAGAGTCCATGAGGGGTACTCTACATGTTATTATTTTATAAATAAGTACTCTATAAAGGGTAGGGAAATTGGGTAAAAGGGAAACTTTGTATTTTTGAGTGGACATGAATATTTTCATGTAAATCTTACTTTGGACACTTTACATCCAACATTTGTGTTTTTGAAAAGAAAAAAAGAAACTTGACTTTTTACTATAATATGAAAGGGAAAACATGAATTCCATAATGGGTAGTTGGTATTATGTTTGATATGTAGACTTTGACTTGACTGTGTAGTTTGCATTAGGATTGATCTAGGAACATTGAACTGGAAATGCACAATGATTATTTTACATTTTAATTCATGAAAATTTAATTGGAAGTGTTCTAAAAAGTGCTCTTTCTAGGTTTTGGGAGGGATCCCATATATAATACTAGCATGCTTGAACTCAACATTTTGTTGTATTGCCTAGAAGTTTCATAGAAATGGGATTCTGCACTATCTTACCTTCATTAAAATTTATATTAGTTACAGGGCCTTATTTTAGGTAATAGCTCTAACTATTAGACTAAAGAGTACCCTATGATCCATGATTGGCTATTAAATCCCTATTTGTCTAGAAAAATGGAATTGTATGAGACACCATGGCATGTTAAGGACCGGTGTCATGTTGCATAGTCTTCTCTTAATTGAAGTAAGCATACTATAATTCTTGGTTTGAGGTAACTTGGTGGAGTTTGTATTGCTTGAATGGTTGTACTTATTTCCTCAAACTATAATTTTTTTTGAATGAATGTACTACCATTGTAATATGTTGCATCCTCACATTTTAAAGGATTGTATTGCTAGTATAACATATATATTGATTGTATGATTGTAGCACTATTTTATAATGCATGAATGAGAAAGGAAAAGAAATAATTCTAATAAATATTGTTTTGTACACAACCATTGTAGTATATTATACTAACTATACTTTTTATTGATGCATGTAATCAAAAGTATGAGTGTTAAATGATTATAGAAACTAGCCTTCTTGGTAAAAAGCATTTTGGGTGTACTATAATTGGTTTTTTTTTTTTATGTATGGAAGTATTGTTCTTAGTATATGTATGAGAGTGAAAACTCAAGTGTGAAGCATATTTATTTCAGCTTTTCATGGAGAGTTGGAGTGGCAACTGTAACTATGTACAAAGAAAAGGGGGACCTTTTCCTTTATTGAACATTATAATTTCTTGTTATGCTATTAGGAATATAGTCGTTATCTTGCATGAGTGTTTAAATTGTAACTAGAATCTAGAACTTTCCTTGTGTGAAGGGGTGTTTATGTTATGACAAGAATGTTAGCTTGTGTAGTGGCATGGTTGTTAATAGTAACACTAGAGCAAGTGTCTTCTGTGAAGTCAAAAATATCCTTATTGCATGTATGCTAGTTTTGTTTGTCATTGATTTTGATGAAGGTGAAATATTATAAACAAGTCATCACTACTACAAGAAAAGCTAATGAAATAAATTCTAACTTTCACGAGTACATGTGTGGTTGCTTAGAAATTTGAAAATAGTAGGCCTAGTAAGTCACTTTTTTCATTGATATAGAGGTGACCATTTAGTTACATTAGAAATAATTCATTGAGGTTGTATGTGAAATTAATGTGTCAACTGAGCTAGATAGAGAGAGGTTCTGGTATCATGTTCAATCCACCAGGAATTGGGGATAATATTATATTTTGTGCATTCATAGGAAACTACTTTCATAGAATGAATGAATGCATATTGGAATATACAAATATGGAAGGGTATTATAAATACATAGTAGTTTTATTACCTAAGTGTAAGTTGATAATTGTACTAAAATCTAGATCTAGTTATGGGTGTATACTCATAAATTCTTTGAAATGCTACATGTATGACTAATGCATTAGTATTAGCTACACTAGTTGAATTTCTCTAGGTAAATCAATTCTGTGTGTTTGTCCATTTATGAAGTGTCAAAAATTTATATAAGAAGTTGAAACAAGTGTATTCATGTGAATGCAACTTGATTGGCCAGTAAAACAATTTCGTGATATCTTTCCACCACTTGATCTACAAGCAATAGGAAAACTTAGCAATGAGTTGGAAAAAGTTGTATTTTGTTGTGAATATGTAATGTTTTTTCATATTGTATGATTAATAGCATTGGCAAAATGCCTGTACCTATATTTGAAAGAAATTCCTTGTATTTTAAAAAGTCTAAGACTAAAACTGTAGTAATTATCTTTGATAAAGATATGTACTTTTGAAGGATTGTAGTCATTTTGTAATTAACTCTAAAAGTTTGTATTTGGTTATTTGACTAGTTTATGAAGTGTGTATTGATCCATTTAAGATGCATAATTTTAAATCAAGTTTGGTTGTCCTATTTTTTAGAGCATTAGTCAAAGTTATAAACCACAATATAAACCATAGATTGTGATTGCAAGTATTGCTCAAGAAAATAGAAAGGAATCGAATCATAACACCTTTGTTAGTTAAAGTATAGTACTATAAATTTATGCTCTAAAGAATAAAATTTAAACATTAGTTGAACTTGTTGCACTATACCAAGACTTTGTTAAACCACTTGTTTACTAAATGCATAATAACATTGTATGAGTCCCAAATGGGATAGTGCAACGGTTTAGGGTTTGGCTCTTCTTTGGGAGGTCGAAGGTTCAAACTATGGCGTGTGTGGTTGTGTGTTAATCATCTATTGATAAGTTTAGCTCTCGGTATTACAAGAGGTCATGGTTGGGATGGTAATGCTCCATCCTAAGCGTGGTTGTAGGTGTTTCTCACACTAACCAAATAAAATAAAAAAACATTGTATGAAATCCTTGTAAAGGTGATAGGGATTTTCATAACATAGTATTACTAAGTTAAATAGAACCATTGATGGATGCTCCATCCTAAGCGTGGTTGTAGGTGTTTCTCACACTAACCAAATAAAATAAAAAAACATTGTATGAAATCCTTGTAAAGGTGATAGGGATTTTCATAACATAGTATTACTAAGTTAAATAGAACCATTGATGGTAATTCGTACTTGTCATAGAGCATTGGACATAGGAGGATAGAGCAATTACTTTAGAGGTTATCAAGGAACATAGGATTGAAGTACGATCATATCAATCCATGGAATAACAAGAGCTTGAGGAAAATCAATAGCTCAATTTTTTTTTTTTCACAAACCCAAAAAAAAAAAACATAAAAATAATAAATAAATAAAACATCACTATAAAAGTATGGAGATCAAAACATAAAATTAAAGATAATATAAAAATCTACTAACTCAAAATTAAAATTAAACTAAGACATAATAATATAAAAAATAGTTTAAAAATAAATAAATAAAATTGTTATTTTTAAATCCCTAAGGAATGAGATGTTACAAAGCATAGTCTCTAGTTAAATTATCTCACAAGTGACATATTACTTCTTTTATTTTTAGGCTATAATTTTGATCTAATCTCAAAAACACATTTTTGAACCTTATCTCCTATGTGACAATTCGTATCTCAAAAAACAAAACTTAAAATTTTATTATAATAATTATTTTCGAGCTTCTCTAAGTTCTTGAAAAGAATACTTATTAAAAATAAATGCTTATACGAGGTTCTCTAAGTTCTTGAAATAAATACTTACACAAAATATTCGGAAAAACCCATGTATATTAAACAAAAATTAATCGTGTGTTAAACTCTTGAGAACTGTTTTTGTTTTTGGTGTTGGGAATCATAATTTGGATTGACTGCAAACGTTTGTATCTTGTTGCTGCCATGAACAGGCTGGTAGAAAATTGAGGTGTCAACGGGACCATCCATTCATTTTAAATTGAGGACCCCGTCCAATCTCCTGAAATCTCGGTAAGGACAAAACTTCAGAAGGCAGAATGTTTTAGCAGCTTTATGGGTCCTTCCCCTGACATGTCGATGCCCTGTTCCCTTCGTCTGTGTCAATTTTGATTTTTTTTCATTTTTATAGGTAACGTCAGTTTTGATTTTGAATTTAGCCCAGGAAGAAAGTGACAAAAGGAAATATTTAAAACTGATTTGGAAATCCATCCTGATTTGGCACGAGGATTGTGGATTGACTTAAATTTTGATAAATAGTAAAGATTTTGAAATAAAGATTTAATTTTATAAAATATAATATTATATTTAAATAATTAAAATTTAGTTAAAAAACTATATTTAATAAAAAATAGATAATAAAAAACACTTCCTAACGTAATTAGTGGACGAAGCGTTTCAGGACGTATGTTCCATGAGCTTACGTGTATCACACCTACAAGTGGAGGATAGGCTGAAAGGGCACCATTTCCAGAGGACGTGCACGCTGATTCGGCTTATTTTTTTAGTTGGGTTTAAAGATCTAATGAAAATCTCAGCTGTCAATATTTGTAAGCTGCAATTATAAATTTATAATTAAAAGAATAAAATAAAATATACAGCATTTATTTTGAAGGCACAAAATATAAATGCAATTTTTTAATAAATAGAATAAGCTGTTTTTGCAGGCACAAAATATAAATGTAATTTTTTAATAAATAGAATAAGCTGTTTTTTCAGACACATGGTGAGAGGATTGAGTGTCTAATATTTGCGTTCAATACAATATTAAAAAGTATACTCTGAGCTTAAATAAGCAGATTTTGCATGGATGCAGCACAGAGTGCCTAATCTTTGCCTTGGATACAATGTTAAAAAGTATATATTGACCTTGAATAAAGTATATTTTAAAAAGTATACTTGATAAGTAGATTTTGGATGGATGTGTTGGTTTTCATATTGTCACACTTTGTCCATGATCAATTTAGGAACAAAGTTTAGTGTTTTACTGGTTTCCTCTGATTAAGGTTAAGGAGGAAGTTGCTGAGTAATAAAAGTGTGTTATGTTATTGCAAGGTAAGTATTTTATGAGTTTTTGAATGAGGTTCTTTTCAAATTTATTATAAACTTTTATTGTATATAATATGGTATTGGGGTATAAGGATCAACATTAAAAGTAATAATAAGACATATTTTGGATTGTAAATGGTTTTAGAGTATATTTAACATTATGATAATTGATATGAGAGCAAGTGTGAATCCTAGGATAAGTAGGCATATTATTTTTAACATGTGCATGTCAATGTTGTTGTAGGTTGTATGTGTTTTGCTTTAGTTATTTGCAACCTTACATCTACTTAGGCTCATCAAATCAAAATGGATATTCAATTTGATAGTGAGGGAAATATAAAAAGATAGCATACATAGAAGTTGAACCCATTAACACGTAGAAGAACTATAAAATCAATCAAAAAATGTGGATTATGCATTTAAATTAAATGTGTATATTAATTTAAATGTGCATGCTAAATTGTATGTGCATGTTGGAATTGCATGCATTTTTAAAATATCCAATGTGCAGATGGAGGTGCAATTGTGAGTTGTGGTAAGTGCAATGAACTAGAGTTTAATTTTGAAGAAGGGTAATCCTTTTTTGCACGTAACCGAATTGGGGGATGTGAGGTGGAACTGGAGTGAAGTGGAGGTGATGTGGAAGGGGAATAGAAGGGTGAATGTTCTTGTAAGGAGGGGGTGAATATGTGTAGCCTATGCATTAATTAACTAATTATTTAATTAATACTTAGGTGAATGAATATTTAATTTAATAATACTTTAATTAATATTAAATATACTAATTAATTGTTATTAACTAATTAGTATATAAGGTGCTTGATTTTGGTGTCTATACTTTCCTCAAAGAAAATATTTGTGTTAGCAACCTCTTTCCTATAGAGCAAGCCTTTACCCATTGTTATCTATCCAATGATTACCCACTTCCTAAGTAAATCCTATCTAATATGGTATACATAGGTAAGGATTTGGGGCCACAACATAAAGGTATTCAAGAGCCTTTGGAAGTTGAGCTTTGGTTTGAGCAATGTGGCATAGGTTACATCCCCCAAAAAAACCAATCCATACCAATTGATGATGATCAAGTCATTACTTATGATGAGTTCATGGATCATCATGGCTTGCAATGGAGTAATGAGGATGAGGGACTGCTTAGTTCCTCCTTGGATTCATTCAGTTATTATTTTTGACAATGACACTCTTTTAAAGAACAAGAATGTCCATAAGCTTTTTGCTAAATACAAGATTCAACACAAGTGGTCAACTCCATATTACCCCCAGGGTAATGGTTAAGCCAAAGCATCCAACAAGTATTTAGTTAATATCCTCAAGAAGCTGGTAAGTAGGACTGGCGACGACTGACATATCCAGTTGTATCCTGCCTTATGGGTATACATAGGTACGAACTCCTATAGGTGCATGCTCTTATATCTTGGTCTACAACACTGAGGTAATTTTCTTGTTTGAGTTAGAGGTTCCTTTGTTGCACATATTTTTGCAAGATGCTTGGATGGACAATGAGTATCATTTAGATTGTTTAAACATGTTGGAGTTGTTAGACGAGAAGTGCATCCATACCTTAGAGCATCTTTGAACCTATCAAAATAGGTTCAAGCGATCTTACTCTAAGAAATTTTGCAATTGTTATTTTGAGGTTGGGGATCTTATCCTCAAGGAAAACCAAAAGAACACTAATGCTCGATCAGACTTGAAAGGCAAGTTTCAGCCCAATTGGCTAGGCCCCTTTATCATAATGACTAAGTTTGGCTCAAGATCTTATTGTTTGACAATGTTAGATGATAAAGAACTTAAAGAACCAATGAACATAATGCACCTAAAATAATATTATGCATGATATCACATCATCATTCTTCATATTGAATTTGATTTGCTTGTTCATATTGTTGAGCAAGGTGCAGCGACAATATTGTCATTGTTGTCAACACACTCAAATGGACAAGTTGATGTAGTGGAGAGTTTTTCAGAGGTTGTTAGGAGGTTGTTCAGAGTATGTAAAGTGGTGTTCAATGCTTATGAGAATGTTTGTGATGTTCAGGTGAAGTTGTTACAGGTTGTTCGTGCAAATTTGCAAAAGTTGCAAAAATTGTCAAGAAGTTGTCAAAGTAGCAAAAAAGAAAGTTGTCAAAGTGGCAAAATGTCAATGAAATGTGTTGGACAGTCCCATATACTATTTGGAGGTTTTTTGATCATTATAAAGTGTGGTTACAGTGTTGGAATGGCCGGTTGTTTCGTCGGTGAATTGTTGGTCATGAAACTGCAGCTGTAAAATCTGCTTTGAAGGTCACTTTGCGGGAGTAATATTAAGCAGTACATGAGGATTAGACCCCAAATATTTTATTGGAGGTAGCGGGATATACTAAGAGTTTAAGTTTTAAATTTCAGCCCAAACGGAGTCTGGAGGAAGAAACGGTGAGTGTTGCAAAATGGCTCTAGAGCACTTTTTGTAGTTTGTGACAGGTGTAAAATCAGCATTAGAGGCCACTTTGTCAGAGGTATATTAAGAAATATGTGAGGAATAAAACTTTGAAATTTTTACTAGAGGTAGTATGATATACAAAGAGCTTATTTTTTAAATTTCAGCCCAAACAGAGACCCGAGGAAGAAACAAAAGCAGTTGCAAGATGCCTCCGTAGCACTTTTTCCAGTTTTGGACAGCCAAGTGCTTTTGCCCTCGAATACTCAAATTCATATTTTCTTGTTGCCGAATGTGTCATTTAAGTGTTGTTTCACGTGTAGCTCATCGAATTGAACATATTTTCTTTTTGGTCGGAGTAATTTCGAGGCCCTCAAGTGTGAGAACGAGTAATGTGCACAACACTTTGTCCGTGAACTGTTTGACAAAATGCCTCTCCAAAATAAAAGTGAAATTTAAAAAGGTCATAAATTTTGATCCGTTACTCATTTTGAATCCGTTCTTTTCCAATGCGTATAAAATTTTAAAATCTAGAAGAACGTTATGTATCCCAAGGGAGACATTATTGAATGCTAAAACGGTCATCTTGTAGCTCAAAATTTGTTAGGAAGTTGAAGTGTTGGAAGTTAAAAATATTGCAAAAATATTTTAAAAGGAGTCAGTGTGAGTACAGAGAAGGGTGTGAGATAGAGATTCAGATCAGATGAGATTAGTCAGAGTGAATGTGTAGATAAAAGCAATGAGCTAGACCACTCAAGGTCTTTTGGAACGGAGATCATATTTTCTATTACAATTTTTATTTTTGTCGAGTGGGTGCTTGGTGATCGGGGTCGGTACTCCTTGCATTTGGTGCTGCTAAAGTCTAGGTTGGTTGGTACCATTCCCTGTAGTTGGTGCTACAAAAATATTGTAAAGACAAAATATTTTCGAGGTTGGATTTGGATGGGAGTCCAAACAGTTCATTGGCACAGTGCTTTTCCCACATTGGGTTTACACTATAAATCTGGTGTTATGTGATGCATGTTTATGTGATTGCTTGTTTTGATTTGATTTTATAGCTGGATTAAATTTTTAATACACACTGATTCACCCCCCTCTTAGTGTCACGCTTAGTTCTACACATACTGCATGATTTCCTATCATATTTTACATGAATTGCTCGATATTATATTCCACTTTGCATCTTTGCTTGTTATATAGCTACTTTGATGCTTGATCATACTTGCATGACTACTTGATCATATAGATTCTTGAGGACTTCACAATGAGGCAAGTGATGATACCTAGTTAGGTTATAGCTCACATGCATTGCACTTATACTAGGTCATTGATGCTTAGCAAACCCCCAACCTGGGGCACATCTTCCATGCATTTTTTTATCATTGCATGTGATCATTTATTTTATTCTTTTCTCTTCTCATATATTTTTTGACCTTGAAAGTTTTGATAATTTTTAATCTCTCCAAGTCAAGGGATATAGTTCATATCTTGTATATATTTTATCCTTTGAAAGTTTTTCATCATTTCTTCTTTTTTCCAAGAAAAAGGATATATGTTCCTTCAATCTACTCATCTTGTTTTTCTCACACTTTTTCCTTATTGATATTTCGATTGTTAAGGGATCCTTGTGGGATAGGGTAGATATTGCATGCATACCATTTATGGTGTTCGTACAACCACTAACTATCCCATGCATGTCTCTTAGCTATTAAAATTTTAAAAAGGATACACACAACATTGTTTACTTCTTACTTCTCTCATATTCTTTCTAACATGTATACACACACACACATTCTTCTATTGTGCTTTGCTTTACTCACTCATATCTTTCACACACCACACCCCTATTGGGTTACACTTCTATTGGAAATCAATCAAACATTACACCCCATATGGGATAGCTTCATGGTCACTAGCAAGGGGTAGCCTCCATTCGACTATTTGCAAGCATACATCCTAGTGGGTATCTCTCCAACCACAACCATTAGTGAGTATCACACCCATAGTGGGTATAAATCCATACTTGTTCTTTTATAAAGCATTACACCCTTATGGGATAGCTTCATGGTCATAAACAAGGGGTAGCCTCCATTCAGCCATTTGTGATCATACATACTTATAGGGTCTCGCTCCACCCTTTTTTTCTTTTCTCTTAGTCTATGTTCACTTGATCACACTAACCCCTTGCGGTCTATGCTGACTCAAATTCCATACTCTAAGCACCTTTTTTGTGTTTTCTCCTTTGTTGATCTTCTCCTTCTTCATCATCTTATTTTTATTCTTCTTCAGTTTCTTCTTTTGTTTGTTTTTCTGCCCTACGACGAATTTGTGGTGTATTTCTAAGGGGCATAAATTTGGCCAGAGCTTTATTTTTATTTGTTTTTCCTTTTTTTTCTTCCATCACCTTTTTCTTTCCATATCTTCATCTATGTATGCATTTCATTCATTTTATTTAGTTAGTTTCATCACATCATGTATTGCATTGGTTTAGTTCATTCATGCATTGCATTAGTTTAGTTCATTTATGCATTCAATAGTTAAGTTCATTTCATTCATTCATGCATAATCAAACATAAAACATTAATATAAAAAATTATAAGCACACATTAAACAAATAAATATACATCAAAGTGTAGCATGATATTACTCAAAAGTTAGAGAGTACACATTAGCTTGGTTAGTACGCTATTGTCTAATCTTTGACATATTCAACCATCCCCAGGGATGCATGCCACACTCAAAATTGGCATGTCACCTCAATCCTAGCATTAGCTTTGTGAGCCTATCTCCTCTAATCTACCTACTAGAGGTGGTCCTAGTGGGACCATGTTCATATACCATGAAATAGTTTATGATCTAGATCATGATCGACCTTATGTCTATAAGGAGGATGACAAAGGTACCCACTACTTGAATTACCTAAAAATATAGGGTCTAGTAGAAGGTATTCCTCTAAACAAATAAATGTAACCTCTCCCCACCCTCTATATATCTGTATGTAGTAGGTGAATACCATTGCACTACTAGATGCTAATGATGATAGCTATTCCCTTTGCTTGAGCTAGTTATCACTCCTGCTTTAGCTAGCTCATCTATCTTCTAAGGTGATCTACCTCAACTGTCACTATGTCTCACTCTATGAGTGCCATTCTCAAGGAAATTTGCAACCCATCTACCCTCTTGAATATATTCTATTAGAGTAGATCCATATTCCTTTGCATGGCTACTATCTAAGGCTACATTACCTCTGTCTCCCTCATCAAGTCCTCCTTAGTGTAACATCTCCAATTTCAAGACCAACCAATCTTAGGGATTTTTTTTTTTCTAGTCTTATCATTATCACTAGTTCATGAGTGAACTGAAAGTATCTCCATGTGGTTCTCTTATAGATTAGTTTTCCAAGTAAGTTCAAGGCTGCACTTCATAGGAATCCAACATGGTCAGTGTCTATCCTATGGATAGGAGTGGCCAACCCCTATAATGACTTGTAGGTAAGGTTTATTTACCTTGCAATTGGAAATTCTCCTATCTCAAATAGGAACACCCTCTTTCCCTTGCTAGTTTAAATCAAACATTAAACTAGCTTCTATGTTAGGTCTCTTTCAACCCGTACATTAGGTGTATGCCTTGAATATTAGTTGATTCTTCCTTAAGGATAGAACAATAATTCATTGCAATGCTTAACCTTCCCATATCAACCATAGGAAGCTAAGGGGGTTATCACACAAACCCACATAGACTTGTGAATGTCTACCATTTTCCTTACTTGATCTAACCATCTATAATCTCCATGAATTAGATAGCTTTCAATGTTTCCCTCTATAATCACTCTTAGAGTTAAGTTCTAAGTGACGTGCATGAATCATACATTCCTTCTAGGTTTAAGGTTATTCTATGTCAAGTAGACACAATTTCTAATTCACTCTTTTTTATAGATTCAAACCTTATCATAAGATAACTTCATATCATGATGTAACTCTACTTTTCCTTCTATGATTATTTGAAGTCAAGTATTACATTGTATACACATCCTCTCAAGGAGTGATATAATAAAATTACAATTGATCTCAATAATTATATTTTACAATAATGGGGCTTTTCATTAAAGAGGCCCTTGTTACAATATGTATACATAATCAATAAGAGTTGTCTAGCTTCAACTTTTGCTTGGTTCCATTCGAGCCACTAGTACTAGATTGTAGGTGTTTTTGGGATCAGGACAACCCATTACATGTATATGAAATGCATTCTAGACAAACAATAGCATGTAATAATTCTTCATTTAATGCAACTAAACACAATACATTCTCCACAATGTAATTGTCTAAAGCATTAATCATTCAAAGGAAGGAAATCCCATACTTTCCTAAGACTAAAAATCATATTTTCATCTCATCTCCTTCTTCACAAGGATATGCCTTTGAAACAAGTATTATTATAGTCATCTATTGCTAGTCTTTTTCAAGAGAATACCATAAATTCATTCATAAATGAGATCCCTTTCATGCATATAGCATTTAAACATATCATACTTCCACAAGTATCTCATATTTCTTCACACAAAAATAACATTTAAACAAAACATACTTTCACAAGTATCTCATATTTCTTCACACAGAAATAGCATTTAAACAAAACATACTTTCACAAGTATCTCATATTTCTTCACACAGAAATAACATTTAAACAACACATACTTTCACAAGTATCTCATATTTCTTCACATAGAAATAGCATTCAAACAAAACATACTTTCACAAGTATCTCATATTTCTTCAAACATAAATAACATTTAAACAACACATACTTTCACAAGTATCTCATATTTCTTCACACAAAAATAACATTTAACCAGATGGATTCAGTTGTAGATCTACAAATCCTTCCAAGGGTTTAATCTTAACCTATGACAAGGTTGTAAACCGGATTTGTTCTACAATCCATCATTATGGTTATACTATAGTTCCTTTATGAATGTGTTTGCTAATTTGTATAGTAGTCTTTTCTACAAAATTAGGCTACCAAGTTACCTCATGATCTATTACCAAGATGGTACTATAGTTGTCCCAAGATTAGCTACAACTCTCTTGCAATCTACCACTAAGATCACTCAAGTTTAGCTATGGTTGGTCTCGTAATCTACTCACAAGATTACACTATAGGTTACCAACTTGGCCCTTAAATTTTGTCTCAAGACATACACTATAGATACATTATATTAGCAAAAGAGGTTTATTTACCAATCTCTTATCAAGATAAACTATAGTTCTTATAAGGGATATTTTTTATCCAAAACAAAAGGTTACTATTTATCTCAAATCCTTGAGCAAGTAATTATCGTGGTTTATACAAAATCTTCCACCACATTATCAATTGTTCCTTTTAAAAGGGACTTATGCAAGTCGTACAAGTTTACTCCTATCATTTGTTTCAAGATGTACAATTTTATTTCAGTAATTTGCTTCAAGATATACAAAATTTATTCCCAAAATTTATCCCATATCTTCATTATGATCATTGGTTTTTACCTATGGCACTTGTCAAGTTTAATAAAACATCCAGATTTAATTACAATTAAATACCCAAATTATTCAAAGGTAATTTCCACAAGTTTTATACACACTTGACAAATTCATACCCAATGTATCTAGAGGTACTTTCCATAGTTTAGGTAAATCCCAAAAACACTTTGACAATATTCCATTATCAATTACCACCATGTTGGTTAATACACATTGAATCTGCTGACGATTACTCGGTAAGTGGCCTATGAAAAGGTTATGTGGACAGAGCTTTTTGACCACTTGTAGTACTTCAAGATGTCAAGTCACATCAATCAAACAACATGCAGATCAGGATCAAATCAGCCTTAAATTGAAACCTATACCCAATACTTTTTCGCTGTAGTTATCATGCTAGCTCATGCAGTTATATCGACCACCTTCCTATGGTCATATTTTTAAAGTAAATACATTCTCTTTACATGGTCCCTATTGCTCAAATGGAAGGAGTGTGGGATTAACACATAAAGGCTAGGCAAAAAATTTATCATGCACAAAGTAACCGAGGTATTGATGGATAAACACTGTGGCATTCGAGACTAAGGATTTCTTATGCAACTAATCTAATAGTGAGGTGGTCAAGAATAGGACCTTTCATCTCTACCTATTGCACAATGAATAAACTAAGATCTAAGGCTTATCGATCTGAGGATAGTGTAGGGTTATCTGGTTTTCATCATATACCTGTTATCACATAATCCTTTGAGGAAGCATAGGTGTATAACCCTTAATGCTCATCGCTCTCTCAAGCCATTTTTACAAAATCAGAACAAGCAATTGTTACATGATTTCTTAACCCCCCCTCTTCTCTATTGTTGTACTGGCAGTGGATTAACTATCCTTCGGATGAGGTCGACGTGGGTGTGGATCCTACTAATCGTCCATAGAAGATACGTAGAAGAAATTTAGTCATCCTCCATTACCAGTGGTCACTACTGGTCAATTTTGACTGGGGGTTCGATTTATTAACAAGATTATGCCTACTCAACAAAGTTGTTACCCTAAATGGGGTACACAAACTAGTTTTCTTTAGGTTCAATAGGGTTTGAGTCACTTTTAGCATCATGATAGGAATAGGATTCATTAATATCCCACATTGACAGTGGTATGGAAGTTTTATAATACAAGACTTCTCTATGACCTATGGGTAGTAGCCATCGAATGATGGTCGTACGATTTCTTCATGGCGGTGTAGTGCTTGAGGATAGAGTTTCATTAGGTATGTTTTGGTCTAGGCTTCACAATCATGCGTGGTCAATTAGACCCCTTTTAATTAAATTAATTAAATAGCATACGACATAGACCGAGAGGTCTTAGGGTCTCAAATTGGAGTTAGAAGCAACTCGCGGTGCCCTACTATCCCGACCTCTATCCTAGGTTGATTTAGCATCTACAAAACATAATTTCAATTAACATAAGGGAGTATTGATTACCAACTCATAATATATGATGCTAAAATCAAACCTATCTTGCAAATAACAGAGCATAGATTACATCTATTCATAGACAAATAGGAGGGTGTATAAGCTTGTAAATAAATAAAGCATAAATCACACTTTTAGCATAGATAAATGATAAGTGGAAAAGTCTCTCCGACCTGTGAAATTTGCAAGAGCTTCAAGCTTTCTCCCTTGTCTTCTAAGTTCACCAACCCTTCCTTCTTGGGCCACTCTTTCAATGTCTTGGACCAAAAATCACTAAAACTTAAGGTTATTTGGTTTCTGATTTACCAAAAGGTAAAGAGCATAATCCCTAAGCCCAAGCTTTCCTATCAATATTTCTCCAATATTTTTACCAAAATCCATCACACTCTTTTTGGTTAACCCATGGTGGATTTTTATAGCATTCGGGGGTGCCTTCTCAAAAGGTGAAGGGTAGTCTAGGTAATGACCTATTGGAGAGGTCAAGTGGATGGTGATGTAGGAAAATTAGTGGCATAGTATTTTTTTGCAGCTTTGAGGACATGATGCACATCAAAGGGCAGCCAATAGTATTTTGGAGGACTTTGAATGACTAATATTATTTTTAAATTCTTTCTAGAATATGGAGGGTACATATTATTTTTCCTCATGGCTCTTAATGGAATTTTAGGACCAAAATACTTTCCTCAAAGTATTTTAACACCATATTAGTTTGCAAAGCACACTAATAATTAAATTTACATGAAAACTCCTCTTTTCTATTAAAATATATGTTATTTCTTTTCTTGGATGTATTTTTCAAAAATATTAAATAAATCACCACTATTTTTAATACCTTGAAAATTTCAAATATTTTCTAGGCCTTCATAATTTAAGCATTAATTTCATTTTTCCAAGCACAAGGGTTCGGGTCAAGGTGGGATGTGACATACTCCCCCCTTAGACTAAACATAGTCCCTTGTGTTACCATAGTTAGAAAACAATAAAACATTAATGCATAACCAAAACATAGCAAAGGAAGCAAATAACCATAATGCTTTTTACTAAATTGCAATCATAGGCAACCATGCAATCTCAATATTCCACACCATTGTTTTATCCTGTGGACGACCTCTTTAATATAGGCTCGCTATCACCATCATATCTAGGAGGCTAGTCTCAGACATCATTTCCCAATGGTGTAGTCATGAGTATACCTATATACGGGTAATTATCCATGTTACCCATGGGTTGTCTTCATCATCATTTCCCTTTTTCTAGTATCTCATTCCTGGTGGTTGAACAACTCCTTATTCCCATGAGAAGGCCAACTTCTTCCACCCATGAGAGCTCCTGGACCTGTGATGCAACAAAATATCAGCAGTACCATATTCTTCAAGAAATAAAACATATATACTACATGAAAATAATTCATCAATGATTTATTTTGTATGGTAAGATCAAAGCATAAAACATAACTATCATCATAAATTAATGAGATATAAATCAATGCATACATACCATCATCAATGCATAAGTATCTCTATCAGAGTATCTATCTATGCATCACACAAAGTCTATCTAAAACAATATTACACATTTTTTTCAAATAAATAAGGAAAGTGATTCCTCATGTCCTCCACCTTTTCCCAAGTGGCATTCCTTTCAGAATATAGGTCCCACTAGACCTTGCACTACTCTATGTTTCACTTCCTCATGGTCTTGGAGTGAAACTCAAGGATTTTTACTAGTTTCACTTCAATGTACATTGGATCCACCATCTACAGCTTTGAGACATCCAACACATGATTAGGATCATCAAGATATTTCCTAAGAAGGGACACATGGAAAGAATCATGGATCTTTACCAAATTGGGTGGCAAGTCAAGTCTGTAGGCAATAGGGCTAATTATTTCCAAGATGGTGAATGGTCCAACATATCTTGGGTCTAGTTTGGTCAACTTGATAGCACTTTTCATAGGATTTACCCTCAAGAATACCCTATCTCCCACAAAAAAATCTTGAGTTCTTCAAGTTAGCATAACTCTTCTGGTGATCCGAAGCTTCCTTAAGCCTTTTTCGGATTACCTTCATTTTTTCCTCCATCTCCTTGAGTGTATCAGGCCCAATAATATCTCGATCCTCTGGATTATCCCATGACAATGGTGTTCTGCATCTTCGGCCATACAAAGCCTCAAAAGGAGCCATATTTAGAGAAGCATGGTATCCATTGTTGTAGGAAAACTCTACTAAAGGTAGGAAGTCTTCCCATTGAGACTTTTGATCTATGCAATACATGTGAAGCATTTCTTCTAAGACTTGATTGACTCTTTCTATCTACATACTTATCTCTGGGTGGTAAGAAAAAATTATATTTAGTGTAGTGCCAATTGCATGATGGAGGTCTTGCAAAAATTGGATGTGAACCTAGAATCTCGATCAGAGATAATTTCTTTAGGAAATCCATGCAACCTAAAGATCTCTTTGGTGAATCTATTGGTGACCACTACCGCATCATCCTTGGTGCTACTTGGTATGAAGTGTGCTACCTTGGTTAGTTTGTCCACTACGACAAGTATCACATCATGTTGGTACCTAGTCTTAGGCAATCCAACTATGAAATCCATTGATATCACTTGCCACTTTTGCATGGGTACATCATGTGGGTATAACCAATCGGTTGGGTTCTTATGTTATGCCTTCACTTTCTAGCATTCCAGACATCGAGTAACAAATTTAGTGACATCCTTCTTCATACCAGGCCAATAGAAGGTCTTCTTCATGTTCTCCCTCATATTGGCCCCTCCTGGATGAGTGAAGTATGGGGATCTATGAGCTTCCCTCATGATTGCCCTTCTTAGATTACCAACTTTGGGGATGACTACCCGATCCTTGAAACACAAAAGTCCATCCTTGAGACCATAATCTCTAGCTATCTTGGGATCTTGTGCCAACTTGGCTTGGATTTCAATACAGAACTGATCCTAATATTGGGCTTGTTTAACTTGATCCATAATATCTATATGACTTCGGGTTAGTGCGGTAATGTGCCTTCTTCTGCTCAAAGCATCAATGACCTTGTTTTCCTTACCTTTGATGTATTCTATGCCAAAATCATATTCGGCCAAGAACTCAATCCACCTTCTCTATCTTGCATTTAGCAAAGGTTGAGTAAATATATACTTTAAACTTCTGTGATCAGTTCTCAACTCAAAGGATTTACCCACAAGGTAGTGTCACCAAATTTTCAAGGCATGCACTACGACAACTAGTTCTAAGTCATGAGTAGCATAGTTAGCCTCATGTTTCTTAAGATTTCTCGACTCATAGGCCACTACTACTTTATCTTGGGATAGCACTCCTCCCAATCCTTCCAAAGAAGCATCTATGCACACTAAAAATTCACCTTGGGGGTCTAGGATTTTTAGTATAGGGGCAAAAGTGAGTTTTTGTTTAAGCAACTGGAAGGAGACTTCACATTTTTCCATCCATACGAACGCCTTTCCTTTCCTTTGAATATTTGTTATTGGGGAGGCTATCCTAGAATAGTCCTTCACAAATCTTTGATAATACCTTGCTAAACCCATGAAGCTCCTCACTTCTGTTACATTAGTGGGAGGTGGCCAATTCAAAATGACCTCAATTTTCTGAGGATCTATCACAATCCCATTTGTAGAGATTATATGTCCCAAGTAGTGTACTTGCGGCACATAAAAATCACATTTGGATAGGTTCCCATAGAGTTGATTTCTCTTTAATAAACCTAGCATGATTTTCAAGTGTCTATCATGCTCTTCTTTACTACGGGAATAGATTAGAATATCATCTAAGAATACCAATACAAATCGGTCCAACTAATTTCTAAACATACTGTTCATCAGATTCATGAATGCAGTCGGTGCATTGGTCAACCCGAATGGTAGGACAATGAACTCATAGTGTCCATACCGAGGTTTAAAAGTAGTTTTGTGAGTATCCTCATCCCATATCCTTAACTGATGATATCCTGATTTCAAATCAATCTTGGATAATATGGTGGCATCTTTTTTTTGATCAAATAGATCTTCTATCCTTGGAAAAGAATATCTATTCTTAATGGTGGCTTTGTTCAACATCCTGTAGTCTATACAAAGCCTTAGCAAACCATATTTCTTCTTCACAAATAGTACCGATGCACCCCATGGGGATACACTTGGTTTGATTAACCCTTTTTCAAGTAATTCTTGAAGTTGTACCTTCAATTCTTGCATATCTATAGGGTTCATCCTATAAGGATCCCTATGAATGGGTTCTGCACCTGGTACTAGATCAATGGTGAAGTCAAATTCTCACTTGGGAGGCATTCTAGGAAATTTTGAGGTAAATACTTCCCTATATTCTTACAAAATTAGGAATTTTTGAAATACTTCCTCATCATTGAAATATTTAGCTTCTTTCAATTGAACCACATAGACCATTCCTCCTCTCCTTATGACCTTCTTTAATTGCATTGTAGATAATAACACAAGCTTAAAGGAACCTTATTCACTAACCATTTTTACCCTTTCTTCCTTGTTATTAGTGAACTCAATCTATCAATCTTGGAAATTGATCAAAGCCTTGTGATATTTTAGCCAATCCATGCCCAAGATGATGTTGAAGGCATGTAGCGGTGTAACATATAGGTACAAAATGGTAGAGCTAGTGGGTAGATATATTTTTTGCTATGGAGAAGCATTGATCCATGGAGTAGGTATGATCTGACCCATACTCCACTTTCCACCCTTGTGCCAAAGATCCAAGTTTCTCTGACATGTCCCTTATTATACTATTAGAAATAAAGCTATCTATAGCTCCACTCTCTATCAAAATTTTAACATCTCTACCATAGATTTTACCATTTATGAGTAAAGGAGTGGCTTGTCCTTCTAGGTTCTGGTTCTTGATGGCCGTATAGATCTTTTGACCCTTCCCATTTGCCTTCTGGCTAGACTCTATACGAAGGGGACAATTCTTGGCATAATGTAGACCTCCACATTCATAACATCCTGATTTATGATTCTGGATTGTTCCTTGATCTAGCTTATCTTTCTCATAGATAGGAGGTGGTCCAACATGTTTCAGAGGTTGTAGTTTTTCAGAATTATTGTTGCTCTTATTCCCTAGTTGGAAATTCTTCTTAAAGTTACTGAGTTTCTCATTGTTCTTATTTACAAATTTAGGAGCTTTCTTTCCTTTCTGACTTGGTTCAGGCTCCTACTTCCTCTTTTATTGGTGATGATATTCCTTCTTTGACCCATTTGAAGAGTTGCCAAATTTCTTACTAGGGTGCTACTCTGCCACCTGGATATCTCAAATCACAGTTTATGATGCTTAAAATTTTTGATATGATTATCTAGCTCCAGAGAGGAATTTATGCACTTTTATTTTGTTATCCTTCTCAAAGGATGGTGCATATTTAAGCAATTTCAATAATTATCTGTAATCCCCTTCTCTAGGTTCAGTCCCTTAGTGGAGTTTAACAAACTCATCAAGTTTCTTCATATAGAACTACTCCATAAGGAATATCTTTCTGAAGGCTTTCAAAAAGTCCTCCCATTTGAAATGAATGGCATTGATATTTTTCTCCTTACTATAGTTCTCCCACCATTCTAGACTTGTTTCAGTCAGAAGCCCTATGGTCCAGATCGTTTTAGTTTTAGAGGAATAGTTTCTAATGGAGAAGTAGATGCCTAGTTCATTCAACCAAGATTCTACTAAATCTCTCCCTTATTTTCCAAAGAACCTTCTAACCTTGACATGTTTCAGGTCCTTTTCCAGTTCTTCATTAATACGCACCTTAGTCACACGATCTGCTTCATCTGTGTCATTAGCCTACCCTATTATGGGGTTTATTGGTTCAGGATTCCTACTCTTTAGCTTCTATATTTCAGCCCTAATGGTTTCCAACAATTTTTTTTGTTGATCCATTTTCTCTCTATACAATGTTATTTTCCCTTGGATTGTTTGCACAATAGTTGTGAGATTTTCTACTCTGTTTGAATTTCCTAAACTATCCCCTATGGGTCTATCCTCAACATTGTCAATGCTAATGGGATTCTCCTTTCGAGGAACCATCAGTATTCCACTTCTCAACCTAGGTGCCATGTTTTCCTGAATTTAAGAGTAGGATTAGCTTACAATTACGCATTTATTTCTACTATATGTGATTTTTAAATACCACATGCATTCTGCAACAAGGTATCTTACTGTATAAATAGTATGCAACACTTTAATATCACTAACTACCATTTGGTGGTCATGTAATGGTGTTTCAACCATGGTAAAGTTTTAGTTTGCTACTATTGGTGGGATACGTTTCATCATATACTTGCTAAGTTTTATATGACTTCCATATTTGACCAAAAGGTCATGTTGCAACATCACTAAATATGATATTCTATTCTAATGTAAATATCCTACTAAGGTATTTTCTTATTGTTAGGACCTGTAATTAACTCTTATTGATTTGCAATACAGTGCCTATGCAAGGAGGAGGCTTAGCTTGGAGCTACGAATGTCAAGTACAATTTTTAAAAAGAGTCTCAGGTACATTGCTTAAGACCCACTTTTGTGGAGGGTTTATTTAACTCTTCCAAGTCGACTCACCAATGGTTCAATCTTGGGAGAAATGACTTACCCATCGCTAACCTCCAAGCAATTATTTTTCCTTACCAAACATGTATCCATTTAGAGTTCTTACATTTTTATGCAAGATTTTGTGCCTAATCAACCTAGGCTTTGATACCAACTATAACTTCCCTAATTTCAGGACCAATCAACCTTAGGGATTTTTTTTTTCTAGTATCTATCATTATCACTAGTTTATGAGTGAACTGAAAGTCTCTCCATGTGGTTCTCTTATAGATTAGTTTTCCAAGTAAGTTCAAGGTTGCACTTCACAGGAATCCAACATGGTTAGTGTCTATCCTATGGATAGGAGTGACCAACCCCTATAATGACCTACAGGTAAGGTTTATTTACCTTACAATTGGGAATTCTCCTATCTCAAATAGGAATGCCCTCTTTTCCTTACTAGTTTAAATCAAACATTAAACTAGATTCTATGTTAGGTCTCTTTCAACCCTTACATTAGGCGTATGCCTTGAATATTAGTTGATTCTTCCTTAAGGATAGAACAACAATTCATTGCAATGCTCAACCTTCCCTTATCAACCATAGGAAGCTAAGGGGGATATCACACAAACCCACATAGATTTGTGAATGTCTACCATTTTCTTACTTGATTTGACCATCTATAATCTCCACGAATTAGATAACTTTCAATGTTTCCCTCTATAATCACTCTTAGAGTTAAGTTCTAAGTGACATGCATGAATCATACATTCCTTTTGGTTTTAAGGTTATTCTATGTCAAGTAGACACAATTTCTAATTCACTTATTTTTATAAATTCAAACCTTATCATAAGATAACTTCATATCATGATGTAAATCTAATTTTCCTTCTATGATTATTTGAATTCAAGTATTACATTGCATACACATCCTCTCAAGGAGTGATATAATCAAATTACAATTGATCTCAATAATTACATTTTACAATAATGATACTTTTCATTAAAGAGGCCCTTGTTACAATATGTATACATAATCAATAAGATTTGTCTAGCTTCAAATTTTTATTGGTTCCGTTTGAGCCACCAGTACTAAATTATAGGTATTTTCGGGATCAGGACAATCCATTACATGTATATGAGATGTATTCTAGACAAAAAATAACATGTAATAATTCTTCATTTAATGCAACTAAACACAATACATTCTCCACAATGTAATTGTCTAAAGCATTAATCATTCAAAGGAAGGAAATCCCATACTTTCCTAAGACTAAAAATCACATTTTCATCTCATCTCCTTCTTCACAAGGATATGCCTTTGAAACAAGTATTACTATAGTCATCTATTGCTAGTATTTTTCAAGAGAGCACCATAAATTAATTCATAAATGAGATCCCTTTCATGCATATAGCATTTAAACATATCATATTTTCACAAGTATCTCATATTTCTTCACACAAAAATAACATTTAAACAAAACATACTTTCACAAGTATCTCATATTTCTTCACACAGAAATAACATTTAAACAAAACATACTTTCACAAGTATCTCATATTTCTTCACACAAAAATAACATTTAAACAACACATACTTTCACAAGTATCTCATATTTCTTCTAAACAAAACATACTTTCATAAGTATCTCATATTTCTTCACATAGAAATAATTTTTAAACAACACATACTTTCACAAGTATCTTATATTTCTTCACAAAAAAATAATATTTAACCAGATGGATTCAACTGTAGATCTACCAATTATTTTAAGGGTTTAATATTAACCTATGTCAAGGTTGTAAACCAAATTTATTCTACAGTCCATAATTATGGTTATACTATAGTTCCTTCATGAATGTGTTTGCTAATTTGTATAGTAGTCTTTCTACAAAATTAGGCTACCAAGTTACCTCATGATCTATTACCAAGATTGTACTATAGTTATCCCAAGATTTGCTACAACTCTCTTGCAATATACCATGAATATTACTCAAGTTTAGCTATGGTTGGTCTCATAATCTACTCACAAGATTACACTATAGGTTACCAACTTGACCCTTAAATTTTGTCTCAAGACATACACTATAGATACATCATATTAGCAAAAGAGGTTTATTTACCAATCTCTTATCAAGATAAACTATAGTTCTTATAAGGGATATTTTTTATCCAAAACAAAAGGTTACTATATATCTCAAATCCTTGAGCAAGTAATTATCATGGTTTATACAAAATATTCAACCACATTATCAATTATTCCTTTTAAAAGGGACTTATGCAAGTTGTAAAAGTTTAATCCTATCATTTGTTTTGAGATGTACAATTTTATTTCAGTAATTTGCTTCAATATTCCCAAATTTTTTTCCATATATTCATTATGAACATTGGTTTTTACCTATGGCACTTGTCAAGTTTAATAAAACATCTAGATTTAATTACAATTAAATACCAAATTATTCAAAGGTAATTTCCACAAGTTTTATACACACTTGACAAATTCATACCGAATGTATGTAGAGGTACTTTCCATAGTTTAGGTAAATATAAAAAACACTTTGACAATATTCCATTGTGAATTACCACCACGTTGGTTAATACACATTGAGCCCAATGATGGTAACTCGGTAAGTGGCCTATGAAAAAGTTCTATGGATAGAGCTTTCTGACCACTTGTAGTCCTTCAAGACGTCAAGTCACGTCAACCTGATAGTGCATAGATCAGGGCCAAATCAACCCCAAATCAGAGCCTATACCCAAGACTTCACCGCTGCACTTATCATGCTAGCTCGTGTGGTTAGACCGATCACATTCATGTGGTCATATGTTTAAGGTGAATACATTCTTTTTACATGGTACCTATTGCTTTGATGGAAGGAGTGTGGGCTTAATGCATAAAGTCTAGGTAGAAAATTGCCCAGGCATAGAGCAACAAAGGCATCATGGATAAACACCATGGCATTCCAGACTAAGGATTTATTATGCAACTAATCCAATAGGTAGGTGGTCGAGGGTATGACCTTTCATCTCTTTCTATCGCATAGTGAATCAACTAAGAGCTAAGGCTTATTGATACAAGGATAGTGTAAGGTTATCTGATTTTCATAATATACCTATTAACAGTAAATACTACGAGGAAGCATAGGAATATAACCCCTAATGTTCATCGCTCTCTTGAGCCATTTGTCCAAAATTAGAACAAACCATTTTTACATGATTCCTTAATACCCCCTCTTCTCTACTGCTACACTGGTAGTGGATTAACTATCCTTTGGATGAGATCAACGTGGGTGTGGATATTTACAATATTCCATAAGATATGTAGCAGATAGTTAGTCATCCACCATTACCAGTGGTTACTACTAGTCAATCATGATTAGGGATTCGATTCATTAACAAGATTACGCCTACTCAACAAATTTGTTACCTTGAATGGGGTATACGAACTAGTTTTATTTAGGTTCAATATATTCTGAGTCACTTTTAGCACAATGGTGGGAATAGGATTCACAAATATCCCATATTAGCAACAACATGGGAGTTTTACAATACAAGACTTCCTTATGACCTATGGGTGGTAGCCATCGAATGATGGTCATACGACTTCTTCATGGTGACATAGTGCTTGAGGATAGAGTTTCATTAGGTATGTTTCGGTCTAGGATTCACCATCATGCATGGTCAATAAAACCCATTTTAATTAAATTAATTAAATAGCAAATGGTACAGACCGAGAGGTCTCAGGGTCTCAAATCAGAGTTAGAAGCAACTCACAATGCCCTACTATCCTGACCTCTATCCTAGGTAAATTTAGCATCTATAAAACATAAGTTCGATTAACATAGATGAGTATTGATTACCAACTCATAATATACGATGGTAAAATCAAACCCATATTGCAAATAATAGAGCATAGATTACATCTATTCATAGACAAATAGGAGGATGTATAAGCTTGTAAATGAAGAAAGCATAAATCATACTTTCAGCATAGATAAATGATAAGTGGGAAAGTCTCTTCGACCTATGAAATTTGCAAGAGCTACAAGTCTTTCTTCCTTGTCTTCTAAGTTCACCAACCCTTCCTTCTTGGGCCACTCTTTCAATATCTTGGACCAAAAATCACTAAAACTTAAGGTTGTTTGGTTTTTGATTTACCAAAAGGTAAAGAGCATAATCCCTAAGCCCAAGTTCTCCTATCAATATCTCTCCAAGATTTTTACCAGCATCCATCACACTCTTTTTTGGTTAACCCATGGTGGCTTTTTATAGCATTCAGGGGTGCCTTCTCAAAAGGTGAAGGGTAGTCTAGGTAATGACCTGTTGGAGAGGTTAGTGGAAGGTGATATAGGCAAATTAGTGGCATATTATTTTTTTCACATCTTTGAGGACATGATGCACATAAAAGGGCAATCAATAGTAATTTTGAGGACTTTGAATGACTAATATTATTTTTAAATTCTTTCTAGAATATGGAGGGTACAAATTATTTTTCCTCATGGCTCTTAATGGCTTTTTAGGACCAAAATACTTTACTCAAAGTATCTTAACACCATACTAGTCTACAAAGCACACTAATAATTAAATTTACATGAAAAATCCATTTCTATTAAAATACAAGTTATTTATTTTCTTGGATGCATTTTTAAAAAATATTAAATAAAACACCACTATTTTTAATACCTTGAAAATTTCAAATATTTTCTAGGCCTTCATAATTTAAGCATAATTTTCATTTTGCCAAGCACAAGGGTCGTGACAAGGTGGGATGTGACACTTAGTCCAACTTGGGTGTAGACATCATGGTCACCATATGATCATGTGGTCCTGTAGCTCATCTATTACCCACCTCCCTACTGGCAAGGATACCTGCATAGGTAATCTGAACTCACTCTAGGTATTTGGTCCATTTGTATACTATTGGTCACTCTGGGTTGGGAAATGGCCTTGTAAGTGCATGAGGTCTTTGAAATATCATATAATCCTAGCACCACACCTTAAGAAAGGTCATACACACTAGCTCTTTATGTTTTTTTTTGGTAGATAAAATACTATAGCATTAATACCGAGTTTTATAGGTTGACCCAAAACCTTTTACAAAAATCAGCCCAGGGCTGTTGATGAACATGTCCTAGCCCTGTATGTTGTTTATACATGCTATCATACAATATCTTATATAGACAAGCCAACATATATAAACCCCATGTAAATCACACCTACTGGTCCTGCATGTCTACCACTACTCCTACTAGCACCCGTGATAGGTTATGACACACTAAGAACCATATCACTAACCTACATAGTGCAATCATCAATGCATCTACTTCATATTGGTATGGTAGCTCATCCACATGAATCCTACTTTACTAAATCTCATGGGTCCAATCCCTTGATAATATTTGTAGTGCTATCTATTGCACTTGTTTTCTATAAACTGCTCTCCCCCTAATGGGGATGCACCATACATCCTCTAATGTAATGGTCATCTCCCCTTGAGTAACTAAAAGGTGTATAACTCTAGATATGACCTCTTTTCCAGTATTGTCCATAGCCCTTTGTCTACCTCAATCCAAGGCATCTTTATTAGATGTAGTAGCCCCATCACCCATAGTGTGTCTTGCTCTACTACTATGAGCTATCAAAATGCCTCCTCTAATGAGCTTGACCACCTCTCCCTACTCTCAAGTACCTCATGTTGCAACCAAAAAAATTAAATAAAATTTCCATCCCTTTTTGTGTTTGTTGTTTTCCATCCATAGGTATATATATCTTTCTTTAACACATTTATTAGGCCATAAATGCATCAAAGAGGGGAAAAAAATGTAGACATGGAAAATTGACCCATCCAAATGAGTCATTTTTTCTTAGGATCCCTAAGGAAGGCATCCAAAATTATCAAGTGCCATTTGGATCCTTTTTTTCCTCTTGTTTTGCATTTTTTTCTTGGCTTTACTGAATTTGTGCTTAGTAATTCAAGGGCATGAATTCGGAAAAAATAGTTTTTTTCCTCTTTAAATCCCTAATTTTGAGTTCAACCTCTATGGTGTCAGCTTGACCAAGATTTTTTTCATTTCTATCATTTTCCTCTCCAAACCTTCTATAAATAGAAGGATTGGATCTTTTTTCTCCTAGAAGCGATATACAATGATTTAATGATGTGCAAATCTTGATCTTCAATTAGTATTATGGTTTAAAATCCTTTGGTGCTTTGCTTTTGGTGTGCTTTTATGATTTGCTATTGAAGATAAGAAGGTGGAGAAGCCTTGATGATAGATTATCTTCTAGAAAGGAGGAGAGGTCTTCCACCTTTGCTCTTGCTTCCCCCATAGGCTTATCAGGTTGTTTATTTATATTTATTTTACTGTAGATCATCAAATTTCCATGTTAAATTGTATTTTTAGTTGTATGATTAATTTTTTAGGCTCTTTGTACAAATTCACGCCTCTCCATTACAAGGCATGAATTCAAAAAAATCCTTGGTTTCACCAATATTTCTTTATTTATGAATTTGTGTCCACTGCTTATAGAGCATGAATTTGGCCATAGTTAGCTTGGGGGCAAGTTTTTATCCTCAAATCCTAGGTTTTATGATTAGCATATCCATTTTACATTGCATTCACTCTATTAGCACTCTATTTCACTATTTCATGCTACTTTTATCTTGTCTTGCTTATTCCCAAAGGTCCACAATCACTTTTCCTTTTGAATGATCAGATAAAAGAATTGAGGGGGTTGACTATTGTACCTCCAAGCTCAATCACATAGTAGACTAAGCAGGTACCTAAATACTAATTAAATTTTTAAGCTTTGAAGTTTTTTTGTAGGGTTTTGATTGAATTCACAGTCAGGATTTATGTGGTATGAATTCAGATAAGATTATCAATTTTGCAAATTTTCTTGAAAGCTATTTTGTAGGGATTTGACTAAATTCGTGGTCAAGATTTATAGAACATAAATTTGTCTAGGATCAACCACCAGAATAAGTGATCTGTTAGTTCTATTAGGCTATTTTTTGAGTGTCTTTGTTCATTTTACTTTTTATTATTGTGATAAAATAACATAAATTTGATCAAATAGTTAAAGAAAAAAGAAAAAATGTTTCTTTCAATCTTGAGTTGAATATTTTATTTCTAGGCATTTAAAAAAAGGAGAGAAGCATATAGTTTTCACCTAAGGTAAATTTTTTTGTGCATTCTCTTGAAACATTTCTAAAATAAACAATCATTCTAGGGATAGTATTTTGTTTTCTTGCAATAATGTTTGATTTTCATTGTTCTTTAATTCTTCCTAGTTTAGCTCTTAGTGAGGATAAACAGAGGTGCTTGTTCAACAAACACATCAAACATTTCCACCCCAAACTTGGAGTGAGTCCTTAAACCATTCCTGGTGAACCCTTCTATCCCTTGAGATCCCAAGTATAGAGGAATCAATATACCCCCATTGTCACCTTAGCTTCCAGTGGATCTAGCTGAGAATCATACGTGGTAGGGTAGTTTTCCCCCTGTACACATCTAAGTAACCTACCATTTTTCCCAAATACAAAGGAAATAACCTATTCTATTTTTATATGGCATTAAATATAATAAATAGGGGTTGCTTGATCTAAGGTAAAGCTAAAGTTTATGGATATTCTCACTCCAAGGCTTATCAAGACGATGTTTTTGGACCATTTCAACTAGCAAAGACTTGTAACAAGTTGTATTTCTTACATAAAAGAAGTTTATTTTTTTGAGTAATAAGCACTCAACAAATCTACACAATTCACTATTGTAGTTACTTCTACATAACACACTATTTTTTATAGCATACTTTTAATTTAAAAGTTATAAGGTTGTTTTAATTTAATTCCATTTCTCTACATAGAAAAATAATTAAAAAGGTGCTATTTTGTATGTTTTGAGTGGCTGGATGAGAAGGTGCCACATGGTGATGAATATACTTTGACCTTTGTAGACCATAAATAGGAATAAAAAATTAGGCAAGAATAATACATCTCAAATTATATTCCATGCAACTTAATTTTAGGAGAGAATGTGAATATTTTGAACCTAGTGGTTGTGGGTTAAAACTCCTAACCTATTCTTTTTAATGTAGTATATTTTAAAAGGGTGCTACATGGGAAATATATAAATCTTGGTGATTCTCTTTTATGTCATAAAATGCATAGTGGAGTAGTTGGTGTTTGAAACAAATTTTACATTCTTTTGAAGAGTAGGTTATGGGTTTAATTCCCTTTAGGTGCTTGTTTGAAAGAGAGATTTAGTATCTTAGAAATATTGTAGATATTTTAAGGAGTTATAAGTGCATTTCATTTAGAAAAATAATTAGTGCATTTTATTCATGAAATAAAGAGTGGAACTATACCATTTATAAAAAAGGGAGGGATAATTTTTCAAAAGATATTTATAAGTCTTTGAAGTTAAGAAGTCGTATAGTCTATAGTAGTTTTTTATATATTTTTTTCTTTTTTGCAAGGAGGATTGTAATGTTTTGTAAAAGGTGCATTTTTAGTGGTGACCGATATCTTATTTTTCAAAAATATTTTTATAAAAAACAATTTTGTAAATAAAAATCAAACATGTTCTTGACACAATCATAATGATTGGTATAAACAATACCTTTGACTTGCATTTATAGGTAATACTATTCCGTTAAATTACTATGTATACAACCTAATAAAGATGCCATAACAACATCTAGGTATCAATCCTATAAATTGTGAAAGAGGAATAAGAACACATGTTTGTCTTATCTTGTTTCACTCCATTTTTATCCCATTCATTACTATCATTGGACATAAATCTTAAAATTGAGAAAATCCAAATATATAGGAAAGTTACACCCATGTATGAGGATTTATATTTAAGTAGGTATCATTAATAGGATGATCATTTTTAATACTACCTTGGTACCATGTATCAATCCTTATCACGTGCCTTAAGGTCTCTATCATGTACAACAAAGCATATAGAAAGGACTAGCTTCTTCCATGTATTAATGGGTATATATGAAGGGCTAGTATATAAAAAGGTTTGATATATAGAACTGGTGGTACAAAGAAAAGAGGACCATTTTTAGGGTATATAAGGAACCCCTCATTTTTGTATTGAAGAAAAAAAATCCAAAGGCCACAAAAAGAACTGTTCACATCACTAGACAACATGGCAAAGGCAACAAGGAGGTAAGCCAAGAAGCAAGCTGAAATTCAGAGGTGTGTGTCATAAAATAATGATCTTTATTTCCATAATGCAAGTGAAGGATTAGAGAAGCAAGTTGAAAAAAAAATATGTAGTACCAAAAATTTAAGAAGGTTATGAAGGTAAAGAATTCTTAACACTTAAGTGCTACATGCATACAATTCTTGAAAAATCTAATTATTTTTAAGATGGTGTTGATTGGTGTTATGAAGAAAATATACTTGGTATTAATAGATCATGAGATTATTGAATTGAGGTATAAAAGACAAGAGGAAAAATTGAAAGGTTGGAGGACAAGCCCATAATTAAAAATATTTGTTGTGACACAAAGTAACCTCAAGTCTATGGTGGCAAGTGTAAATTGTGATATAAATGACATTATCCAAAGGAAGAATTTGTTGGCAATTTTGGGTACTTTGGGTACATTGCCTTTGCTCAAGTGTATAAGTTGTCATTGATGTCAAAAGGCATTTTTTTGTTGATATCAAAAAGAGTGTAATGTCAAAAATATCTTGAGAAGCTTCATAATTTTAAAGGGTTTTTATTAAAACCATGGTGACAAGGTTAAAGGTTTTTCTTAAAACCATTTGGACTCATTAAGGGTTTTTATTAAAACCAAGCTTAACTTAATGCAAAGGTTTTTACTTCTTGAAAACCTTGAAGGTCCATGTTTATTATTAATAATTAAACTAACTCAAACCTTTGACAAACGTCTAAGTTTAATTTATTATTAATAAAATAATAATAATAATTATTATTTTAATTATTATTAAAGGGTCTTTTAACCCTTAAGCGACGCACATAAAGAATTCATTCACCGACGTGTTGCCATCGTTGGAGGAGCACCAACGTCAAACAATTAAGGAGAAATGGCTATATAAGTGGGGATGATTTTCTAAAGTAACTGTACCTTCGATTGATGCAATTTCGTAGCTCTGTGGCCTCTGTAAAAGTGATTTTTTTTGTTGTATTTCGTTTTGCTGTATTTCGTTGGCCTAAGAGGGGGGTGAACATGGCCTTCGTAGTATGAGATACTGCATGGTTGGCAATTATTGGGTTGTGTTTCATGTTCTTGAGAAAAGCATACTACATCTATCTTATTCTTTTGAGATTGAGTTTGAGTTGAGTTGATTTGAGTTGAGTTTTGAGATTGGAAGTTGAGTATAGAACATATTGAGTCTCTAAAAATTATCTTTATGGTTCTATGAGTTTGACAAATCACATTGGGTCTCTAACAATTCACCTTGTGATTTCCTACTAAGAAAGTTTTTTCTTGGTGAGCTTGCTGAGTTTTGGATAGGTTCCGGTGGGGACTTGTGAGCAGGTTTTGGACAGGTTTCGATGGGAACTTGTGATCAAGTTTTGGATAGGTTCCGGTGGGGACTTGTGAGAAATTTTGGATAGGTTCTGGTGGGGACTTGTGAGCAGATTTGGAAAGGTCCTAGCAGAGGACTTGTGAGCTGAGTTTTGAGAGTTCTATCAGAGAACTTGAGGACAGAGGAGCATTGGTTCTTTGAGAAGAAATTGAGGATAGATTTGGTTGCTGAGCTACTATGGACGTGATCATAGAAGGTAGAGGTCTCTTAGGCTAAGCATTGAGGACAGAAGGTCTTCGGTGGAAAGGAGTTCCACGTGCTGGCAAGAGGTAAAGGTAGTTGATCTTTTGAGGGATCATTTCTAGAGCAGAGGGGAAGGTATCTCCTTTGAGAAAAGGCTCATAAATTTTGATTGGGGGAAGGTATCTCCTTTGGGCCGAGGCTCATAAAAATTGTAATTGGGAAGGATTCCCAAAGAACTTTGAGATAACTTTTAGAGAAAAGTTTTGTGGACGTAGCCCAGCCATTCTGGGTGAACCACGTTAAAAATGGGCCTTCAATGTGTGATGCTTTCTATCTTGATTAATGTTGTGTTGATGCCACTGCTATCTAAAGTTAAAATTATTAATTGGTTAAGTCTTATACTATTCACCTCCCCTCTCAGTATAAGTCCATGTTCTTCAATTGGTATCAGAGTGGGTCTCTCCAGAAAGAGCCTAACAGCTTGGAGAAGGATCTATCAGAGGATCATACAGATTTAGAAAGAGATGAAGAGGTTGAGTTCGATATCAAAGGTGAATTCTTCTTGGCTTTGAGAAAGCTTGAGAAATTTAGGGAAGAGAATTCTGTTCTCAAGCATCAATGTCAGGAAGAAAAGATAACAAGATCAGAATTGTCTCAAAGTGTTATAGACTTCAAAATTCTAGCTGAAGAAGGGAAGAAGGTTGAACAGGTTCTAACAGAGGTTCTCAAAGGAAAGGAAGCTGATTGCAAGAAACTAGAAGAAGAGGTTATGTATCTTAGAGTGAAGTTGGAACAGTTGGCTCTCAGACAGAATACTCCGTGTGAAAAGCAAAAGAAGGATGGTATCAAGATTCAAGAAATAGGGTCTTCAAGAAAGATCAATCTTCATCCTAAAGAGCGGTGGATTCCAGTTGGTCACAAGAAGAACAATCATCCAAGGCATCAAAACAGGTTACATAATACTTTCCATGGCTATTGTTTTTTCCTGCAAGAAATTTGGTCACAAAGCTATGCATTGCAATAAGTCCGTGAATAGACATAGTAAGGAAAATGTTAACTCTTTTGCACCTCTTATGAATAAATATGTCATGTGTTACAAGTGCAATAATTTTGGGCATATAGCAAGGATGTGCGGTTTGGATAGATCTAGCCTTGAGTTCACTAAAAAGAAAAATGAGATCAAATCTAAGTCAATGATAGCTCAAACTGCTTTTCATGCTCTAGAAAAAGTAGAGAAATGGTATCTTGGTAGTGGTTGTTCAAAACATATGACTGGTGAAAAGGAAATTTTTTTGGTCTTAAAAGAAACAAACAGAGGAACAGTCAGTTTTGGAGATAACAGGTCAGCTAAAATCTATGGTAAAGGGACTCTTAGTTTGGATGGGAAATCAAAAATAGAAAATGTGCTTTATGTAGAAGGCCTAAGACATAATCTTCTAAGTGTGAGTCAACTTTGTGATCAAGGGCACATAGTATCTTTCTTTTCAGATAGATGTGAGATAAGTAAAGAAAAAAATGGAAAACTCATTGCTAGTGCTACAAGGACTCCAAACAATCTTTACATGCTAAGTGAGATAAAAAAGGAAAAGTGTTTTCTAACTCAAGAAGATGAGAGTTGGTTATGGCATAAAATATTGGGGCATTTGAGCTTTGATAATCTTGTCAATATTAGTAACAAGGAAGCAGTTAGAGACTTGCCCAAAATAAAAAGGCCCCATAACATCATTTGTGGTCCTTGTCAACATGGAAAACAAACCAGAACCAGTTTCAAATCAAAAGGGTATGCTTCTTCAAAACCATTGGATGTTATTCATACTGATTTATGTGGCCCTACCAGAACTCAAAACATTCAGGGAGAAAGCTACTTCATGCTTTTTATAGATTATTATTCTAGAATGACTTGGGTTACTTTTCTCAAAGAAAAATCTGAAGCTTTTGAAAAATTTAAAGCTTTCAAAGAAATGGTTGAAAATGAGACTGACCAGAGAATCAAATGCTTAAGATCAGATAGAGGAGGAGAGTTCACTTCAAATGAATTTGTGGAATACTATGAGAAACAAGGAATCAAAAGAGAATATTCAGCAGCAAGAACTCCTCAAAAAAATGGAGTAGTTGAAAGGAAAAACAAAACTATTGAAAATATGGCTAGAGCTATGTTAAATGAGTCAAAACTTTCAGATGGATTTTGGAAAGAGGTAGTCAGTACAACAGTCTACATTATCATCAGGGCCCAACTTAGAGTCAATCATCATAAAAATCCTTATCAGTTGTGGAAAGGAAGACCAGCTACAGTAAAATACTTCAAAGTGTTTGGGAGTAAGTGTTTCATCAGAAGGGAAGATCAAAATTTGGGTAAGTTTTATCCTAGATGTGATGAGGGAATATTTCTTGGGTATTCCAGTAGAAGCAAGGCCTACAGATGCTTCAAAAAAAGAACTCATATAGTTTTAGAGAGCATAAATGTAACATTTGATGAAAAGACAGGGATAAGAGAACCAGTCTAGGAACTCAATGATGAAATTTGTCAAGAATAATTTAGAGAGGTTTCAGATGAAGAAGAGGAAAGACAACAAATGCTTCCCAAAACTCCTTCACGATATGTTTAGAAACATCATCCCAAATATTTGATCATTGGTGATCCAAATAGGAGGAAAACAAGAAGAAGAGTCATTCCCTCACATGATTCTACAAATGTTTCATTATTATCTCAAATTGAGCCAAAAGATTTCAGTGAAGCATGTGCAGATACGTTTTGGGTAAAAGAAATGGATGAAGAGCTAAATCAAATAGAGAAAAGTGAAACTTTGGAATTGGTTCCAAGACCTAAGGACAAGAATGTCATTGGCATAAAATGGATATTTTGAAATAAACTCAATGAGGATGGAAATATTGTCAGAAAAAAAGCTAGGTTAGTCTACAAAGGTTATGCTCAAGTAGAAGGTGTTGATTTCAAAGAGAAGTTTGCTCCTGTTGCTCATATTGAAGCTATCAGAATGTTTTTGGCCCTTTCAAGCTTCAAATAATTCAAGGTATATCAAATGGATGTAAAGTCATATTTTCTAAATGGGGTGTTGGAAGAAGAAGTCTACATAGAACAGCCAGAAGGAGTGTCTCTCTCAGAACAGTCGGACTATGAGTGTAAACCGAAAAGGCCTTGTATGGGTTAAAACAAGCACCTAGGGCTTGGTACTCAAGACTTGACAGGTATCTTCATGAGCAAGGCTTCAGGAAAGATGTGGCAGATAGCAATTTATATATTAAGGATGAAGGTGATGATATGCTGATTATGGTTGTCTATGTTGATGATATTATTTTTGGGGGAAATAATACTCAGATGTGCAAAGATTTTGCTAACACCATGCAAAAGGAATTTGATATGTCTATGATTGGAGAGCTATCATTATTTTTAGGTCTTTAGATTGCTTGATAAAAATATGGTGTATTTCTCTCTCAAGGAAAGTATATCAAAGAAATTTTGAAGAAATTTGGGATGATGGACAACAAACCAGTATGTAATCCAATGATTACATGATGCAAGATGAGTAAAGATGATGAATCTCTAGCGGCAGATCAGAGGTTGTACAGATCAATGATTGGCAGTTTATTATATGTTACAGCTACTAGACCAGATATCATGCAGGAAGTTGGGTTAGTAGCAAGATTTCAGGCAGCTCCTAAAGATTCTCATGTTATAGCAGTTAAGAGGGTATTCGGATATCTCGAAGGGCACTATGGACTTTGGGCTTTGGTATCCCAAAGGTGATGATTTCATTCTCATAGCTTATACAGATGCATATTGGGTAGGCAATATTGATGACAGGAAAAGCACTAGTGGTGGAGCATTCTTTTTGGGAAAGAGTTTGGTTTCTTGGCTAAGTAAGAAACAACCTTCAATTTCCTTATCTACAGCAGAGGCTGAATACATAGCAGCAGTGGCTGGGTGTACATAGGTTTTATGGATGAAAACCACCTTGGAGGATTTCAAAGTCAAGCATGAACAACCCATATCCATACTTTGTGATAATACAAGTGCCATAAGTATTTCCAAAAATTTGGTAATGCACTCAAGGACAAAGCATATTTCCATCAAGTATCACTTTCTAAGGGAGAAAGTGCAAGACAAGCGAGTCAAGGTAGAGTATGTGTCTACTAAAGAGCATATTGCAGATATCTTCACCAAACCTCTTCCAAGAGATACGTTTGAGTATCTAAGGGAGAAATTGGGAGTTGTACTCCCACCCCAAAATTAATCACATCATCAAGAGGTGGGGGAGGGACTAAGCTAAGAGGCTCATTCTTAGTCCCGAGCCCCAAAGGTGGCCCTTTGCCATTGATGACAAAGGGGGAGAGATATGAGTAAGGGGGAGAGCTTCAAGTGAAGAGGAGAGCTTCAAGTCAGGGGGAGCAAAACTTCAAAGGAAGATTCTTAGTTTTTAGCACAGTTGGTTTTAGTTTTGGCTCTTGAGAAGTGTTTTTAGTAAAGGTTTGCCATCAATGACAAAGTGGGATATTGTTGGCAATTTTGGGTACTTTGGGTACATTGCCTTTGCTCAAGTGTATAAGTTGTCATTTATGTTAAAAGGCATTTTTGTGTTGATATCAAAAAGAGTGTGATGTCAAAAATATCTTGAGAAGCTTCATAATGTTAAAGGGTTTTTATTAAAACCATGGTGACAAGGTTAAAGGTTTTTCTTAAAACCATTTGGACTCATCAAGGGTTTTTATTAAAACCAAGCTTAACTTAATGCAAAGGTTTTTACTTCTTGAAAACCTTGAAGGTCCATGTTTATTATTAATAATTAAATTAACTCAAACCTTTGAAAAAGGTCTAAGTTTAATTTATTATTAATAAAATAATAATAATAATTATTTTAATTATTATTAAAGTGTCTTTTAACCCTTAAGCGACGCACATAAAGAATTCATTCGCCGACTTGTTGCCATCGTTGGAGGAGCACCAACATCAAACAATTAAGGAGAAATGGCTATATAAGTGGGGATGATTTTCTAAAGTAACTGTACCTTCGATTGATGCAATTTCGTAGCTCTGTGGCCTCCGTAAAAGTGATTTTTTTTGTTGTATTTCATTGTCCATCCATATTGAATTGCTTGAGCTTTTCTTGTGCTTGACGTTCGGTAGATTGCGTTTCTCTGACATTTGATAAGACTGTGAACTATGTTTTTTGGGAGTTACGTTTTTGGACAGCGCTCATGATGATGGTGGTGGCTTGAGGAAAACGTTTACGTTTTCAAATCCTTGGTGATTGAAGGAAGACAACACATAGGATTACATTATATTTTTCATTGGGCACTTGTGCTCAAATGGTGGTGGTGTGTTGAGTGAAGAAGCGTTCGACAGAGGTGCCAAGTTTGACCCATGTTGTGGGCAATTTCATTTTGGTCGTGATGCATGAGGATAGCAGCAATGAAAGCGCTTTAGCATATGTGGTGGTGTTATTCATTTTCTCCAAAGGTTGGAGAACTAAGTTTGGCCAAGTGTTGTGATAGGTTTTGAGTTCTCTTTATTCATCAATGTAAAGGTATGGGCAACTTCTTCCATGTATATTGTTGATGGTGTATTTTTTGAAATTGAGTTTGGAGTGAAAAGGTTGTCTATTAGGTATTTTTGTTGGTGTAAATCCTATTTTCTGGATATTGAAGATTGTTTATGCATTAAAATCATTGATGAGTTTTTGGGTGAATGCATAATTTTGATTGAGGAAGAGGAAGCATTTTTGCACTAGGATTTATGTTAGTAAGTCTTGCTACTTGCATTGAGATGGTGAAACCCTTAGTTGGCTGTTTTGATATTGATGGTTGAGTTGTCTTCCATAGAGGTTGTTTTGATCAAGTTAGTGCTTTACTTGATACATGATTTGGGCTTACTCCATTGAGATTGATTTGAGCAAGTTATTCTTTGCATTGGTGATTTATGTTGGTGGCTGTTTTGTTCAAATACCTTTGGAGGGAAAAGGATGTCTACTAGTTTCATTTTCATGTAGTGATTGGTTGGATGCTTCAAGGTTAATGTTGAGTTGAATGATGTCGGTTAAACCTTGTCTATAAGCATTGTTGTTAAAGCCCTAATTGGTTGATAAAAGATATTGGTTGTGGAAAGAACATGAGTATCATTGTTATATGAGATATTGCATGGTTGGCAATTGTTGGGTTGTGTTTCATGGTCTTGAGAAAAGCATACTACATCTATCTTATTATTTTGAGATTGAGTTTGAGTTGAGTTGAGTTTTGAGATTGGGAGTTGAGTATAGAACATATTGAGTCTCTAACAATTCTCTTTATGCTTCTATGAGTTTGACAAATCACATTAGGTCTCTAACAATTCACCTTGTGATTTCCTACTAAGAAAGTTTTTTTCTTGGTGAGCTTGTTGAGTTTTGGACAGGTTCCAGTGGGGACTTGTGAGCAGGTTTTGGACAGGTTCCAGTGGGAACTTGTGAGCAGGTTTTGGACAGGTTCTGGTGGGGACTTGTGAGTAGTTTTGGATAGGTTCTAGTGGGGACTTGTGAGCAGATTTGGATAGGTCCTAGAAAAGGACTTGTGAGCTAAGTTTTGAGAGTTCTATCAGAGAACTTGACGACAGAGGAGCATTGGTTCTTTGAGAAGAACCTGAGGATAGATTTGGTTGCTGAGCTACTGTGGACGTGATCATAGAAGGCAAAGGTCTCTTAGGCTAAGCATTGAGGATAGGAGGTCTTCGATGGAAAGGAGTTCCACGTGTTGGCAAGAGGTAGAGGTATTTGATCTTCTGAGGGATCATTTCCAGAGTAGAGGGGAAGGTATCTCCTTTGAGCAGAGGCTCATAAATTCTAATTGGGGGAAGGTATATCCTTTGGGCCAAGGCTCATAAACATTGTAATTGGGAAGGATTCCCAAAGAACTTTGAGAAAACTTTTAGAGAAAAGTTTTGTGGACATAGCCCAGCCATTCTTGGTGAACCACGTTAAAAATGGGCCTTCAATGTGTGATGCTTTCTGTCTTGATTAATGTTGTGTTGATGCCACTGCTATCTAAAGTTAAAATTATTAATTGGTTAAGTCTTATATTGTTCACCCCCCCTCTCAGTATAAGTCCATGTTCTTCAAAATTTCACTTGTAATACTGGTGCTTTGAAGCCAATAGTGGTAATGTTTGTTGTGATACAAGTGATTTTACACAAGGGATAGATATCACTTGTGACACCAGTGATTTGAAGATAGATGGTGAGTATAGAGTTTATGTAGAAGATGATGGTATTGGCCCTCTTATTGAAGAATAGTGGTGATTAAGAAGTTAAGTGTTTGAATGTTGTTGTTAATAGTAAATTTTAGAGTAGTAATGAAGAGATTTGCTTCTTAAATGATAGTTTTAAAGATGATGTGAGTGATAGCTTATATTTTTTTGAAGGTCATTGTGATGATAACATTTTTAGATGTTTGAACATTACTAGTAATAGTGACAGATATCAAAATGATAATGAATAAATTGGGTGATTTGAAAAGCATACCTAAGGAATTGGTTCAATAATAATGACAAAAATATGATACAATGGTATATGTTTAGAAATATATAAGGAAGGAGTGAAAATACCCATAATACCAGGTGTAAGGCTAAAGAATGAAGGCCTTGGATATGCAAGTCAAGTAGGAAGTAGTGAGACCAAATTTATCAAAATAAAAATTAGTACATAAAATGAAGTTCCTAGGATGAGTTGTTGCAGTCATTATGGAAGATTAAACATGTGACAAATAGGTGTTGGAAGCTACATCCTTATGAGATTTGTGGAGGTAATAACCACTCCAAATAAAGTCTTGGAACAAAGAGAAAGTGATAAAAAGAATACATATAAATTGTTAATGGATGAATTTGTCATAATGGGAGACAACAAAAGAAATTTTGAATGGTTTTAGTTTGTTGAATAAGAAGAATTTAAGTTACCCCATGGAAAAATGCCTTGGAAACTTGAAATAAATATTTTTTTATTATCAAAATATGACCCAAGCTATGCTTAAAATACCTTTAATGACAAGACCTCTAATGAAACGCTATGTGGATAATTCTATATATGTGGAGTATTTAAAAGATATAATTCAATGGTAATTTCTTAATGATGATGATCTAAAGGAAGATCTAGAGGCTGAACCAAAGGCGATGATGGTCCAAAAGTGACTGAGGTAAACCTAGAGTTATTGATGACCCATAGGTAACCTAAAGATAACCTAGAGGTAATGATGGACCCAATGGAAACCTAGAGATAAATACCTAGAGGTAAATATCTAGAGGTAATGACCCATAGGTAGACCTAGAGACTAATCCAAAAATGCACACATAGTGGAGATATCCATAAATAGTAGAGCCATATCCTCTATAACTAGAGCTAGATCCAAAGTGATAGCAAAAGCACAATTCTAATGTACCACCCCTAAATTCTTGGGGGGTAATTATCTTTAAAGCAAAAAATGTAATAAGGGGGGTGTTAGACTATATTGCTTTTTTATTACCTAAATGTAATTATTACATTTTGATGAATATAAATCTCCCAAGAGAATGAGAACATAATTTTTTTTGATGAAGGTGAAACACCTCTTGAAACTAAGAGATACCATGTATAAAAATGATGGCTATACATGTATTTGATATGGTGAAAAATAGTAGAAATATTTGAAGAAATATCAAATATATTGTTGTGTTAAATATTGTTTGTTATTTGCTATTTTTCAACACTTTGCTCCTATTGTATGGTTTATCTTTTAGAATGTTTTCCTTGAAAAATGAAAAGAGTTTCTAAACTAGCTTATTATTATTCTTTAAATCTTACCAATAAGAAAAAATTGACTATATTTATTGTTCCTACTTGATGGTCTTCTTAAATACTTGTTTCATAGTGAAAGGGTTGAGCATATATACATCTGTCCATCTATGTGGGTTTAGTTCCATATATATATATTTTATTTTAGAACTTCTTTTCATACTGGTATAGTATGACATTTAATAAGTATTTTAAAGGCTTTATAATCTTAGTTGATCATCAATTCCTGCCAATTCAAGTTCTAACTTCTATCATCTTTTAATTGAAATACAATTTGTTATGAATATTGCATCTTAATGATGTATTCATGTAAAATTATTATGAGGGTTATGAGTAGTTGCAAAGTTGGGCATAAAATTTTGCTCTCCATTATTGATCATGCATGTAAATATTCTTCTATCACATCAATATAATGTTTTATCATAACCAATATGCATATTTAATATTTGATATTAGAGCATAGACATTGCAAATGTGGACCAATTTTGTAGAAAAGAGACACCTCTCAAAGTTTATACATATTGTATTGAATAATATAGAAGTTTTAAATATAGAAATTTCTAAGTTTGATCAAGGAGTATTCCTATCAACACAATTGAAGAAGAAGATATTTAATGCTCTTATTTTTATTTAGTATTGCAAGCAATCCATGAAAATTGGAGTGTCATCATTGATTGTACATCATCTCAATTCAAGCACAATTTATACAAAGTTATTTTGGAGGCTCAAAGAGGTATTACATATATGCAAAGCCATATAATATATCATTAGACCATCTTGAGCATTTCAAGTAAAGACTATGCCATCTGAGTTTTTGATATGAGTTTTCAAGCTATAGGATATGTTGTTTCTTGCCATGCAAAATCCCATTGAATAATAATATGGGATGGCCAAAGCCAAAATCAAGGGTCATACCATTTAGATGAATTCAACATATGGAAGAGTTGGTTCTACTATTTTGAGTTAAATTGATCATTTACTTGAATATAGGGCCATCTAGATACATCTTCGGGCCTTCTAAACTTCCTTGAGACCCATCTAAAGTTTATTTGACATCTAAAGAAATGTTAAAGGTTGTAAACACTAACTAACATGTCCTAAGCTAATAGAATCATCTAGTGTTGTGATTGAACTATTTTAAGTGGTTTATAAGCCATCAACATCAACCAAATATTGATGTACATTATTTGAGTATTTAATAGGTCGTCATAACAAGTTAAGTACAATATTGCAAATAAAGGTCATATACTTCATTTAAGAATGAAGCCTCTTTCTACTTGAGCCATATTGATAATATGAAGCTAAATAATGTGACTAATAAGATGTTATCACATTGTATCCATTGCATGCACTATCAAGCAACCTACTCTGGGTAGTTTTATGAGTAAGGTATCCTCTTGAGCTATCATGGAGATGCTCCATGCCTTTTAAATATGGAAAACAAATCTCAATTTTTTTATTATTGATACTATTCAAAGGCTTTGAAGGTCATATTGAGGTATAATAAGGTAAAGTTCATCCATGAGAAGTGGAGTTAAATTATGATATCACCCCTTATCCATTTAAGTGGAGTGCCACTAAAGTGGAAGTGTTCTATTTAAGAGTAATAGAATTGAACTTGAAACTTGTGATGTCTCTATATATTTAAGGCACAAAGATCATACTTAAAGCTAATGAGGTGCAATGCAATCCATTGCAAGTTTATTGAATGTATTGGAGATGATTAAAATATTTTTTAAACATTCATTAATTTGAGGAGGTTACTATTCAATTTTTTGAAATCAAACCAAAAACCTTAAAGCAATGGAATATAAGTAATTCCATCACAACTTGAGCAATGGAGATCCTATTTTGACCATATTATTAGGCATATAACTAACATCACTATGTGTAGGTATTATGCAATTTAAGAATGAAGTATTAATTTGGAGGTAAATATTTTAAATTATCCCACATGCTTGGTGTGAGGAAAGTAATTAGTCCTTAATTTTTTAAACTTGATACTATTCATTGGAGATAAATGAAGAAGTAGTAGACCATCGTATATTTTTATTATTGGATCTTTGAAAAGGATACTTCTAGAATATTTCTTGGATATTCTAGTTGGTGGTAAATTGATATCAATGCCACCATACCTAATTTTTTTCTCAATGAGACATTTTTATTCTCTTATTTTTGAGGCATCTATATTTTTACAAGTATAGGCATATATACTTGTTGAAAATTTATTTTTTAATATATTCTAGTGCAGGTACAATTTACATTTTTTATGAATATTTTACATGGATGTCAATACCTTAAATATGCTATTACCTAATTCTCAATGGGTAAAAGGTGACAACTATTCTGCATATAATATGAAGCTAAATATTCAACCTTGAATTTGAATATTTATTGGAAGTGGTATTTGGCATTATGCAAAGGCATATTTTATTGACCTTGATGAATGAATAAAAATTAATAAAGCTTATAATAAATCCTTATTTATCATAATGTTTGGCATGACTAATGAAACCCAACCAAATATTTGTGACATAATAACCATCAAGAACACATGGGAAAAACATAGTATGGTGTTCAAATCAAAGAACAAAAACTAAATTCTATAGCTATAAAACAAATTGTGTTGCTTGAATATGAAGAGTAATGAGAAGTGGGAGGGATTTCTATGATGAATTATTGATTTTTGAGCCTAAATACAAGTGTTAGACAAAATTTCCAATGATGATATGCTTGTTTCAATAGTGCTAAAAGCATTGCCATCTAAACAAGTGAATCATTTTTGGATATGTAGTGAATAATATCTACAATCTAATATGATTGCACCTAAAGATGATGTAAAGCTTGGGGTAGAGATAGGGAAATTTTAATCATCACCAAATTCCAATAATTCCATGTCAAAAATCATCATATAGATATATATAAAGGGTGAAGATGGGTGTAAAAACCCTCACACTATGTGGTCAATTAAATCATAAAACCATCACAAGATGATGGTCTGCAGTGATTTTACCTAGACCTTTCAGTGATATATAAACCAAAACGCACTCTTGATGGAAGCTAATAAGCCTTTTTGGTGATAACTAAAGAATTTCCATCACTAGTGAAGGTTAAACCTAAACAATAATTAGGATGAGTAATATAGATAGTTCTCTTCCATGTTTATTTGGATCCATGTATTCTTACACCTCACCCATAATCACTCCATCACACATTCAAGGTAACATCTAGTGGTGAGGTAAGGAGGTAAAAGCCTATAAGAACTCTACACTTAGAGATTTTATAGGACATTTATTTCCCCATATTTAGTAAAAGTAGGTCATCAGGGTGAAGACTCTCTACACCAATTGCTCATCTAGTAGGAAGAGAAAATAAAAATTCCAACAAAGTAGTAGACATGGAAATATCTTAGATGAAAAGTACCATGGACTAAAATTTCATCATCTATAGTTTGCACCATAGGGGACTTCAAGTGACCTTACCTTGAAAATAAGTTCTATAAGCACATAATTAAAAGGAAAGGGTTGATATGAGAAAGGAGGAAGGGAGCTACATCACAAGTCATTCCATAATACAAGTTAATACAAGGACCTAAAGGCATAGACAAAAGAGGAATATCAATATTTTTTTGGATAATAAGACAAGGTAAAAGATAAATGTTTGATAAGACTGCTCATCGAGACTTTTGAAATCTCTAAAGAAATAAAGGAGACAATTTTTTTGATAAGCAAATACTATTAGATAAAACCTTTAAGAAAGAAGAAATAATTTTTTTATGGGGTGGTTATTTGCTTCAACGAATAAGAACTCATTAGAACAAAAGGGGAGATATGAGTAATGATGCACAAACTCCTAGAAGAAGTAGAGCTAGAATTATGTGCTATTACTATGAAAACATAAAACCATTTGACAAAGATACTTTAAATTGATAATCCAAGAATAGGTAGGTGTAATATTGAATATGAATTGATGACACCCACAAAAATGGTAGCTTCAGGCTAACACAAGATAAGGTAACAAAAATCCACATTCAATTTTTAGGATCCACAAAAATAGTAGTTGAAAGAGACAAAGTCACCTACAATTTTGGAGGGAAATTATTTCCATTGTAATCTATAAATAGTAGTAGTTTAGGATATGCAAAGGATCTATAAGTTTACATTTTCAATGTTTTGTAAGCTTTCCTTTCATTTATTTCTGTATAGCAATCAAATCTTGAGTAGTTTATGGGAAATCAAACCCTCACTTTTGCCATAATCTTTTTAAAAATATTTTCATATATATTGGAGGCCTACACATTTATTTTGGATAGTCATATGCATTTCTCATGCTCTAACCCATATTTGTATGTGTGTATGTGTTTGTAGTTTTTACCTATCCTTAAGTTTTACTTGCATATGTGTGTATATGGGAGGCCTACACATTTATTTTGTGAGGAACAATGGTGAAATTGTTCTATGTATAAAATACACGATTACAAGTTTATATAGGCTTTGGAAGCCATAATAAGACAAACTAATGCTTAAAAAATAATGTCCAAAATAAGACTAACTAATCAACCTAAAAATAAAACCAAATCCTATGAGTTCTAAGTGGTTAACTAGACAATAGTTTTTATCTAACAATATGCTAAATTAGTCTTTGGTCAAACATTGACCATCCAAGCTAAAAATGTAATATGCTAATCAATTTAATAAATACTTAATACTAGGACTTAGAACTTAGGACTTTAGGAATAATGCTGGATATTCCAACATTCTCCCCCTTGATGTTGAACTTCTTCCTAGAATTTCATAAGAATCACAAAATTGGAAGAAAATCAGTCTTTTTCATCTCCTCCAGTTTAGTAACAAGAAATCAAAAATTGTAAAATTTTGTCTTGGGCACTCCTTCCACTTTTGGTGTGGGATCTCCTCCATTTTAGTTGCTTCTCCTTCCTGCAAGTAATTGAGTGCCTCCTTTTGATGAGCTACTCCCCCTTCATCAAAAGCTCCTTCAAATGATGGCATCCTCATAATGCCCAAAGTATTGGTTCTTACTAACCAATCTAGCACATATTTTACCTCTCTCATGTGATGGTCTTCAAACCATTCTTCAGCTCCTAATACTCTTCCTGAGTATTTACATTGAATAATATCATGTAGGTGATTTTTCCATACAACAACCTCACATACCTCTACACATATTTTCAAATAAAATATAGCTATGCAATAGCTAGTTACAAATGCAACAAAAAATTGTTGCTCCTCACACAATGTTTCACTCTTTACTATGGCTTTACATGATTCCTTCCAAGGAATTTTAAACACAAAATACAACCAACACATATCCATGGTTTTCATCATAATGCTATCCATGTTCTTTGCAAATGAAATAACTTCATCCAATGATGTCTCTACAAGACAATCATCACTCAATAATGCCTTTTTAAGACATTCTCCTCCTTTTTTCAAATACCTATTCACAAAAAACAAATCATTAATCACAAAAACATTACCTCCAATGTGATTAGATTTGGTGCTCCCCATAAAGCTATTTTGTGGCATATCTCTTTCACTGTATGTTGCTTCAAAATCAACCATCAACTCTTCACTAAGAGTTCTCCTCCTTTGTTCAATCCATGTTGGTGTGTTGAAACACCATTCATTCAAATAATCATACATTGTTGCCTTTTCAAGACAACTCTTTTCCTTCAATGTAGACACTCCAAGTGAGTGATATTCATTCATGAGTGATGTTTCCTTTGCCATTACAACAAGAAAATCAGCAATCTCATTTTTATTTTTTGTTTCTATCTCATTTGCTCTCTCACTTTCCACCTCCCAAATGAGATAATCATTTGTGCTATTTTCTTCACACAAAATATTTTCTTCTTTGAGATTCACAAAATATCTCTTCACACAAACTTCTTGGGCTGATGGACAAGAAGCATCTCTATTTGTCACTCTTGATGAGTGATCTCTATTGAGCATGCAACTTATAGTTTGCATCTCCTCTTTATCAACAATATCATGGGGATCAACATCCCATACAATTTGTGTCTTGGTAGGACAAACAATATTCACTCCACATGAGTAAGTATCTATCTTTGCATCTTCTTTTGCTTCTTCTTTTGCCTCCACTCCATGTGAGTGTTTTTCAACATGCCAACAATGGTTTGGCTCTTCAATGCAATCTTCACAATTCTCCTCCATGAGAATAGTCTTGGATACATGATATGAATGATATGAATCATATTCATTCATCCATTTCTAGCAACCCAATGTGGGTGTTTCCTTTTTATCTTCCTCTTGCCTTTTCATTTGCTTTTGTAGTGCCTCCTCCTTGAGACATCTTTCATCCACCTCACATTGGTCTTCAAGCAAGGAACACTCCAATGTGAGTGTTTCTCTTCCTTCCTCTTCAATGTAACATTCCTCCATTCTTGAGAAATGGTCATGGTCATCAATGGAACATCCTTCCATATCTTCAATATGCCAACACTCTTGGGTTGGTTCTTCAAGCAAGCCATCATCCACTTTGGAGTGGTCTTCACAATAAGCATCATTCCCATAGAATGATCTTTCCTCCATTGTCTCTTCAATGAGACTTTCAATTTCAATGTCCATGTTTCCCAAACATGTCATTTTCTCAACTACTTTTTCTTCATTACAAAAAACTTCATTCACACAATTTTTCTTTTCATCATCATATTCTCCCTCTAAAAGAAAGAATTGACAATTTTCATCATATTCTCCTTCTAAAATAGAGAATTGATACTTACAAGTTTCCATGCCTTCACAAGACATACCTCCAACAATGAGAGTCTCCCATGGTTTCTCACAACAATCTTCACATGAGTCTTCATAAGACTCTCCAAAAGGATCTTCAAGGGAACAAGGCTCCCTCTTGAAACAATCTTCATCAAAACCCTCTACATATTCCTTTTCAAGAAGGAATTCTTCATTTTCACAAGGCTCACAAGGCTCTTCAAATATGTAAGGCTCCCCCTTGCTCATACTAGCCTCACAAATTTGATCATTTCCATATACATGATGCAATACTTCCCAAGCATTTGTAGCTGATTTAGAACTTGAAATAAGAGATAAAACTTCTTGTTTTATACCTTTCTTGATGTCAAAGAGGGCAAGGCAATTCTGGTGTTGCAGCTCTTTCAATGCTCTTCTTTCTTCTCCTTGTAGCTTGTTCCAATCCGGTTCTGAATAACCTTCAAGCACTATGTCCCAAAGTCCCTTTGCAATGAGCAAAGTCCTCATCTTAATTGCCCAGATATTAAACTCTTTTCTATAAAATTCTAGAAAGTTCAGATCAGCATATATGTTGGCCATTATACCAACTAAAATAAATAACAAATTTTTTATAAATTTTTTTACAAAACACTTCCTATTAAGCTTCAACAAACTTTTTTCTTCAGAAGATGTATGTGTGCTGATCTATATCTTTTCATCTAATCTGCCTCCATAAGTCTATAGTTGTTGGGTGTTAATCCTTCTTGTAGGTTGTAGACATTCTTCTCATACTGAGAGATCACACAATGGATAATAGAAACAGGTCTAACATACCCCACATTCTCTACAGGATGTCCAAATAAAGTTTGTTGTCAAATGTTTCCACCACTTCCTCTACCACTCGATCTTAGATGTGCTTAGATCTACATCACCACCATTTCAGCTTCATCACACAACTCTCTCACATGATTTGGACTATAATAATATCCTTTCTATGCAATATCCTCCTTGAACTCATGAATTCAATAGATGAGAACTTCATGATGGGCAGTTATGGGAGTTCTCCTTTAGTCCATAATGGTCACTGCCCTCTCTACACGGGGCTTTACTTCATTTTAACAGTTCACAAAATCCTCATTTTTTTGGCAAATCTTCCTTCATATTGTTGCCTTGACATCTTCGTACAAGTTAATGGCTTCTATCCACTGTAAGTTATTTTCCTCTCTGACGAGACATGCATCTTCCACAGACCTCTATTCAAGTCATGCAACTTACATGATCCTTTAATGCAGCCCACCAGCTGACGTTCTCTATAGAATGCACTCTTACTGCAGTTCTCTTAACTTTCCTTCTTGTTCAGCACCAGATTTGCAAGTCTGAAGCATAGATATGACTTCACAATCTAGATATGAATGATTCCTTCTCAGATCGAAATGAACTAGTATAAATTCTGCTACTATTCATAGATCTCTATTATAATAGTTATTGATAGATACAAATTAAAGATCCAAATTTATAGATCTTATCAATATACAGATTTGGTGCCAATGCATACCTCCTTATCAAAAATTTCTAGATCTCCACTTCATAGTGCTTCTCTCCAATACACGATAACATTTATATGTATCACAAGAACTTCATTCTCTATAGATAGATTCCTCTTCTTGGTGTCCTTCATACAGAAGGATCACCTTGTAGTCATACGTAAAGAGGTTTTCTTCATATGTACAACATTGTCCCAAGACTTCCACGACAAATTAGGTGCACTCACACCCACACCATTTAATACAAAATTGTTTCATTTCAATTTGTCATGCCATGTTTTCCACCATCCATGGGTGAGAATTATACTATGTGGACTCCTCATTTTCTTCTTTTTTAATTTGACTCAGTCTTTGGGTTCACTTGCATAGATATACATGTCAGTCAGTGCATACACAATTTTTTTTGTAACTTTAGTAAGGGTAAAAATTTCTATGAAATTCATGTTCATAGGGAGCTTCTCATATTCTATCCATGGCTTCATAAGATTTATGTGCTCAGATTAGAGCCTTCAAAGTTCATTCAATGCCTTCAAAACAAAAGGGCAACTTTACCTACTTTACATGGGTGTCTCACTCGCTTGCTATATTTGATCTTCTATAATGGATTTTGATTTTAGTCCCACATGGTACAGGTGAGGAGAATTGTGAGATTTAAAAAGAAAACCGTGCATATAATGCTTCAATTGCCTGAAGACAATCGAGCCTTCCACAAAGTTTTTCCACCCATCTCCTAAAACCTTGTCACTTCAGATCCACCAAATAATTACGTCATGCTACCTCAGTGTAAAATACGCCATGCTAACATGTAAGCAATCCACCTAAGACCCAGTCAGATCACCACGACATCTACTATAGTCTACGTGTTCATCTGTGTAGGGGTTTACTATAGTCCACTTATGTTGGTAGTGTCCTATCCATAGTCACAGTCAATCCACTGTCATGTCTAGCTTAGGTTAGATGTCTTGGCTAGCAAGTTCAGATTGGTCTGATTATGTCTTGGTTTGGTCTAGGTGTGTGAGTCAGGTCCTACTTCCACATTGGCTATAGTCACAAAAATTTAGCTTGAGTTAAAAAAGCGTCGACTGCACTCTGCCTTGTATCCACCTCCAAGGATATATGGCTTAATATAATAGTCGATGATATAATTCACCATGTCACCTCCCACATGATGTATGGTTACTATTGCCATCCATGATTTGGTTGCTAGCTCTAGCTGGAGTAGTCAGGTTAGGATCAGGTCTTGTGTTCGGTTTGAGGTTCTTAGGTGTTGTTTTCGTTAGCCTATTGGATGTTCGTGTCATAGGAACAAATATACAATTTTGTGGTTTTCATATCCAATATTCAACCTACAAGCTTAAGGATACGGAAACAAAAAGGAAAAACCCAGATGCAATGTGAATGAAACAAAAGATAACGCTAAATCCTATGAATTGAAAGTGCATGAAAAGAAAGAAGCATAAACGAATCAAAACCAAATAGAAAGCCAATATGGAAGACAAACCTTTTCATTAATAAGCTTTAGAACTTGGTTACAATTCACCTCCTCCATTTTTAGGGGCTAGGAGCGTTAAATGTTTTCTTGTCACATTAAGGGATGCTATTCCTTCTTCCACGTTGCCACATGTAAAGTGGGTGGACCAAATGTTGCTGCCACTTGCGTTGATGAGTCTTGACTCCTTACTGCTCATCTGATGTTGAGACCCTGCATTCAAGGAAATAGGAAACAATCAGTAGCACCTGTAGATAAAATAAAACATGCAATCCCCACGCCTTCAATTAGTACATGCAAAATATAAATAAAACGATAACTAAAATAGATCCAAATGAACTAAAAAATTGATAGGGGCATAAAAACATCATCGGGAAGGCACTACAAATGGAACAGTCAGAAAATTTGCCACAGATTCGTATTCGCTCTGCGGCGGGATGAATAGACCTACAACAAAGCATCAAAAAGCACTGTCCCAAATGTCACATTCGGGAAGCTCCAAATTACCTGCAAATTTGGGGGTTAGCTAAAAGGGGGTATTTTGGGAAGACCCAGAAGGTCAGATTTTCCCAATTTTACCTCTATCACTAGGAATTTTATGATGCTACTTGCATGTTAGTAAAGGCGGGAAATGATAAAAACATGATAAAAAATTCTCAAAACAATGTGAAATTTGAATGACAAACTATCTAAACAGCATAGAATTAGATGCAATAATAAAATAAAGGAAATCTACTACAAATTTCTAACAGCTCCGGGGCGAGGCAATTAGGATTGCAGCAGTGTGGGGGGCGCCCGGGGGCAGGACGCCCACCGTTTAGGGCCCAATTTTGGCACCAATCCAGTTGGGATGGGTCTAAAACCTCTTGTGGGGTGTTTTCGCCAAATTTTGTAGGATGTTATGGCCAAATGTCGATTTTTTGTTTCGGATTTGCGCTTCCAATAACCACCCTATGACCTCCCTTCCAAAAGAGATCAAGGATGTGAAAGGCACAACTCAAAAGGTGTGAGGATATAAAATGAAAACACTTCATTGCTAAAAATGCTCCTCTTTGTCTCTTTTTGGGGTGAGAAGACTCACCATTTTATAGACCTGATGGTCTCTTTGGATGAGCATGCAGAGGCGCCACTTGGTAATCATTCCTTCCAAGGGGGGAGAAGATTCCTCCCTGATTAGGGGCTCCATGACTGCCCCTGTAACTGCCTCTAACACTCGAAAATGCTCACTCACACTCCCATGCAATGAAGGAAGAGTTAAGTGGTGGATCTAAGCTGCCATTTGTCAATATTTGACTTTTTTCCCATCAAACTTGCTATTTGCCCCACCCTGGAGCGAATACTGCTAATCGTCCTTGGGTGGGACGAGTACCAGTTTGTAGTCATCCCTGGGTGGAACGAATAAGGAACAGAGTGCTTGAAGGTGCCAAATTGACCTCTGACCTTCCAAAACTACTATGTGAGTGGTTAGGACCACTGTTTAACCTCTGGGGGCTTCCTTGGGGGCTGTGTGTGTCAATGCGATCAATTTTTGCAGTCACATAATCGGATTGGTGATGTTTTAGTGTCTACAGATGCCTCTTTTTGGGAAGCGTTGTGCATGGTGCAGTGCTGAGAAAAAATAGATAACTAAAGCACTAATGATTAGGGTTTCTCAGTAACCTAACCAACTTTTGATGCCCCAAGTATGGAAAGGACACACATTCTTGAATCTTTGCTTCTAACAAGCTAAGGAACTCAATTCAAGTGTTAACCTTTTTCGGTGAGGTGTTACTTGATCTTGGACATTGATTAGTCATGAATAGGCAAAGGGTGCAACCTTTTTTCTGTGGGAACCTTGAGTTCATGATTCACAAATGCCAAGTGTTTGATCAACTTGTGATTATTGCTTGTTTGCTGCTCTAAGCAGGGGCATGATTGTCTTTGTCAATGATTCTTTGAATGCATGCCATTTCCTTGGTTGGGTATGTATTTGTTGATTGGTGACTAAGTGTGACTACCCCCTCAAGTGATGAATCGATGATGAAATGACCTACATGAGAAAAGCGATGAGTCGCTTGACCCAAGATGACTTGTATAAGGGTGCCTTCAGATGTTTATCTTTGAATGTTTGTGCAGTTTTCTGACATTTAGACCTATTTTTGGTGGGTGTGAACCCTTTTTGTGACGCTTTTTGGAGCTGAAATTGTCAAAAATCCGTCTTCCCGTGGAGCGGTCCGGCTATGGTAGCATTATTAGGGAGTAGGATAGTGACAATTTGTTTGTTTGTTTTGTTTTTGTAGTTATTTGTTAGTGTAGACTAAGGGTAAACCCTAGGTTAACTGAAAAATGTTTTATTTGAATTTTGTTTTGATTTTGTTTGTACTAATCAGTTTAAACATAGAGTTAAAAACCCTAGGTACTGATAGACTGTTTTTGACTATTTTTGTGTTTTTAATTTATCAGTTTGAACTAGAGTGAAAACCCTAGGAACTAAAAAATTGTTTTTTACTGTTTTTGTGTTTTTAATTTACCAGTTTGAAGTAGAGTGAAATACCGTAGGAACTGAAAAATTGTTTTTGAATTTTGTTTATCAGTTTAAACGTAGAGTTAGAAACCCTAGGTACTGACATACAGTTTTTGAGTTTTTTTTGAATGTTTTGTTTTTTAGTTATCAGTTTAAACGTAGAGTTAAAACCCTAGGTACGGACAACTGTTTGTTGAATTGTTTTGAATTTTGTTGTTTGTTATTTGTATATATTTTTTTTGAAAAAATTGAAAAAAAACTTGTATTAAAACAAATAACAGTTACAAGTGGGAGAGAAGACATCCCAACCGAAAGCAAAGAAGCCAGAAGACAACATGCCACGAAAACGCGACATGTCACGAAAACGCGACATGTCGCGAAATCGCGACACCAAACCTAACAACGGCCGCACCCCGGCAACAAGTCGCGAAAACGCGACATGTCGCGAAATCACGGCAAAACAACGCCGAGGCCGCAAAACCCAAAAGGAGTCGCGAGATCGCGACGGCACAACACCAAAGCTCCCAGACGCCAGAATCGTCGCGAAATCGCGACGAGAAAGCCAGAAGGCACCTGATCTCCAGAATTGTCGCGAAATCGCGACAAGGTCTCCCTTTGACACCAACATTGCAAAAGTGTCGCGATATCGCGACGTTTTTTCCTCATGGCTCCAGTTGGCCGGAAGTGTCGCGATTTCGCGACGAGAAGACCTTTGGGCGACCCTTCAACAAAGGTGTCGCGAAATCGCGACGTGTTCTCCCCGCGGCGCCCTTTTCTCAAACGAGTCGCGATATCGCGACGATTTTCCCTCCTGAAGCTTGTTCTCCAAAACTGTCGCGAAATCGCGACGAGTTTTCCCTTGAGCATCCTTTCCTCAAAAATGTCGCGAAATCGCGACAGATTCTCACCTTGAAGCCCGCACTTCAAAAGTGTCGCGATATCGCGACGACTTTGCCTCTTAGTGCTATTGCTGCCAAACTGTCGCGAATCGCGACGGTTTTTTCCCCCGAGAGCCCATTCGGCAGAAGTGTCGCAAAATCGCGACGAATTTTCCCTTGGGCACCTTTTCACCAAAAGTGTCGCGATATCGCGACAGATTCTTTCCTTGGGCATCCTTTCCTCAAAAAGGTCGCGAAATCGCGACAGATTCTCACCTTGATGCCCGAACTTCAAAAGTGTCGCGATATCGCGACGACTTTTCCTCTTAGTGCCATTGCTGCAAAAATGTCGCGAAATCGCGACGGTTTCTCCCCCGAGAGCCCAATCGGCAGAAATGTCGCGAAATCGCGACGAATTTTCCCTTGGGCATCTTATCACCAAAAATGTCGCGATATCGCGACAATTTTTCCCCTTAACGCACTTTTTCCAAAAACGTCGCGAAATCGCGACGACTTCCATCCAACGACTGCAGCAGCAAAACAGGTCGCGAAATCGCGACACCTTCTCATCAGGGGCCGCGACGGCGCAACAAGTCGCGATATCGCGACAAAAACCAACCTTAGCCATTTTTGTGCTCATTGATGCAGGGATCGTTCCAGACCACGCCGAATCTCTTCATCAATCAGGGGCATATCACTGTGCAGCTGTACCCCTGCCTCTTTCTCAGCCCCCATCTTCGCAAGGAAGTCAGCAACCGTGTTCAAATTTTTGCTGACATAAACAGGGATCACATCATCTAATTCCTTCCATAACTCCTTGATTTGGGATAACAAAATCCGCAGTCTCCAAGCTTTCAAAGAGAAATTCCGCAAGCAATCAAGAGCGCCGATCAGGACTTGAGAGTCTGATTCGAGAATTACCCTCCGGTAACCCTGCTTAACAGCCCATATAGAAGCTGATTTGATGGCTATGGCTTCAGCTTCATTATTGGTGGCTCGGCCCAAGCCCTGCGGCTCCCGAGAAAGCACCGTACCAGAATGATCTCGGCAGACAACACCAATACCCGCCCTTGCCGGGTTGCCTTTTGCGGCTCCATCGGTATTGATCTTTACCCGACCCTGGGGGGAGGTATCCAGCATACTCTGCCATGCCCCTCTTGTCCCTCAACCCCCTCTTCTAGATGCCCAAGATCAGCCTGAATCTCTTCTTTAACATTGATGGCAACAGTTTCAGTGACTTTACTCCAAATGACCTGCCAAACACCGTCTATCGAGGAGAAAGTATCTCTGAAGATCCGGGCATTTCTCTCCAGCCAAACTTGCCACCAAATGAAGAGAAAGCCTAACTCCCAGCCAATTCGGAGGGCTGTAGATTTGAATCTGCCCCTTTTCCACTTTTCCAAAATATTGGCACGATTTAAAACACCATTAGCCTGGAGTTTAAATTGGGAGAACCAGCGCTCCCAAATCTGATGAGTAAAAGGACACTCAAACATCAGGTGATCAGCAGTTTCCTCATGTTTTTGGCATAATGCACATTGAGAGGGGCCACTGATTCCCCTACTTCTTAGATTGTCAAAAGTAAGAATTCCATTGTGCATAAGCTGCCAGGCAAAGAAATTCACTTTCGGCCAGCCCTTAGAATGCCAAATCCTTCTCCAATCCTGAACCGGAAATGAGTGCGGGGGAGGCTCAGGGAGGATCTTTTCATACCCAGCCTTCACTGAATAGACCCCAAGGCTCCCACAGCCCCAAGCTAATTCATCATCCTCATCCCTCCCTGTGAGGAACCTTTCTGACAAGATTTTGTGCAAGATGGGCGCCAGCTCCGGAGGGATAGTAATTGGCCACTCCTGCCACCTCTTAAACTTTTTGAATTTATACTCCCCCAATTGGCTGGTGTGAAAATAGTTATCAATATGTATCCAGCCCTGGGCTTCTAAGGCAGCCTTGATTGGTTGAAGCTCAGGAAACATGGCAATGATGGGCGGATCTTTGGTCCCAAGAATCATTCCAAAAATGTGCCTTATCCCCTCTCCCCACTTTCCAAAATAATTGGTCTTTGACAATCTGAGATCCAAGCTTAAGAGTCTGCCACACTAAGGAACCAGTGCCTTCCAGGGGAAAGCGGCCCACCTCATTGGGAAGAACATGCCCCAAATATTTGCTAGAAAGGATTCTGCTGAAGAGGGAGGTTGGCTGGGAAATCCACCTCCAGTACAGTTTTCCAGCCAAGGCTCTGTTATTAAGCTTGGAACTTCTCAGGCCCAGACCCTCCAGTTGTCCTTAGGCTGGGAAACTTTATCCCCACCCAACCAAAGCCCATTTTTTCTTCCCTTTTGCACCTTCCCATAAAAATCTTCTAGCCATTTTGTCCAACTCTTTCCAGATGGTATGAGGGGCAGCCAGGATAGAGAATTTATAGATTGGCAAAGCCTGTATAACTGACTGCAGGAAGGTTAACCTACCCCCATAGCTTAACCATTTATGTGACCAGTGATTCATTCGGTCTTTGATGCCTTCCAACAGATTCTTCCAGATATCTATTTTTAATTTTTTGAAATGCAGGGGAACGCCCAGGTAAACTATTGGAAGAGAAGTTCTAGTGAAACCCAGGATCTCAATAGCCCTCTCCTGCAGTCGTTGATCAAGATTGAAAAAGACAACTTTGGACTTCCTGTCATTGAGGACCTGATTTGAAGCCCTAAGGTAGACATTCAGAGTATCTCTGATTCCTCTAGCTTCCCTAAGACTGGCCACACCAACCAGTCCAGTATCGTCCACAAATTGCAAGTGAGTCAAAGTTTCCTCCCCAACCTTGATACCAGTTAGCAGGCCTTGTTGTCTTCTCCTCAAGAACAGTCTGCCTAATCCCTCAGCCAAAATGAGGAAAAGATAGGGAGAGCAAGGGTCTCCTTGGCGAAGACCACGAGTGGCACCAAAAGGATGCGAGGGTAGACCCTTAATGAGAACAGAATAAGAGGGTGTAGAAACACAGCTCATAACCCAATCAATCCAATCCTGGGAGAAGCCAAAAGCTGCCATCATTTTCGACAAGAAGCTCCACTCCACCCGGTCATAAGCCTTGGACATATCCAGTTTAATGAACATTCCTTTATTGCCCGAAGTTTGCATTGAGTGGATAGCCTCCTGAGCAAGAACCACCCCATCCAAGATTTGTCTTCCCTCAACGAAGCCCCCTTGTTATGAAGAAATGATATTATGAAGAAGGGGTTTGAGCCGCTCAGCCATTATCTTAGTGATGATTTTATAAATCACATTGCATAAAGCTATAGGCCTGAAATCAGAGATATGAGTCCCCTCCTCCCCTTTTGGAATTAAAGAGATGAAGGTGTGATTGATCGCCCTGAGCATTCTTCTATTGGATCTGGATTCCTCTGTGACAGCCAAAACATCCTCCCCCAAAGTGTCCCAAAAGGCCTGAAAAAACTCAATAGGAAAGCCATCTGGACCAGGAGATTTTCCAGTATTCATACCAAAGACCACGTTTCTCAATTCATCACTTTCAATGGGTCTAAGCAGGGCCTGATTGTCTTCTTCAGAGATAATAGAAGGAATAACATTAAGAACTTCATTCTGAGCCTCAACATCCTGCTCCATACTTTCCTTAAAAAGTTTAGAAAAGTAATCAATTGAGTGGGAGTGCATACCGGGAAGAGTATCGAAGGCATGTCCATTCTCATCTTTAAGGACTTCCATGCTATTCATCTGACGCCTGGCGCAAGCTGACCGATGGAAAAATTTGGTATTTCTGTCCCCTTCTAATAACCAAGTATTTCTTGCCCTTTGTTTCCAGTATATCTCCTCTTGGTTGTCAATGGCCTCAACCGCTTTACGTAGTGCATCATCTTCAGATTTGAGTTGCTCAGTAATTGATCCTTCCCTAAAGAGTTTCTGTACCTCCTCCCATCTGGCCACCAAGGGGGCCCTTTGGGTCTGGAAATCCGACTTATTTTCTTTCCTCCATTGTTTCAGTTGAAGTTTGACAAAGTGGAGCTGTTTATGCAATTTGAACATTGCTGTCCCAAAAGGTGGACGGCCTTCTGCCCACCATTGTGGAATTTTTTGTCGAAGGTCCTCCTTTTGTAACCAAAAATTCTCAAATTTAAAAGGCCTATGATGCTGCCCTACCGAAGTCCCTCCCTCCAGCAAAATGGGAAAATGATCAGAAACAGGGCCCTCCAAAATCTGGAACTTAGAAGTCCATTTTACAAAAGCCTCCTCCGAGACCAGAAAGCGATCTAACTTGACCTTCCTGCTGTGTGGCTCCTTCCTCTTATTTGTCCAAGTAAAAAAGGGTCCAGGGCCTTGAACGTCCACTAATTGAAAGGCCTGAACTTGGGCAATCAGAAGCCGGTCCCCAGGATCCAAAATTGGGGTGCCACCTTCCTGGTCACGAGCAGATAATTTTGCATTAAAATCCCCTGCAATAATCCAGTCAAAACATTCCCTGGATGACCTCATGTTTTGAACAACTCTCCATTGGAGCCTCTGGCCATCAAGGTCTTGGGCCCCATAAAAGTTGGTGATTAAAACATGTTCTGCTGTGAAGTTATTTTTGAAATGAGATGTGAGAACACCTCTCCAAGCTATATGTTCTAATGCAGTCTAGTCCAGAGGGTTCCAAAGAGTAACAATCCCCCCTGAAGCACCTTGGGCAGCCACGGCCATATGACCGGCACCTCGCCAGATTCTATTAACTGTTTTACTCATAATATCTAAAGACATTTTTGTCTCCTGAATAAGCAAAAAGTCTGTTTTACGTTTTTCTAAGAGTCTTTGAACAGCAGATTGATGGGTTCTACTGTTTAAACCCCTAACGTTCCAAGATTGAATGATCATTGAAAACCTTGAGAGCAGTAAGAATCAATAGTCCTCACCGATCCTCCATTGATCAGTTTATCTCCTTGAGCTGCAATCAAGTCCTTGTTTGACTTTCTGCCCGCTCCTTGAGTGTTGCTATTTTTGGATCTCTTTTCTACCTGAGAGATACCCAGGGCTGGCCTTTCTCGATTTTTTTCAGCAATTCCCATGCTAACATCTTTAATTACTGGCGACTCTGGGGGTTGCACTGTCATTGCCCCTGCAATTTCTGGTGGCAATACCTCAATTGGCTCAAGCACCTGGTCTAAGACAGGAGAAGATGAAGGAGAAACATGAGTTTGAGGGTTAAGGGCCTCAATATTCCCATCCACACCTTCCATATCCTGGTCCTCCTGATCTACTAGAGACTTAAAAATTTCGTATCTGTTGGCTGGCTTGGATTGAAATTGCTCCTTACCAGTTTTCTTCTGCTTTCTCCTTCTCTTGACTTGTTCAAAGCCATCTTTCTGACCCTCATTAGCTTGAGGCGAATTGGATGTTTCTTTGGCAGAGCTGGCCTTATTCTCTTTGGAGCGGTTTGGCATACTATGCTGGGCTTCCGTTTTGGAGTCTAGGAGAGTTGGGCAGAACAGGGCCAAATGCCCATGCTTGTGGCAGACTCTGCATCGGAAAGGCAAAGCCTCATAGTCTAACTGTTGGATCCAGGAAACTCCGGCCAGTTCCAGTTCCACCTCTGCTGGTAGAGGCTGGCTGATATCCATTTCCACACAGATTCTAGCATAGACACCCGAGTTACCTTCAATAGTATCCTTGGAGACACCCAGGTATCTACCCAGAGAGTTACCTATCATTTCCAAGACCTGCTCCCCCCAAAACTCCATTGGGAGAGCGTACAGCCGAATCCAGACCGGGACAGCCGTGGGTTCAATGCGGGGATCGAAACCCACTCTCCGGGGTTGAACAAATAGCCCCGCTCGGACCGTGGTTTCTTTTTCGGATTCAAATGCTCTGTTCCTATCGGCTAAAGAAGAAAAGCTAATGATGAAATACCCATTGCTAATAAACCACGGGGAGTACTCACCATGGGGCTCCCAGTTCTGTCGGACCCAAGTGTGCAAGAAATTCAGGGTAGGTCGGATACCCATGAATTTGCAAATCAAATCATGATCGGCTTTGTATAGAATTGTATCTTCCACCAGCTTTGGTTCGATTACAATCTTAGGCCTCGAAGCGGATTGAGGGAGACATCCGTTGACATGATGTGTTGTGGAACCCCTACCAACATTCTTAAGCATCATATTCAGGTTGTTTCTCTGCACTTCACCGTTAGAAGACGAGGGAGTGTCTTTGAGCATTTCTGCATAAGAGCCCTTTCTCCCAGAGAGAGGGATTGGAGGGGACCCCATTGGGCCCACCTGGAACTGCACACGATCCTTCAGATCCGCAAAGACAAAACAGAGCAGGAAGCCACCTGATGTCCTGGATTAACCTTCACCCCACCGATCCAAGAGCATCGCCCGTAGCCTGCGCAGAGAGTTTCCCGCCAAAACGCCAAATCGCCAGAGCTCCGTTATTTGTCTATTTTTAGCTGTACATTATTTTATGCATTTCCGTATATTCATGTTATTGTTGTATAGTTTATCATGTTTTTTAATGTTTTTTTCTTGTTTTCTTTGCAGGTTGTGAAGAGCTGGTATCGTGTGCCTACGATTTTCTCAGAAGCATGGGAGGCGCTGACTTTGGCTGACTAGGAGTGGCTTGATGCCCTTGGGCTCAAGCAGGTGACTCGGCTTGAGCCTATGGTCGGGGATCGGGCCTATATGACAACCTTGATCAACTTGTGGGATCCCTAGACCAACACCTTCCATCTCCCAATAGGGGAGATGACAGTGACCTTGGAGGACGTCTATCGGATTTTGTGAATTTCGATAGATGGATAGCAGTGCTGACACGCTTGCTTTGGGCATGGGGAGGAGGTGGGTGTGGATAGCCCAATGGAGAGGGCAGAGGGCGACTACTAGATTGGTGGCATTCTGGTATGGTGGTGGCTAGAGAGGGGCATGTTGGGAGTGAGGCACGCAGTACTAATGGGCCTCATTTCCAACATGCTGCTACCCGACTCTTCGGGTGTGAGGTTCCCATGGAACCTGTTGGATGTGGTCTTTCGGCTGGTGGATTTTCTGACACATGAGCCCTAGATTATGAGGTGGGGGCAAAAATTGCTGGAACAACTCTATGATGAGCTGTATGAGGTCCGCTACCAGAGACAGAAGGGGATTGGCTACAACTATCTATTATAGAGCTAGGCTTGGCAACACATAGCGGTGGAGAGGCCGATGGGGTTGCCGTGGACTACTCGAGCAGAGATGGTGGATAGAGATATAGGATATGTGGCTCTGTGGCGGTGGTCTGAGGAGCAGGGGCAGAGTCGGTGGTGGGCAGGTGTCGTAGGGCACTATGCCGATGCCTTTGCTCGGCTTACTCTGGGGGAGGTGTTCTGGAGCCCATACCTGGACTGTCCAGCCTGGCCTGAGGCTGGAGAGTGGCTCCGACAAGTGTGCAGGGGAGATGGTTGATCGGGTGGCACGGGACCGAGTAGGAGTACTTCCCATACGTCCGAGTGACATGATAGTTTGGGGTGCGCTAGGGGTTTCCTGGTGAGCCCTTGATCTATCGTCGTCGGGGGATGAGAGGACCTTGGCCTGGCCGATCATCGAGCCATTGGGGGAGGAGGTAGATACAGTTATTGATGTGCCTGATGTGGATGACGTCGGGGTGACGGTTGAGTATGAGCAGTGGTGGACACTATGGCGATGGTAGGGAGAGGGACCATTGGGAGGCGTAGAGGCAGCAACAATAGGCGAGGAGGGTGGAGAGGCACCAGGAGAGGGTTGGGGAGCTCCACTGGAGGATGCGGACATGGTGGAGGTGGATGATGTGGGTGTGGATTTTGGGGTTTCGAATCAATCGAATATGCAGGACGTCTCGAAGCAGTGGGAGCCGGAGTAGGCTGCTATTCCGGAGATGCCAATGCCTCAGGCAGTCTCAAAGGACATGGAGGCAGGGGTACGCACTGAGAATGCATGATTGGAGGGGCTGCTCTGGAGGTGGGATGAGGAGCTCATTGATGCGCTACGAGAGAGGGATCTCCTACGAACATAGCTAGCGGAGCGGGAGAACGCATTTGCTACGTATCGCCAATGGGATGGGGATACAGATGCTACGCGGGAGATGGATCTCCTACGGATGCAGCTGGCATAGCGTGATGAGAATTTGGTGATGTACCATCAATGGGAGATGGACTTGGTTCAGCATCGGTTGGAGCTGGAGGTAGAGATTATCCACCTCGGTGGGTGGATCCCTATGCTTAGTGGAGGCGGATCATCATGCCGCTCAAGAGAGAGCGATATTGAGAAGTCAATATCCTCTCGGCGTAGGTGATTGGATGAGGGAGGCACTAGTAGGCATGATGCGGGGGCTAGCAGCAGTTGCCCTGAGGGGTCCCATAGGACCCACACCACAGGGGGTAGTTCCCGTCGCACCGATCCTGCGTGATCATGGTGGCCGATGCCCTAGGCTTGGGGGTTTTGAGTTTTTGTTTTTGGCGAGGTCAGAGGACCGGTTTATTGTAGCCTACGGGCATTTTTGATGATATATATACAGATGACTTTCTTTTATTTATACACGTGTCGTGATTTGATGTTATGCACAATGATTGATGAATGTGTATGTATGCATGTTAATTTACATTGATGGATGCATATGTTGTGATGAATGCTAATGTTTCTAATTTATATGATATGCAAATGGAATGGATGAATTGAATTTGTGATTTTTGGCGGTGGCACCATAGACTGTTTAGAACTTATGGCTTTTTGTCCTAGGCGATTGCTGTGGTAAATGACTTTTTATGTATACATGTTATTTTTTGTATTTTTTGATGGCGATGCGAGGATGAAAGATAGCACAGTTGGTTTAGAATGTAGTTAAGGTTTTCTGAGACTCAGATGTTTTAACTAACTAGCCACGACTATACTTTTATCTTACAAGACTTTTGAACAAGGTATGAATCCGACTTGTCTTTGACCAAGTTATTTCACATCCCTGTGTGTGCAATTGAGTTCGTTTATGTGGTATTTGTCAGGATACCACCAATGGCAGATAGGCTGTCAACCAAACCTGTACTGAGGATCACCTAATTAGCTCCACTAACTCCTTTGTTGTATTTAGTCAGATTAATCTACGGTGCTATCTAGGATACCATAAGCTAGCTCATCCACATGCAAACATTGATCCGCACACAAGTTAATGTGACAGATATATCGTCATGCGGGAGGTTTGCCACCAGTGACCGATAGGTTATCCACCAAACCGATACTGAGGTTTACCTCATGACCTTCCGAATGTTGAGAGTTCCAAGGATTCAAGTTCGACTCCCTTCTTTTCTTCAATTGTATTGGGATACTTGCTCTTCTATAGTGATAAAAATCATTGTTTATTTTTGTTTTTTCTTTTGAGCAAGGGATTTGAATATTGAGTGATGAGAATCACTATTGTATGTGCCTTTTGATGTATGCACTTTGGTGGTGATGTCAAATTTTTGGAGTTTTGACTTTTGCAAATTTTTGATGTTTTGCAACTTTTTGAGAACTTGGGATTCTTGGGGAATTGGGTAGGGAAGATGCTTGTCCTTTTGCCAACTCTCGGCATTCTTGGGGTCATTCGCACAGGGGGATGAGCAAGATAACCTTTTCACTAGATGGTAACCTGGATTGCTTTACAGGTTTCATCCTTCGTTCACACAACTTGGGAATTTTTTATGTGTTTTAATTTGTGTTGGGATGCTACGTAACAAGGTGTGATCCAAGTAGAACTCTACCTTTGTAAAATCTATCTGACTTTGTATAATATTTGGCTAGAAAGCTAATGACAGCTGAATGACGAAAACTCTTGATACATTAGAAGACAACTGACTATGATATGGTAAAAAATATGTGAATGGCATTTATTTTTGATGGATTGTTTATAGAATGGAGAAATGTGGAAAATGATGGATTTGCCGAATAATTACAGTCTATGGTGCCTTTGACCTGTATGACCACAAATATGCAATGTATGGATGTGATGCTTAATGCAACTATTATTTTTGTGTTTTTGATGGATTGATTTTTGTGAGTATGAAGATGAGATGCAAAAGAGCTCTTTATTGTTGTGATGATTTTGAGTATGCATGGAAATGAGATGCAAATTTTTGTTATTTTTGATGATTTTATTGTTTTTGAATTTTCTTATTTTTGACCAAGCGATTGTGGGAACCCTTGGAGCTTTTGGTTTGACCAAAGGGATGATGGGTACCTTTGGGGCATTTGGGATTGACCAAGCGATTATGGGAATCCTTGGAGCTTTTGGGTTGACCAAGCGATTATGGGAATCCTTGGAGCTTTTGGGTTGACCAAGCGATTGTGGGAATCCTTGGAGCTTTTGGTTTGACCAAAGGGTTTATGGGTACCTTTGGGGCATTTGGGGTTGACCAAGTGATTATGGGAATCCTTGGAGCTTTTGGTTTGACCAAGGATTATAATTTGGAGTTTTGGTTGAAAGGATTATGGGAATCTTGGAGCTTTTGGGTTGACCAAGTGATTATGGGAATCCTTGGAGCTTTTTGGGATTGACCAAGTGATTATGGGAATCCTTGGAGCTTTTGGTTTGACCAAAGGGTTTATGGGCACCTTTGGGGCATTTTGGGGTTGACCAAGCGATTATGGGAATCCTTGGAGCTTTTGGTTTGACCAAGTGATTATGAGAATCCTTGGAGCTTTTGGGTTGACCAAGCGATTATGAGAATCCTTGGAGCATTTTGGGATTGACCAAAGGGATTATGGGAATCCTTGGAGCTTTTTGGTTTGACCAAGTGATTATGGGAATCCTTGGAGCTTTTGGTTTGACCAAAGGGATAATGGGAACCTTTGGGGCTTTTGGGATTGACCAAGTGATTATGAGAATCCTTGGAGCTTTTGGTTTGACCAAGTGATTATGAGAATCCTTGGAGCTTTTGGTTTGACCAAGTGATTATGAGAATCCTTGGAGCTTTTGGTTTGACCAAGCGATTATGAGAATCCTTGGAGCTTTTGGTTTGGGCTATGGCTCTTTTAAATATGGAATGGCCTCAAATGACTGATGTTCAAGGGTTCTAGTTCCTTGATTCCGTCAAGAGAGGCTAGCCGGTATGTTCCAGGTCCTATTTTACTATGGATGACATAAGGACCTAACCAGTTTGCCATGAACTTGTCCCTTAGATGGGGCGGCAAGTTAGAATTTTGTTGGTTCTCTTTTAAGACCAAGTCACCAACTTGAAAGTCCCTCAGGTGAACCTTCATGTTGTATGCTTTCTTAAGTCGCTCTTGATAGATACGTAAATGCTCGAGAGCATTAACGCGTCATTCATCGAGCAACGTAAGCTGGTCTAACCGGGCCTGCTATGCAGTGTCATCATCGATGAACTCTTGCATTGATATGCACAGGGAAGGAATTTCCAACTCGAGAGGCATGACAGCCTCGGAGCCATACACGAGCGAAAACGGAGTTGCCCTAGTGGGCGTCCGAATGCTAGTGCGATAAGCCCATAGGGCAAGTGGGATCTGAATGTGCCAATCCTTATGACTGTCTGTGACTGTCTTTTTGAGGATGGCAACTAGCATTTTGTTTGACGCCTCTGCTTGCCCATTTGCCTACGGATAATAGGGTGTCAAAAAACTATGCTAAATTTTGTACTTTGTGGTCAAAGCACGCACGTCTTTGTTCTTGAATGACGTCCCATTATCCGAGATTATCTTGGATGGAATACCAAAATGACATATGATATTATGTAAAATGAACTCCGAAATGCGGGTTCCAGTCGTAGAGGTAAGCGAAATTGCTTCCACCCACTTGGTGAAGTACTCTATGGCCGTTATGATGAACGTGTGATGACTCGATGATGCAGGGGAGATCTTTCCGATTAGATCTAAGCCCCACTACAAAAATGGCCAAGCCGATTGGATCGGCTACAAGGCCTGAGAAGGTACGTGTGTCAAATTTGCATGGTGTTGACACTTCATGCACTTCCTTACATATGCGCAACAATCTCGCTCTAAAGATGGCCAATAATAGCCCATGCAGAGAATGCACTTTGTGATGGCCATACCACTGAAGTGGCCACCACATGTACCATCGTGCGCTTGGGTGATCGCCCAAGTGGACTCCTACTGGTCCAAGCAATGAAGGAGGATTCCTTCGTAGCTATGATGGTACAAAATGTCTCCTAACAAGACATGCTTAGCCACTTTCTATTTGAATGATCATTTTGCGGCATGCGTCAATCCAAGTGGGAGGTTACCTAACTTGAGGTAGTCCCTTATGGGTGTATACCAATCCTGCTGATCGAAAACCTCGATAGTATGAATAGCCAATCCCTCTTGAAGTTCATCCCTAGCAAAAGCTGAGCGGGAAAGAACTTGTAAGAATAGCGTTGTGTTGCTATTAAGGGGAGTAGGGGAGAACAAGGACCCCAATTTGGCATGATTCAGACAATCATGGATTCGAGAGAACTTGTCCGGGGATGGTTCAATCTGGATCAAGTGGATTCCTGGTGTTAAGTCGGAGCTTGCACGCTCCATCATGCTGATTGCGATAGTGTTTTGACTTGAATGGTTGTCATATCACCAGAAATGTCTTGCGGGATTAGTGACCCCAAGGAGGCCATAGTGTCCGCAAAATGATTCGATGACCGAGGGAGTGCCTCGATGTCGTACCATTCAAGATTTGCTAGGAATTTGTCCACAAGGGCTTTGTAGGCCTGTAGAACTAGGCATTTACATTGGAATACCCCTTTGACTTGGTTGACAATTAATAGTGAATCACCAAAGATGTTTAATCATTTGATGTTCATGGTGATTGTTGTCTGAAGACCTATGAGCAAGGCTTCATATTCTGCATTGTTGTTGGTGCATGGGAAATCTAATTTAAATGATAGAGGCATTGGAGCCCCTTGCGGTGTGAAGAATACAATTCTCGTGCCACCTCCTTGCTCACATTTAGAACCATCAAAAAATAGGGTTATGTCGGCCTGTGACTCAGGCTCATCAGAATCTGGCGATTCTGAGACATGGAAGACCCCATCATCGGGTAGTTCTATGGTCAGAGGCTGATCATCTTCGAGAGGAGCCTCTGCTAGTTGATCGGCTATGACTTGACCTTTGATGGATTTTTGTCCAATGAACTCGATGTCAAACTCCATCAACAACATGATCCATTTCATCGTGCGGCTACTATGATAAGTATGACTCATCATGTACCGCAATGGATTCTCCTTAGACACAACATACGTCGTGTTGCTCAGCATGTAATGGCATAGCTTTTTGGTAGCAAACACCACTGCCAAGCAGAGCTTCTCGACGTATGCATAGTTAAGTTCATAACTGACCAGGGTGCGGCTAAGATAGTAAGTAGCCTATTCTTTGTGAAGTTCATTCTTCTGGGCTAACATGGCACCCAGTGCCACCTCAATAGCTGAGATGTATAAGTAGAATGACACTCCTGGTCTAGGTGGTGCCAATACTGGCGGTGAAGCCAAGTATTGTTTAATGTCATCAAAGGCTGATTGGCACTCGTCATCCCAATGAAATGCTACCCCCTTGTGCAATAATTTATTCATGGGTCGACACTTGTCAGATAGCTGCGCTATGAAGCGCTTGATTGATGCGACCTTTCCCTGCAGGCTTCTAAGCTGCTTGATGGTAGTTGGGGGAAGCATTTCAAGGATTGCCTTGACTTTGTTTGGGTCCACCTCGATGCCTCACTTTGAGACTATGAAACCCAAGAGTTTTCTAGATGTGATACCAAATACGCACTTCTTGGGATTCAGTCTGACTTTATGTTCCATGAGGCGATCGAGGATCTTGCTTAAGTCATCGAGATGATCTGGGCGCAAAAGAGATTTGGCCAACAAATCATCCATGTAATCTTCCAAAGTTTTATGCATGTGATCATGGAAGATGTATGTCATGGCACGTTGGTAGGTGGCGCCAACATTTTTAAGGCCAAAGGGCATGACCTTATAACAAAATGTCCCCCAAGGCATTGTGAACGCCATTTTTAGTTGGTCCTCGGGATTGATACGAATCTGATTGTATCCCGAGAAACCATCCATGAGGGAAAGCATTTCGTGGCCCGTTGTAGCGTCTACCAATGCGTCGATGCTCGGCAAGGGGAAATCATCCTTAGGACTCGCTTTGTTTAGATCTCAAAAATTAGTGCATATGCGAATCCTCCCGTCTAGATTTTTGATGGGCACCATGTTGGACAGCCATGGTGGGTAATCCATGCAGATGACAAACTGTGCATCCAACAACTTTTGTAATTCATCTTTGACCATTAAGGCCACTGTTGGGTGCATCTTACGTAGTTTTTGCTTAATTGGCTTGACTGTCGGATCAAGCGTTAGATTATGCGTGACTAGCTATGGATCTAGCCCCGACATGTCTTTGTAGGACCATGCAAAAACCTCCTTCTTCTCTTTGAGAAGGGCAATGTAGTCGGCTTGCTCTTCGGGGGATAGACTTACCCCTAGCTTGATTATCTATGGATTCATTGGATCCGAGCCGATGTCTACGTCAGTCGTCTCCTCGATCGACATGTGGGATCCGTCCTCCAACTGGTGTGGAGTTGGGATCAAGTGGATATCATTTGTTGAGTTTAGATCTACGTTGGGAACCTCGGGTTCCTCTTCAGCATGGAAGATATCCTGAGTTGGCCCTAGGGTGAAATGAAGCATCTCACCGAAAGGCCAGTACTCTGATGGGGATGGTGGTGAATTGACGCGATCCCAGTCTATGGCATCTATGTCTAGATACAATGACTATGTTGGATCGGCCGGATTGTGGATGGGGGTGGTTAAGTCAATGGAGATCATGTTGATGAAATGATTTTGGTCTCCATTACCATGGGTGTGGTGACTCGAACATTCTGGATGATCTTTGTGCTCCGGATCTGGCTCTGGAGGTATTGGCACGAATGGATCGGCCCTATGTGTGGATAGGAGGATAGGGTCTACCCTCGACACTGATATCTCTATAGGGTCTCTGGGTGGTAGGTGTTCTCTATATGCCCAAAGTGGCGGATTCAACACTTGGTCCCACTACGCTGGGTTTAGGTGCCACTCATGCCCTGGCACTATGTTTAGTTGTTCAAATATGTCATCAATATCCAGGGGGTATTGTTGCTGCATCTGCCGCATGTGATTGAGATATGCCATCTCAGTTTCATCTTCATAATCACTATCGAAGATCCAAAGGCCTTCGTTGGTTCCAACAACTATTTTGCGACATTAGAGGCTCGTCTTGCTCGAGCAAATTGATCTGGCCCCATTGGGGTTGTTCCGCTCTCTACGGGGGACCTGATTTTCTTGAGGTGGCACTTGCTCGATTGGAGCATCCAAAGGGAACATTGCCAAGAGGCTTTCTTGATAATCATCCATGGGGGTCACTTGTGAGTGATTGCTATCCGATTCGAAGGGGTCCCATGGTGCTACCTCATATTCTGACTCGTCTTCGAAAGATCCTTCTTGACCTTGTCTATACCCCTCTTGTAGGTGAGTTCTCAAACTTTCTCCTCTCTCGAGCGAAGGGAAAGGGTTGTTGAGGTCAACAAGGTTGGTTGTCAACAATGGGAGATAATCCCCCAATGTATATGTCGTGTTAGGATTGGCATATGGATCTAATGCCAATCCACCCTTGTTGCCTATCCCTAGGCCTTGCATGTTCTCTACCAAGATGTCCAAGGGTAGAGGGTGGTTGAACCCTACTCCTGATTTGTCGTATGGCATTTGGTATCTTGGTTGGCAAAGAACATGCACTCCTTGCTCATATCTGCCTAACCCATATCCATGCCAATTGCATTGGCCAAGGTATCTCAAAGCGAAGTCTGGGTTGGACAAATAGTTGACATCTTCTACAAAGGGCTCTTCATCTTCGTCCTCTTGCATGTATGGTTCAATACCATGATCAAGGCCCCCATACACAAAGTTTGTCTGGTTCGACGGGTAGCCTAGAGGAACAATAGTACCGATGGGGAGGCGAGGTCTCCCCATGTCCTGCATGGACTCCAGTGTGGGTGTTGCTACAATATTCCACACCAGATACTCCCCCAGGCCCGTATTGGCCATCTCAATAGTGATTGTTGGCGGTTGAGGGGGAGGGAACGAAAGTTCTTCCTGAGTCCACTCCATGTCGGGTGAACTAGGAGCCTCGACTTCCATTCTGCTAGGCATCTCCTCAGTAGAGATGGTTGAGACCGATGGCGGTGCCTCTTCCAGAGGTTGCCCTTCTAGAGGTTTCTTCCCTTTGTCCTTCTGTGTGGCCACCATAGGTGGCATCGTTGGTGAAGGACCAGATGATGAAGATGGACCCGACTAGGGATTTGATGGACTTGTCAATGGGGATGCCTACGGAATCGGACCCTGTTTAGATGGATTCAACTAAAAATCCAAATGCATTGATGGAAGGGTCGATTGCGGCATTAGCTGCACCGTATTGCAATACTTGAAGGGTTCTAAGTCCATCGGGACTACATGCACCTGCCCTTCGAATGTATACTTTAAGCACTGATGAGCTATCGAAGGGACACACTTCATGTCCCTGATCCATGGCCGACCCAACAAGATGTTATAGGCCATCTCACCCTCCAAGATGTGGCACAATGTAGGTATAGTCTTTTGCCCCACTTGGATGGGTAGGACAATTGTGCCAACTGTCGAGCATATTGCATCATTGAATGCTCGCAGTGTATAGGTGGAGGCCACTATGTGAGATGCGGGCAACTTTAGGTGCTTCAAGGCCACTGTTGTAATGATATTATTGGATGAGCCAGTGTCCACCAATACCCTCTTGTACGGAATCCCGTTGACCCGTGCGATGACGTGCAAGGGTGGATCCGCCATGTCACCAACCACTGATTTCAATTCGTCCTCTCGAAAGGTGATGACTGGCTCAGTGCATCGTTTGACATGTCCCACGAAGTTGTTGAAGGAGTTTGCTTCATGGGGCTGCAACTCGATGGCTTTTAGTATCTCCATTAGAGCCTCCCGATGGGGCGTTGATTGTTGTATGAGCTCGTAGATGGAGAGCCTAGCCGACGTGGTCCTCAAACTCTGGGTGAGTTTGGTCCGAATTATGGCCACTGGTCTAGGCGGAGGAGGTGGTGCAAGGTGTTGTTGTGGTTGTGACGTTGTTGGCACCTCTCCTGTAGCTGCCGTGGGGGCAGTTGTGCTCGGGTACCTCTTGTTTCGAGTCACTATACTGATCATCCCTACATACCCCTGCATGGGGCAGTTCTGTGTTACCTCATTGACTTGTAGGGTCTTTGCCTACGCATCATGGGCAGGCAAGGGGTCCTTAAAGACCTCCATTTGTTGGTTGCTTGGTGCCACGGGGTTATCCACCGCTAATGTCTTGTTATCTATTAGGTCTTGCACCAAGCCTTTAAACTTCCAACATGCATTAAGGTCATGTCCCTTCCATCTGTGGAACCTACAGTACAAGTCTTCCCTATAGCCCTTAGGTTTTGGTGCATTGGGGTCTATGGGTTGAATCTCGAGCAAGTTGATCAAGTTTGCCGCTGACAAATGGTCAAACAGGGAGTCTCTGGACTCTGTGTAAGGTGTGAATTGTCGCCTAGGGCGACGCTACTGATTTTGTTCTTGCCTCTAATTTTCTCTGTCATAACTATTAAGAGGCACCGCTTGATAGTTAGCCTTTTGGGGTTGTGTTGCTTGTGCAGGCTTAGGGACGTTTATAGCAACTTGATTGACCGCAACGGGTTTCTGTTGCATGGTCCCTATTTTGGTGTTCTTAGACCATTCTTTCTTCTTTGGCTTGGCTATCTCGCCATCCTGAATCTTGATCTCCTCAATGATTCTGGCTTGCGCCAGAGCTTCCTCTAAAGTGGCATATTGCTGTAGCTGCAATAGCATGAAGATCGATCTCAAACAGCTCTTTGAGAACATTTGGGTGAGGTCGGACATAGGAGGGAGGTAGGGCAGCTTTGAAAGCAAAGTCCTCCATCGGTTCCCATAGGCCACCATGGTTTCTTCCTCATACTGCCTGAGGCTGGCTAGGTCGCTTAGTGATGCCTTCTTCTTGGTGTTGAAGGTGAAGCATTCGAGGAATGCATCCACTAGCTGATCTAAGTTACTAATGTTGTGCTTTGGCAATTGAGTGAACCAATCCGAGGCAGGGCCTACGAACATGGTGATGAATGTTCTTAACAACAAAGCATCATTGTCCTGAATGCCAAAGCATTGGCTCAGGAATCTAGTCACGTGCTCTTGGGCATCCTCCTCACCTCTAAAGATTGCCAATTGAGGTAGTTTAAAGTGTTCAGGGTAAGGGGGTGCTAGCACTGACGGATGCACAGGATGACTACGGAGTTGGCATAAAGTGGGCTTTTGGGGCCCATAAGTCTTGGTCTCCATAGACTCCAAGCACTCTAGCAGCGCTTTATATGCATCGAAAGATTTAATCTCTTCCTCCTTAGTTAGCTCTCGTTGTGGGTTGTGGGGAACTTGAGGCCTATGGAGGGGTGGCCGGATAGCAGCCCCTCTGCCTTGGTAGGGCATTTCGGCCCACTCTTCTTCTTGCTCATACTCCTCATAGGCTTCTTGAGGAGTTTTTGGATGAGACCTATGACCATGGGTGGGTCCCCACGGAGGGTGCCCATCATTGTTCCTGGGAGTGGCCTCCCGCTCAGGTCTAGGAGGTCTCGGAGGTAGCACTTGGTAAGGTCATGGAGACCTATCTCGTACCAAGGGGTTGCGCCTCTCATACGGTTCTGCTCTTTGGGTGCGAGGGGTTGGAACCCTCTCAGGCATAGTGTTATGGAGCAGCTCATCTATTTGGCATCGAATGCGCTCTTTGCTAAGGTGATATAGATGCTCTAGCTATTGTTGGTCTTGCTCAAGCTGCGTGATCTGCGCTTGGTGGGTGGCATGTCTGGCGACTGCCAGGTCGATTTGTTCTGCCATATTGAGTCTAGGAGGCCTAGATGCCTCTCCTATGCATTTATCTCGGTCATGATGATCCGAGATCTCTATAGGTCACTTCCCTCTATCGAGGTTGGCGGCATTCACTCGAGGCTCTGGCCTCAGTAGGTGATTCTGGTAGATAGCAGGTGCGGAGGCGCATTGCTCCCACGTTGTGTATTGCTCTTGAGGAATGTAATGGTCTTCCTCATGCTCCCTTTCATATATGTGAAAGGGGCGGGCAGAGTTGGCTCGCCCTGTTTGAAGAGCCTTGTGCTCTGGATTTTGCCTATTGTTCCTAATAGTGATGGGGGGTAAAGGAGGGATGACATAATCATGTGGCCTCTCCTCATGGACCCTATGTTTTTCTAGCACTTCATCATGTGGTGGCCACTCATACCGAGCTTCTAAGGGAGCCTTCCCATTTATATTGAGTGCCACGTGTAAGGACTCCTCCTGAAAGGGTCTATGTTGGATGGGAGTGCCCCTCGAAGGGGTGCCTCTATAGTCCCATTCTAAAATGGCATGATGTGGACTCTCTTGTGGGTCGGGCCACCAAGGTGGTATGACCAAGTCCTTGGGGCTATAGCGGAGGTGACTTGTGCCCCCTTGTACACTCTCCGCAGCTCCTGCCCGTGATTGGGCTTGGCTACGGGTGTACACCATGGTGGTGTTTTCCTACAAGATGCGTAGATTTTTATTTCTTTTTATGATTTTTATGCTACACTAAACATAAAATATCACACACACAAAGCAATGATTATCTCGTTTAAAGATTAAAGGTGTGCCCTAAACCTGGTTTAGTGTGTTTTGATTTTTGTTTTGATAGCTTTTGTAAAGAACATTTTGTAGCAAATGCAATATGATGGCTCTTATGACTCCCAAAAATGGTCGCCCCTTCGATATACCATTTCCAGGCCGATATACCAACCTCTCTATATACCCGCCCTTACGTGAGGGAAACTATTGGTACGTGAGAGCAGATGGTACGTGGAACATAGGCGGTACGAAAGGGGAATCACCCTATTTTTGACACCTACCATAGAAGACTTATCCTCATGCACTGGGAATCACCCCAGCTACACTTGGTCAGCTTTCATCAGGATTTACGTCTAGCAACAATAGCGATCGGGGTTATGGATGCAAAAATTCAAGCCAAGGTGGTGATGAAATCCACCGTTGGTCTTGATCAAGGGCTGGGGTTTTACGACCAGCTCCTTGGTGTTTAAATTACCACGTGATGTGTGGGGTTCTTTTTATTTTTGCATAAAAGAAAGCAAACATGCAGTAAAAAAACTTTCCCTAAGCAAGCAAATAACCAGAAAATAGAAAATAGAAAGCAAAAAATGACAGAAGGTGTTTAGGACCCCTACCTCTTCTCTGCCCAAATCGGCTGGTTCTGAGTTTCTATCCTGAAACTGCATAGAGAGCTATTCATCCCTGGGTGGGATGAATAACAGAACTGTATTCATCATAGGGTGGGGCGAATGCCCATTCGTCCCTGGGTAAGACGAATTCCAGCTCTGTATTCGCCACAGACTGGAACGAACAATAGTCCAGCGTTTGAAAACTTGGTACCTGCAAGCAAAAACAATCAAGTTTTGATCAGATTTCTGATCTTAAAAATAGAGGACAAGTGTCCCACCGTGATCACCACTGAAAGCACGAGGATACGGAAACAAAAAGGAAAAGCCAAGATGCGATGTAAACGAAACAAAAGATAACGCTAAATCCTATGAATTGAAAGTGCATGAAAGGAAAGAAGCATAAACGAATCGAAACCAAATAGAAAGCCAATATGGAAGACAACCCTTTTTATTAATATGCTTTAGAACTCGGTTACAATTCGCCTCCTCCATTTTTAGGGGCTAGGAGCGTTAAATGTGTTCTTGTCACATCAATGGATGCTATTCCTTCTTTCGCGTGCCCACATGTAAAGTGGGCGGACCAAACGTCACCGCCACTTGCATTGATGAGTCTTGACTCCTTGCTGCTCCTCTAATGTTGAGACCCTACGTTCAAGGAAATAGGAAATAGTCAGTAGCACCTGTAGATAAAATGAAACATGCAATCCCCACGCCTTCAATTAGTACATGCAAAATATAAATAAAATGATAACTGAAATAGATCCAAATGAACTAAAAACTTGATAGGGGCATAAAAACATCACCGAGAAGGCACTACAAATGGAACAGTCAGAAAATTCACCACAGATTCGTATTCGCTCCGGGCGGGACGAATAGACCTACAACAAAGCGTCAAAAAGCACTGTCCCAAATGTCACATCCGGGAAGCTCCAAATCACCTGCAAAGTTGGGGGTTAGCTAAAAGGGGGTATTTTGGGAAGACCCAGAAGGTCATATTTTCCCAATTTGGCCTCTATCACCAGGAATTTGATGATGCTACCTGCATGTTAGTAAAGGCGAGAAATGATAAAAACATGATAAAAAATGCTCAAAATGATGTGAAATTTGAATGACAACCTATCTAAGAAGCATAGAATCAGATGCAAAAATAATAGAAAGGAAATATGCTACAGATTTCTAATCACTCCGGGCGGGGCGATTAGGACTACAGTAGTGTGGGGGGCGCTCGGGGGCAGGACGCCCACCGTTTGGGGCCCGATTTTGGCACCAATCCACTTGGGATGGGTCCAAAACCTCTTGTGGGGTGTTTTCGGACAAATTTGGTAGGATGTTATGGCCAAATGTCGGGTTTTGGTTTCGGATTTGCGCTTCCAATAACCACCCTATGACCTCCCTTCCAAAAGAGATCAAGGATGTGAAAGGCACAAATCAAAAGGTGTGAGGATGTAAAATGGTAGCACTTCATTGCTCAAAATGCTCCTTCTCTGTATATTTTTGGGGTGAGAAGACTCACCATTTTATAGACCTGACGGTCTCTTTGGATGAGCATGCAGAGGCGCCACTTGGCAATCATGCCTTCCAAGGGGGGAGAAGATTCCTCCCTGATTAGGGGCTCCATGACTGCCCCTGTAACTACCTCTAATGCTCAAAAATGCTCACTCACACTCCCATGCAATGAAGGAAGAGTTAAGTGGCGGATCTGAGCTGCCATTTGTCAAGATTTGACTTTTTGCCCGTCAAACCTGCTATTCGCCCCACCCTGGAGCGAATACTGCTAATCGTCCCTGGGTGGGGCGAGTACCAGTTTGTAATCATCCCTGGGTGGAACGAATAAGGAGCAGAGTGCCTGAAGGTGCCAAATTGACCTCTGACCTTCCAAAACTACTGTGTGAGTGGTTAGGACCACTGTTTAACCTCTGGGGGCTGCCCTGGGGGCTGTGTGTGTCAATGCGATCAGTGTTTGCAGTCACATAATCGGATTGGTGCTGTTTTGGTGTCTACACAACCCATCTTTTGTTCATCTAGTCTTGTCCAATGTCAGAAGGCAATTGTATTCAGATCCCACCATGGTGTGGTCTCGGGGTCCATAGTAAGTATGACTAAAGACGGGTAAGAAGACACCTCCTCCTTCCATATCCACAGGTTTGGGCTCAATTGAGTCATGGATATGATACCAAATGAGAAACAATGGTTAAATTGTTCTATTTATAAAATGCACGATTACAAGTTTATATAGGCTTTGGAAGCCATAATAAGACAAACTAATGCTTAACAAATAATGTCCAAAATAAGACTAACTAATCAACCTAAAAATAAAACCAAATCCTATGATTTCTAAGTGGTTAACTAAACAATAGTTTTTATCTAACAATATGCTAAAATTGGTCTTTGGTCAAACATTGACCATCCAAGCTAAAAACGTAATATGCTAATCAATTTAATAAATACTTAATACTAGGACTTAGAACTTAGGACTTTAGGAATAATGTTGGATATTCCAACATTTTGAGTAATCATCTATGGTTCTCATGCTATGAACTATCTCTTTATACATGTGTATGTCTATAACTCTTATTTGGGCTCATATGTGTTAATGAGAGGAAGTTTTCATGCTGGCACATAGCATTTAGGCCTATTGTGTAAGGATATCTTATTTGATCTTTGGAACATTGTCATTTTTTTAGCTTAGGTTTTTATATTTTGTTAGTTATTTTTCATTTTATCTCTCCCATACATTTTTCCCTTGAGTTCAAAGCATGCCTAAACATCACATCTCAACAAGGATCCAAATTTTTAAAAACTCTTGGAGGCCCTTGATTGATCCAAACCTCATGCTCTTTAGAGAGGCCTTATTGTGTTGCTCTACATGAGGTATGATTATCCTGACTCTTCTCCCTAGGACAATCAAAGAGGACAATAATTTAATGGTATGCTTTATGGGACCCCAATGATAGATTATTGGTCCCATAATCATGACAAGTTAGGATTAGACTTGGTGAGGGTCTTATACCTACCTTTGTTTGTTGAAGCACCTCTCATTCACCTAGTGATTCTCCTCTAGAATGAGAACTAAGTGAAAATAAATATTTAAGACATTAAATTGAGGTTATAGGGAAGGCCTTAGTCTATATATTCATATAGAAAAAGCTATATTCACCTACTGACTCCATTTCAAATGAAGAACCTAGAAATATCAAGACAAAAAAAACCTATTACGAAGTCCTTCATTACAAAAGTTGATAAGAGTTGCTACCTCCACTTGCCACCATTCTACAAAGTAAAAGAAGTGTAATCCACAATATGGCTACTCCACCACCACCACCACCCAAAGTGTTTTATTCCTAGAATGATAGATATCCATTAGCACCACTGGCTACACATAATGTATGGGAGGATATACCTCAATTTTCTCTAAAATCCCTCACTTACTTCACTAGAAAAGATCCCACTATCCTAATTGAGCATATAAACTACATGATAAGTTTGTGCATGATTCATAACATATCAGAGAAAAATATACCTCTAATATTATTGGTAATCTCTTTTAGGGGAAGGGCCCAAGAGTCGTATCTTACACTCCAATCTAGATCAATAGCCAATTAGGATTAGCTTGGTAACATATTTGTTGAAATTTTCATAGAGAAAGCAGGTGAGGTGTCACTCTTAGAATAAATATCAATCATAAAGAGAGATCCGATGGATGTAGTAGAGGCTTTCAACCTCAAATTTCATAAGTATTGACATATAATACCTAAATAACTCTATCCTACCCCACGTATGGTATTTATATATTATTTAAAGGCCTTGGATTCTAAAATTTCACTAATTATTAAGGCTTGAAATGAAAATTCTCTACCAAATACTGTGTATAAACATCAAAGTAGATAATGATTTGATTTATATTGGAATACTAGCACCTAGGCTGCCTCCACCTCTGTATCATAATGTACAAACCCCTTACCAACCTACCCTATTTTCTCAACCAATAACTTTTCAATCAACCTTAGTCTCACCTATGGCTACTATTGACCTCTAGACTCCAATCCCATCTACTTCAAATGACCCAAAATATGAAGCATCATAAGAGTTACTTGCATTAATTTCCAATGAAGTATTGGCCATGAGGAGGGAATAAAATACCCAGAGGTACCCTTATTAGAAAAATCTAAGATCTCCTTTCCTACAAGGTAACCTGGCCTATAGATCCCCATCTAATGGGTATCCTAGACCTCAATTCTAGAGTAATCAAGAGAATGGTTAGATTTAGGGCCAAAATCAATAAATAGTCTTGGTGGTAACTCTTCTACAAATAGAACTCCCTAATAATACAAGGAAATAGATGTTATCAAGTACATTTATTTAGAGGAGATTAGGTTGGGTGAGTATTTTTTTCTTATGTCCAACAAGTAAGGTGACATCGAAGATGAACATTGGGTACTCTCCATGTCATGGTCACTCTTCACATTTGTTGAGCACATCACAAAACTTCCACTTGAGATATGATTTACTGGGTGACCCAAATCTAGTAGAGTAGTGGCTACCATGATTGTAGCTATGTGTTTCTATTGTCTATGGTGATTCCTATTGAGCTGCACTGGTACATAGAGAATATAATTCATGTTTCCCAACTATTATGCATAGAATCCTCCAAAAAATGGTGAAAATAGCTAAATGACACGGTTAAGCTATGGTTTCCACTAGGTATATTTTTCTAATAGGTGGTTAAGTACCTTCAACAAGGAACACCAACACAAATGATGTCATTTGCAATAACATAGGCTTTATTTGATCTCTACTATAAGAGCATGTATTTTTTCCAAAAATATGGGAAGAATCAAAAGCAGGTTTATATTCTCAAAATAATCCCATTACAATGAACAAATACAAGATCTATTTTTAGGAAAATCAAAATGAAAAAAAAGCATAGATGGTTGGGGTTCCCAACTACTTCATGATAAAGGGCTCTATAACTACTATACCAAGGTGGATGCCAAGTAGCAACAAGACAAGGAGTTAATATCCTATCGATATTTTCTAAATCACGTTTCAACCATCTTGTGTTGAGAACCAATTTTTATGTAAAAAAATTCACGTTGCTTGCCTCCACAATAAATAGTGAAGGATATGATCATGATAACAATAATAAATTGGATACTTTCGTCAGGAATTCAAGTGGACCTTCAATATTGGGAATAGGTAGGCTTCCACAGCTAGGAAAGGTATATTTTGAACAACATGATGCATCTTGTAAATTTTTTAATAGCTAGATCTTCGATCTCCCTCAAACCAAAGTTCACGAGCAAATCAACCATGGATAATATTTTCATTTTTAGTGTTGCTACCATTGTATGCCAAGATGACTTCATTGCCATCCTCAATATTTGAGCATAGGGATCCTAAACTATTCTAGGTGAGAATCAAACATTATGGGTAAGATACAACATGGCAATTTCCAATCGATGTTCTTCCACGATCAATTTATTGGTAGCAACTTTGTCAAGGATTTCCAATTTTGGTGATTTATAGTGGAGCCAATGCTCAGGTCTTATCTTTTAGACCTATAGCCAAGGTTATGGTGGGCATCCATAACCTGATAAAATATGCCTATCCTCAAAAGGGTAAACTTTGTTCCCTTCTCCATAAATAAAAATCATCCCAAAAGATAAATATAGTCTACAAACATCTAATCTCCTATGCACCTCATCATATTTAAAAATTTCACAGTGCCCCTTCCACAATGGTAGTGCTATTGCTAGGTGAAGTAGAGTAACAAGTGGACTAGCCCTACGTAGCCATGGAGCTCTTTGATATACTTGGGGTAGAATCTGCATCTCATGCATTGATCTATCATGACATGGATCTTGTTGTCACCATTGAATAGGTGGTGCTACTATCATGCTATTTTTCATATATAGGAATATAGAGATTATTATAAAAAATTAATATGGGAATAAATAGCACCATGCACATTGGTCAAAGCTAGCTTGAGTATTTGATTGCGTGATTGGAGGTGACAAGTGGAAAACAATGAGAGTTTATAGTGCCTCTACCTGTTTTGAATAAACTACACGTATGGTAGATGATCAACCCCGTATGTGTGGCAACCATAGCATGTGGTGGAGCAACACTATCTTGAAAAACTCTATGGTACTAGATCCATGAAAAGCTCCTTATTTAAGCATATTGTTATGTTGTGCACCCCAAATTGATGACTAATATTAAAGCTTCAAGGACAGCCATGGAAGCCTATCCTTCTCCACTGACTTTCTAGTTTTTGATACACAAAAGTGGAGAGCATATTTCATGAGATTTTGGATGAGGGAATGGAGGTGCACCACAAATGGGGAGAGGGGAGAATTTTAAAAGAGGAAATTTCCCCCTCAAGTATACTAGGCAGGAAAACCTACTCTGATAACACACGTCACCATACAAATGACATGTTTCATGTTGAAAAGAACACATGTCAAGTGCAAATAAAAGGAAAATGTACACATTAGAATAATTGAACATTCCCCCTTAATGTGTACTTTCCTAAAAAAATAAAGTCAACATTAGATACATTCCCCCTTAATGTTGACTTCCATTACAACATACATAGAGCATTTTGCTAAACTTGGAGAATTTATCAAGTCCAAGTGACTTGGTGAAGATGTTAGCCACTTGATCTTGAGTAGGTACATACTCCAACTGTATGATGTTCTCTTGGACCATTTCTTTGATGAAGTGATGATGGATCTCAATGTGCTTTGTTCAGGCATGGAAGATTAGATTCTTGGTCATCTTAATGGTACTTTGATTATCACAATATATATGTGTTGGACCATCTATGAGTAGCCCAATATCTTCAAGTAGCTACCTTAACCAAATTGCTTCCTTAGTTACCTCAACTACTGCCTTATACTCTACTTCTATTGAAGACAAGGAAACTATGAGTTGTTTCTTGGTGCTCCATGATATGGTACCTTGATCCAACTAAAATCCATAACCAGTAGTTGATCTTCTAGTCTCAGGACAACTAGCCCAATCTAAATCTATGTACCCAATCAATGAAAATTTATCACATGCTATGTACATAAGACCATGATGTATGTACATAAGACCATGATGAGGGGTCCCCTTGAGGAATATCAAAATCCTCTTAGCTACTATCCAATGACTCTTCTTGGGATCATGCATGAATCTAGAAACAAGGCCCACTAAATAGGTGATATATGGTCTAGTTGAAGTCAAGTAGATCAAACTTCCAACTAGTTTCCTGTAAAGGGTGTCATCAACCCTTTCTTCATCATCACTATTAATCAATTTCAATCTGGTTTCCATGGGAGTGGGGGATGGTTTACACTCTTGCATGTGAAACCTCTCCAATAGAGATTGAATATACTTGGCTTGGGAGATGAAGATCTTGCCAGGATTTTGCCACACTTCTATGCCTAAGCAGTAGTGAAGGAGGCCCAAATTAGTCATTTCAATTTTTTTGCATAAGTCCTCTTTTAGAAACCTTATTCCATATGTGTCATCACCTATAATAAGAAGATCATCCACATACAATGTCACCAAAATGATGTGGTTCTTCCAATATTTCACATAGAGAGTAGATTCTATTGTAGATCTAGTGAAACCAAGGTTGATGAAATAAGAATCAATTTTGGCATACCAAGCTCTTGGTGCCTGCTTCAACCCATATAGAGATTTCTTCAATCTAAGGACTTTGTTTTCTTGGCCTTTTACTATGTACCCTAGTGGTTGATCAACATATACTTCTTCTTTCAATGTACCATTGAGGAAGGCACTTTTTACATCCATATGATATATAGGCCAATGTTTCTGAGTAGCTAAAGCAATAACAATGCGGATTGTAGTTATTTTTTCCACAGGAGCAAAGGTCTCCTCATAATCAATCCCTTCTTGTTGCTTATAGCCTTTAGCTACTAGGTGAGCCTTGTAGCGATCTAATGAGCCATCTGATTTATACTTTGCCTTGTACACCCATTTTGTGCCAATGGTGGATTTTCCTGGGGGTAAATCAACTAACTCCCATGTGTGATTTCATTCAATGGAATCTAACTCTTGTTCCATGGCAAGAGTCCATTTAGGATCACCAAGTGCTTCTTTGACATTAGAAGGTTTTGGTTGGCTCAGGACTTTGGCCATTAGAGTATAGTTCACTTGGTGTCTTAGGGTAGAAGGCCTTTTACTTGTATAAGTGGGTAAGTGGCTTTGGGTTGCATCTATGGTAGATTGAACCCACTTAGGTAAAGGATTTGATGATGTGGCAATATCATTAGATGGAGGCAAAGTAGGAGGGGAGGAGGACATGGATCATGAGTGGGTAGATCCTCATGTTGAGGAAGGCTTTGACTTGTGATGGAAGAGGAAGGATCAGGTGAGGGAGTGGATGCCAAGGGAGCAACTATTTCTTGATTTGATTGAAATGAAGGGGCCATAGGAGAAGGATTTGGTGGGGAATACTCATTGAAGGTAACATCCCTAGAGAGAAAAATCCTCTTGGAAATAGGCTCATATAACTTATAGGCTTTTGCACTTTCACTATAGCCTACAAAGATGCATTTTTGGCTCTTGTCATCAAATTTATTTCTTTTTTGATGAGGTATGTGGGCATAAGCATCACATCCAAAGACTCTAAAATGGCCCACATAGGGCATATTTCCACTCCATGCTTCCTCTAGTGTTATATCATGCAAAGCCTTAGTATAGGACCTATTGGTCAAGTATGCAATAGTAAGGACAACTTCCTCCCAAAATTTATTTGATAATTCAGTAGCAACTAGCATAGATTTGGCCCTGTTTGTGATGGTTTGATTCATCCTCTCAGCTACCCCATTTTTCTAAGGTGTATAAGGATTTGTGAACTACCTCCTTATCCCATGATGCCTACAAATACTGAAAAAATATTTGGAGATGTATTCTCCACCATTATCTATCCTCAAGGTGGAGATTTTATAGCCACTTTCTCTTTCAACAAGTGCCATGAATTCCTTGAATGTATCAAGGGTTTTCCATTTATACTGAATGAGATAGATCCAAATTCTCCTATTGTAATCATCAATGAAAGTGATGTAATATTTGGCTCTAGTATAAGAGGGAATAAACATTGGCCCACAAATGTCTGAATGCACTAGTTGTAGTGGCCTGTTGGCTCTCCAAGCCTTTCCTGACTCAAAAGGTTGTCTATGGTGTTTGGAAATAGTACATGGTTCACAAAAGCATTTAGACTCCTTTAAGTGAGGAAGTCCTTTGACCAAACCCATTATTTCCATCATTTGAAGATTATGAAAGTTTAAGTGACCCATTATTTCATGCCACATATACTCCAAAGAGAAAGTAGTACTTGTATGCAAAGATTGTTTAGTTATAGATTGGGTAAGGAGGTAATAGACACCTTCCTTTTTGGCTCCCATGGCTTTGATAGAGCCATCTGGTTCCTGAATGTAGCACTTGTCTTTTTCAAAAAATATAGTATAACCCTTATCTGTAAGTTTCCCAATAGAAAGGAGACTCCTTTTGAGGCCAGGTACATACAACACATCTTTGGTAGGGATATTTTTCCCATTGTGTAAAGCAAGTGGTGCATCTCCTACACCTTCAATGGGAAGAGCACATTCATCTCCAAAAGTAATGAACTAGTTATGGGCAGGTTGAATCTTGGTCAACCAATCTTACCTTCCTATCATGTGTTTAGCTACCCCTAAGTCAATATACCAATAATATTTATCTTCAACATTGACTTGATTTGTTGCATACAAAGTATTAAGATTTTGGTCTTGTTGATCTCTTTGATTTTCATGTCTAATTTTTTGATAGCAATCATTTGCAGAATGACCCCATTTTCCACAATAATCACACCCTTGTTGGTTGTTAGGTTGATTTTGTTGTTGAGGCCTATAATTTTGAGGTCTTCTATTTTGACGACCCCCTTGGGGATTTCTTGATTGCCATATTTGTTGTTTTTGTTGTGGTTGTTGATTGTACTATTGTGGCTAATTCTAATTGTACTATTGTGGTTGATGTTGTTGTTTATGTGGCTATTGATGCTACTAATATGGCTATTAATTTTGTTGATATGGCTGAGACCTCTGTCTACCTCTTTGATTCTATTGATTTGGACCCCTGTTGGGTCTATGCTAAAAATTTGCCTTGGTGGCAAAGGTTGCTATTGTAGAATCAATCTCTTCATCTTTGATGAGTGCTTGCTCATGTTGCTTAAGGAGAACTTCAATCTCCTCAAATGGAGCACTCAATGTTTTACCAGTTAAATTTAACATGGTAGCATATGCATGAAACTTGGAAGGGAGGCCACGTAGCATGATAGGAACCAACTCACTATCAGGAAGAGTTGAACCAACAACTAAAAAATCATTTCTAATAGACTTCACTTCCATGAGGTAATTGGTAAGTGAGCCTTTCATAGAAATATTATGCAACTTATGTTTTAAGTACAAGATTTTATCTTGACTAGGCCTATAAAATAGTCTCTTAAGTGCATCCCAAGATTCTTTTGGTGTAGTGGCAGCCCTTACTATTTCTCTACATGGAATTCCAGTAGATAGCTTGATTAAGCTTAATGCAATATTAGAGTTCTTTTCAAATAGGGCTCTAGCTGCAACATCTATAGGTGGAGTCAATGGTGGTTCATTCTATTGTCTATCTCTCACATAATCCCACATATTATTCATCATTAATATTGCTTCCATTTCAAATATTCAGTTTGCAAATGAGTCAACTCCTTCAAGCTTTTGTGTGAGGCCACTAAGGATATTTGTTGTTGCCATGATGAGAAAGTGGTGGGAGCTCAACCAAGGAGGTAATTAGGAACACAAGTGCCAAGAAAGAGGCCCTCAAAAGAGTCTAAGGTTCACCACTTAAGATCCATGATGTGTGGAGGGTTCACTTAGCTCTTCCACTCTGAATCAACAAGTGTTTCCAATAGTGGGAGGAATCTTGAGTACAAGTGACCTATTCCAACCAAGGAAAAGTAAGAAGTGGGAATTAAGTGGGGTAAACATTTTGCTTATTACAATGGTGCTTGTTTGCTTGCTTAAGAAATAAATTTCATAATTTTATGTGCCAAATAGAAATTCAAGTGTACATTATGCAAATAGAAACTACACTTGATTACAATGTAAAATTATCCCCAAAGAAATGTGGGGGTGTAGCAAGCTTAAAAATTGAAATAAAATCCAAGTAGAAGTGATATTCAAGCACAATGGGGCCAATATAATGCTAGAAAAAAAGAACTCCATAGGCAAGGGGTCCTAAAAAACCTCTTGTGATGATGATTTTTACTAAGGGAAGTGGCTGAAAAATAGCCTCCAAATGGTGTCTTCAAGAGTTATAATATCAAAGCCTCAATGACCAAAAAATGATCCCTCCAAGCCAAATACAATGATTAAATATTTTTCAATATACCACTTCACACATTAAAATATCCCTCACTATACTTCTAAATGATGCCTTGCAGACACTCGTTGGAAAGATCTTTAAACCGGTTTTCCAACGCAACTTACAGAATGAAAATTAGAGTCTTGTATAAGAAATTATGCTGAAAAAGGTGTCAAGGAGTCTTGTAAACAACATAAAAATATTCCTTATTTTTTAAAATAAATAAATAAATAATTAATTCTCCCTTTCAAAAATAAAATTTCCCTTTTTTTAATGTGGAAGGGAAATTTAAATATGGGAAGGCTACAAGAGCCTTCCCAATTATACATGTGGGCCATACAATAATTAAAAACAAAATATTACCTCTTTGAGTGCAAGTTAAACCAACGATGATGGTACAAATCCCAAATGTTTGGTGGTAAAGTTCACGATGGGTTATAAAACAATGATATGGTATAGGGGTTATAAGGAATCAGCCCTAGGATTTGAACCATGTTTGGTAGTATAAAAAGATTATAGTTGTAACCGATTTCCTATGTATATAAAAAAATTAAAAATAAAATATTACAGAATTTATTGTGTTGTTAGTTTGGTGTCTACATATTGTCTTTATCTTCTCCCATGCATGGAAAATGTGTCTACTAGGGAGGCAATATGTACAACGACACCGTCTAGTTACAAATATGCTCTCACTCTCTAATTGCGAGTTTATGCACTAATTATGGATCTGTTTCATACCACGAATGGAAACTGCAAGGGTTTATACTCCTCAAACTTAGAAAGAATGCAAGTTGGGCCGATAATTTGCCCGCCAAGTCACTCTCACCATTTTTTTTGACCTTGTGGTATTGAAAAAATATACAAGCAAAGGAAAGAAAATGAAATGGGTGAACAATATCTTGTGTTGGAGTTCATTCCAAAGGGAATCTCTATGATCGGCTACACTGAGAGGGGAAAAAGCATGGCCAATTTTCTAACATGGGCATGTCAGGTGAATATAGTGTTTCAAGTAGTAGTAGCTTTAGAATATTTGCATACCGAGGCAAATCCTCCTGTAGTGCACCACAAGATAATGACCATGCTAAGTTGGTTGATTTTAGGCTATAAAAACTGGGTCCAAAAGAGAGCTAGGTCACCTAAACTGGTATGAAAGGTTGTTATGGCTACATGTGTTAGAAATTAAAATAGATTTAACACCTAATGGATCTTTTAAAGATATTATCTTCTAAATATGATCATCGTATTTAAAAGTGTCTACAATTATTACTTTTAGATGAAGTTATTCGACGATTGGATAGAATCCCTACTTTTGAATTCAATGCATGTTAGAAGACTGGTAAGCCTTTCCCTCCTATATTTGGCTATATAAGTCGATGTCATATTTAAAAATAGGGTGAGTAAATGAGGAGCAGAAGAAAGAGGAATAGGATGAGAAGAGAGAATATAGTAGAAGAATATTCAAGAAGTAGAGTAGAGCAGCACAACATAAGTGTGGAGCAAAGCCAGGAGTTGAAGCCATTCTCCTCAAAAACTCCTTTGTGGATATAACTTGCAAATTGGTTCAGTTGCAGATGTATGTGGATGTATTTCAAAATTTATGCAATATATAATACCTTAGTATATTTCTGCCTCTATGTTATATTTGGTTGTTTATTAACCAACTTAGTAAAATTTAGGTTTATTTCATTTTATCTCATTACAATTCATGTTCCATCCCACTGGAAAACCTTTGCAATTTCTAGCAGTGTAGAACAAGCATGTTCTAGCCCATAGAACAATTATCTTGGTAAATGTGCTGATGATTTAGAATCACACGTAGGATATATTTTTTCCTTGCTATAGCCCACATGCTTTATTTAATTAATTATAATGGGTTGCGACATTCACTTTGCCGTGACATTCTATTTTTCTCCAACCCGTGAATTTATTCTGTGATTGGGTCCGCGATTAATATATGCTCTACCTCACAACACTTTACATATTATATCTCATGGGATATCTACCTTGCTCCAAACCGATCCTATTGGGCATCAAAAGACATGCAAGTAAGTTGTAAATAGTAGGTTAGAACATCGTACTCCAGCCTGCTAGGTTTTAAGTGTTTTATCTTATGGACCAGAACAAGCTATTCTAGGTCACGTGCACCGTCCTGTATAGTGTTAATTAAAAATTTAAAATTGGTATCAGAGCTAGTGTCGAATCGTAGAAGGTAAGAAGCAATGGCTTATAGTGTTAACTCATTGCAATTTTAGATCCCATAGTTTAATTGTAAGGACTATGATTACTGGAGCATCTATATGAAGATCCTGTTTGGGTCTTAGGAGCTATGGGACCTAGTGGAGAATGATTATCTAGAACCAATAGATGCAACAACATTGAGCACTCTCTCCCAAGTGAAGTTAGATATGTTAAAGGATAACTGGAAGGACCAGAATGTATTATTTTTCATAATGTAGGTGTAGACACCTAAAACGTGTCATGTCAATGGTGACTACTCATATGGACATGCTACAAGACCATATGGAAGATCTTGGATAGACTCCAAGATAGAGTAGTGGTTCTAACCACTCAATTTGGGCTCCTTGGCCTAATAAGTCTGAACCACAGTTGAGACCAACAATCTACAGTTTGAACCATGGTTGAGACCTGTAGTCTATAGTATGAACCATAGCTATCAACCGTGGTCTAAACTAAAGTTCAGTTGGCCTTCATTCAAGCCAAATTGGTTTGAATGACCATTTGTTCTAGAAGAAGGTGGTTAAAGTACGAAAGCTTTCAATCCAACTATCCTAACCACACGTTCTTGATCACGGCTTCTCCATTAAGCCATCCCTAGCCCTTGAGTAGTCCTATAAGTACCCCTCAAAAATAGGATAAAAGATATAGAGCATATAGTGCATTTTGATAGCGAAGCGCTATCAAAATATAGCGATAACAAGAGAGAGAGCATTTGAGTAGCGAAGGCCTATTGAATTGTAGAATCACTTGAGTGTACTGAGAGATCCTTGTTTCCATTTAGTTGCTACTTAATAATGCATCATGACAAATTGTGTCATGGATGCCCTAAGGAGCTAGAACACCAAGAAACGCGAATTCAGGAAAACAGATGCCCAACCGAGCAATTCATCCGCCAAACCTGTCAGAGGACACTGAGGCAACCCTTGATCATTAATTTGACAAGGAGGATCAAGATCACAATCCTAGAATTTGGAGGGTAAAGTTACTTTGTTGTTCACCATGGCTGACAACCACGATTTACAGTGCAAACCGCTCATTCGAGCTGCGATTTGTAATAGGTGATTGATCTCCTTAATGTTTTCTTTCCATTATGCTTAATTAGGTTAGATTAGTTATTTTAGTGGGTTAAATCATATTTAGAGATAATATGACTGGTATATTTAGGGTTTAATCAATCTTATTTTCATTATAGCAAGTAGGACATTAATGGCTTCTTTTCATGCTAACATGCTTAATTTCATGTAATTGATCTAGTATATAGATAGCTGTACTTCTTGCTTTCAGATTTCTAACAATATTTATGAATCTTGCATAAGTTTAATATGTTTTACTAATTTTCTTGATTTCATAAGTTGTTATGGCATATTTATACATATTTTCCTCAAAGGGCCTCATCATGAGAGGCTGCCTATTTGTTTGATGCTTTTTGTGTTGTTTCTTGACCGCAACAAAGTAGGTTCGAAGGAGATGCAATCATTTAATTCCTTCCTCAACGTGAAGAAGAGGGTAAAATACACCCTAGAGCAGTTCATGTCACCTTAAAGGCTTGAAAAGTACAATTTATCCTTGAGAGGATTGTAACACTGTAATTGCGTATCAAAAATGGTATCCCTAAGAGGGATTCATTTGTAAACCATGAATTGATTCGAAGAGGAATAAAGATGCATTTAATTTAATTACTTTTGTATTTGACAATTTGTGTGTGAATTTCCGTTTTGTTTCATTTTACGCAATTTCAATATCGGGTGCATGCCTTTATGGTCGTACAAAAGACAATCACGATGGAACTCCATAATTTATGCAACTGATCTCTGACCTCTATGTTTTTTTATATCAGGTGCAAACTGTAGGTTTTAGCTGTAGTCTCATTGTTGGCCCGTGGCTATCAAATGCGATCTACAGTCTAAACCATGCAAAATACTTGCAGTTCACAACACACACAATATACAGTAGGGAGCTAAATCTTGATCAGATGAAGACCTAAGATAGGCCCCATTTTCACTCTTTGTACTTTTTTTATTCTGTCTGTGTTTTTGAAAAAGCAAAAAAGGGAAAAATCTAATTAAGATACTAAAAGGGAATGAATTAGGTCTTAGGGTTTGTTTTCTGAGTTTGGCTAAGATATGCTAGGAATAATAGACCTCTGAGTGCAGTCCACCCTAGAATCTAGTATGCTAGGTTTAAATTGTGTGTTGGTTTGCATGCTTGAGACCTAATTAGAGGCTATATCATCGTAATTTGCATTTTAAAAAAGCCATATAGGATATAGCATGCATTCTTTGAAATGAAATGCTTCTTTTTGAATATCATATAGGAAATAATCATTCATGTTTTATTATGCATTTTACTTTATATGGAAATATTAAAACGAACCACACACACCACATTTCACTCAAACGCTAGTGAGTTGGGAGTGACATCCAACCACTAGTAGGGTTCAACGATGGTGGAGGTGACTTCCATCTGTTGGCCCAAATCCTACGTACCCTTGGATACTAGACCAATACCAGATTCGAGAACCTTTTGTACCCTAGAAAATTTGCATGTATTCTCTTCAAATGGTATAACACTGACTAGAGAAAAATGGGTGAGGATCTGGGAGGACCTGTGCTCCCTGACCATGTGTGGGCTTCATTACCACACATTATACGTTGGATTACATGAATTTGAGTTCATAGACAAGTTGTGAAGCTATGAGTATACAGGTGAAAGCCAATTAAACTGAGAATATCATCCAACAAGCTTTCAAACACGACAAGAGTTTCTATTACTGATACAACAAATCATTGAAACAACATCAAACAATTTAGGGCTCACTTTTAAAATGTAAAAGAGATAATCACATTGTTTACATTGTATGGTTCTTTATTGCTTAATTCATCAATATAAGGCCTTCCTTGAGGCTAAAATTTTTAGTAAGAGGTCTCCTCTCAAGACTTTTCTAGTTGGTGCATCATGACAACTAGGCATAGTCGAGCTCACTCACGAGCTAATGACTCAAAATATGTAGAGAGAGGCCCTCAATGCCTATGATATTCCCTTGAGGATATTTCAAATGTCACATGCATCATTGCTAGGCATCACATGCATCATTCACCTAAGGATATAATCCTCCCAATGTGACACTCTGATAATCATCATGAGCTCCCTTCGTCATGCAAGGGGTTCACCCATATAGGCCATGGGGTTTTTCCACACACAGAGAGAACCCACATTATTAGGTCTTCTCCTAGTGAGATAGAGAGTTGTGTATCCTACTCCACAAGTCAGTCATATGGGGAACATGAGTCTCATGCAACCCATAAGAGGCGACTACTTCGAGACCAATTGTAGGAGGCATGAATTGAGAATGAGTGTCTAGAGCATGAGTGCACAAAGAGGAAGAGAGAGCATCAACAGAGATTGGATGAGCTCTAAAAATGTGAAGAGAGGATTTACCAATAGAAATTATGTGAAGAACAATCATGTGAGGTGACTCCCAAAAAGAAGCTCATCCCTTGAGTTCTCAGGAAACAGGTCAACATGGGGCACCCCATGCACCGTCAAGAGTTACCTCTTCAGCAAGTAGATAACCATTCCTCTAAATGGATAGACATGCCTAGGGGTATCGAAGAACAACATAAAGAGATCTTTAAAAACCCCATGCTCAAGCATGAGGTTGAGAGCAGTCAAGTCAGATAGGTGAGCAATGTCAATGCTCGAAATTCATCACAATACTTGGGGTATATACGGTCTATTCCGCCATATAAGGAACCTATGATTACTTTCCATAAATAGGAAGTCAAACCTATCCCTTTAAAGGAATATGATACTCCATTGCATATCATAGTGAGGATAAATTAGATTGCGTATAAGCGAGTGTTGGTGGATACATGATAGTTGATTAATATCATCACCACCTCTGCATTCAAACATCTAAAAATTACACCGTCCCACATCAAGGAAACAACTTTAATGCTACAAGATTTTAATGATGTGGAATCCCCTACAGTGGGCACAATAGTCCTCCCCATTGAGGTGGGATAAAATATTATTCCTACATTGTGCTACGTTTTAGAGGGATCAAGATAGTATAACCTGTTGAGCAAGGTGCAGCAAAAGCATTTGAGAAAGTATTGTCATTGTTGTCAACACAGACAGATTGATGCAGTTGATGCAGTTCAGAGGTCAGTCAGATCAAGTGCAGAAAGTTTCAAGGAAAACAGAGGTGACCCAGATTCAGAAATTGGCAGAAAAAGACAAGGAAGAAAACTGTCGCGATATCGCGACATGTTTTCTGTCGCGATATCGCGACAAAACAGGAGAGAGAGAAGGCGCAAGAAAAATTGTCGCGATTTCGCGACATAAACTAGGAGAGAGAAAGTGCACGCCAAATTGTCGCGATTTCGCGACATAAACCAGGAGAGAGAAAATGCACGCCAAAATGTCGCGATGTCGCGACATGTCGAGTTTTCACTGAGGAGAGAGAAAATGTGTCGCGATTTCGCGACAAAAAGTAGGAGAGAGAAAATGCACGCCAAAATGTCGCGATGTCGCGACATGTCGAGTTTTCGCTGAGGAGAGAGAAAATGTGTCGCGATTTCACGACATAAATGGAGGAAAGGAGCTTGCAATGAAGAGAGTAGCGATTTCCATGCATGTTAAAGTTTCGCATTTCAAAGCACAGCTGGAAATGTATGGAAACAAAGGTGTAGCGATTTCGCTACAAATCGAAAGTTAAGAAAACTGAGATGCAGCGATTTCGACACAAGTAAAAATTCACAAGAAGAAGGTGTAGCGATTTCGCTACATGTTGAAACAAAGAGAAACTAAGGTGTAGCGATGGCGCTACATGTTGAAACAAAGGGAAACTAAGGAGTAGCGATTTCGCTACTAGTCAAAAGTGTAGAACTGAAAGATGCAGCAATGATATTACAAGTCAAAATTTCATGAAAAGAGGCAAGGTGAAAACACAAGGCACAAAGATGTAAAAATTTTGCCATTGCATGAAGCATAGTGTCGCGATTTCGCGACATGTTCCATTTTCACTGGAGTTGGCAAGGAGAGTTGTACGGAAGAGCAAAGTGTCACGATTTCGCGACATGTTCCATTTTCATTGGAGTTGGCAAGGAGAGTTGTACGGAAGAGCAAAGTGTCGCGATTTCGCGACATGTTCCATTTTCATTGGAGTTGGCAAGGAGAGTTGTACGGAAGAGCAAAGTGTCACGATTTCACGACATGTTCCATTTTCATGGTTGCTGGCAAAGAAGATTGTACGGAGGAGAAGTCGAGTGTCCTTTCGGGAGAACGTCACGATTTCGTGACATGTTCCATTTTCGCGGTTGCTGGCAAAGAAGAGTGTACGAAAGCCGAAAGCATCACGATTTCATGACATGCTTAAGGATGATGTCAGCAAATGTTGAAAGTGTCGCGATATCGCGACAAGATGCAGGGAAAGCTTTCAAGAGCCAAAATGGTCACGATTTCATGACAGCAAGGGCATGAATGGTACGGCTACAGAAAGTGTCATGATATCACGACAGGCAACTGTTTTGCGGGTAAAAGCCATAGGAGCATGCAAAATGACACGTGTCGAAAAAGCATAATCATGCAGCCTGTTACGTAAACAGTAACTGATGTCAGACAGATAGTTACACATTGACAGGTGTCGAACATGCATGGAAACAGATGTAGATGCATGCTTGAAATGCTTTCTAAGTGTCGTATAGGCTGTATCAAAAAAGCATTCGAACGGCCGAAGTGCAGCATTCGAACAGTCGATTGAAAGTGCAAACGAACAGCCGATTGAAGAATGCATTAGAACAGCCGATTAAAATAGACGCATTTACAGCATTCGAAACATAAAATAGGAAGGATCGAAAAGCTTTCGAGAAGAAGGATGTGCAGCATTCGAACAGTCGTATTTGGAAGGATTCGAACAACCGCATTGGAAAGAAGAAAAGAATTCGAACGGCTCGAGAATGTCATCCGACTGCATGAAGAATTGAAACGCGAGAGAAGACAAAGAGTCCCGATGAGAAAAATAGGGTATAAGAGGACAGTCGAGCACAGAATAATGTTGCTGCTGTTAGAGAGAAGTTGTTGCAGAAAGAGAAATATTGCTGTGAAAAGAGGGTTTGAATAAGAAAATTAGCAGAGCCGTGAGAGTGTGCAGAGTTGGATTAATTGCAGACCAGTCAGGGTTGTGCATGAAGTGAAGACACTTTTATGTCATTCTAATTGATCAGAATTGTAGTCCAAGTTGGTGCTTGGTACTAGGGGTTGGTGCTCCATCTGTTGCAACAGAAAATTACAGGGGTTGGTGCTCCTTCCAGTGGATGCTGGTAAAGAAGTTGTAAAATTGAAATTTTGCAAAGACTGGATTTGGATTGAAGTCCAAGCAGTTAATTTTTGAGTAGCCAAATTGGTGAACCTCGTTATATTGTGTGTTGTGGTGTGCTCTCATTTTGTTCTTCTCGGTTTTATAAGTTTTCTGTGCTTCAGTCTTTGAATGCTGCTGTTTTGAAGTTAAATAACTACACTGATTCACCCCCCCTCTCAGTGTCATTGTGTGAACATCAATTGGTATCAGAGCAAGGTTCCTTGTACAAGCTTAATCAGCTAAGGAGATCTTGGAAGAAACAATGGCAAAGCGGTGAAGGATTTTCATCCAACAAAGCTCCCTTATTTGATGGAACAAATTACACCTTCTGGAAACTCAGAATGCAAACATATCTGAGTGCATTGGGATATGATATTTGGGATTCTGTAGATAGTGGATACACAACACCCACTACTCCTCCAACAGATACTGTTGAGAAAAAGAAATTTGAGAACAACTCCAAAGCTAAGAATGCCATAATGTGTGGGCTTGTTGACAGTGAACTGATAAGAGTCATGAGTTGTAAATCAGCAAAAGACATGTGGGATAAACCGAAGAGCATCCATGAAGGAGACAGTAAGATTAAGGAAGCAAAACTGCAAACTCATCGAGCACAGTTCGAAGCACTGCAAATGAATGAAGATGAAAACATAGAGACTTATATGCTGAGAGTCAACGAAATTATTAATGCAATCAGAGGACTCGGTGAAGAAATTGATGATGCAGTTGTTGTGAAAAAGGTTCTCAGAACACTTCACAAAAGATTTAACTCCAAAGTCTCTGCAATAGAAGAGGCAAAAGATCTAAATAACTTCAGCATGGATGAGTTGCATGGTTCCCTGAAAGCATATGAAATGAGAATAGGACAAACCAAGTCTACAGACAGAGAAGCAGCTTTTAAAGCACACAAGAATGTAAAAGCTGAACATGAATCCGAGGATGAAGGAACACCTGGATGAAACAGAAGCCAATTTTGTTCGAAAACTCACAAAAGGAAAAGGAAAATATAGAGGGAAGCTACCTTTTAAATGCTTCAATTGTGGAGGAGTCGGTCATTTTGCAGCCAAATGTCCAATGCAGGAGAGAACCAAAAATGGTGAAGGTTCACACCAAGAAAAAGGTGACTGGAAGAAGAAACAAAATTTCAGAAAGAACAACTTCAAGAAGAAAAGCTTCATAACCAAGAATGTCAGCAGTTCTGAAGAAAGCACAGATGAGGAGTCTGAAGAAGAAGGAGGTGAAGCTCTGTTCATGGCACTTGAAGAAGAAAGAACAGAGAAAAATCAGGAAGGTGATGAAAATTCCAAGGATGAAGCCGAAGTGTATTTGGAAGGAGAATTGGTTGCTGCACTTGAAGAGTTGAGTGCAGAAAGGAAGAAGAATAAGAAATTTTCAAAGAAATTAGAGAATGCCACAGACATAATAAACAATCTGAAAATACAGACAGAGGAATTCAAGAAAATGTCTGAAGTTCTTGATGAACAATTAACTGTAAAGACAGTTGAATGAAGCAAGCTAGAGGAAGACATTGTTAAGTTAAGGATGAAGTTAGAGGAGATGAATAGAAAATTGAACCGTTTTCATAAGTTTGAAGAAAGTACTCGTAAAGTCTGGATAAAATGTTAAATAACCAAAGGCCTTCCGGCATAAAATTTGGTTTAGGCTTTGATGAAGGAGAATCTTCAAAGGATTCAAAGAACTTGAATATAGAACTCATAAAGAAAGAAGAAAAGATCGGGGTTGAACCGAAAAAACCAAATCTTGCAAAAGAAAACAATAATGCCAGATTCAAGAAGAATACTGACAAAGATGGATTCACAAAAGTCACACATCCAAGGAGGAGAAGAGTCATGGCTCCTACTTCAAACTGGCAAAGACCGGCACCCAGGTTTAATCATGCATTTTCTGGTTATTGTTTTAAATGCAATGCTTATGGCCATAAGATTTCAGATTGCAGGCATAATGTATCTCAAAGGAATTTTACCAGCAGAAATGTTTTTTCTCCTTTAATGAATTATGCAGTTGAATGTTATAATTGTCATAATTTTGGACATATTGCTAGAAACTGCAGAAGCACTTTTGCATCAAATAATTATCAGGGTAGAAAATCTCAGCCAAGTGGGTTGAAACAAAACCAGAAATTTCCTGAAAAATAGGCACATGCTAATGAAAGGACAAAGGCAAAACAAGTAGCAAAATCTGCTATCAAACCAGAATGGAAAGAAAAGGAATCTTTGATTGTCCAGACTGCTTTTAAAGCTCAGAACAAATCAGCACCTTGGATACTTGACAGTGGTTGTTCAAGTCACATGACAGGTGACAAGCAAAAGTTTGAGAATTTACAGAATTATGAAGGTGGTTCTGTGAAATTTGGAAATAATGATGGAGCAAAGATTGTTGGAAAGGGATCAGTCAAGATCAGTGATGGCAATATAAAATCAAAAGAAGTCTTGTTTGTAATTGGCCTGAAGCATAACTTGCTAAGTGTAAGTCAAATATGTGACAGAGGCCATGATGTAATCTTCAAGAAGGAGGGCTGTGAAGTAAGAAAGACAAAAAATGGAAAGTTAATAGCCACTGGACTGAGAACTTCTGGAAATCTGTATACACTTTCAGAAACTGCAGAAGGAACATGCTTGATTGGACAGGAAGATGAAAACTGGCTATGGCACAAGAGGCTTGGGCATATTAGTTTTGACAATCTGGCAAAAATCAGTTCAAAAAGAGCAGTTAGAGATATACCAAACATTGGCAAACCTGTAAATAGCATCTCGTGAGTCATGCCAAAAGGGAAAACAAACCAGAGCCACTTTCAAAGCAAAAGAATACTTCACTAGCAAGCCATTAGAACTAATTCACACTGATCTATGTGGACCCATGAGAACTGAAAGCATAAATGGACACAAATATTTTATGTTGTGTATAGATGACTACTCAAGAATGACATGGGTACTATTTCTGAAACTCAAGTCGAAGCCTTTGAGATGTTTAAAACCTTCAAAAATCTTGTTGAGAATCAATCAGGAAAAAGAATTAAATGCCTAAGATCAGACAGGGGAGGAGAGTTTATCTCCGAAGAATTTGCAGAATACTGTCAAAAACATGGGATAAGAAGACAGTTTTCAGCAGCTAGGACACCTCAGCAGAATGGTGTTGTAGAAAGGAAGAATAGAACAGTGCAGGAAATGGCAAGGACAATGCTGGCAGAAAACAAAATAGCTGACAGATTTTGGAAAGAGGCAGTTCATACTGCAGTTTACATTCAAAACAAGTGCATGCTGAGACCACATGAAAGCAAAACACCTTATGAGTTGTGGTTTGGCAGAAAGGCAACAACAAGACATTTCAAAGTATTTGGCAGCAAGTGCTACATAAAACGGACCGAAGATAACCTCGGTAAATTTGAAGATAGAGTTGATGAAGGTATCTTTCTTGGTTACTCAACAAAAAGCAAGGCCTACACATGTTACAACAAGAGGTTGAAGAAAATTGTTGAAAGTGCTGATGTGAAAGTTGATGAAGGTAGAGAACAAGAAACTACTTATCAAGAAAACTACCCTATGTATGAAGAAGTCATTGAAGGTGATGATGAAAAAGAAACAGAGAAGAATCAGAAAATTGATCCAGATGGTGTAAAAACTGAATCTGAAGAAGAAGAAAACAGGAAATTTAAAACAGGCAACTGGCAGAAAAATCATCCAAGTGAACAGATTATTGGGGATCCCACAGATGGTATTCAGACAAGAAGAACAACAGTGAGGAACTATTCTCTGTTATCTAGTATTGAACCTAAAAATGTTGTTGAAGCAAGCACTGATGAAAGTTGGATGAAGGCAATCAATGAAGAACTAGATCAGATAGAGAAAAACAATACCTGGGAATTAGTACCTAGACCAACAAATAAAAACATAATTGGGACTAAATGGGTTTTTAGAAATAAATTGAATGAAGATGGGCAGGTTGTCAGAAATAAGGCAAGATTGGTATGTAAAGGCTATGCTCAGGTTGAAGGCATTGATTTTGAAGAAACTTTTGCACCGGTAGCCAGACTAGAGGCAATCAGAATGTTTCTGGCATTAGCAGTTCATAAAAACTTCAAAGTATATCAAATGGATGTAAAATCAGCATTTTTGAATGGAAAACTGGAAGAAGAGGTTTACATTGAACAACCAGATGGCTTCCAACTTGGTGACAATCCAGATTTTGTTTGGAGGTTAAAGAAAGCTTTATATGGATTAAAACAGGCACCCAGAGCATGGTATGCAAGGTTGGATAATTATCTAATTAAACAAGGGTTTAAGAAAGGTTTGGTGGATAGCAACTTATATGTCAAAACAGAGAAGGGTCATCTTATTGTTCTTGTTGTTTATGTAGATGACATAATATTTGGCAGCAGCATGGATGAATACTGCAAAGACATATCAATTAAAATGAAAAAAGAATTTGAGATGTCAATGATTGGTGAACTTTCTTATTTCTTAGGACTGCAGGTCAATCAAAATGAAAAAGGCATTTTTATTTCTCAAGTTAAATATGTAAAAGAAATGCTGAAAAAGTTCACAATGGAAGACAGGAAACCGGTCAGCACTCCCATGTCAACAGTCGCAAGTTGAGCAAGGATGATAAATCTCCAGATGTGGATCAAACAATGTACAGGTCTATGATTGGAAGCCTGCTGTATTTAACAGCTACTAGACCAGATATACTACAGGAAGTATGCATGGTTGCTAGATTTCAGGCAAGTCCCAAAGAAACTCATGTCACAGCTGTAAAAAGGATCTTCAGGTACCTCAAAGGTACCATGGATTATGGGTTGTGGTACCCAAAAGGCAAAGACTTCACTTTGATTGCATATTCTGATGCAGATTGGGCAGGGTGCATTGATGACCGGAAGAGTACAAGTGGAGGAGCATTTTATCTTGGAGACAGGCTGGTAGCATGGCACAACAAGAAACAAGAATCAGTCTCTCTATCCACTGCAGAGGCAGAATACATTGCAGCCACAACTTGCTGTACACAGATATTATGGATGAGACAAACTTTGAAAGATCTTGGTATCCACTTCAAAGAGCCAATATCAATAAAATGTGATAACACTAGTGCTATCAACATATCCAAGAATCCAGTTATGCATTCAAGAACCAAACACATTGCAATCCGATATCATTTTTTGAAGGATAAAGTTGCAGAAGGAGAAGTCAAGTTGGATTTTGTTCCAACTACAGAGCAAGTAGTTGATATATTCACAAAACCATTGCCCAAGGATGTTTTTGAGTACCTTAGGAATAAGTTGGGAGTGGTCACAATTCCCAAGAACTGACTATCATTAGGGATCACATTCTCAATGGGTGCATGCATGCCTATACTTATAGTTTTGCTTATGTTTATGATTTTTGCTAACTATAACAATATTTTCCTGAGAATGGTGTACAGAGACTCAGGGGGAGTCTGCAGCAGCCCTTTGGTATTATTGGCAAAGGGGGAGAAGAAGTTGAGCAAGGTTGTTGTGTGTTGCCAACAATTCCAAAGGGGGAGATTGTTGAGCAAGGTGCAGCAAAAGCATTTGAGAAAGTATTGTCATTGTTGTCAACACAGACAGATTGATGCAGTTGATGCAGTTCAGAGGTCAGTCAGATCAAGTGCAGAAAGTTTCAAGGAAAACAGAGGTGACCCAGATTCAGAAATTGGCAGAAAAAGACAAGGAAGAAAACTGTCGCGATATCGCGACATGTTTTCTGTCGCGATATCGCGACAAAACAGGAGAGAGAGAAGGCGCAAGAAAAATTGTCGCGATTTCGCGACATAAACCAGGAGAGAGAAAGTGCACGCCAAATTGTCGCGATTTCGCGACATAAACCAGGAGAGAGAAAATGCACGCCAAAATGTCGCGATGTCGCGACATGTCGAGTTTTCACTGAGGAGAGAGAAAATGTGTCGCGATTTCGCGACAAAAGGAGGAGAGAGAAAATGCACGCCAAAATGTCGCGATGTCGCGACATGTCGAGTTTTCGCTGAGGAGAGAGAAAATGTGTCACGATTTCGCGACATAAATGGAGGAAAGGAGCTTGCAATGAAGAGAGTAGCGATTTCCATGCATGTTAAAGTTTCGCATTTCAAAGCACAGCTGGAAATGTATGGAAACAAAGGTGTAGCGATTTCGCTACAAATCGGAAGTTAAGAAAACTGAGATGCAGCGATTTCGACACAAGTAAAAATTCACAAGAAGAAGGTGTAGCGATTTCGCTACATGTTGAAACAAAGAGAAACTAAGGTGTAGCGATGGCGCTACATGTTGAAACAAAGGGAAACTAAGGAGTAGCGATTTCGCTACTAGTCAAAAGTGTAGAACTGAAAGATGCAACAATGATATTACAAGTCAAAATTTCATGAAAAGAGGCAAGGTGAAAACACAAGGCACAAAGATGTAAAAATTTTGCCATTGCATGAAGCATAGTGTCGCGATTTCGCGACATGTTCCATTTTCGCTGGAGTTGGCAAGGAGAGTTGTACGGAAGAGCAAAGTGTCACGATTTCGCGACATGTTCCATTTTCACTGGAGTTGGCAAGGAGAGTTGTACGGAAGAGCAAAGTGTCACGATTTCGTGACATGTTCCATTTTCATTGGAGTTGGCAAGGAGAGTTGTACGGAAGAGCAAAGTGTCACGATTTCGCGACATGTTCCATTTTCGCGGTTGCTGGCAAAGAAGATTGTACGGAAGCAGAGAACGTCGCGATTTCGTGACATGTTCCATTTTCACGGTTGCTGGCAAAGAAGATTGTACGAAAGCAGAGAACGTCGCGATTTCGCGACATGTTCCATTTTCACGGTTGCTGGCAAAGAAGAGTGTACGAAAGCCGAAAGCGTCACGATTTCGCGACATGCTTAAGGATGACGTCAGCAAATGTTGAAAGTGTCGCGATATCGCGACAAGATGCAGGGAAAGCTTTCAAGAGCCAAAATGGTCACGATTTCATGACAGCAAGGGCATGAATGGTACGGCTACAGAAAGTGTCGCGATATCGCGACAGGCAACTGTTTGGCGGGTAAAAGCCATAGGAGCATGCAAAATGACACGTGTCGAAAAAGCATAATCATGCAGCCTGTTACGTAAACAGTGACTGATGTCAGACAGACAGTTACACATTGACAGGTGTCGAACATGCATGGAAACAGATGTAGATGCATGCTTGAAACGCTTTCTAAGTGTCGTATAGGCTGTATCAAAAAAGCATTCGAACGGCCGAAGTGCAGCATTCGAACAGTCGATTGAAAGTGCAAACGAACAGCCGATTGAAGAATGCATTAGAACAGCCGATTAAAATAGACGCATTTACAGCATTCAAAACATAAAATAGGAAGGATCGAAAAGCTTTCGAGAAGAAGGATGTGCAGCATTCGAACAGTCGTATTTGGAAGGATTCGAACAGCCGCATTGGAAAGAAGAAAAGAATTCGAACGGCTCGAGAATGTCATCCGACTGCATGAAGAATTGAAACGCGAGAGAAGACAAAGAGTCCCGATGAGAAAAATAGGGTATAAGAGGACAGTCGAGCATAGAATAATGTTGCTGCTGTTAGAGAGAAGTTGTTGCAGAAAGAGAAATATTGTTGTGAAAAGAGGGTTTGAATAAGAAAATTAGCAGAGCCGTGAGAGTGTGCAGAGTTGGATTAATTGCAGACCAGTCAGGGTTGTGCATGAAGTGAAGACACTTTTATGTCATTCTAATTGATCAGAATTGTAGTCCAAGTTGGTGCTTGGTACTAGGGGTTGGTGCTCCATCTGTTGCAGCAGAAAATTACAGGGGTTGGTGCTCCTTCCAGTGGATGCTGGTAAAGAAGTTGTAAAATTGAAATTTTGCAAAGACTGGATTTGGATTGAAGTCCAAGCAGTTAATTTTTGAGGAGTAGCCAAATTGGTGAACCTCGTTATATTGTGTGTTGTGGTGTGCTCTCATTTTGTTCTTCTGGTTTTATAAGTTTTCTGTGCTTCAGTCTTTGAATGCTGCTGTTTTGAAGTTAAATAACTACACTGATTCACCCCCCCCTCTCAGTGTCATTGTGTGAACATCATAACCTGCTTCTTTGAAGGCCATAGATAAGAGCCATGGAGTGCATACCTTCCATAGTGTATTAGTGCATTAATTACACCCATGGAATGAAGTCCATATAGTAGAGGTGGACCCATATCCTTTCAAATATTATAAACCTAAGGATCACCCTCAGGGATCTAGTGGGTCGCCTAGGCATTTGAACATTCAACTTGGGGAGTCTATATAGAGTTTGGATGCAACCCTGTAGACTGTGGTGGAATTAATTTCACCATCATTGTCCTCGATGGTTTTTCCCATCACCCCTCCATCCTCAACTTCTCTTAGTAGCGAGGGATAAATTAATGTAGTTACAGAGATGCTCATAGCTATCTCTGATATGTCTTAAGAGGAGCCTCTTACTCCTACTGAAGTAGAAGAGCCTATGATGGATATGGATGAACCTGAGAGTATCATACCATCTTCACCCACCATATTACAAGGTAGTCCTCATGAGGATGATGTTGAATATGAATAGCTTACAGAGGTAAGCATTACGATACCGCCCACCATGCAGTCTAGTGAGGATTTAGGTCAGCTTCTTATTGAGTCTCTACCTATGGATCCTATCCTAGAGGCATCGCATGAGTATGAGGAAGGTTCAATTATCACAAATGAAATAGGATAGCCTCAATATGTTGATGATTCACCTATGACTCATGTAGTTGTGGAGTCTTCTCATGATTTTGTGGGAATGGTTGAAATTAGGCTAGAAGTTCAAGTGATTCTTAATTAGATAAAGTTGTAGATGGGGCAATCTAGTTGTGCCTCCACATTGCTAAGGCCAGAACCTTTGAGATTAGTCACTCCTAACTCGTTTCTCATGCAACCATATTGAGAGCACCAATAGGTATGCATCCCACATCATATCGGGGGTACTAAAACTGACATAATTTAACACAACAAAGTGAAACAACAACCTGAACTGAGTCATAGGCATGAGCATGTGGATGGCGTAAACAAAGTGTGTCATCAAGAAGTGCCCGCATCAACCCAAATGAAGGAAATAGGTGATTTGCAATTACCTAATGGATATTTAGCATCCACTTTTTTGTTTCCTTCAATAGACAAAGGTATTTTGAGTCAATCATTGGAAATACACATGAATTATTTGTCATTCTTGCAATCCATTCTAATACGTCTAGAATGAATGGAACAACGAATGGATGACTAAGATAAGGCATTGCACTTTATCATGAATCAGCTAGGAAAAATAGGATCACAAAAGCATCCTTTACTTGAGGCCAAATAAATTCCTATGCAAGTATAGGAAAAACCTCAGCAAAAGCAAGAGCCTAGGTGGCCTACCCAACCATTGGGTCCTAAAACTAAACCAAAGCGGGTTGAGTGCCAAAAATACACACAACGTATTTGGATTCCTTTAAAAGAGTCTATGTCTGACATCTTTTAGAAGCTGTAAGAGGCTAAGTTCATCATATTGCCTGATATCATCCCTTTGAACCCAAATAGAGCTAAGCCTATGGGTTACAAGGAGCATCACTATTGTCTCTATCATCGAATAGAGGGTCATGGAATTCGAGATTGTCATGAATTCAAGAGTGTGGTGTAAAACCTGATGGATAAGGGTGTTTATATGGAATATGGTTCTCTTATAGTGCCCCAACACACTGAAATGGAGGTTACACCTCCTTAGGAGTGACCCCAAGGTTGTCAGTCACCTCGTAAGCCCGATAAGCTAGTGCAACGAATAGTTTCATTTTGAATGACTACTCTAACTTTGTTCCAAAAGTTACACAAGGCAAAGGCATTCATATTGCCCAAAGTCAAGAAAAGGGTATCCAATACTGAGTCACCTGGTAAGAGCCCCTTTTGTGTGTATCATCGAGCACATGGACATGACATTCGGGATTATCAATCATTTAAGAGGGTCATCCAAGACCTAGTAGAATGAGACACGATCCGTGAGGATGGTTCGCTCGTTCAACCTTGCCAAGACATAGGCATTCCACTGAGGTCCATGCCTCAGTTGGGAGAGAAACAAGATGATTACATTTTAGTAAATAACATGAGGGCTGAGGGTCTCCAAGGTAGCATACCTTCCCCACCATCCACGCCATATTTTATAAGGCAAAGTAAGGTATCTAGAGGTATCACACCTCCATCATTGTCATCAAGTGACACGTAAACTATGGGTACATAAGGCAACATACCCTCCCCAAAAGGCTCCAAGGGTTCCTAAAACCGCTTGGTCATGTTAGCAAAAGGCTCCAAGGGTTCCTAAAACCGCTTGGTCATGTCAGTTAAAGGCTCCAAGGGTTTCTAAGAAACTACTTGGTCAACCCAAAGGCCTCGAGGGTTTGCTTAAAATCGCTCGGTCATCCTAAAAGGCTCCAAGCTCTCTTGTGAGTAGTTTGGTCAATCAAAAAGCTCCAAAGGTATTTCAAACCTTTGGTCAACCCCAAAAGGCTCCGAGGGTTTGCTTAAAATTGCTTGGTCATCCTAAAAGGCTCCAAGCTCTCTTGTGAGTAGTTTGGTCAATCAAAAGGCTCCAAAGGCATGTACTCACCGTTTGGTCAAATATAAAGGCTCAAAATCAATAAAAATTATAAAATCAATAAAATCCAAAAAAATGATAAAGCATAAAATCCAAAAACATTTGCATTTGCATCATGCATTTTCATTCACACATGCATTCACTTCATTGCATTGCAAATAGGCATTCATCATCCGTTGCATTCCATAGTAGGATGGATTGTGTTTGTCAGTCTTACAAACGATGCCACGTTTGTGTTTTAATCATGCACCTTTACATTTATCATAATCCATTGCATTCATACACAACACCTATTGCTATGAGATATGTGTGTATACCAAAGTTTTCCAATCACTCAACCATACCTAGTGGGTTTCTCAGATGTCGTAGAAAGCTACTTTTACTTTTGTAGATGAGGTCATTAGTTGTGATAGTGCTTGGCATATTAGGATCCCATCACTAATTGACACATTTAAAATCTTGCTAAGATAAGGGAGGATGAAAGCTACGAAAGTGGTCCTGGGTATTTAGAGAGATGGGTTTTATTACCTGCTTATCTTGCAAATAGTTTGGTCTAGAGTGGTGAACCTTGGAAAAAGGACAAGAATTTCCCCTACTCGTACATAGATACAAAGTTTAAATTTCAAAACCAAAGTTCAAAGTTCAAATATAAAGTGATATAGTGAATCAAAAGCACTATAAAAATCCCTTGCTCAAGAAAAATGGGAATAAACAGTGATTTTTATCACTCAGAGTAAAATGTGAAAAATAGTGATTTTTATCACTACATATGAGCAAAAATCAAAACAGGGTGAGAACTTGAATCCCTGGATTGTTCACCATTCAAAGCCATAGAATGAACCCCAATTGTAGTAATGGGTTGAAAGAGTCTCGCCTGCTTCCGGAGTAGTAGTTCTATTGGGTGATCCCCAAATGCAAGCAATGGGTTGAAAGAGTCTCGACTATTTTTGGAGGGGTAGTCCTAATCAATTTGCAAGATGAGCTAGCTCTAGGTGCCTGGGGTTGTCTAGCATTATAGTCCAATCAAGTCTAAAACAAGGATGATATGAACATAGGAGGAACCCGATCTCACATATGGGTTGGAAGAGTCTCGAATGAAATCTGGGGTATGCCTATGGTCTATCTAAAAATACTCACGTGCACACACAGGGGTAATGAATAGTTGGGTCATTCATGATGAAAGCCTTGTCCAACAAAAGCCTTGTACAGTTAGTATGTGATGTTTGAGAAGTCTACTAGGGTGTTTGAGTCTCATGGAAAACCTCAAAATTTTCTCTAATAGCAAAAAAATACCAAATATCACAAACCATATAGAATAAAGTCATTCAAATCATCAAACTACAAAGTATCGAATCTATGATACATCATTACATAAAGCACAATCAAGATATAGGATAGATACCGGATGGATATCAAAAACGATATCTAGACGACCACTGACTATATTGTGCATATTTTTCAAAATTGCAAAAAGAAAATAGAGTGACATATCATATCATTCGCATCATACCACTTCATACCATTGCATTTCATATATGGGTGATTAATTGATTAAATTCTTGTAATGAGGATTTTCAATTACATTCATGATTTTTACACATTATGTGGTGTCATCCATTAGATTGTTAAACTCATATCACATTCATTCCTTATGTTTTAAGTGATTAAAGCATACATGTTCATTTACATTAGATTACCATCATGTAAATAATGCATTACATACATTGCATAACCATATCGCGATATCATCATAAATTAAATGCATACAATAAAGCAAAATTAAATATGCATTTAAAAGTAAAACATCGCATCCATATGCATCCATCATAAATAGCATATCTAAGCATCTAGATCACTGCATACCATCATCATCATAAATCAAATAGCTATCTAGTGCATGAAATCCATACATCACATTACATAAGCATAGCATCAATATAAACATCTACATCCATGTGCATAACATAAACATAAAATTAAAAATACATAGGTACACATAATGAGCCAAAATGATCAAAATATCATATATATATATGTGTGTGTGTCCAAACATGAGTACATGGGGGTACATAAAAAATGCCCGTAGGCTACAACTATGTAGGTCCTCGACCTTACATGCAAAAATAGTACATCATAGTATCTTAGCATGTATACTACGAAGGGCCTGCACCCCCAGCCTGTGAGTCACCACCATCACCTCTACCATCCCTATGGCTCCTGTGCGAGCTAGCTTAGTGAGTGCTAGAGGACCTATGTGTCCTCTCAGTCCTGTGAGTCCTATGGCTCGAGCTCGTGGATGACTGCCCCGTAGTCCTGGTCCTAGATCTGCTCTAATGAGTACCTAAAGCATGAGGATCCTCGGGAACCTACCCACCTATCAATCTGATATACCCCTCCAGCTGGGAGATGTGAGCTGCCCTCGCATCACATTGATCATTCCCCTCCTCTATGAGGGAAGTGAGCCACCTAATCTCTATCATGGGGTCATGACCTCCTGGTAGTGTGGATGATGGTGCTATGGGTGGTGCCATGACAGCATGGGAGGATGAAGGATCTCCCCTATGATCCTGGGCCAAGTCCCTCTCTGCTATAGTTATACCCAGTCGCACCTCTGCTAGATCACATGCACTAGTGAGCTCCTGGACCCACCCCTTCGCCACTGTAGCCTATGCTGTGAGAGCTATGATCTACTCCTGGGCCTGTTGTAGCTACCTCTCTCCATGAGACATCTTTGCCTCTAGAGTGATGATAGAAGTATCCCACTGCAACATATGGGACTGAAGTCTCCCAACATGACTCTACAGATCTACAACCTGGGCTAGAAACTGCCCCACCTTACTATCTGAAGGCACCTCACACTCATCTAGGACCTCCTCCTTAGCCTCAATATATGGTGCATCCTTTGTAGTAGCCTCTTCACCCCATCCACCCTTAGTATGCTAGCGTACATTGCAACCCTATGGATTAGCCTCTATCCCATTGTCTACCCGATTGAGGGGCCCAGATCCTTGCCACTATAGTAGCGACCACCAAGTATCATATGCTAGGGTGGTCCCAGCCCTAGCAATCCTCGACTATTGAAAGTCACCCATATCATCCCCAAGTGGTGTAAGCTATACCCACTGCAAATCTATATCTAGTACCAAATGCTTGTAGATGATGGGCAGCTCTAAGATATCCTATACTAGCCCAAACTACCATAGTAATCATGAGTAGAACTGGTACTCATGGACCTCAGCCTTGCGATTGAGTAGCCACCAGTCTCATTGAGTCTAGTGTAGCTGCTCGCTAGCCTTCTCCCATGCAAAGAAATACATTTATGGATTCCACTCAATGTCATCTAGTTGAAGCACTGCAAATCGACCAATGTAGTGCTCTATGTCCCTAACATGGGACCTGCTCTGAAACCCCTCCTTATCGCAAGGCCAGCATGTGATATAGCACTGATGGGCATCATCAATCGAAGTAATATCCAGGGGTAGCTCTATAGGTCGCTCGATCCTGATGTGCTACCAACCCTAGATCTAGAGGAGTAAACTATAACTAATCCCTACCCGGCTCTTGCTAGTGATCTGGTAGAGCTCTCGATACAACTAGCACAATAGAGTGCTCCCCCAGGCTAGGAGTAGTGGATGATCGGTAGAGCTCTGTGTGACCCTCCTAACACTGGCTAGAAGGTTCTAGGGGATCCTCACACCCGAGGAGTCTGGAAGCACAATATGCATGACCAAGTGCATGAATACTACCTCTCTGACTGAGAAGATGCCCTTCCCCTACTAGTAACCGATATGGATGCCTCCGTGGTCGATCCTGCCCTGGGAATCCTGGCTTCGATCATCGAAGATAGAATAAAAAACTACCCCCTTACTTTGGAATGAGGAGGAGGTGATGGCCTTGCCATCAATAGGGATCCTAAAGATCCGGTAGATGTCCTCTAGTGTAATAGTCATTTCACCTATCAACAGGTGAAATGTGTTGGTCCGCGCATTCTAGCAGTGGGCCAACACAGTCATGTAGGCTTGATCTACCCTGATAGTGGGTAGATCCAAAACGTAGCCAAATCCAACGACTCCAAACCACTCCCGCTCCAGGTTAGTAAGCAGTGGGTAGAGGGTGCGAAGGATGTCCGACTCCCTAGCTCTAGAAGTCAATTTTTGAAAAGAAATAATGCATAAGGAAAAAGCTAGCTAAAAGCAACTTAAAAAATGACCTAAAAAGAGATAAATAAAGCTAAAAATCACTAAAAATACAAAATTATGCTAAGCATGATAAAAAATTCCAATAGTACATCTTAGGAGTGCAATAAATGACATTAATTGCCAAGAAAAATCACAAAAAAATCAATAAATTTGGAATTTTTTCTAAAAATAGGGAACCGCAGGTCAAACCCGTGGTCCACATAACGGTCAAATTTTTTACCATTGTAATTTGAATCTAATCGTAGCTGATACCTACGGTCCCCAATATGTCAATGGGGAACCGTAGATACCAGGAATATGACCCTTTTGGGGTCATTTCCTAGCCAAGAAATCAAAAAACAAAAATAATAATTAAATCCTAAACTAGCCTAGTCTAAGGTGAGGTTCATTGCCAACAGTTTAGTGAGATCGATTTAACCCATTATTTAATGTGGTTCATTTTTAATTGGTAATGAGTGCGAGGATTTAGTTTCGAGTTACCTTGCCTGCATCGAGGCCTCTGCTAGTAGATGGTTATCCACTGTCTGCCATCAAGAGGTGTGTAGGGTATTCGATGTGAGTTTTACTAGTGTTTCACGTCAAGTTTACTCTCACACCTCTTGGAGATCTTCAATTATAGTCATTGTCAAGGAATAATGAGGAAATTTGAAAATAAGATTTTTTTAAGCCTTTTCCTATTTTTGTCAGACTACAGCTAACACTCGCGGTCTCAGAATTAGGGTTTTTTGACTATAGCTATGATCCGCGGTTCCCAAAATTTGAAATTTCAATCGTAGGCCCTAGACGCGGTTTGCAACTGGCATTAAATGCAGTAAAATCCTACCATGGGAAGATTTCAAATGGCAAATAAATATCTCCTAATGGACCAGATTCTCAATAAGAGCAATCAATTTAACACATTTGGTGATTTTTAAGCACCATGATCAACTAAAAATTCAAATTAACCAAAAAAATCAAATAATTAAAAGCCAAATGCACCTCGTATTCAGTTATTTACCCTATACACTTGGTGGTTGCAGTGACTAACGATCCATGCAATCCAGTGAGATGAGTAAATAACCATAAGGACATTTGGGGAAAAATTGTCATCATTGATTTGATATGCTTCTTTTCAATTTCGAAGAAGGCCTTCAAGGTTGGACCGCTCCACGAAAATGAGGTGTTTCATGTCATTTCTCTTATGACACCTTTTTTCAGCAAATCATCGACAAATTGATTCAACATAAATCTAATTGGCATTGTATCATTTTGATTTCCTAAGAAGGCTATTGCAGCCCAACTGCTCCATGGGATAGGAATGTGCAATTACTATTAACAGTTGCAATCATACGCTGAACTAGGCTTAGCCAAGTAATTAAATGCTCAATTCTAAGTTTATGCAGATCATTCATTATGGTCAAGCGACCTCGTCGCTTCATACATTGTCATTACCCTCATCGACTCGTTGCTTGAGGGGGTAGTCATAATATCATAATCATAATCAAAGTCAATAGAAGATCCCTAAAATCGTAGATCCCTTGATCTTGTCAAAATTGCGTTCATCCTTGCGAATCATTGCTAACAACTATCATAATCTTACCCCTTTGCTTGGGGTAAATAGCAAAAATGATAGTTAGTTTGTAGCTCTCCTCCTTTCGGTTATATAGGCCTAACTCCTATTGTAGCACCAAAGCTACCCAAATGTCTGATGACGAGTGCAAACCCTTTCAAATTAAACCTCCAATCAAGTTGGAAGCAATGATTCTAGGATGCATGTCCTTTTGCTAGACCTGGGTCATCATGCAACCTTCGACATCATTTTAGGAGGTCTATTTTTTCTCAGCGTTGTTTGATCTCACAACGCATCTCAAAAGGGGCATTTGTAGACACCTAAAATGTGTCATGTCGATGGTGACTACTCATATGGACATGCTACAAGACCATATGGAAGATCTTGGATAGACTCCAAGATAGAGCAGTGGTTCTAACCACTCAATTTGGGCTCCTTGGCCTAATCAGTCTAAATCATAGTTGAGACCTACGGTCTACAGTTTGAACCACAGCTGAGACCTATGGTCTACAGTCTGAACCACAGCTATCACCTACGGTCTAAACTGAAGTTTAGTTGGCCTTCATCCGAGCCAAATCGGTTTGAACGACCATTTTTTCTAGAAGAAGGTGGTTAAAGGATGGAAGCTTCCAATCCAACTATCCTAACCACCCCTTCTTGATCTTGGCTTCTCCATGAAGCCACCCCTAGCCCTTAGGTAGTCCTATAAGTACCCCTTCAAATTAGGGCAAAAGATATAGAGCATATAGTGCATTTTGATAGTGAAGTGCTATCAAAATATAGCAATAAAAAGAGAGAATTTGAGCAGTGAAGCCCTATCTCATGTAGACTCACTTGAGTGTACTAAGAGAGCCTTGTTGCCATTTACTTTCTAATTCATCATGCATCATGAAAAATTGTGTCATGGATGCCCTAAGGAGCTAGAATGCCAAGAAACGCAAATTCGGGCAAATGGAGGCCCAACCGAGCAATTCAACCGCCAAACCTATCAGAGGACACTGAGGCGACCCTTGATCATAAATTTGACAAGGAGGATCAAGACCACAACCCTAGAATTTGGAGGGTAAAGTTACTTTGTTGCTCGCCATGACTGACAACCATGGTTTATAGTGCAGACCGCTCATCCGAGCTGTGGTTTGCAACAGGTGATAGATCTCCTTATTGTTTTCTTTCCATTATGTTTAATTAGGTTAGATTAGTCATTTTAGTGGGTTAATTCATGTTTAGAGACAATCTGACCAATATATTTAGGGTTTAATCAATCTTGTTTTCATTATAGCAAGTAGGACATTAATGGCTTCTTTTCATGCTAACGTGCTTAATTTCATGCAATTGATCCAGTAGATAGATAACTGTACTTCTTGCTTTCAGATTTCTAACAATATTTATGAATCTTGCATAAGTTTAATATGTTTTACTCATTTTATTGATTTCATAGTTGTTATGGCATCTTTATGCATATTTTCCTCAAAGGGCCTCTCATGAGAGGTTGCCTATTTTTTTGATGCTTTTGTGTTGTTTCTTGACCGCAGGAAAGCAGATTCGAAGGAGATGCAATCATCCAATTCCTTCCTCAACACGAAGAAGAGGGTCAACTCCACCCTAGAGCAGTTCATGTCACCTTAAAGGCTTGAAAAGTGCATTTTATCCTTGAGAGGATTGTAACACTGTAATTGCGTATCAAAAAGGGTATCCCTAAGAGGGATTCATTTGTAAAACATGAATTGATTCGAAGAGGAATAAAGATGCATTTCATTTAATTGCTTTTGTCTTTGTCAATTTGTGTGTGAATGTCCATTTTGTTTCATTTTACGCAATTGCAATATTGGGTGCATGGCTTTATGGTCGTACATCAGGTAGTCGAGGAAACAATTTTCTTGAGAATTACAAAAACAACCAAATCGAAGGAGGTATGGGAAATTCTAGCTAGCTCCTTCCAAGGCACCAACAAAGTGAAGTTGGTGAAGTTGCAGATGCTAAGAAGAGAGTTTAAGAATTTGTAGATGAGTTATTCAGAGTCCATGAGCAACTTATTTACCCAAAAAATGGGTGTCATCAACCAAATGAGGTTGAATGGAGAAAATATAGAGAACCAAAGAATTGTTGAGAAGATATTGAGGATCTTGCCAACAAGGTTTAACTCAGTTGTGATAGTGATTAAAGAATCGAGGGATTTAACAACCCTCGTAGTAGATGAGCTCATGGGTTCTCTATAAACACATGAGCATAGGCTGATTCGATTATCTCAGTCCTCACTAAAGCAAGCGTTCAAGATGCAGGTCTCATTCCAAGACAATACTGGAAGAGAATAATCCCATTAAGGTGTCTCAAGTTCTCAAGGAGGAAGAGGACAGTTTAATAGAGGTAAGTGTATCGCTCCAAATTTTTTGCATCCCTACCTTCAGGCTATTGGATCCGCGCCCGGAAGGAGGATGGGAAAAGGATGATGCGGTACCTCGGATGAGAGGACTTTGCGAAGGTCCCGCCTCTCAAGGGAGGTGCATTTTGGTGATTTTTCGACGGATGGTGGGTTCACCGGGGAAACATTTGGCGGCGTTTCCACGCCTAGGTTTTGGGAATGAGTTTTGATGAGTTCGTTTTATTTTTAAACATTCATCCTAGGTTTGGCCGAATGATTCTAACTTAAACTACATGAAAATGCAATTTAAATGAATACAGCAAACAGAAAAGAAAGCGAAAATGAGAGAATTTGCGGGAGGCCAATGAAGATTACACGATCCGAAGTCCGATGAAGTTTCGATTACTTGTAGCGGTATGGATCGTCTCGCAATTCAACGGGATCGCCTTCAATTTGATAAAATCGTCTAAGCCGACGGGATCGTCCGCAATCGACGAATTCGTCGGACGAATTCATCGAGACACCTGCAAAACGAGCAAACGAGATGCGAAATACAAGAAATTCTATTTTGTAAACGAGGGCAAACTATATGAAAAAGTAATATGAGTATTGAACAATATACAAGAACAAAAGTAAATGCAAATCATTGTGTTTAGATAGCGAGAATATGATCTTAATATGCAAACTAGATAAAATGGGTGAACTCCAAGATGCAATATAGTATAAAAACTGAATAGACAATCTAATTTATAGCATAAAATGACGAGAGAAAAGAGAAAGAAGAGCAAACTCCAGGCACCGATTGCCTCGATGTGTCCTTGCAGTCGAAATCGTCTCGCATCGAACGAGATCGTCCCGAATTTGATGAGATCGCCTCCGATCTTGACAGGTTCGTCGGATGCGATAGATGCTGGCTCCGGCTGAAAACCAGTGGTGTACCTGCAATAAAATTAATATAGGACTAGTGCAAGAGCAAATTTGAAGTGTTTTAGCGCATAGGGAGTTGATTTACATAAAAATTCAGCCAGGGGTTGGGGAAGGAAAAGTTTTAGAGTTAAATAGGCATAGGATAGTTGTTGGGAGGTTGGAGATCATCCCAATTTGGGAGATCTCCAACGGGGGAAGGGTCCCAACGGCGCAGACACGCTTCGCCCGGATTGGAGACCCGTTGGAGCGGATTCCAACTATGCAAATTCAGTTTTGCGACAAAATCGTCCGGACGTTCTAGTCCAGACGAAATCGTCAAATCTAGGGCGATATCGTCTGATCGGAGACGATATCGTCAAACGGTCAAAACAACTGCTAAAAATGGCACGAAAAAAGAGGAAACGGGTTTCTCGGCGGTTAACGGGCGGTTTGGGAGGTTAAATTTGAATTTAAATTTATTTACTAAGGTGAATGTAATTATTCCAATTTCTTTGCGCCAATTTTAGGGTGCTACATTTTGCCCCCTCTTTAGCGAATTTTTCGAAGAAAATGCGTTAAAGATGAGTTCTTCTCGATCTACGAGAAAGCAAAAAAATTATTCCCATTTTTAGGCGACGATTCTTGGTCGAATCGTACGACAGCTTACTATGGTGCCCCCTCCGTGTTTTTACCCAAATCGAACGTTTGAGGTAAAAACACGAAAAAGCAAAAATTATTTGTGAATTATTTTGAATAAAATTAAGAAAAATAGGGTAAAACCCTAATTCATTATTACTGTTCATTTCTCTGTTTTTAGAGCTCTGGAGCAAAAAATGGTAGAGACAGCGCACAGATCTGCAGAGGTCCGCCGCGGTCTACGGGTAAGGGTTTAAACTTAGTTTAGATTGATTTAATTTGAATTTACATGCTTTGTAAATGAATTTTAGGATGAATTTTGAGCATCGCGGCCGTTTTTGGCCATCGACGTCGTCCGGACGAAATCGTCCCTAGTTGGACGAAATCGTCTCAAGTTCGTCAATTTCGCCCAAGGGCGAAATCGGCGAAAAAGGGACGATTTCGTCAAATTAGAGACGATTTCGACACGCGAAATCGGAGACGATTTTGCTCAAATTTCAGACGATATCGGCCAATAGTGGGCGATATCATCAATTGCAAAAATTTGATCTTTAAGTGGCATTATTGATTGCTAAAATTGTTATTAATGATTGTTTGTTGTTTTGATTGTTTATGCTTGCAGAGAGGATTACTAAAGAGCAGAGAGTGGAAATACGGCGGGCTGAGAGACGACTTGGCCGCTCTCACCCAGGCAGAGCGGGATCTGCGGCACGAGCCGGCTTGCGGCATGTGGCGAGAGATGCCGCGAGTTTCTCTCGACATGGGGCTCCTGACGACCCTAGCGAGAGAGGTGGTCCCGGGCTCTTCATGCTTCCGGTTACCAACAGGGGAGATGACTCCCACACTAGAGGATGTATGGAGGATTCTTAGAATCCCCATACAAGGGAGGATGATCACACCTACGGCCAATCAGGGCCACGCGATGGGACGACTCTGCGGTGACCCGAGCTTCGCCCTGGAGAAGGGCGGAGTGAACATCGAGGCATCGCGCCGGATGCAGGGGCATCTACACCGACACGAGTTTTGGGTGGGGTGGTTGGTGGACTTCGCTGTGCCACCGGAGCGGATGCGGGGTACCATGGATCTTTGCGAGATGTGATCTGCGACATGCGCGACCATGGCTATAGATTTTCTTGGGGCGGCTTTGTTCTATGCCGGCTGTACAGGATCCTTTACGGGGTCGTGTACAAGGGCGGGCGATGTCTGGTCATGACATCGCTCCTACGAGGTTTGGTGCTTGGGAGCACATTGCGGTGCGGGAGGCCGGTAGGGCTTCCAGCGACGGGGTTGACGGGGAGAGGCCCCGAGTCTTCTCCTGGTGGCTCCGAGAGAGGGGCACGGTGACGGATCGACCTGCCGGTGTCCCGGAGACTCTTGGATGACTTGGTCCCCGGACCAGATCACCTGGAGGCCATGGAGGTAGCATCCAGGGTGGGCAGAGGACGCACAGGAGCTGGCTCGCATCAGGCGAGTCTGCTGGCTATGGATGGAGAGGGGAGAGGTGGAGCTCCACCGCTACGACCGAGTGTTGCGACAGTTCGGTCTACGACGGGGATCCCATCTCTCGGGGATTATGAGTTTTCTCGAACTGTCCGGGATAACACCACGGTTAGCGGGGCTCCGGATATGCGGCGATTCCGGAGTCGGGACGCGGACGATGCCCCCATTCGGCCGGTGGATGGGGACGACGCGAGGGTAGCCGATGGCTACGATGCCCGGTACGCAGGCATCCACCCTCCTCGGATGACGAGGGCACAGGTACCAATCCATGCAGTTGTGCATCGGATAGGGAGGCGGCGCCAGGCGGCGGTAGAGGCAGCCCGGGGTCACGGTAGAGGAGAGCGGAGGAGGCCACAGGCACGGGAGAGGCCACGGCAGAGGGAGAGGGAGAGGAGGGAGGCGAGACCCCCATCTCCACAGAGGCCACCATCGCTCGATAAGGGCAAGGGTGTGGACATTGGCGAGAGTAGCGAGATGGCTACTCTCCGGGCAGAGAGAGATCGTCTGCGAGCTCAGGTGCGAGACGTTACGGGATGCGGCTGCACGGCACCGAGGCTGAGGTGTCGCGGCTACGAGACGAGAATGCTCGTCTCGGGGCACGAGGCGGAGGGGTGAGCACTCGGGGAGCTGATGCGGTCGGTTTCTCGGACTGCATTCTATCAGACGCTATACTACCAGGCGGTGCCAGAGGGCCAGAGGATACAGGTGCCACCTGCCATAGCAGATCCTATCAGGACAGGGTCGACGAGGAGCTCATCCCGGTCGACGACGAGGACTCGTAGTACCACACATACTGCGATGGGACCACCTCGTCCTCCGTAGGGCGGGGGAGGAGATGAGGCCGAGAGCTCTAGAGGCTCTCGAGGCTAGAGGGCGGGATACTGCCACTGATATTGTATTATACTTGTATTGATAGAGGATTGAGTATGCCGAGGTACAGATTGTGGCATACCAATCCAGTGTTGATGATGTATATATTCTGTTGATATATATAGATGAGATATTTTTGATCATATGACTTGTCTTATGTGATGCTTATGATGCTTTTTATGTTTGATTGATTGATTGAGTTGATTGATGTAATGATTTTATTGATGATTCATGTAATTATGTCGTTTTGGAAAATATTATAACTTGGATGTCATGCTTTAAATATTTTAAATGAAATAATCTGATGTAACAAATTGATTGGTTGTAATGAAATGTGATAAAAATAAAAAGAGATTTCTAACAATAATTTCAAAGGACATTGTCGCTATTATAGACCATTTCATGGAGTCGTTGCTCACTCGGTCGTCAAGCTAGTCCCAGGATAGAAATATTGTTAAAAGAAAAGAGTGCTTAAGAGACTTGTCTTAAGACTTTGTTGTGATGATGCAAATGATGATGATGATGGTTTGCTTTCAGATTTCCATAAAAATATTATGCATGAAATATTGTGAAATGATTTTTGCTAGGCATAAATTCTTAAGTGTGATAAAATTTGTGAATAATTCCTTAAGAATTATACCATCATTGCAAAATGCAAAGGTGACATAATGACATAACATAGTAAAAATGTATTTGCTTTCGCAAAAGCATAATTTGTGTAAAATGAAGTCATATGTTTTGTATGATCTTTGATAAATCAGGAAATAAAATTGTTACAATGGTTTGCGCTAGGCATAGAATATGTAGGTATAGACTTATACCATCATCGCGAAGATCAAAGAAAGGATAGTTTTATTGCATGATTAATTTTTGATGAACAGAAAATATGATAATGAGGACTTGCGCTAAGCATAAAATTCCCATTTTGGTTTTGGAACTATGCCATCGTCGCGAAAGTCGATAAGTTATATATGATATGTTTTGAAATTTTTGATTTTTTCTATTATATAGTTATCTTTGTGGTAAATAATTGTACTTGGTTTATTCCAAACAAGTTTGCAAAAATAATATTTCAAAGTATTTTGAAGACAAAAAGTTAGATTTATAAGGAATCCCATGTGCATAAGTGAATTCATTGCCAATCTTGATTTATCATAATGATAGACAAAATCTCTCAAATACAAATGTGTGTGCAATTGCATTGTTCATTTACCAGTTTTGAGCAAGATACTATGATACAAGTGATTTGAAGAAACCAAATAAGTGTTCATTAACCATGATGTAGATGCATATAACCATACTAGGCTACTATGTAGATCGGATTATCAAGAGCTAGCTAATCCATAAGCGAGACATAGGTCTGTACAAAAGAAGGTCGCTAATGTGACGGACATATCGCCACGCTAGGAGTTACCCAAGGCCAAGCGGGTTGGGCACAAACCACTGTTATGGGGCTTACCTCACGGTTTTCGAATAATTGAGAATTCCGGGGATTCAAGCTCATTCACCCTTCTTTTCTTTTCAAAGGGTAGGGAAAGGGATTTTATTGCTTTTCTTGCTTTCTTTTGAACTTTGCTTATTTTTCTTTTTGTATTTCTTTTGCTTGATAATGCTTGGAACATTTCTGACATAACATTTTTCTTTTCTCTTTTTCTTGAATTTTTCTTTTCTTTTTTTTTTTTCTAGGGATACTTGCTCAGATTAGCTGTAGAGCAAGGGATTTTTATTATGGGTAGGGGTGAGCTTGTCCTTTTGCCAATTCTCAAAGATTCTAGACCATGTGCATGATAGGATAGCAAGGGAAACTTTTCACTCAAGAAATCAGTTCTACTATGTAGCAAAACATGGAAATTACAAATATAATCATTTCATTGTGAAAAGATGTGCTTGGTTTAAGTAAATAACAAGATCAATTCTCTATGCTCAAACTTTATTTAATTGAATTTTGTGAACTTTGATATAAGAGAGATTAGTAATCATGCCAGGATAAAATCAAGATATTTATTGTGTGAATGTGCAAGTGAGGGATGCCAAATAAATGCTAGTTTTATCCAAAATAAGTTGAAACATAGAATTGCAATAATTGTAAGAAAATAATGATTTTGAGAAAGTTTTGAGAATGTTGACTCTCTCTTTATTATGTATATTGTTTTGGTTTCGAAAGAGTCAAGCATATAGCTGTTTTTGGATTTTTATGTTGATTTTTGTTTTGGAGCAAAAGGACCTTTACAAGTGCTTTTAAAAAATGCAATAAATATTTTTGAAGATTTTTGAAGATTTTATGAATGTTTTTGAGGTTTTTTGAATAAATTGAAAGAAATACACGATAATGATTTTGAACAAATATATACATGGATGAAATGACCAAATTTATGCATAATAACGTTTGAGATGTAAAATATTCATGGGTTCTTTAAGTTCTTTACCATCTAAGGTAGATAATTTATACGCTCTGATTCAAATTTTGCAGTAATGATGTACGGTCCGAGCCAGTTGGGCTCAAATTTACCTTTAAGTTCTTTGGTTGCATTTGTATTTTTTTGATTTTCTTTTAGAACAAGGTCGCCAATCTCAAAGGATCGATGACGAACTTTCTTATTATATGCTCTTTTAAGCTTGTTTTGGTATGCCCGGAGATGCTCTAAAGCATTGATGCATTTTTCATCTAGGAGTTCCAGTTGACTGAGTCTGCCAGCGCGATATTCATCTCCTACTTCGGTGTCTTGAAGTAGCAGAGCCAAAGAAGGAACTTCCAATTCAAATGGAAAAACTGCTTCGGCACCATATACCAAAACAAATGGTGAAGTGCCCGTGGGGGTTCGAACACTAGTTCGATAAGCCCACAAGGCTGGATATAATTGAATATGCCAGTCACGGCCAGGTTTATTGACTAGTCTTTTGAGAATTTTGATTAGGGTTTTGTTAGAAGCTTCTGCTTGACCATTACCCTGAGGATAATAGGGAGTAGACCAGCGATGTTGAATCTTATATTTTTGACATAATTTTTTAACATCTTTATTTTTGAACGGAGTTCCATTGTCAGAGATGAGATTTGCAGGAATTCCGAACCTGCAGATGATTTGATTAAAAATGAATTTAGAGACACTGTGAACCGGTGCGGGAAGCTAAAGGCATAGCTTCAACCCACTTCGTGAAATACTCGGTGTGCAGTTATGATGAACTTATGTCCATCAGAAGACACCGGATTAATTTTACCAATAATATCCAAGCCCCATTTAGAAAAGGGCCAAGGAGAAGAAATAGCTCGCGGCTCTTGTGCGGGCGCATGGACAAGGTCGGCATGTTTTTGACACTTGTCGCAATGGCGCACATATTCATGTGCATCCATTTCCATGGTAGGCCAAAAATATCCTATCCGAAGGATATTTTTTAGCAATGACGCTACCACTAAAGTGTCCTCCACAAGATCCATCGTGGGCTTCACTCAAGGCTGATTTAGACTCTTCTAAATTTAGACATCTTAATAGGATACCTTCAAAAGATCTCCTATATAAAGTATTGCCAATGATTACAAATCGACTTGCTCGTCGACGTAATAACCGACACTGGTTGCGATTAGAATTAGCAGGGAAAGTCCCATTTTGGAGGAAATCAAATATGTCTGTATACCAGAGTTCAGGAGTAGTTTCCTTGATTAGAAACACATCCAAAGGCTCTAAGCATGACTTATGTGAAGCGGGTTCCTGGAGTCGACGAATGATGATAGTAGCATATTCGTCGTCTAACTCCAAGGGTAAGAGAGATGCAGTGGCGGCCATAGCATCAGCTGCACGGTTGCTAGTTCGAGGAATGGCTTCCAAGGTAACTTGATCAAACAAGGCCATTAGTTGTAAAACATAGGCCTTATATGGGCGAATTTTATCATCTCTGGTCTGATAAACTTCATTAATTTGGTTTATAACCAATTGGGAATCCCCAAAAACTAAGAGGTTTTTAATTTTAAGCGCTAAAGCAGCTCGTAATCCAAGGATTAGAGCTTCATACTCAAGCAGTATTGTTGGTGCAAGCAAAGGTTAGTTTGAAGGACGAGAGGAATAAGATGTTTTTTTGGAGATATTAAAATAATACCCGCACTAGCTCCACTCATGCATCGGGCTCCATCAAAGTATAAGGACCATTGTTCAACAAGGTCTGCCTCTAATTGAAGGCATTCATCAGGAAACTCAATAATGAGGGGATGAGTAGACTCTAAGGGTGCGGCGACTAATTGATCTGCTATGATTTGACCCTTAACAGACTTCTGTCCTATGAAGGTGAGATCAAACTCGCTTAGAGCAAGAACCCACTTGGTTGTGCGACCCGATAAATAAGGTCGACTCATGAGATATCTTAAAGGATCATATTTGGCAATGACATACGTTTTTTGGCTAAGCATGTAATGTCGTAATTTTTGCGTAGCAAACATGACTGCTAGACATAACTTCTCTAACGTTTGTATAGCGGGTTTCATAACTGATGAAGGTGCGGCTAATGTAATAATTAGCACGTTCTCATTTTCATCATCAAGCTGAGCTAACATAGCTCCTAAGGCAGAATCTGAAGCAGAAATATATAGAAGAAATGGGCGATCAGATTTAGGCGGTGAAAGCACCGGAGGGTTAAGGAGATATTGCTTGAGAAGTTCAAAAGCTTCTCTACATTCTGTGTCCCAATTAAAGCGGACATCCTTCTTAAGGAGTTTAAGAAAGGGACCAGTTTTGTCCGCCAGCTTATCAATGAAGCGACGGATAGCTTGAAGTTTACCTTGTAAACTTCGTAATTCGAATATATTAGTGGGTGCGGGCATATCAGTGATAGCCGCAATTTTGAGAGGGTCAATTTCGATACCACGTAAAGAAACTAAAACCCCTAATAACTTGCCGGATTTAACTCCGAATATACATTTTCCTGGATTTAATCGAATGAGATATTCTCGTAATCGATTAAAAACTTTTCTTAAATCGTCTAAATGATGATCTTCAATAAGAGAGCGCGCTATAATATCATCTACATAATCATGTAGGATATCATGCATCATATCATGAAAAATGTAGGTCATAGCCCGTTGATAAGTTGCACCGGCGTTCTTTAAGCCAAATGGCATCACTTTCCAGCAAAAGGTACCCCAGGGGGTAATAAAGGCTATTTTTGCCTGGTCTTCAGGAGCTATCCTGATCTGATTATAGCCGGAGAATCCGTCCATTAAGGACATCATCCCACTCCCAGTAGTGAAGTCAATAATTTGATCCATATTTGGAAGAGGAAAGTCGTCTTTAGGGCATGCAGCGTTAATATCTCTGAAATCTGTGCAAACCCTAACTTTGGTGGCTTCTTTCTTGGTGATTTGGAACTACATTGGAGATCCATTCGGCATAATCAATAGCTTGTATGAAGATAACATTCGGGAGTTTTTCTAACTCCCCTTTGACTAGGAGAGCCACTTTGGGATGCATTTTTCTAAGTTTTTGTTTAACAGGTTTAGCATCCGGATGGACCACTAGATGGTGCATGACTACAGAAGGGTCTAAACCTGGCATATCTTCATATGTCCAAGCGAAGACATCTTCATACTCTTTAAGAAATGCTATGTATTGTTTTTGTTTTTCTTGACTTAGTTCTGCTCCAATGTTGATTATGTGAGGGTTGTCCTCAGTTCCAATATTAATTTTAATGACATTTTCTACCTCCATGTGTAGATCTCTTTCAAAATTAGGTGGGGCGGGTGAAACGCCCAACTCTTGTAATTCTTGTAAAGTTAATTTAGATAATTCGTTATGAGGGTCGAGTGGCCTCAAGTTGAGCTATGGTTGGTATAGAACCATCAAAATAAAACCCGTTGTACAACATCTCTTCAACAGAGACATCATGGAAGATATCTCCTTCCAACTCTTCATCGGGGTCGGCAATCATTTCGGGGTATGCTATGGATAGCATGTTGCATGAAAATGACAGATTTTTAAGAGGCAAATCAACATGTCTATCCAAATAGTCTTGATAGCATATGAGATGATCATCATCCTCAAAAGGAAAAGGTTGACCCTTACTAGGTAATAGGCCCACACCACATCGGGCAGGCCATGGTTCTACCTCGAAAGGTTCTTTCATGCCATTTTGGAAAGGTCCTAAGCCTTTCCCTTTATATCCCATTTTAAGCATCATGGGTTTAGCTTTAATATAATCGTTGGTAAAATAGCACCGAGCATATCCATCATGATGGGTTTTGATATTATGAGGGATTCTTCCCCGGTCATATCCTTTGTAAATGAAGGCGCAACTCCCGACTTGGTAAGTACTTCCCATAGGTTGTGGGAGGCCCAAAGTACGAGGAGATGGCGGCAATTGATTTAAAAGGTTTGAATCTTGCATGAAAGCATTCATTTTTTTGATATTAAGGTTGTAGATAAATATGGTAAAAGATCATCAGAAAGGGCATAAGATGTAGAAGGCTTATTACCTATGTCTTGAGATGTGGAAGGTATGATAGATGTGTCTATAGGTTTTGAATTTATGGGATTAGAACTTGAAGAATTGGTTGTAGTTTTAAGAGCTTTTTGAAGTTCTACAGTAATTTGTTTAGAAGGTGGTTGATCTATATGGGAAGATGAAGTTAATGGAGGAGGAATAGATGAAGTGATGGGTTTATATTTCACGAGTTTTAGATGAAGGAGAACTAGGATATGTGGATGACGAGCGAGGCAAAATTGCACTCCAGCTGGTTACGCCAATGCACACATATCAAAAGGTCTAGGGTCACCATGAATAGTGACCAACTGATTTTTAAACTCAAACTTAACACATTGGTGTAAAGTTGATGGGACTGTTCGCATGGCGTTAATCCAAGGGCGACCCAAAAGTATATTGTACGATCTTGGGCAATGTACAATAAACACGGATTGTCTCAAGGGTTCTAGGACCAACTTGCAATGGGAGGGTAATGACTCCACACGTTTCTTGTGTTTCGTCATTAAAGGCTTTGATAATCATATCGGTCTTCTTCATTTCATCACTTCTAAAACCAAATCGTTGGTAGAAGTCAAAGGTGCGAGATGTTTAGAGATGAGCCATTATCAATCGGGACTCGTTTGATGACTACATCCCCAATTAAAGTCTGTAATATACAAGGGATTATCCTTGTGTAAACCGTGTTGTGGGATATCTTTATCCCGAAAGTCAATACAATCAATCTCTCGCGTGATGATAGTATTGGCCATAGCTTCGAGTTGGATGTTTTGAGGTACCATCATCCGGCTCCAAAGTAAGCATCAATTCATCCCTATGGGTGGGAGAGGATCTTAATAAATCTAAAAGGGAGATTAGGCGGTGGTATTAGACAAGCTGTTCATTAATCTTTGTAAGGGGGTTTAGGTTGAACAATAGGAGCATTATTTCCTTTATTAGGATTTTTAGAACAAATGGAGCTGGTCCATCGTTACGGTTTGGTTCTTGTTGGGGATTTTGAGCTTGTTGTCGGGTGGCGACTCCGATGGTACCTACAATGTTATAGTGACGACGTTGAAACGGTCTCGGTTGAGAGTTTATGGCTTGTTCATAAGGAAGGACTTCATTAGAAGAAGGTCGAGTAGTGACTCTTACGGGAAATGGTTCTTCCGGAACATTAGCATCTGTGATAGGTTGAATAGGATCTGATTCGTTTTCAGAACTATTCGATTGAATGGTGTCTACTTCACTTTCACTATCCGACTCTATATCGCTAGAATCGGAAGTTTGAAAATTATGTAAGGGCCTGGTTGTAACCGGGGATAAGGTTGTGTCGAATGTGTGAGAGTCCTGAACGGGTAATTGCCCGCTAATGGTTCCTACATATCGGGTAGGAGGGGGAACATTATGATGTTCAATTTGATTAGCTACCTCTTTACCATGTCTTGGTAAAGGGTGTTGAAATATGTCTAAAGTTTGATTGGCATTCGATTTTGATTTTGGGGAGCAGATCTTTTGAGTATTATTAGGAGGGTTTTGTTTAGGTTGGAAGGCTTGCACTTCCATTTCATTATTGTCAATCAAATCTTGTATTTTATGTTTCAATCTCTTACAAGCGTTGGTAGAATGTCCGGGACCTCTATGAAAATCACAGGTGCAAATCGGCTCTATATCCGGGTATGCTTGGGTCGGGGTTCCCGGATAGTCGGCGGTTGGATTAAACCTCTTTCAAGAAGTTGAGGTAAAATAGTTGATAAAGGTTGGTTTAATCTAGTGAACTCTCGAGGAGGCTTATCGGGGAGGTTTCAAGATGAATTTTTTTGTTGTTTTTGTTGCATTGACATTAGCAACATTTCTGCTTGTCGGTGACTCCATCACCGAGCAACTCTGTTTGTTTTTATATTGATTTCTAGATGTTTTCTCATCATCCTTCTTTCTAAGTTGGCCTCTCCTAATGAGGGCATCTTCTACTCTTCGAGCTAAGTCTATAGCTTGATCGAAGGTAGTCAAAGTAGTTGTTGATAGTTCATAAGAAAGTTGTTCTTGTAAATTGTTAATGAAAATGTCTAACATTTCCCTATAGGGTAGCACAAAGTGCAGTTTTCCTGTCAATTGTCTCCATCTTGCTAAGAAATCAGCAAAACATTCGTCTTTATCTTGTTTTAAATTGTATAGGTCTTTAATAGTTACATGCCTCTCGATGTAGGCACTAAATTGATGAACAAATGACTCATTTGTTTCTTCAAAGTTTCTTAAGGAATGAGTGGGCAATTGATAATACCACTCTAACGCCATTCCACCTAAACTTTTGGGGAACATTTTTAGTAATAGCAAGTCGTCATGCGATATGTCGTGACATGCTATCCTAAACATGCGAAGATGTTCTATGGGATCTTCGGTTCCTTTATAGATAGGCGGGACGGGCATGGGAAAATGTTTAGGGTATGGTTGAGCTACCACTATGGGATCCAATGGTTGGCTACAAATCTCTCGATAATTGTACGAGGGACGGTAGGGATCTATCCGGTCCATACGTGAAGCCAATTGTTTCACCATAGCTTCCAAACTACTAGTTTGCCCCCCATATTGATTCGGTGGGGCATTGCCATAAGTGTTATGGGCGTAGGATGGAGGAACATGCGGATTAGATGCCATGTTACTATTGTGTAAAACATTGGTAGGAAAAATATTATGGAGGAGTTTTGAAGTTGGATTGTGTTGTATTGTAGATTGTTGAAAGTTTGTATTTGGCTTTGTTTTAGATTTTTGTCTATTTAAAGCATTTTGCTCAATAGTTTGGAGGAAGGAAGTAGTGAAGGGAATTTTCTTTTGTGCGGGAGTGATTTTAGGTTGAGTAACAGGTTGCTTAGGAGGTTGGGTGACTTGTTGTTTGGTCATGGCTTGGGCTATAGTGACCATATTCGCATTAGATGGTCCACCCTTATCACTTTCTTGATCAATGAAAGACAAGGGATTAGTTTGCATATCAAGCGCCCGTTCTAAGGTTGTTTGAGCATCACTAATTTCCCCTTTATCAATACGGACTGCCACATTAAGGACGTCGATATGTTGATTAAGAAATTTTTGAAAATGTTCTGCGTTGTCAAAAGTGATGCCTCCATTTGGAGCTATTCTAGGGGATGAAGATTCTTTAACACTTCCTTCTTGTTCCTTATCTTCACCTAAGTCTTCATCTGATTGTCCTAGAGTTTCACCTTCCGGATTTGTATCTCCAAGAAGGACATTTGGGTTTTCAGTTGTATTTTGTAGCCAATCTTCTCCTTCTCCTAAAATTTCTTTACCATTCCTAAGTTTAGTCATGGTGCTAAGTTTTGATTTCAGCAAATATATATATATATATATATATATATATGCAACAAATTAAAAGGTATATATTTATATATACCTAATGCAATATTGTAAATGAAATGTTTAAGTTTTTTTACTATGTTCTTTGATTTTTTTTTTTTTTGATTTTTAGTTTTTTAGTTTTTCTTTGAAACAATATAATAAAGACAGCAAATGAAACAATAAATGCACACAATAATAATAAGGCTGAAAGTAGATGAACTAATCTTCTATGAATAACTTATGGATATCATTAATAGGTTCAAGCTGTTCAGGGGTCATGAAATGTTCTTCTTCAAATTGAAAGTTTTATTTTAAGAATTTGATGAAAAGGGCTATGGTGATATTGTCTCGTTTGGGATCTTTGGTTGATAAAAGTAAAGCTCATGGCAATACTCTCGATATAGCACGGCTCGCGGAACTCTATTCCATCTTTCCCTATCTGTGAGAACAACTTCTTGGTCCTCTAAAAGGCCTAGGAATCGGTGTACAATGTCTGCATTCTCGAGGTATTCCTCGAGGCTGAACAAATCTGAAGATACTAAAGCTCTCCTATAGGCTAACCACCTATGGCAAGCTCTCCGAAGTTCATGATAGAACACTAATTGATGAGGATCCAGGATTCTATCCAAGACTAGCCTCTTAATCTGTTTAAGTTGTGTGGACCTAGATGAAATGATACTAAGTCTTCTGATAAGCTCGTCCCACAAGGATTGATTTCTACTTGTTTCAGGGATACTAAGGACAAAATTAACTTCTATGGCTGCTAATTGGTTTACTACGTTTATAGTAACTGCTAACCTCTTTTTAGGAGCTACCATCTAAACATGATTTTGAACCTTAAATGTTTTAAAATGCATCTAAGTTTTAGTTGTTCTAATTTTTTTTTTTGTTTTTGTTTGCTTTTGCTTTTGTTTTCAAAAGGTTATGATGCATTTCACGTCGGGTTCACCAAAATGTATCGCTCCAAATTTTTTGCATCCCTACCTTCAGGCTATTGGATCCGCGCCCGGAAGGAGGATGGGAAAAGGATGATGCGGTACCTCGGACGAGAGGACTTTGCGAAGGTCCCGCCTCTCAAGGGAGGTGCATTTTGGTGATTTTTCGACGGATGGTGGGTTCACCAGGAAACATTTGGCGGCAGTTTCCACGCCTAGGTTTTGGGAATGAGTTTTGATGAGTTCGTTTTATTTTTAAACATTCATCCTAGGTTTGGCCGAATGATTCTAACTTAAACTACATGAAAATGCAATTTAAATGAATACAGCAAACAGAAAAGAAAGCAGAAACAGAGAATTTGCAGGAGGCCAATGAAGATTACCTGATCCGGAAGTCTGATGAAGTTTTTGATTACTTGTAGCAGTCTGGATCATCTGCAATTCAACGGGATCGCCTTCAATTTGATAAAATCGTCTAAGGCGACGGGATCGTCTGCAATCCGACGAATTCGTCGGACGAATTCATCGGAGACACGCAAAACGACAAGCAGATGCGAAATACAAGAAATTCTATTTTGTAAGCGAGGGCAAACTATATGAAAAAGTAATATGAGTATTGAACAATATACAAGAACAAAAGTAAATGCAAATCAATGTGTTCAGATAGCAGAATATGATCTTAATATGCAAACTAGACAAAATGGGTGAACTCCAGATGCAATATAGTATAAAAACTGAATAGAAAATCTAATTTATAGCATAAAATAACAGAGAAAAGAGAAAGAAGAGCAAACTCCGGGCACTAATTGCCTCGATGTGTGCTGCAATCGAAATCATCTCGCATCAAAACGAGATCGTCCCGAATTTGATGAGATCGCCTCTGATCTTGACGGAGTTCGTCGATTGCGATAGATGCTGGCTCCGGCTGAAAACCAGTGGTGTACCTGCAATAAAATTAATATAGGACTAGTGCAAGAGCAAATTTGAAGTGTTTTAGCGCATAGGGAGTTGATTTACATAAAAATTCAGCCAGGGGTTGGGGAAGGAAAAGTTTTAGAGTTAAATAGGCATAGGATAGTTGTTGGGAGGTTGGAGATCATCCCAATTTGGGAGATCTCCAACGGGGAAGGGTCCCAATGGCGCAGACACGCTTCTGCCGGGATTGGAGACCCGTTGGAATGGATTCCAACTATGCAAATTCAGTTTTGCGACAAAATCGTACGGACGTTCTAGTCCAGACGAAATCATCAAATCTGGGGCGATATCGTCTGATCGGAGACGATATCGTCAAATGGTCAAAACAAGCGCTAAAAATGGCACGAAAAAAGAGGAAACGGGTTTCTCGGCGGTTAACGGGCGGTTTGGGAGGTTAAATTTGAATTTAAATTTATTTACTAAGGTGAATGTAATTATTCCAATTTTACTGTGCCAATTTTAGGGTGCTACAGTAAGTATGGAAGAGGCTAGCAGCGAGGAGGAAGGTCAAAATCTAGTGAAGGAGAGACCAACTGCAACTTCCATCAAGTAGGAGAAAGAGGGAATGGAAAAAATTAGCAAGGATAATTAAATAAGAGGTATGATAAATCAAATATCCAATATAATTACTGTAAGAAATTTGATCATTATAGCTATGAGTGTAAAAAGAAGTTGGCCAAGGATAATAAGTAGCAAGTCCACTATACAAATGAAAATGAAAATGAAAAAAGTAGAGATCCATGTGGGAAACTGTTGTTAACTTGTAGTACTGAGGAGGAGAGCCAGAAGAATACTTGGTATCTTGATAATGGGTGTAGTAACCACATATCTAGGAATAGATAAATATTCTCACAATTGGATGAAACCATCAAATCTGAGGTGAATATGGTGAAAAACAACAAGGTACCTATCATGGGCAAAGGGAAGATTATAATATTGGTATTGGAAACCCAAAAAGGCTGTAATATTTACTAGATGGATGTCAAGTCTACCTTCCTAAATGGAGTGTTGGAAGAAGAGGTCTACTTAGACACCAACCACTTAGCTATGAGCTGGAAGGGCAAGAAGGCAAGGTCCTAAAATTGAAGAAGACCCTGTATGGGTTGAAGCAAGCACCCAGGGCTTGGTATAGCCGCATTGATGCTTATTTTAAAGAGAATGGGTATATCAAATGCCCATATGAGTACACTCTTTACATGAAGACAAATGTAGAGGGGGAGATGATAATAGTATATTTGTATGTAGATTATCTAATTTATACTAGAAATAGCAATATGTTGTTTGAGCAGTTTAGATATGTCATGAAGGAGTTCAAGATGACGGACTTAGGCCTGATGAAATATTTTCTTGGCATTGAAGTTAACCAATTTGTGGATGGTATCTTCATATCTCAAGGCAAGTATGTTGTAGATGTCTTGAAGAGGTTTAGAATAGAGGACAACAAATCAAAAATCATGTCGGTTGCCATACGCCTAAAATTAAACAAGATAGATTGCAACAAAAATATTTATCCAACATTCTACAAAATATTTGTTGGAAGTCTCATTTATTTGATAGCAAATAGACCGGATTTAATGTTTGCAGTGAGTTTTATTAGCATATTTATTGAATCACTGAATAACACTTGCAGGTAGACAAAATAATTCAGTGTTATGTCAATGGGACCGGGAACCATGGAATATTTTATGTAAGAAAATACTAGCTTGAACTTGTCGACTACACAAATAGTGATTGGACTGGCAACATCAATGATAGGAAGAGCACTTTCGGTTATGCATTCCATCTTGGATTGGATGTAGTTTCATGGTCATCAGAGAAGAAACCAATTATTGCATTATCAACTACTAAGGCAGAGTACATTACCGCCACCTCAACAACATGCCAGGCATTTTGCCTATGAAGAATTTTGGGTGAGCTCAATCATCACCAGGAAGGGGAAACAACAATTTATTGTGACAAAAATTTTGCCATAGCACTATCGAAGGATCCAGTATTTTATGGCAGGAGCAAGCACGTCTATATTCGCTACCACTTTATCAGAGAGATGGTAAAATTTAATGAAGTTATATTATTGTTTTGCAAGTCCAAAGACTAAGTTGTGAATATCTTAACAAAATCTTTGAAGGAGGAAGATTTTAAAAGGTTAAGGGAAATGCTCGGTGTCAAAGTCTTTGTGAAATCTCGTTTAAAGAAGGATGTTAGAAATTAAACTAGATTTCACACCTAATAGATCTCTAACAGACATTATCTTTCAAATCCGGTCATTGTATTTTAAAGTATCCACAGTTATTATCGATAGATGAATTTATTCAATGATTAGATAGAATTCCTACTTTTGAATTCAATGCGTGTCAAAAGGATAGTAAGCCTTTCCCTCCTACATTCGACTATAGAGTTCAATGTAATATTTAAAAATAGTGTGAGCAGATGAGGAGCAAAATAAAGAGAAATAGGAGTAGAAGAGAGAATAGAGCGGAAGAATAGCCGAGAAGCAAAGCAGAGCAGCATGTTGTGACGTCCTTCACAACGACCCCAAAATTGGGGATCCACTTGAAATTTGAAAACATGTTTCAAATGATTGCTTGTGCTTGTGGTTCACCATGGTCACCATTAGAATATTGGGAATATTCATTTTCATATGAATGGTCACATAGCAAAGTGCCTTGTAAAGGTCACATCATGATTTGAAAATGTTGGTTTACTTGTAGGGTCAATTTTAAAATATGGTATTGAGTTGTACTCTTATCGTTTCCATGTTTCAAAAAAAATTCTTGCTGGTTAGTAATGCTGTTTTGTTATGTTGATGTCATGGTTACATGTTTAATGGAGTTTGGTAATTTTATTAATTATTTTATATTACTTTATGATTTTAAGTGTGTGTGGTGTATTTTGTTTAAGGTGTGCTTTGTATTTCATTCTATATGTTTGGTGTTATAATTAATATTTTGTTTATTTGATGTAGGTATGTTAAGGGTGTTAATATTGTAGAAGTTGTATTTATATGTTTATGTGGAAATATATTTATTTGTTATGTTTCGTGATATCATGTCATTATGTCATTCCATGGGTTACGTTATTTGTTTTATTTGTGTCGTTTTAGTTTTTCATGTTTAGGTAATAACATTTTTATTTATGGTTCTTTTGTGTTAAGTGTTGAATAACGTGAACAATTCGTACATTTATAAAATCACGTGATCTGAGATTTGATGTTTAATAAGTTCTTCTTTATATGAGTTTGGAATATATTTGATATATCATGATTAATGAAAGGGTTTGTGGTGTTGTAGGTTGTGAAAGGAAGACACCACGTGTATGGAAGGGAATTCCACGATGAATTTGGTGCAAGATGATCAATTCAAAGGCTCAGGAACATAGGAGTATGGGAGAGACACGTCCATTGATAGAATTAGGGTCCGTGGCATACAAAATTGTCATATTTTGAAACTCCCGCAACATAGATTTTGAAATAATGATAATGGTATGGTTACAAAGTTATGGTTTTTTCACCAAATAACGGTGTTGCATGATAGATTTCATCTCGTGTGAACTGAGGAATACAGACAGGATTGTGAAATAAGATGAGCAGAAGGGCGACGTCATTAATATAGAAGTGTAGTGGATTTTGCATTATAATAGGCACCTGTGAGTGTTTTCTCTATAGCTACAGGGAGATTCGGTGGATGGTGTTTAAAATTGCTTGCGAGAGTGGTTTTTTTGTTGTCTAGAAGGGAGCCATTTACACTAGAAGACGTCATGATGACATCCTCGATTGTGCTGGAGGCAATGGGTTTTGTATTTGGCATTCACCATGATGTTACCGACGTTAATGTAGTTGAGGAAAACATAGAGGTCGCTCAAAATTGTAGTGGTCATATGCAGGGCATGTTCGAAGTATTTAACAAGGTTAATTCCCGCAACTAGGATTAATTTCAGAGAATGTTGAGTGGTAGAGGCCAAAATGCTGGTGCCATGTCTCATATTAAAATGTTTGTTCATGTTTGAAATAAAACTTTGTCTAATGGAGGTTATTGACAAACAATTGCCAGAAGATATCTTCATTGGGGAATAATTGGTCACTGCTATCGACGTGCATGCTCAACGACCATGTTCAGAATACCAGCGTTGTAATGTATGCAATGCACTAGGGTTATTTTTAATTCCTAGTGGGTGGAGTATACCCGAAGGTGATAGCAGGTCATAAAAAGGTGATCACAACAATAGAGCAAACCAAAGGTCTACGCAGAACCAAGTCACAAATGAAGTCATGTTCACATTTATAAAATCATTTAGTGATGGCTTTAAATGTAGAAGAATGCCCTCATAAATTGTGTTCATTTCATATTTGTGAAATAACATAATATTGTTAGTTTAGGGATAGTTAATGAATTTGCGACGAAATATTTTCATGATATAAGAAAATCTCGTTATATGGGATAGTTTCATATTCGTTATCTCAACTGTTTCAAAACAAAAAAAAGAAAGGAAATTATAAAAGGTTTCTAAGATGGAGAAAAGGGACAAACATTTTTATACAAAGGAGGAGGCAGAAAAGGAGAAGGAATCTAGCATCACTCTGGGAAAAAATATAGGATGTAGATTGCAGAAAAATAGGTTTTTTTATGTAATATCGAGATGATTGTATGATAAATTTTGAATTTGAACTTGTGTCAATATCTGGGTTTGAATATGCAAAAAATGTTTCATATAATTTGCAAATTTAAGTTTGCTTTGAAGATGGAATCAGGCTATTGATCTGCTGTGTGAATTCTGGTTCAAAGTTTTCTGTGATTTTGTTGGTGTCTGTAATTAAAGGTTTTTCGGATACAGCTTTAGCTTCTTATCAATTAAAGCCTTTTAAATTTAATTTGTATTGGTTTTATTTATTTCTCTTAACTAGTTCAAGTTTTAATAAAGACTAATCCTTTACTAGGTTATTGATAAATTTATTATTTAAATATCAAGTTAATTGATATTTAATTTGATAAATTTACAGATAAGTAAATGTCCCAATTTCAACCTTCATTTCATAAGGTTAGAATATTGGGATTGCTATCTTTGAGAAACCCAATTTGGAAATAATTTTAATGCAATTTAATTTTAAAATTCCAAATGTTATATCAGAAGGCATACCTTTATGTTTAAAATATTTAATTTAATAAATATTTTAAAGGGTAAATAATACAAGAAAATCTTATTCATGAACTTTATTTTATTGTAAAATCAAAGCTCATGAAATAGTGTTATATCAAGCCCTAATATTTGCCATTAATAAGGTTTTATTATTTTATAAATAAGGCAAGAAAAAGAAACATTTGTTCACTTGTTTTGATATTTTGGAAATCAGAACAAATTTCTTTATCAATTGGACTTTTGAAATTGAATTTATAATATATTATTATATTCAAAGGTTTACTGATTTTACCAATATTTCATTAACTTTGATTCTCTTAAAAGTTAACTGAAAGATAATTTAAAATGCTAAATTCCTTTTATGATAAACTTATCTAAAAGCATTTTTTGATATAGTTGGAGTATAAAGATGAAATAAATCTTGTATACTCTAAGGTTATAAAACATATTTTATTTCATCATTAGACTACATTGGTATGAAAGGTGTGCTATATGATGCATGTGAAATCATTTGCCTAATTTCCCAGGCCCCTTGTTAACAGTAATTTGCAAACCACAGAGAGTTTTTAAAGCACTTATTTATACCTACATGCTTAACATTTGAAACATTAAGTGGAGACCTTGAAGAAATACTCATTTCTTTGCAAGGAAGGATATTCAAATCCTAGTTGTCGAGTGATTTTGTGACTGGACAAAATTACACCTCAAAAAATTGGTGCTAGAAGGAGGGCCTGAAAGGTAAATATTTTATTTTCATTTGAAGTCTTTCAAATTTTAGTTTAAAAAAAAATTGAATTCTTTTTATTTATGTTACATTAATGTTAATTTGTCATAAATTCGAAAATTTGGTTATGATTCAATTTTTGTAAATTTTTCATACATAGTCTTGCATATTAAAACTAGTTCAATGGCAAAAAATGATTTACACTATTTTAAGAATGATGGAACTATTACAACTGAAGAACACATTCAAGCATATAAAAATATTATGTTTCATTTTCAAATTATGCAGGAAGATGTTATCTATAGAATATTTCCATACACATTGGATGAAGTTTCTAAAGATTGGTTTTTCAATTTACTTGCAGATTCTACCACTTCTTGGGATCAACTAGAAACAAAATTTCTCGAACAGTTTGGAGAATTGATTGACATGGATATGATATCAAATCAGTTTTCCTCTATCTATAAAAAACATGATGAATCCATGAGTTAATTTAATGATACACTTCATAAGTTGTATACTGAAATAGAGACACATTTTATCATTTCAGAAGAAGTTGTTCAAATATACTTGGAAGCCTTAGATCCTTTTACTATTAAGTCGTTAGTAAAGATTCTTAAAGATTTATCCTTATCTAACGCTTATGGTGGGGCAGTATCTGTATAATACCAAAGGGCTGCTGCAGACTCCCCCTGAGTCCATCCTCACACTTCTCAGGCACAATTTGTTGCATCTGACACGAATTATGATCATGAGCAAAATAATATTCAAATACTCAAATGCTCCCCCTGAGAAAGTGATCCCTGTAGCTAGTCACTTCTTAGGAAGTGTGACTACTCCTAATTTTCTTCGAAGGTACTCAAATACTTCCTTGGGCAAATGTTTTGTAAAAATATCTGCTACTTGTTCTGTAGTTGGGACATAGTCCAATTTAACTTCTCCTTCTGTAACTTTCTCCTTCAAGAAATGATACCTTATAGCAATGTGCTTTGTCCGTGAGTGCATTACTTGGATTCTTAGAGATGTTGATTGCACTCGGTGTTATCACACTTTACCGATATTGGTTCACTAAAATTAATACCTAGATCTTTCAAAGTTTGTTTCATCCACAAGACTTGTGTGCAACATGTTGCTGCTGCAATATATTCTGCCTTAGTCGTAGATAAAGAAACTGACTCTTGCTTCTTACTATGCCATGCAACCAATTTGTCCCCTAAATAGAATGCTCCTCCACTGGTACTCTTTCTGTCATCAACACATCCAGTCCAATCTGCATCTGAATATGATATAAGAGTGAAGTCTTTACCTTTTGGGTACCACAACCCATACTCCATGGTGCCCTTGAGATACCAAAAAATCCTTTTAACTGTTGTCATATGAGTCTCTTTGGGACTGGCCCGAAATCTAGCTACCATGCAAACCGCCTACGGAATATCGGGTCTAGTGGTCGTTAAATATAGTAGACTTCCAATCATAGATCTGTACATGGTTTGGTCTATAGGTGGAGATTTGTCTTCTTTACTCAATTTGTAGCCTGTTGTCATGGGAGTGCTGATTGGCTTACAGTCCTCCATAGTGAACCTTTTTAGCATTTCTTTCATATATTTGATTTGGGAAATGAATATGCCTTTCTCATTTTGATTAACTTGTAGCCCAAGAAAGTAAGACAGTTCACCAATCATAGACATTTCAAATTCATTCTCGCATCTTATTTGCTAAGTCTTTACAAGATTCATCTTTGTTGTCGCCAAATATGATATCATCTACATAGAAAACTAGAACAATGAGATGCCCACCTTCTGTTTTTACATACAGATTACTATCCACTAAACCTTTCTTGAATCCCTGTTGAGAGAGATAATTATCTAGCCTTGCATACCATGCCCGTGGTGCTTTTTTTAATCCATACAATGCTTTCTTTAATTTGCAGACAAGGTTAGGATCTTCACTAATTTGAAAGCCATCTGGTTGTTCAATATAGACCTCTTCTTCAAGTTTCCCATTTAGGAAGGCAGATTTTACATCCATATGATAAACTCTGAAGTTCTTGTGAACTGATAGTGCCAAAAACATTCTAATAGCTTCTAGTCTGGCCACTGGTCCAAAAGTCTCTTCAAAATAAATGCCTTCGACCTGTGCATAGCCTTTGCAAACCAGTCTTGCTTTGTTTCTAATGACCTGACCATCTTCATTTAATTTGTTTCGAAATATCCATTTGGTGCCGATTACATTCTTATTTGCAGGTCTAGGTACCAGTTCCCAAGTTCTGTTCTTTTCAATTTGATCAAACTCTTCATTTATTGCTTTCATCCAGCTATCATATTTGCTGGATTCATCTATGTTTTTGGGCTCAATGCTTGATAAAAGAGAGTAATTACTTATTACTTTCCTTCTTGTTTGAACACCAGTTGTGGGATCTCCAATTATTTGATCTGTTGGATGATTTTTCCGCAATTGCCAGTTTTAAATTTCTTATTTTCTTGTGCTTTTGAGTCATTGATTAAGTCAACTGAATCAATTGTAGGTTTGTTTCCTTCTTCATTTACCTCATCTCCTTCAAAAACATCTTCATAGATTGGGTATTTTTCCTCAAAGTCAGTTAACCGTGTTCTACCTTCATCAAATTTAACATCTGCACTATCCATAATTTTCTTGAGTCTCTTGTTGTAGCATTTGTAAGCTTTACTTTTTGGAGAATATCCAACAAAGACACCTTCATCTGCTCTATCTTCAAATTTCCCGAGATTGTCATCAATATTTCTGATATAACACTTACAGCCAAATACTTTGAGATGCTTTGCTGTTGCTTTTCTACCAAACCACAACTCATAAGGAGTTTTGCTTTCATGAGTCCTTAACATATATCTGTTTTGGAGGTATACTGCTATGTGAACTACTTCTTTCCAGAATCTGTCTACTATTTTATTTTCTGCCAGCATAGTGTGTGCCATTTCCTGAAAAGTTCTGTTCTTTCTTTCTACTACACCATTCTGTTGGGGAGTTCTAGCTGCTGAATATTGTCTCCTGATTGCATGATTTTCATAGTATTCTAAAAATTCATTTGAAATGAATTCTCCTCCTCTATCTGATCGTAAAAATTTAATCCTTTTTCCTGTTTCATTCTCAACTAGATGTTTGAAGGATTTGAACATTTGAAAAGCTTCTGTTTTGTCTTTTAAGAAAAATATCCGGTCATTCCGGAATAATCATCGATACATAACATAAAATATTTGTCTCCATTTATGCTTTTTGTTCTCATGGGTCCACATAAGTCTGTATGTATAAGTTCCAGAGGCTTGCTAGTGTGGTACTCTTTTGTTTTGAATGAAACTCTAGTTTGCTTTCCCTTCTGACATGAGGCATAGACAATATTGAAGGTTTTCTAATGGTTGGAATATCTCTCACTGCTTGTTTTGAGCTGATTTTCACTAAGTTGTCAAAAATTATGTGTCCAAGCCTCTTGTGCCACAGCCAGTTCTCTTCTGCTTGTCCAATGAAGCACATACCTTCTGAAGATTCTGAGAGTGTGTACAGGTTTCCAGACGTCCTTGAGACGGTTGCTATTAATTTCTTGTTGTTTATTTTTCTGACTTCACAACCCTGCTTCTTGAAGACTACTTCATGTCCTTTATCACAGATTTGACTCACACTTAACAGATTGTGTTTCAGACCATCCACAAACAAAACTTCTTCTGACTTAATTTTCCCATCACTAATTTTGACAGATCCTTTTCCGATTATCTTGGCTCCATCATTGTTTTCGAACTTTACAGAGCCACCCTCATATTTCTGTAGTTTTTTAAACTTCTGTTTATCACCTGTCATATGAATTGAGCAACCACTATCAAGAATCCATGGAACACATTTATTTTGAGCCTTGAAAGCTGTCTGTACTATTAGAGATTCATTTTCTTCTCTGAGTTGTTCTTTCTGTTTCCATTCTATTTTGATCGTGGTATTGGATTCTAGCTTGGATTTCCCCTTTTCAGACTCTTGCACATATCTTTCAGAATGATTTCTACTTTGTTTTGCCCTATATGGTTGAACTCTTCTTTTCTCGAATTTGATTTGAAACAGAGGTACTATGACGCTTTCTAGCAATATGCCCAAAGTTGTGACAATTGAAGCATTCTACTGCATAACTTATTAAAGGAGCAAAAGCATTTCTACTAGTGAAACTTCTTGGTCCTACATTATACTTGCAGTCAACAATTTTATGTCCATAAGCATTACATTTGAAATAGAAACCATAAAAGTAATGATTGAACCTGAAAGATGGTCTTTGCTAGTTTGTTGCAGGAGTCATAGATTTTCTTTTCTTTTGATGTGTGACCTTGGTAAAACCATCATTGTTAGTCCTCTTTTCAGGCCTGGCATCATTTCTTTCTTTTTCCTGATTAGTTGTTCTTTCAACAGCCTATTTCTTGTCTTCACTCCTTTCAACATTTCTGGCTGATGATTCTCCTTCAACAAAGCCCAGACAAAATTTGATACCTGCGGGTCTTTGATCGCTTAAAATTTTGTCCATATTCATCGAACTTTCTTCACATTTGTAATAGCAGCTAATTTTTTGATCCAGCTCTTGTATCTGTATTCGAAGACCAACATTTTCTTCTTCTAGTTTACAACAGCAATCTATCTTCATGGTCACCTGAACTTCAAGATCTTCAGACATTTTCTTGTACTCTTCTGACTATATTTTTAAACTTGTTATAATGTCATTTGCATCCTCAAGCTTCCTTGACAATTTTTTATTTTTTCTCTTCGCAGATTTCCATTCTATAAGAGCAAAAACTAGTTCACCTTCTAAATCAACTTTAGCCTCAGTTTTTTCAACAGTCAGTATAGAGTTCATACCTTCTTCCTTCTCTGAGATTTCTGCCTTTTTAGAAATTTTGACTTCAAATGCCATGAATAGAGCTTCGCCTGTTCCTTCTTCAGAATCCTCACTAGAGCTGTCTTCTGAGGAATATGCATTCCTAGATATAAAGCTTTTCTTTTTGAAATTGCCTTTTCTAAAGTTAGATTTCTTTCTCCATTCACCCTTTTCTTGATGTGAAGTTTCCTCACCTTTGTCCTTCTCATTGAGAGGACATTTGGTTGCAAAGTGTCCAATTCCCCCACAGTTGAAACATTTAAAAGGTAGTTTTCCTTTGTACTTTCCTTTGCCTTTTCTCAACTTTCTGACAAAATTTGCTTCCATTTCATCTAAAATTTCTTCTTCTTCAGACTCTTGTTTTGTGTCTTTACCTTTTTGGGCTTTAAATGCTGCTTCTCTGTCTATAGGATTAGACTTTCCTATTCTCATTTCATAAGCAGTCAAGGAACCATGCATCTCATCCATACTGAAATTATTTAAGTCTTTAGCTTCTTCTATGGCAGAGACTTTAGAATCAAACCTGTGAGGAAGCGACCTTAAAACCTTTTTCACAATAGTAGCATCATCCAACTCTTTTCTGAGACCTCTCATAGAATTAGTGATTCCATTTACCCTTTGCATGAAGGCTTCTATGTTCTCATTGTTGGTCATTTTTAGTGATTCAAATTGAGCTCGATGAGTTTGCAGCTTAGCTTCCTTGATCTTGTCATCTCCCTCATGAATATTCTCTAGTTTGTCCCACACATCTTTTGCTGAAACACGATTTATGATTTTGACCAACTCACTGTCCACTAATCCACACATGATGGCATTTTTAGCTTTAGAATCATTTTCAAACTCCTTTTTATCGGTGCTGTCGATTGGAGCAGTAGCAGGAGCTATGTAACCATTGAATATTGCATTCCAGATGTCAAATCCCAAAGCTCGGAGATATGTTTGCATTCTGATCTTCCAAAAAGCATAATTTGTTTCGTCAAACAATGGTGCCTTGTTTGAGGAGAAACCTTCACCACCTGCCATAATGTCACTTACTGGGATCACCCTAGCTTATTGAGCCTGTTCAGGTACCTAGCTCTGATACCATTGTTGTAATCATAGTGACACTAAGATGGGGGTGAATCAGTGTGATATTTAAAATTTCTAATATATATAGTTTTAAATCCAGCAACTATTTAAAACTGATAAACAAAATATCAAATGCAGTAAGAAAGCATGACACACAACATAGCAAATTAATGAGGTTCACCAATGTGGCTACTCCTCAAAATGATTGCTTGGACTACCATCCAAATCCAGTCAATGCAAAGCTACAACTTTACAAAATCTTTTACCAACACCAACTGGAAGGAGCACCAACCCCTTTGCTTTATTTGTTTCAACCAGAATGGAGCACCAACTCCTAATTTACTAGCACCTACTAGAAAGAGGCACCAACCCCTTATGCCAAGCTGTAACTTGGAAGTTAAAAATGATTAAGAAAATTACAGAATAAAATTCTCATGTTATTTCTTACAGTCTGCTGTTTCTCTATAGTCTGCTACTTCTGCACAACATGCTTCGCACTGTCCGACACTTTTGTGAACTTCTTCGCACTCTCTATAGCAATCGGATGATCGTCCACTTCTGTTGTCTGGCCGCTATCACTTCGCACTCAAAACTCCACCTCTGCACATCACGCTCTTATTTCACACAATCACGATATGCACGCTTCGCTTCAACTCTAACTGCGACTTCGCACTCTGCTCGACACGAATTTCACTTGTGCAATCACTCTGCTCGCATTCGCACTCAATCTTCATGCACACTTCAAACTCGAAGTAACCCTCCTTTTATAGAAGAAATCTCAGAGACAAACCCTAAGAAACGTTGGCTGTGAAACCCTAGAAAATGTTGGCTGCCAAACCCTAAAATCCATCAGCTGTAACCCTAAGAATGTCGACTGTGAAACCCTAGAAAATGTCGACTGTAAAACCCTAAAATCCGTTACTGTAACCCTAAGAATGTCGGTTGCAAAACCCTAGAATTTGTTGGCTGCAAAACCCTAAAATTTTTCGGCCCAGATTTAACTTTGTCGGCCTCAAACTCTTCTACCACCTTTGTCACCTTCTTGTAGCTTATTTCCGCAAAATAATAACATGTCGCGATATCGTGACACTTTTTGTGGCCATACGCCTTCTTGTATTTGTTGTCGTGAAATCATGACCCTTTTGGTCGTTGATAGTTTTGCCATCGTTCTTGTCATGAAATCGTGACACTTCAAACTTTTGCTGATGTCATCCTCATCCTTGTCGCGAAATCACGATGCTTTCGGCTTCCAGCGGCTTTCCTTGCACCCTGTCATGAAATCGTGACACTTTTAGCTTTTGCTGACATCATCCTTAGCTTTGTTGCGAAATCACGACACTTTCGACTTCCAGAGGCTTTTCTTGCAGCCTGTCACAAAATCATGACACTTTCAGCTTTTGCTGATGTCATCCTCATCTTTGTCGTGAAATCATGACGCTTTCGGCTTCCGTACATTTCTTGCTTCATGCAGTAGCGAAATCGCTACAACTTTGTGCCTTGTGCTTCCAACTTTGCTTCTACCCATGAAATTTTGACTTGTAACGAAATCGCTACACTTTTGAGTTCTACGCTTTTGACTGGTAGCAAAATCGCTACACCTTCGCGTTGTGCATTTTTGATGCGTAGCAAAATTGCTACACCTTCGTGTTGTGCTTTTTCAACTCGTAGCAAAATTTCTACACCTTCGTGTTGTGTTTTTTCAACTTGTAGCGAAATCGCTACACCTTTGCTTTGAGCAGTTTTGACACGTAGCGAAATCGCTACACCTTTGCTTTGTGCACTTTTGACTCGTAGCGAAATCGCTACAACTTTTCACTTAACACTTTCTCCCTACTTCGGCCAGCGAAAATTCAACATGTAGCGAAATCGCTACAACTTTTCAACTTAACGCTTTCTCCTTGCTTCGGCCAGTGAAATTTCAACATGTAGCGAAATCGCTACAACTTTTCCACTTAATGCTTTCTCCTTGCTTCAACCAGCGAAGAACCAACATGTAGCGAAATTTCTACAGTTTCTCGACTTAGCTTCTTGGCCTCCAGCATGTCACAAAATCATGAGCCTTGCACCTTCTCTCTCCTCTTTTTCGTCGTGAAATCGTGACATTTTTGGCTGTGCTTTCTCTCTCCTCACTTTCGTCATGAAATCACGAAATTTTCGACTGTGCTTTCTCTCTCCTCACTTTCGTCACGAAATCATGACATTTCCTGCTGCGCTTTCTCTCTCCTCCGACCTGTCACGAAATCGCGACAGAAAACATGTCACGATATCGCGACAGTTTTCTAACTTGTCTTTTTCTTCAAATTTTTGAAACTCGGGTCACTCTTGTTTTCCTGGAATTGCACTTTACATAATCCGACTATCCTTTGAATTTATGTTCTCTGCATCTGAATGGATCCTGAACTGTCTATCCACTGCATCATTGGATCTAAATGCCTGTGTTGACAACAATGACAAACTTCTTGCAACACCTTGCTCAACATATTTATGGTTTGAAAAATATGGACACATTCTTGATTGGATGCCTAATTTTGATGCTTCTGAAAAATAGGTCATTGATGAAAGAATACAAAATGATGGTGGTCATGAAGAAAAATAAAAGACTATAATGGATCATCAAGTAATGGTAAATGAAAGTGTACAAAAGGTAGAATATTATACTTTGTATTCAAATATCCAAGAATCAGATAAAAGTGTGTATTTACTGGATTTAGATGTTGTTTATAATAAAATGCCATTAGAAGTTGATCAAGAATTAAAGTGGATTTATTTTCCCACTACAAATAAGATTGCATTTCTAAATAAAAAAGAAGATATGCTTAAATTATTGAACCAAGTTCAACAACAGTTAACAATTCAATCTAGGATACAAAACTATAATGATTCTTATTTTGTAAATATCCTAGATTCTTGTAAATTTTTACATGAATATGATTGGCCTAAAAACATAGATGATGATTTTTCTTTAAAATTTTTAGAAGTTGCTTCTTATTTAAAAGAAATCCCATATGCTTGTGAAAATGAGAAATTAGGTCAAAGTAATGAATCAAAGTTTAAAATTCCCATATTGATGAATAAGCATAAGATCATGGAAGATCACATAATTACTTGTAAGGTTAATGGATCAAATATTAAACATGGAATTGCTTATAAGTTTGAATTAAATCAGTGGGGTGTGAAAGACAAAATGAAGGTTACATCGTTTCACTTCATTTTGTTTTGGTTGGATTTATGTAAGGCTTGGAATGCAAATAATATATATCTTTTACAGTGTGCCAATCGTATTTGGGATCCAGGAAGGTGACAACATAAATCTGTTATCATTTTTGTACATAGTGTATATTTTTGTACATAGCTTTTTGGGTTTTTGTGTTTATGTTTTGTTTTGTACATACTTTGTTGTTCATCATTTGTTGTGTCTATATTGTGCATGTTTATCTACATATTACTCAATTTTGTGAAAAGTTTTGGATGTGTTGGTTGTTATGTTGCAATAAATTGGCTTTGCCAAATTTTGGAGTTTTGTGATGATGTTTGTTTTGATAAAGTTTCAAGGGGTTTTTCAAGGATTAAGGTAGTTGTTACCGAGACACTAGTCATTTGGTGGTTTTGTTTAGTATTTGGGCTTGGGTCATATAGGATAAAATTACTTATTTTGAAACAATGCAAAACCTGAAGAAAAAGGAAAATAAAATATTAGTGTATATCTTCATGAATCTGAATTAAGATAAGGAAATTTGAAATATTAGAATCATATTGCAAAAGCTTCACAAGTACTACAAACACATTAAAGAATATATTTTGGAATTCTGGAAGTATGAAGTTGTCAGTTTTGCAAATTAAGGTGAAAAAACTTATATACTCTTTCAACCTTACCTAATCTCTAACCCAAATGGCAGGTGGATTTTTTGCAAAGTACCTTATTATTGGATAAAAATAAAAAAAAGAAGAAAAAGAAAAATAAAAAAAAGAAAACATGATGAATACAAAGAAAAGTAATGATAAATGTCACCGTAGTCTAGATAGCCTTCATCGGGGCTATAGACGCCTGACTAACAATGGAGATAGGTCTAGACTGAAATAAAAAATACAAAATGCAAAAATTCACCTAATATATGGGAGATTCATATAATCTCTACCGAGGCTATGAATGTCTGGATGGTAGTAGAGCAATGTCTGAAGAGAGCTAGGTGGAGGTATACTTCAAAAGAGAAAATTTTCATAGCTTGAAATGCAAAATTGACAATGGAAGGCTGAACGGTTTCAAAGATATAGAATGAATCACTTTACACACACCAAGCAAATGCTAATGATTCTACTATTTCATGTTGAATTGGTCTATTCACATTCTCTAGATATTACTGATGCTCACATTTCTAATATTTGAGTTTTTGTTATTTTCAAAAGTTGGGTTCTTAAGTCCGAAATGTCCAAGGACATTTACTAGTAGAGTCGCCATTTGTTGTGACATCCTTCACAACGACCCCAAAATTGGGGACCCACCTTAAATTTTGTGATTTCAGGGAATTTTTGTTTATCCAATTTTGCTCGCATCAAGGTCTTTGAAAATTTGCTTTCACTTTGGAATTGCTGACATATTTTCATTTTGAAGGTTTGAATGTAGTTGCAATGCTTCAAACTAAATATTTTGATTATTTGCATATTAATTGCATTATTTCAAATCAAATAATTTGATTAAAATCATTTTCAAAGGTTTAAATGATTAATTTTCATTTAAATAATTAAATTTCATTTAAATAATTAAATTTTATTTTAGGGTTAACCCTAAAATTAATGCAAAATTGAAATGGACATATCTTGAGCAAGAGAACTCCGTTTGATCTCATTAAAAAATTCGTAAAAAGATATAAATTTTCTCTTTATAATTGTACCAAACTTACAGGATTTCAGATGTCAATTTCACCAAAAAATAGCAGTTTAATTTAGCAATATGAGAACTTTGAAATAATTTTGGAAAAAAGGAAAGTTACGGGAGAATGAATAATAAATAAAGTTTGGTTTTGTTTTGATATTATGATTATTATTTCATTATGCAGGTAATACAAGGGCAAGGGTTGAAGAATATAGTTATAAAATCCATTCACGAGACTGTGATAAAACCGAATAACTAAACTTTTCAAATTATAATAATTCATTGAGATTCATGGAAAAGGTAAGATAGGTTGGAGAAAAAGAGGAAAGATTGAAAGGAGCCAAATAGAAAACCAAGTTGGAGAGGAAGCTACATTTGCACATGAGTACAAATACTTTGTTGGATTCATTGTAAGATCTAATATTTTGTATCAAATTCAATTTTTATTAAAAGCAAACACTATTGTGGTGTTTTTAATTTATAAGTTGATTGATATAATTTTTTTAATTAAAATTTCCATAGAAGATAACACCAAATTTGTGGTAGGATTGTGTAAAATATGGTCTGCCTGAGTTTGGTTTTAAAAGTTGTGTTTTTTGTGCTGTGGCAAGTTTGTCCGAACGTTTTATTCAAATTTGTTTCTTTACCCTAAGACCTTTTTAATTTATTTGAGGCATTAAGATTTAAGATAAAACATGGTTTATTTTATAAAATATTTAAATTTTACAACTAGGTTAAAGTTTGAATTTATCACTCAAATATTTAATTTTATAAATATTTTGGGTGAATAAATTTCACAATGAGCTTTTGATTTTAAATTTCATAAAGTTTATTGAATTTGTTTGATTAAAACCCTAAGTTGAATTTCAAAGATTTAGATTTATAGAAAGGGTTGTAAAATTTATTTAGATCAAATATTTAAGTTAATAAATTTTGACAAATAAATTTAGAGAATGATTATATGGATTATTGATTTTAATATCTTAAATTTTAAAATCCATAATTTGATATTTATTTATGTTTATGAAAGTTTGATTTATTAAATTTTTCAATCTCAAATCATAAAGTCCAAAGTATACTATTGAAAGGATTAAATTTATTTACTTCAAATATTTAGTTTGATGAATATTTGAAAATAAATAAACATCACATTAAGGAAGATTACGTGAATTCTAATTTTTATATTATAACGTACAAAAATTTATAATTAGAATTCATACACATTAATTATTCATATTCTATGAAAAGAAGAAAGGATTATACATATTAGAATATTCTAAAGGCCCAAACATAGGGATTATAAAGTGTTTCACATTTTATAATTAGGGTTTTTATTTTATTCATCATTTATTAGATCTGATTTTAAGCTTCAATCATGAAATAAATGTAAGTTTTGAATTAAAATGCTTTAAAACATTCATGAAAGTTTAATATAAGGTTAAAAGCATTTAAAATCAAAGTTCATATTTTAAAATAGATTTGCATTTTCAAATAGTAGCTTTAAAAGAAAATTTCATTCATTTTGACTAAGTAAATTATACTGATGAAAATGCAAGTAATGATTTCAAGATTAAAATATTTGTTATACTAGGCTCCTTGTTAAAAGTTGATTGTTAACCCGTGATAAGTTTTGTGCACTTAATTGACATAAATTCATAATGTGTTACATAAAAGAACCTTGGAGAAACATATTTTCTTTGTAAGAGAGGATTATGATCCTAATTGTTAGGTGGTATTTGTAATCGGATAAAATCACACTTCAACACAATGCAATAGAAGTGTGGTGTAAAGCCAGAAGTTGAAGCCATTACCCTCAAAAACTCCTATGTAGATATAACCTACAAACTGGTTCAGTTGCAGATGTATGTGGATGTATTTTAAAATTTATGCAATATATAATACGTTAGTGTATTTTTGCCTTTGTGTTATATTTGACTGTTTAATAACCAATTAAGAAAAGTTAGGTTTATTTCATTTTATCTTATTACTGTTTGTGTTTCATCCTGTTAAAAATCCTTTGCAATTTCTAGCGACGTAGAACAAGCATGTTCTAGCCCGCAAAACAATTATCTTGGTAAATGTGCTGATGATTTAGAATCATGGCATAGGACATATTTATGTCCTTGTTATAGCTCATGCGCTTTATTTAATTAATTATCATGGGACACGACATTCACTTTTCCATGAAATTCTCTTTTTCTCCAACCCACGATTTTATTCTGTGATTAAGTCCATGATTAATATCTTCTCCACCCTACGACACTTTACAAGTTATATCTCATGGGATATCTACCTTGCTCCAAACCACTCCTGCTGACATCAAAAGGTGTGCAAGCAAGTTGTAAGCAACAGGCCAGAACATTGTGCTCCAGCCTGCTAGGTTTTTAGTGTTTTGTCTCATGGTACAAAACAGGCTATTCTAGCCCACGTGCATTGTCCTGTGTAGTGTTAATTAAAAATTTCAACATGGACCCCCTAGTACATTAGGATGAGTGAGATTGCATAAACCTATCAAATTAATCATAAAAAAATACATCATCCAGATTCAAACACAACATAACACCCAACGCTCTATGTTATTTCCACCTCTTGCAATGAATACTTTCGATTTGGGCATGAACAACTCGCTGGATAGGGGATCTAGTTATGGGGATTTTAACACATGCCACGAGCAGGGGAGTGGAAGATGAGCATCATATCCTGAATATTATTTGGGTCCACCATCATCTTCTCAATTGTGTTGAACTCTCAATTCAATTTCATAATGGTAGTTCCCTTATCGCGACCGAAAAAAATGTTGTCTGCTATGGTAAAACCATTGATTTTTTTTCTACTTGTAGATTGCAGTAAAATGAAGGCATCACTGAGGAAAAAAATGTTGGTGATATCCAGCTAGATGGGGTAAAAAAAAGACTTCAGGAGCACAAAGCGGACCTACCAACATAGCCAGTTGTGGCACTTTTTTCATTTGGTAACCAAAGGAACTTCTGCAAAGACTCTGTCACAATGCTTCCTTTTGCTGGAAAAGAAAACATTCACAATCACCTCTTGTGAGTAGATCGAGAGCATTATTATTTTTCCATTACCTGTCAGATCGTAGAGAGTTTCAAACACAGCACAACGGGCAACGGTGGCAACTTCAATTTTTTGTTGTGATCCACATAAAATCTTATAATGTCCATGATGTGTTTAAAATATTATCTTACGTATAATGAATTTGGTGGTACGTTGACCTTAAATCTACTTTGGTGAAAATAGACCTTAAATCTACCTTAACTATATTATGCAATTCATCTAGTAACTCATCCATTATAGGAAGTAAATCTTCATAGAAACACTGAGAGACAAATGGAAGAGATTAAACATGTAGGAGTAAGAGATTAATGAGAAAGAAAATTTGTAACAACCCAAACAAGACAATCCTAAATAACGTGTGAAAATATGCACAAGATCATTTTAGATGACCCAATGATTGAAATTCATTGTATGGTGATATGTACATACTATATGATAAGGGTAATGACTCTATGAACCCATTATAAATATCAAAATCTATAGTATAATCCTGAAATAGTTGGACATATCCAAAATGGTATTCATTTTCTTATATAATCATGACTAATCCTTATTACTTCTTGTCTAGTATTATGGCACTTTGTTTTTATGGTATTTATTTTTATAAGATGTTTAGTGAAGTCAATGGTTTTTATTGTTCAAATAAATCAGTCTTTTCCTTATTATTTTATGGGGATATGTTTATAAAAATTTTAGGAAGTGGCAAAATAATCTATGAAAAATCATTTCTATTCTGATATTGCTCACTGTGATACAGTGTTACGTGATGATTTTTTAGACGTTTAAAGCTGATGAGGATGAGACGTCGACGTGCCGCATATGAATAACACATATCGTCTACATGAGGTCTTTGTCACATTCATTTTCATGCTGTGTATTGGATTCCATTCTAATGTCGTATTAGGAAGAGGTGCGTCATATGAACACGTGAACTTGTTTTGTTATCTTGACCCTCAACAACTCACTATATAAGTTGCTCGCTACCCCACCTAATTCCAGTGTGGTTGCTTCTATTTTTTAGGTAATGTGAGTAATGAAATCGCTTCAGTTTTCATAAATTCATGGTCTATTTTATCATACTGACGTTTTGATCATTGTGCTTACGTAGGTGAGTTGATCGTGTTGTACTCATGGTGTATACCATGTTTTCATTGTTTTGCTTAGCATTGCTCATTCTAAGTCTTGCTTGTGGGACTCGTTGCAATCAAATTGATTTGAAGTATTGTACACGTGGATATGGTGAAGAAGAGGGATGAAATCCATACGTTTCTAAAATGGATAACCATGAGAGAAGACTTGCAATAGATGCAGGCAAAATCCTAGTTGTACCCCTCTTCAAAGAGTTTGGTCGACTCGTGAGGGATCTTAAGTACTATGAACTCAATGGCTTTCTCATTAAGCCCAATGCATATATGCTTCATCATTACATCAATGCAGGTCAGATTATGTGTGTTAAATAAGGTTTGTAACTACAATTGTAATCATGATGCTTTCATATTTACCCTAAGCTAAATTTTTTATGGTAATAAAATTTATTAATATCGTTGGGTTGAAGGGTCCCAATCCTTATTTACATAAGGTTATTATCTAGCATCGAAGAAAAAAAAACATAACAACCCTCTTTCATATTTACTCTAAGCTAACTTTTTTTAGTAATAAAATTTATTAATATTGTTGGGTTGAAGTGTCTCAATCCCTATTTACATAAGGTTATTATATAGCACCGAAGAAACAAAAATAGAACAACCCTTGTAGATTATAGGGAAGAGTTGTGTTAGTTCTATGGAAACACAAAAAATAAAATAGAAGATTCCATTAACTTTTTTAACAACAAAAAACCAAAGATATACTCGATAAAACAAGGAAGGTTCATTTAATAATGGGGATGTTAACTTGTTTATTTAATTCCAACTAGCATCATTTAATAATGGGGATGCTTAGCGATATAACTGATACCCGTGTTTGATTCCTTATTGATTTAATTGAATAACAAGTAGGGCAAGAGTAGAACAGGTTGAGGATGGTAAATCCAATGAAGAGGATTTAGAAACAAGGGCCATTCTCTTTTTTCCTAGAGGCTCAATATTTTTCGTCATTAATATTGATCATAGCCAAGAGCTGGCCATGATCAATATGGTGTACAATAGCATCAAGGTTCATTACTTGAGTGATTAGTCTTGCATTGATTTTATTTCAGTGTGTCCATTTAGTAGTGCGGCTGGATTTAGTAGTTAAGTAATAATATTCTTTCTGCCTTGCTATGGCAAACATTTTATGTGGGCCGAGACCGAAACCCACCTGCTATGTTAAATGACTTTAGAGAAGAAACTCTTGAAGCTGCCTTCAAGGTAAGTATTTTGTACTTTCTCTCTATAATTATTTAGAGGCTTCATTCACATTGATCAACGACTTATTATTTTTCTTTTACATAATCTCCTTTCTTGTCTAGTGGATTTTGCTTAGGGGCATAGGGAAGACATTGAAAAAGTGTTTAGAAGGCAAGATAACGACACATTTCAATTCTTAAGCGAACAAGAGAGGAGGAAGATTATAGATGGAGATGATATTTAGCGATCATCATTCTAGCCATTGAGATATAGGCATGTAGAGTCTGAGAAGGAATACAACAAACTATTCAATATGAAGAAGAAAGAGGTAAAATATTCTAATGAGAATGGCTGGCACATTGAATCGGGTTGTGATTATTTTCATCCACCTGATAGGAGGACAGAAAATCCATGGATATCTCCTATACAATAATTAAACCTGTAAGTTAACATCCTTCCTTGATAGCTATCTGGACAATAAGTTTAAAATGCTGATTTCTTATATAAAAATGGGTTGGTGGTACGACAGGGGAAGATGACTGTTCCCTATTGGAACACTCATTCCACCAAGATATCTATTGTGTTAAGAGGGCGAGGGAGGATAGAAATTTCATCCCTTGAGGGCATTACAGAGCAGTGGAAGGGCAATAGAAGTAGAGAAAGTGAAAGTGAGAAGGATAAAGAAAAGGAAGGATAAAAATTTAGGGTATCATACAGAAGAGTGGAGGACAATATCAAATTTGGGGACGTATTCATAATTATGGCAGGATACCATTAGTTCAAATAGCCAACTCCAACAAACATTTGGAATTCATTGTTGGAAATTGAGCATACTAATTTGACTCCTTTGTTCAAGAAATAATCATTCCCTTGTTTCAACAAAATGCAGTTTGTAGTTCTTTAGTAGTTTTCTAATTATTGGGTGCATAGTTTACCAGTTTTTTCTATTGTTAACATATAGTTTATATTGTAATAATTTTTAGCTGATTGTATTTGTCTTTTAGCCTATTTTGGAGAGTATTTTGTTGAGACTCCAAGGCTATATAAATATGTGTAATCATTCCTAAAAATATCAATGAGCATTTTTTTCAATGTGGTATCAGAGCTATGTTCGGTTGAAGGGTTTGAGTAAGCTTGTGGTCTTCTTTGTAGAAATTTATGAAATTTTTATTTGAGACTGGTTTCTTGTTGTTTGAGCTATAATGGCCAGCAACACAAACTCTCTTCCAATTCCAGAGTTTGATGGAGACTATGAATACTGGAGCATCAAAATGAAGACTTTGCTGATGGGTAAAGATTTATAGGACATTGTTGTGGATGGCTATACTGAACTAGATGATTGGATTACTCTTTAAGATACTGATAGGAAAACAAGGAAGGAGGCTCAAAAAAATAATTATTTAGCTCTCTATCATCTTCAATCTGCACTTGAGAAGAGCATCTTTCCAAGGATTGCTGGCTGTACAACAACGACACACACATGGAAGGCTTTGAAATATGGGTATCAAGGAAGTGACCAGGTCAAGCAAGTTAAATTGCAAACTGTTAGAAGGAATTTTGAAAATTTGAAGATGCAAGAAAGTGAAGGTGCTGGAGATTATTGTGTAAGAGTGAAGGCTATTGTCAACAAGATGATAACTCTTGGAGAAGTGCTAGACAAGGAAGTTGTTATCAAGAAGGTGTTAAAAGGTAACTCACTACTACCTATACTCCACAACAAAATGGTGTGGTTGAACATAAAAATATAATAGTTGTAAACATGGCAAGGAGCATACTACAAACAAATAAATTAAGCAATATGTATTGGGCTAAAGATGTTAGGACAACCATCTATATTTTGAATAGAAGCCCAACTTCTAGCTTGGATGGCATCACTCCATATGAAGCATGGTATGCAAAAAAACCAAATGTAATTCATTTCAAAAATTTTAGTTATTTGACTTATGCACACATTCCAAAAGAACATAGAAGGAAACTTGATCCAAAAAGTGAAGCATGCATTTTTATTGGGTATTGTGAAAATACCAAAGCCTATAGGCTCTATAATCCAAAAATTCATAAGAGTATTGTATCAAGAGATGTGATTTTTGATGAAGGGGGAGTTTATGGTCATCAAAAAGGCCATATTGAGAAGTCAAAATCTATTTTTAATGGTGGTATTATTGATGATATTAATGATGAGCAGCCCACTAATGTTTTAGTTCCAAGTGCTACTACTCCACCAAGCAACCCCTCATCTAGTTCTTTAGTTTCAAGTGCAAGTCCAAGTCCACCAAGGAAGGTAAGAAGATTAAGTGACATTTATCGGAGTACAATTCAAACACATGAAGAGAACCCAAGGTGATACAATCAATTTTGCTTTATTTTCATAAGCTAATTTTGAACCATCAAGTTTTGAAGAAGCATGTGCTAATGAAGTGTGGATTAAAGCAATGCAATATGAAATGAACTCCATCAAGAAGAATGATACTTGGGAGCTAGTTGAGCTTCCAAAAGGCAAGAAGGTTGTGGGCTCTAAATAGGTCTACAAAACAAAATATAATAGCAATGGAAGTGTTGAGAGGCACAAAGCAAGGCTTGTGTCCAAGGGGTTCACACAAAGGTATGACATTGATTATGAGGAGACCTTTACTTTAGTTGGAAGACAAAAAATAGTGAGGATGGTTATTTCTATTTCTGCCCATAAAGGATGAAAGGTACATCATTTAAATGTAAAAAGTGCATTCTTGAATGGCTATCTTGATGAAGAGGTTTATGTGCAACAACCTCAAGGATTTGAAGTGCAAGGTAAGGAGAATATTGTGTATAGATTGAAGAAGGCCTTGTATGGTCTTAAGCAAGCTCCAAGAGTGATGTAGGAGCATCCAAGGGTAGCAGAGCAATCTTGCATCAACAAAAATGTTCTAAGTGTTTTGGAAAAGAAAAAAAAAAAATAAGGTGTCACGATATCGCGACAGAAAAAGTGTCGCGATATCGTGACATATCGTGTTTTCGTGACTCAGGAAGGAGAGAGAAAGAGTGGAGAAAAAGATGTCATGATATCGCGACATAAAAAATGTCGTGATATCACAACCGAAATAGAGAAGAGAACATGCAAAGGAAAAGATGTGATATCGTGACATAAAAAGTGTCATGATATCATGAATGAAACAGGAAAGATAAGGCAGCTAGTGAAGATGTCGCGATTTCATGACATGTCGTGATTTTGCGGCCCAAACAGGAAAGAGAAGGCAGCTAGCAAAGATGTCACGATTTCATGACATGTCACGATTTCATGGCCCAAACAGGAAAGAGAAGGCAGCTAGCAAAGATGTCGTGATTTTGCAGCCCAAACAGGAAAGAGGAAGCATCAAACAAAGATATTGCGATTCCTGACATGTCGCGGTTTTGCAACCCAAAAAGGAAAGAGGAAGCAACAAGCAAGGATGTCGCGATTTTGCGACATGTCACGATTTTGTGACATGTCATGATTTCGCAACTCGAAGAGGAGAGAGAGAGCGAGGAAGTAGAAGTGTCACGATATCATGACATGTCGCATTTTCATGACGAAAAGGCAAAGAAGGAGCCAGAGACAGAAAAGTGTCGTGATATCATGACATGTCACATTTTTGCGACGAAAAGGCAGAGAAGGAGCCAGAGACAAAAAAGTGTCACGATATCGTGACATGTCGCATTTTCGCAACGAAAGACAGAGAAAGTGGTCGAGACAGAAAAGCATTACGATATCACGACATGTCGCATTTTCATGATGAAAGACAGAGAAAGCGGCCAAGATAGAAAATGGTCACGATATCATGACATGTCATATTTTCATGCCCAAAAGACAAGCCAAAGATGAAGAGTTGGAAAGGGAGACATTTCGAATACCTGGACGACGAAGCGATATGAGAAGGCAAAACGAAAGGTTCTGGAAGAGGAAACAAAGGGCTACCAGTTGGAAATGGAGCGTCACCTGAGAACCTTTAAAAAGGAGAGCAAAGGCATGCACAGGGGGGGAAAAGATTCCTGGAACGATAATTTTTTTTTTTTGTATTTCAAAATTCAGAAATTTTGTAAAGGCACAACTCTTCTACGACTTCTGTAATATTCTACTGTGACTGTAATATTCTATTGTAACAGTAATTCTCTGCTGCATTTGAATAAAATAAAACTATTTTTCTTCTCTATAATTATTGGCTCTCTATCAAGTGATATTAGAGCAGGAGTTCCTGAGTGTGTGAGCAGACCGCCGAAAGTGAGGCAGCTTGCACCAGGACAGGTGGAAGGATTCTGACAAGAGAGAATATGAGTGTCTGGGTAGTGTAAACAGAGCACCGAACGTGAGGCAATTTGCATTAGGACCAGTTGAGATTTGCGAGAGAGGTGAGCAGTATGCCTCCAAAAAGGAATCATGGGCACGGGAGAAATGTGATGCAATATGAAGATTTCATAGCATTATAGAGGCAAGTGCAAGCCTTGCAGGAAGAGTTGCGAAAAGGGGTCGAACCAAAGGGAGAAGATCAAAGTGACGGTGAAGCCTGGGAAACTAAGGGTCCATCAGATGATGAAGAAGCATTAGATCCTTCTGAAGCTAGATTGTTGAAAGCTCTATCTCAGGACAGGAAGAGATCGAAGTTTGATGTCTCTACATATTCTGGGAATATCAACCCAGAAGAGTTGATTGAATGGATCAACGACATGGAGGAATACTTTGAGTATGAGGAGATTACAGATCCTAATAGGATCAAATTTGTGAAAACAAAATTGAAAGGCCATGCCAGTTTATGGTGGAAAGGAGTACAACTCGAAAGAAATAAAAATGGAAAAGAAAAGATAGCGAGATGGGACTAGATGGTGGAGAAATTGAAGAGACAATTTATTCCCATAGATTACGAGTTGGATCTGCTGAGGAAGATGCAGATCTTGAAACAGTTAGGTAAGTCTGTCCAAGAATATACAAAAGAGTTCTATAATATATCCATTAGAACTGGCCATTCGAGGGCTAATAAGGAGAAAGTAGCCCGATACATAAATGGATTGAGAATGAACATCTAGGAAGAACTCAGTCTGATCAGAATAACCACCATAGAAGATGCATATTAGTTGGCCTTGAAGGTCGAAGAGAAACTAAATAGAAGATTCGAAGGCAAACAGAGAGGAAGGGATCATGGTGGAAGAACCGATGGAAGAATCGATGGAGGAAATTACCGAGACTAGAAGACTGGTGAAACAAGCAAACCCCAGGAATAGAAAAAGGAGAATACCTATCGCTCGCATGATCAGAACAATGGCTACCAGAGAGGAAGAGGTAGACCAGGACGTGGGTATGGAAGAGGAGCATTCCGTGGAACCTGTTTCTAGTGTGGAGAAGAGGGACATCGGTCATATGAGTGTCCCTAGCACCAAGATAGGACAGATAGGAGACCTGAGGGTCATGCCAGAGCTACTATGGTAGATGAAGGAGCTGAGTCAGAGCACTCTGAAGAAGTAGAAGGAGGAGAAGTGCTGATGACGAGAAGAGCACTGTTGAATAACGAAAAAGAACTAGAACATAGGAAGAGCCTGTTCCGCATGAGGTGTAAATGTGTAGGGAAGGTCTGCAATGTTATCATTGATAATGGTAGCACAGACAACTTAGTTTCAGAAGAGATGGTTACTAAGTTGAAATTGGGAAAGAGGAAGCACCCACATCCATATCGGATTGCATGGTTGCAGAAAGACCATAGAGCACTTGTCAGTGAACAGTGCTTGGTAAAATTTCAAATTGGGAATTATCAAGATGAGGTCCTATGTGATGTTTTGCTGATGGATGCTTGCCATTTGTTGTTGGGAAGACCATGGCAATTTGACAGATGTGCAGTGCATGATGGGAATGCAAATATGTACTCTCTAACGAAGGATGGAGTACGTCACAAATTGAAGCCACTGAAAGAAGTGGATGAGAAAGTGTGCAATAGTGCCAGAATCTGCCTGGTGGATGGAAGACAATTTTTGGATGGTCTGAAGAGGTATTCAATGTGCACCAAGCACATTCATGTGGTTGATGAATGAAGTGCTGAAGGATTTTTTAGGCAATTTTGTTATTGTCTATTTGGATGACATTTTGATATTCAGTAGAACCCTAGAAGAGCACCTGATGCATATCAGGAGGGTTTTTGAGAAGTTGAGGGAAGAACAGTTGTTGATCAACTTGAAGAAGTGCAATTTTGTGAAGAAGGAGTTGGTATACTTGGGATTTGTCATCTCAGTTGAAGGTCTAAAAATAGACCCAAAAAAGGTGAAGGCTATCATTGAATGGCCTACTCCAAGAAGCACTTTTGAAGTGAGATCATTTCATGGTCTGGCTAGTTTTTATAGGAAATTCATAAAAAATTGTAGCAGTACATGTGCACCCCTTACCGAAATAATGAGAGGGGATAAGAAAGACTTTAAGTGGACCTTAGGAGCTGATAAGAGCTTTGACATGTTGAAGAATAAGGTAATGGAGCAACCTATTTTAGCACTTCCAGATTTCAATAAGGTATTTCAGGTAGACTGTGATGCCAGTGGTAGTGCCATTGGAGCTATGCTGAGAGTCAAGAAGGTAAGCCTGCTGCTTACTTCAATGAGAAACTCAATGATGCCAGGAATAAGTATTCAGTGTATGATCGAGAGTTATATGCTATAGTTCAGACCCTGAAGAAGTGAAGACATTATTTGTTGTCGAAAGAGTTTGTGCTATGTACTGATCATCAGGCCTTGCAGTATATAAATAGCCAGGGAAAACTGAACCAGAGGCACTTGAAGTGGGTTGAGTTTCTATAGAGTTATTCCTTTGTGTTGAAGCATAGGAGTGGAAAGTCCAACAGAGTTGCAGATGCCTTGAGTAGAAGGTAGAGTTTGTTGACAAAAATGAAGGTGGAAGTGTTGGGATTTGATGAGTTGAAGGGTTTGTACCCTGAAGATCCCAATTTTGTAAAAGCCTGGAAGGCTTGCTTGGCACTAGTTACCTTGGACAGAACCAAGTGGTTGGATTTTTTGATCCAAGATAGAATGTTGTTCAGAGGAAACCAATTATGCATTCCAAGAAGTTCCATGAGGGAAAACCTAGTCAAAGAAAAACACATTGGAGGATTGACTGGGCACTTTGGTCGAGATAAGACCATTACCCTTGTGAGCAAGAATTATTATTGGTCGCAACTACAGCAAGATGTGCAAAAATTTGTGCAGAGCTGTAGAGTCTATCAGATGGCGAAAGGTGTGAGACAGAACACCGAATTATATCAGCCATTACCTATACTAGAGAAACCATGGGAAGATGTCAGCATGGATTTCATTCTTGGTCTACCAAGGACATAGAGGGGAAATGATTCCATATTTGTGGTAGTTGACAGGTTTTCAAAGATGGCACATTTTATCCCTTGTTAGAAAACTAATGATGCAGTTCATATTACAGGTTTGTTTTTCAAAGAGGTGGTACGACTGCATGGTCTACCGAAGAGTATCATTTCCGATAGAGATACCAAGTTTGTTGGGTATTTTTGGAGAACCCTATGGAAGAAACTATAGACAAATTTGAAATTTAGTTTAGCATACCACCCAAAGACAGATGGGCAAACAGAGGTGGTAAAAATAAGTTTGGGTAGCCTATTGAGGTGCTTTATAGGAGATAAGCCCAAAGGATGGGATCTAATTTTGCCGTAGGCAGAGTTTGCATATAAAAATTTTGTCAACAGGAGTACCAACAAATATCCATTTCAGATAATATATGGAAGCAGTCCAAGAAATGTTTTTGAGTTAAGGAAGCTGAATACAGGGGAAAAGTGCAGTGTCGAGGCTGAGGATTTTGTAGAGCATCTGAAGAACCTGCATGAAGAAGTGAAGAAGCATATTGCTAAAATGAATACGCAATATAAGAAGAAGGCAGACCAGAAGCGATGGTTTAAAGAATTCAAAGTGGGAGATGAAGTGATGGTCCATCTGAGAAAGGAAATATTTCCTGCTAAAACCTATAACAAGCTAAAGATGAAGAAGTTTGGACCGTGCAAAATCATGGCAAAACGGGATTCAGGCAATGCCTATGAAGTAGAATTGCCAAGTGGGCTTAACATATCACCCGTATTTAACATTTCAGATTTGGTGAAATACCATGAGGGGGATAGTAGTGAGACACCAAACGCAGAGTTGTGGAGTATTCCAACGTCTACTCCAACCGTAGATGAGATTGAGGAAATACTGGACACTCGAGAAGGTAGAAGTATCAGAAACATACAATATTTTGAATATTTGGTCAAGTGGAAGGGCAGACCGATAGAAGATGCAACTTGGTTGTCTAAAATGGAGGTTGACTGCCTGGGTCTCCCTCTAACAGTTCAGAAGTGAGGATCACTTCTCAATCTACCCCGGATGTCTGATGCAGGAGCATCCAAGGGTAGCAGAGCAATCTTGCATCAACAAAAATGTTCTAAGTGTTTTGGCAAAGAAAAAAAAAAAATAAGGTGTCATGATATCACGATAGAAAAGGTGTCGAGATATTACGACATGTTGTGTTTTTGCGACTCAGGAAGGAGAGAGAAAGAGTGGAGGAAAAGATGTTGCGATATCGTGACATAAAAAGTGTCGCGATATCGCGAACGAAATAGAGAAGAGAACGTGCAGAGGAAGAGATGTCGCGATATCACGACATAAAAAGTGTTGTGATATCGCGACCGAAACAGGAAAGAGAAGGCAGCTAGCGAAGATGTCACGATTTCGTAGCCCAAATAGGAAAGAGAAGGCAGCTAGCGAAGATGTCGTGATTTCGTGACATGTCACGATTTTGCGGCCCAAATAGGAAAGAGAAGGCAGCTAGCGAAGATGTCACGATTTTGTGACATGTCACAATTTTGTAGCCCAAATAGGAAAGAGGAAGCAGTAAACAAAGATGTCATGATTTCGTGACATGTCACGGTTTTGCGACCCAAACAGGAAAGAGAAAGCAGCAAGCAAGGATGACGCAATTTCGCGACTCGAAGAGGAGAGAGAGAGCGAAGAAGCAGAAGTGTCGCAATATCATGACATGTCACATTTTCACGACAAAAAGGCAGAGAAGGATCCAGAGACAAAAAAGTGTCGCGATATCGCGACATGTTGCATTTTCACGATGAAAAGACAGAGGAGTCGAAGACAGAAAAATGTCACGATATCGCGACATGTCGCATTTTTGTAACAAAATACAGAGAAAGCGGCCAAGACAGAAAAGCGTCGCGATATCGCGACATGTCACATTTTCATGATGAAAGACAGAGAAAGCGACCGAGACAGAAAAATGTCACGATATCGCGACATGTCATATTTTCGCGTCCGAAAGACAAGCCGAAGACGAAGAGTCAAAAAGGGAGATTTTTCGAATACCTGGATGACGAAGCAACATGGGAAGGCAAAACGAAATGTTCTGGAAGAGGAAACGAAGGGCCACCAGCTAGAAATGGAGCGTCACCTGAGAACCTTTAAAAAGGAGAGCAAAGGCATGCACAGGGGGGGAAGAGATTCCTAGAATGATAATATATATTTTTTTGTATTTTAGATTTGAGAAATTCTGTAAAGGCGCAACTCTTCTGCGACTTCTGTAATATTCTGCTGTGACTATAATATTATGTTGTAACAGTAATTCTCTGCTGCATTTGAATAAAATAAAACTATTTTTCTTCTCTGTAATTATTGGCTCTCTATCAAAGAGCTTGGTATTCAAGGATTGATGGTTACTTTCATCAATATCGCTTCATGAGAAGCAAGAGTGAGCCAACCTTATACTATAAGAAGGAAGGTAATGGAATTCTCCTTGTTTGTCTCTATGTGGATGATTTGAATTGCTTGGGTAGTAACTCAAAGATGAATGATGATTTCAAATATGCAATGATGCAAGAGTTTGAAATGAAATATTTATGCTTGATGCATCATTTTATTGGTATGGAGGTGTATCAAAAAAATGATAAAATATTCATTTGTCAAAGTAAATACGCCAATGATATGTTGAAATTTTTTGGCATAGAGAATTGTAAACCTGTTGCAACACCAATAGCTCATGGTGAGTTGTTGAGTAAAGATGATGGAACTGAAAAAGTTGATGTGACCACATATAGTAACATTGTTGGGAGTTTGATATTTCTCACCAACACTAGACCAGACATTACATGTGTTGTTTCACTTGTATCAAGGTATATGAGTGACCCTTCTGAATTACATATGAAAGCAACAAAAAGTATACTAAGGTATGTAAAAGGTACAATTGATTTTGGCATTCATTATTGTAAAAATGATGATATACAACTTGTTGGATTTAGTGATTCAGATTGGAGAAGTAATATAGATGATAGAAAATCTACATCTGGTAATTGTTTCAGCCTTGGATCTGGTTTGATTACATGGTCTTCAAAGAAACATAGTACTATTGCTCTTTCTTTTATAGAGGCTGAATACATTGCAATCACAAGTGCTAGTGCTCAAGCATTGTGGTTGAGAAAAGTCCTTGAAGAAATTGGAGAAAAACAATATGGTCCTACTACTTTTTATTGTGACAACATGAGTGCTATACATTTAGCAAAAAACCTAGTTCATCACAGTAGGTCAAAACATTTTGACATAAATATCACTTCATCCGAGATGTTGTTGAGAAGAAGGTCATTAAGTTGAAGCATTGCAATACTGAAGACAATATTGTTGATTTGTTTACCAAGGGTGTAGTGAAAGCTCAATTTTTGAAGCTGAGGAACTTCCTGGTCAGTCCCCTCAACATCAAGGGGGAGAATTTTGGAGATTGAGCACACTAATTTGGCTCCTCTGTTCAAGAAACAACCATTCCCCTATTTCAACAGAATGCAGTTTGCAGTTATTTGGCAGTTTTCTAATTATTGGGTGTGCAGTTTGCCAGTTTTTTCTATTGTTAACATATAGTTTATATTGTAACAATTTTTAGCTAATTGTATTTGTCTTTTAGCCTCCTCTTGATATTCTTCTGTTAAGACTTAGGCTATATAAATCTATGTAATCATTCCTGAAAATATCAATGAGTATTTTTCTCATTCATGTTCTTCCACATCAATCAATTTTGATGGCAACAATGACTACTTCGTCGCGCAGGTACTCTCAACATTATTTTTTATAATTGCATCTTTTGAGTATATTTTGAATCTCTTAAAGTCCGTATTTTTAAAATTTAATAAAAATTTGGTATAACTATTGATATATACAGGGAAGAATTCAATGTTGAATGAGTTGGAGGCATAGCTTTTGGCTAAATATTTCGATGAAAAAGAAAGAAGAATTGAATAAATTAATTGGTTCCCAGGAAAAAGAGGTCTTAGTTGATGGTCCAAAATCCTCTCAACATTGGAGCATCCTCTAATGCAATGTGTATATTTACATGCGTTGCGTAGAAGATAGTATATTGGAGTACTAAGAAAATAAACGGTGGACCATACGTATATGACCAAATATTATATGATGGTCGAGGTAATGGATGTATGTATGCGAATTTATTAATCTGGTATTTCATAAGTGAATATATATATATATATATATATATATATATATATATATATATATATATATATAGTCGTATTTTAATATTACCCTTATTAATTTAATGTATTTTATTATTTTAAATATATTGAATATTGTAAAATTTAATCAATAATTTTAAAATTTAAAATAATAAATAAAAGTTTATCTTTGATTTTAATGATATATATATATATTCTCCAAAATTAATAAGCTTAAATAATAGCATGTTGTATTAGTCCTTTATAAATATGGGTAATAAATAAGTTGTTTTAAACATGAAACTTCATGTTTAATTTAATTTTTTGATCACTAAGAGTATATGTAAGAAGCATTCATGTTTAATTTGTTGATCACTAAGAGTATATGTGTAAGAAGCATTCATGTTTAATTTGTTGATCACTAAGAGTATATGTGTAAGAAGCATGCATAGTTTGGTATTTTCATCAAATTTGATTGTTTCTTTTTATATGTGAACTATTATATATGAAGAAGTCCAAGCACACCACATAGGTGCTTTTTAAGAAGTATTGAAAAAATAATGAATTACATTTTATTATTTGAAAAAATAAATTTTATCATTCAAAAGTAGATGGTTAAGTACAAAATATTTTAATAAATTTTTATAATAAGTAAAAATGCATTAAATATATTTATGTTAGATTCAAACTATTTGTTATTTATTGACCCAAAAATAAAAGTCTCTATGTATGTGTGGGTTTTTCAAGCTTACTTTATAAGAACAAACATATATTTTCCTTTATGTTAAATATATAATTTTGAGTATGAAACACTAATTTATTAAAATAATTGTGTATTCATTTATAAGGATCTACAATAATCAATAAAGAAACATGGGACTCATTTTATAAAATGTGCCTTATTATAAATATGTATGCATTTCATAAAACATAAATCATTTCAAAAAACATTCATGGGTTCAATATTCTAACAAAACACAGACAAGTTTATGTTTTATAAAATTTGTATACTTTTTAGAAAATGTGTCTACATTATACACTTTGATTTACACTAAATTAGATGTATCAATATGACATGATGATGAATGTAACTTATTAATATTTCATTGAAAATAAAAATTTTTTATTTTAAAATGATTTTTTAAAAATAATTTTGAGGATAAACTATTCATAGACATGATTTTCTTCACTCATAATTAACTTAATATACCTTTTATATATAATCTCATTTTGTATATAATGCCTAAATTTCTCTAAAATTCATAATAATCTATAGACTTGAAGATTTACATTGCTAGATTCCTAGAGGAAGTAGATTAATTATTAGGCCCATTTACAAGTTGAAACTATAAAAAACCTTTCACTTTAACCATGACTATAATCAATCTCTATAGCTATATTCTCATTAATTTTCTAATCAATTTTGTAGAATGAGTTGAAGAGTTTTATAGTAATTTAAAATTATTTAAAAAATATTGATGGTAGATTGAAACTTATTAATATTTGCTAGCCTAGAAATATGAGTTTATGCATACATGGGTTTCCAAGCATACTTAATAGAAAAGTCATACATATTTTACTTTAAATTAGAAATATATGTTGTTTGTGAGATACACATGTATTTTTAATAGAAACACATATTTATACAAATATATGTGCATTTATTTGATCTTAGTAATGATGGTATGCACACTTTGTGACATACCATAATTTAACTCCCACATATGTGGATACTTCATCTAACATTTTTAATGCAAGTGCACTAAAACCCTTAGAATATTCTTTCAAAAAATTATAAAAAAAATAGGAGGAAAGAGAAAAACTCCCCTAAAAATTTGTAAATAATTCTAAATTATTTATGATTCATTCATATCTATCATCACTCACTCACTTGAAATAATAATTTTGGTGAACACAACTTATAAGGCCATTGTTTAATGCTAATGCAACAAAAAAATTATTGGACCATTTTAGCAACTTTATCAAGTTACTGAGAGGGCTCTACTCTATCATGACTTCATTGGTATATGGGATCTATAAAAATATATTTAACCTCTATTTTCCCCCTCTTTTGCAATCATGCAAACTATCCTCTCATCTATGCTAGTATTAGACATAAAATTCTAGAAGAGAAAAGAAAATGATATTTCTTTGAAAAACTATAAAATATAATCGATGTTTTTAAGAAATCTTAGAAAACTCAATATTGAAATTAGGGAATTCATATATAGAAAAAATGGAAGATATTAGATTAATTATTAATAGAGGAAAATAGGAAATTTATGATGAATACTTCTCCTACAATAAATCTACTTAAACTAGTGCGATCTTCGCAATCCAAGTTCTCCAAGTCCTCCATGGGTTTTAACAAAAAATATTTTTACAAAATTTTGGTGGCACATAAAATGTATTCTAATTGTTACCATAAAAATATTGTCTTTAGGAGATACCTTAGAAGCTTAACTACCAAATATAAAAATGGAGTAACAAAGATTCATACCCTTTTCAGTACCATGTTAGATTTCACAATACTTTTTAGAAGTGAATGAAATCATCATATTACCTAGATATGTATTAATAACATATTGATAGGAAATAGATGATTTAAAAGGGTCCTTATGAACAATAAAATATCTCACTAAAGGAAAATATAATAGTTGATAACAAATTGGTTGGTATGAAGGGGATTACAAGGGATCTTTAAGTCAAGTTTAATAAACTAACCCTTAGGTAACTACTAAATTATTATAAAATATTGATCTATAAAGGTGTACGAGGATTAAAAAAGGTGTATACAAGGAATATAATACAAAATTCATAGTGGATACAAGTGAAGTTGAACCACCACATATTTAAACATTAATAACTAGCCTCAAACGAACATAAAGATAACTTGGTGGTTAAATTACAACATATTAAATGTATCAAAACCTTTAATTAAGGTTAACCATAGAGATGGTTTAAACAATATTATTAAGGGTAAATACATTAACTTTGGTCATAGGTTACATAATGACGTCCATAGGTTTATGTATAAAACATGTTAGCTTTTGAGGATGTATATTAAAGGAAATGCAACCACATGATGTAAAATAAGTAAGCTATGATAAGTATATGATAATGATACTATAATATGCAGTAAAACTAGATGATAAACTTCTACAAAAAATCAGTAATATACCATTTATAAAAGCTCACAAAAATAGTACAATGCAATATAATGAAGGACTTGACTCCATAATATATAATGAAGAACTACATTGCACCTACTCACTACTCTCTATCTTGATATCATTCCTCTCTCCCTCACTCTTTTATACTCTCAAAGGCCTATATAGGAAGATATGTTTCTTGGCCTTTAATCTACCCATGATTCTTCATCTACCTATCCTATGACTCATGTACATGTGGACTACATGCACATTTACATCATTGCATATTCTAACACTTGTGCATTTATTACATTGCATGAAGTAACTACTCAAACCTTAATCTGAGATAAAATCCTAATATAGAAATCTACCCAAGGTGATACATTGACATGTATAAAATAATATAATATACTCTAACAAAACACTCATATGATTAGATCAAAAAAATCGTAGGCTTACATAGAATGTTTGTAGGCTTTAAATAATAAAATGCATAGGCACTTCATCACTAATAACCTTGGCCTAATAATATTAGATTCTAGATATTCTAATAGAACTTGGCTAATGAAGTCAAATTAAGCATTTTTTATGCTATTGCAACTCTCCAATTTAGTTATAAGGAGGCAAGTAAATTTTCATAGATTGTTGGTTCCAATAGAAAAAATGGTTGTCATGATTAAGTAATTAATAATTGGTCATAGAAAAGAATATTCATCAAATTTTTTTGGGAAACAAACACACTTTTAGAATTTGTGGGGGCTCCCAAAATTTTTGGTTTCTTCCCATATCAATGCTTATAATCTAATTTCTTGGTAAAATATGGATTGGCCCATGTCATACCCACATAAAAATTTTAAATCTTTCTTTTATGAGAAATAATTTGGCCAAAGTGTTTTGATCTTTAGTCCTTTTTCATTGGTTTAAAGTAACATATTATGGAATATACTTAGCACTGGGTGAGCATTCTTGCCTAGGTGCAATATCCTATATAGCAAGATAATGTTTTAGAGAATATTTAGGATTTTATATTTTTAAAAGTGTCACTAAATATTTATTTCTAGGAATTTACTTTAGAGGTCCTATATTTAAAATGTATAATAATTTAATCCTAATAACCTTTTAATATCGAATAGTTATTTAGATTTTACATTACGGTGTCCGCTATAAATTTGTAAGTGAATTTGTAAAGATGTGTGATAGGCCCCAAGTATTTTACCACCCACTTAAAGGGTGAAGTTCGAGTACTTGGTTTATAGAGTGGTTCCTTTATCAGAAAGTATCATTTTATGGATAATATTTTTAGTGATGTTTCTTGATGACAAATCCCCTAAGATAAGTTTCATATTCATGATTAAGCTATATCCTTGGAAACAAACCATTAAAAATCAATTTCTTCTAGATGAATCTTTTTATTCTTGAGTTTAAGGAGTTTGAAAATATTGTGAACTATATTATTAAGGTTTTAATAAAATATAAGACTTTTGAAACCAAGGATAAGATAAATCTAAACATGCCATTATTATTTTAACCAATATTTATTTTCTATATAGATGTTTAAGATACTTTATTATTCTATTCATATGCATATGATAATACATGATGAAATAAATCCCGATATGTATCATGATAGAAAGGAAACTTCTTCTCATATTGAATATATTCTAGGGCACTATACAAATTTGTAATCCTCTTATTCTAAGGATTGGACTATTGGTTCAAGATATACTAAGAATTTAGTTAATCATTGTCATCTACTTTGCAATTATAACCGCCAACATAGCATATAATAAGTTGTTATTCGTAAATATAAAGTGTTGCATATTTTAGGTTGTGGTGACATCACTTTTGTTGATTGTAAGTTTGAAGAGGTACTCCATATTCTTAGGTTTGGACCTAATATCCTTTCTATTTACTACATACTCAAAAAATTAATATATATATATTTTTGGCTATATTAGTTATTTATTGAGCACATGATTAATGGATTAAGATTTATTGCTTTACAATATAATGAAGATATAGATCATATGTACAAAATTTATCCTACATTAAATTTATAAAATAAATATATTTATTTTCTTAACTAGCTAAGGCTAATATTATTAGTGAGATTTGGCTTTAAATAATTGGGTATGTAAATTATGGATCCATAATACATTTGATATTAGTTTTCACAACATTTTTTATAAACAAATATAATTAAACATTATAAAAAATTGCTTACAAAAGGAGTACACACAACAAAAGTAATGACCATAGAATATACTGGGCATGTTTTCCAAAAAAAGTCTTCATGTATGTGTGGGTTTTTCAAAACTAATATATAAGAAAAACATGCATGTTCCTTCAAATTTATAAATGTAATTTGAGTATGAAACACATGCTCTTATTTTATAAGAAACATACATTTTATAAAAATACATGTGTATTCAATTGCAATGAGTTACATTTATCAAGAAATAAACATGTGATGCATATCATAAAATACACCTTATTATAAAATGTGTATGCATTTCATACAATATAAATTATTTCAAAAACTTTACACGAGTTCATGTTTTAACAAAACACCCACAAGCTTATGTTTTATAAACTTTACACACGTTTTCACAAAAAAATGTCTACATTATACAATCTATATGCTTTATTTCACACTGAATTAGATGTATCAATATGACTTGATGATGAATGTGATTAATTAATATTTTATAGGAAATCAAAACTTTGATTTTAAAGTGATTTTTTAAAAATATTTTTAAGGATAAAATAATGGTAGACATGATTTTCTTCACTCATTAGTAAATTAATATTCCTTGTATATATAATCTCATTTTGTATATAATGCCAAAATTATTTCTCTAAAATTGAAAATAATCTATAGACTTGAAAATTTATATTGTTATATTCCTTGAGGAATAAGATTAATTCTTAGACTCATTTACAAGTTGAAACTATCAAAATTGTTTTACTTTTTTTTTTTTATAATATTTGTAGATGCAAAAGTGAAACACCAAAAGTATATATAACAAGATAAATTGAAATCAAGACTCAATATTGCACAAAATATATGCTTTTATTAATATGAGGGGAGCCTAAAATCTCTAATGTTACAATGAAAGAATTGATTTATTTGATACAAATATTTACAATAACTAGGGTTCTCCAAAACCCTAGTGAACAACGTTGGTGGTGTCTTCAATATTGCTTCTGATTCCAATAGGGGTGAGTGGGCTTCATGCTTATCCAATACTAGGCCAATCTAGCTTAAACAACTACACAATGCTTATACATATTCCCAAACATGCATACAAAAAATAATAACCAAACATTAGTAGCAATTATGAGGGCTCCACTACGTGAGGCCCTCAGACATGAAACAACAAACCCTAGTTGTGCAATAGAAATATTGTAAGAATATATAAGAGGATCAAAATAAATATAACAATAAAATATTTACCTTATTGAACTTGTCATTTTTTGATTTGTGATAGTTTTTGCAGGAAGTTGGTGTGGCGATGCCCTAACATCAATTGAGGGCTTCGCTAGTATTTAGCAGTAGGTTTTGAGATGCCTATGGGTGCTCGGTAGTAGAAGGAAATTCTCATGGGTGCTTGGGGATGGCAGGAAGTGCCCAACGATGCTTGGTAGTAGAAATAAGTACCTAAATGTGCTCAACGGTGATAAAGAGTACCTAAAGGCGTTCAAGAGCAGAGGTGAAGATCTACACAAGTAGATTTGGCTGAGTGAGATGGCGATGATGGATGCAGAGGTGAGGGTGAGTGAGAATGGATAGCGAGAATGCTTGGATGGAATCTGATATGAGATGCTTAGGAAAATTTAGGGAAAAGTCTCAAGATTCAAGGAATTACTTAGACTCAAAAATGCTTAGGTAAAAGACTTAGGGTTTGAGCCATAAAAATGGCTCCTATTAATAATCCACACTAGGGTATGTTAGGGTTTGAACGACACAAATTGTGTGGATCAAATTAAAACACATCGAAGGGTGGATACTAATTTTGGGTGTATGACATAGATTGATGTAGGTGGATGGCTAGGATTAAGTCAAATCGGATGGCTGGGGTTTATTTACATATATAATATTTATATTTACTATATGTAAAATATAATATCAAAATATTAATATTAAACATATATTTAACAAATATGCCTATATATATAAATAAATGGGTAAAATTATGGGAAGACCTAGATGGACGACAAGTTGCTAGGTTTTGGTGTCTACACTATTAAGGAATGAGGGTTTTGAAAGCAATCCCTCAAACTTTTTTTTTGATTAAGGTAGAAGAAGGGGTTTTGAAAGGGACCCCAAACATTTTACAATAATCATCAAATAATAAGGTTTACACTCCAAATATGGTTTTATACCTTAAAAAATAAGATCAAACAACCTAAATACTATCTATGTTTTTGACTTTAGGATCATTTAAGTTTACAAAAGATGTAACAGACAATGAACAATCAAAAAACCCATACAAAGCTTAAAATTTTTGCTGGGCCTTGAGCCTCAAGATCCTCCTTTTTAGTTCCTCCAAGAAAGCAGTTTAGAATGTATGTCATTCAGTATGCAGTTCTAGTCCCTTATTCATGGCTCTGGTCAATGAGAATCTCATGGAAACATATTACTCAATAGGATAAATCATGTCATATTTTATTTGTATGCTCCGATTGTTGGTACAAATAATAACTGATGTTTTTTTAGGTGGACACAAAAAAATGAGTATTGGGACTTAGAGAAATCCCACATACCAACTCCAGTCCCATTGAGAAACAAGATGCAACTTGTAGCTCAAAAAATAATGATTAGTAAAAAAACCAAGAGTAGAGTAGACCAAACCAGAAAGTGGAGTTTGCTAGAGGCATAATATTGTTTGCTCAGAAACACATGATCCACTTCTAAAATAAAGGATCCACCACTATTGGAGACTCATTGTCAAGTTATATTTTCTATAATTCATCCCTAATATTATAATTGTAGCAGTCAGGTATGTTCTAGCTCCTCCCTCCAGATGAACAGTAAAGCTTTATGCATAAAATATTTAAAATATCCCTAGCAAATTTAATCTCTGATCTCATTTTTTTCATCATCCTTGGCTTCACTATTAATTATTTCTTGAACACTGTGAGGGAAGATTAACTCCTAACACTGCAATTTATCCAAAGGTACACCCATGTTTTCCAGATAGTCAGCTACCCCATTAGCCTCTCTATAAACATGGTTAATATGCACATATTCAAGGAGCTCTAGTTTAGTGTTAATATCATTTATCATATCTGCTATATTTAATCATGGAGGGTGTTTTCTATAAAAAATATTAATGATGTCTTAAAAATCTCCTTCTATTATTAATTTTCTTATATTTAGCTTACCAAGAAGTGACACACCCATAAAGGTTGCTCTAGCTTCAACAACATGGCTTGTTTGATCTCCTAGAGGCTTTGCATAGGCCAAGAGTGATCTACTCCATTGATCTCAAAATATACCTCCAGCTCCAGCACTCCTAGGATTTCCTTTTGCCACTATATAAAACTTTAATTTTATCCATCCACTTGGAGGTCTTTTCCATTTGGAATTGGTTCATGGATGAACTAAGGATGAGTAGGAATTCTTATAATTGGAAGCTAGCCTCCAAACTATAGAAATTTATTTCTCTGGGTCTTTTTAAAATCATTTTTGAATTTCATGATACCTAAATTTTCCAACACTGCACTTAAAATTCTATTTACCACTGATGTGCAATTTCTCTTCTTGTCTTTGAATATCTAATGGTTCCTTTCTTTCCATACCCTATACAAAACATGTGGAAGACTTAAGATACATAACATTTGCAACCTTTTATTTTTAAAGGGGAATTCCCATTAGGGATACATATCAAAGAGAGACTTGGGGAGAACCCACTTTACCTGGAAGTTATTCAGAATATTATTTAGAAGCTCAACTATAAAAGGGTAGGTATAAAAGATATGATCAATATCTTCCTCACTCATTTCACAGAGAACACACCTATTTGGAAATGTGAAGCCTCTTTTATACAAATTATCCATGGTCAAGACCTTTTTTTGGACTGCTAGCCAATAGAAGTGTGCTATATTGGTAATGAGGTATTTGATCCAAATATTAGCTATCGACATCCATCCAAAGCCCTCCCCTTAAAGGAGATAATAATATAATTTGATTGAGTATGTTCCTTCCTTTTGGCTCATCCAAATAAGAGAGTTTGAAGATCTAGTATTGTTGAAGAAATAGAACTATAGAAGAAAATTTAGCTTCCTTAGCTTTTGTTGATTTCTATCATCAAGATTATCCACCTGTAAATATTTCCATTTCTGACTAGTTTCCTCAGTGATTATATAATATTTGACTAGGTCCCCATAAACAACCTCAACAAAAGATTTTAACTCTGCAAAATATGGATCCTCATTGAGAGGAATACTTTTAATCCATTTATCATTCCATAAGTGTACTTGGGATCCATCCCCAATATACTAGCATTTTCATTGTTGTAAAAGTGGCTTGGTTGGTTGAATACTATTCCAAATGTATGACCCTTTTTGTATATTATCTACCTCTAAGAAATTTGAGGTAGATCTCAAATATTTTGCCTTGAGGATGTGAGCTCAATGAAGATTTACATTAGTTTCTAGTTTCCATCCTAACTTACCCATTAGGGCCAAATTCATTTTCCTTGACTTTCTAAAACCTAATCCACCCACTTATTTTTTGGAACATACCTTACCCAAGATACTAAGGCTATTATTTTTTTCTCCTTCACTCCAAACCATAGGAAGTTTCTCTGAATTTGCTCTATTCTCTCATAGATTTTGGCTAGCATTTTAAATATAGACATGAAGTAAATGGGTATGTTTTGAAGTGAATACTTGAACAATTGAGCTTTACCAACTTGGATAAGTAAGGAGCCCTTCCAACCTAAAAGTTTTTTTTAAAATGCTCCACCATTGTGTCTCATAGAGCTACCTTCATCCTTCCTTTAAAAAGTGGCATTCCTAGATAGGTGGTTGGAAGGTCTTCAATGTTTTAGCCAAATATACTAGCTAACTTAACTTGTCTAGGGCCAAGAGTGTTCAAAAAATAAAATTTGCTCTTATCATAGTTAATTTTTGACCCGTATCCTACTCATACTAATACAAGATAAATTTTAGCTCTTTTTCCTATGGAATAGAGGATTTTAAAAAGATAAGTGTATCATCCATAAACTACTGGTGGGACATAGATTGCAAATTAGTGGCTGGGATGATCCCATAAACCCTACCACCTATTGAAGCTACTGATATTGCCCTTCCCAAAGCCTCAACAAGGATAATAAATACATAGGGAGATAATGGATCTCCCCGTATCAACCCCCTCTTGCTTGGAAAATACCCTACTAGAGATTCATTTACCAGGATAGAAAAAATAGTAAAATAAAAGCACCCCTTGATAAGACTTACCCATTTTTGATGAAAATAAAACCTGCTCAAAAACTTAATTAGGAAATCCTATGATACTTTATCATATGCCTTGTTCATGTCCAACTTTAGTAACATTCTTGCATTTCCACTCTTATCAATGAAATGAATTACCTCATGAATGGTAATGTTTCCATCTAAAATTTCATGCCCCTTTATAAAACCTCCTTTTTGGGAATCAATAATAAATGGTAATAAATTTTTTAATCTGTTGGCAAGGACTTTTGAAATAAATTTGTAAAGAAAGGAGCAAATACTTATCGATTGAAAATCAGAAAAAGACTTGGCTCTAGCTACTTTTGGTATTAAAACTAGAAATGTTGAGTTGACATCTCTTGGCATAAACTGCTTTTTTTGGAAATTCATTACTTCTTGAGTGATCCCCTCCAAAAATATACCAAAGATTATGGAAAATAACAACTAGAAAACCATCAGGTCCTGGGGCCTTGTATCCAAACATGCCAAACACAAATTTTCAAAATTTCTCTTCCTTGAAGGGGTTGAGCAAGTAATTATTTAATTGGTTTATAACCAGGCACAAAATATTCTGAAATATTGAATTTGAAGTAGCCTCATTTATAGGATCTTCCCACCCATGAGGTTGAAAAAGAAATTAATATCCTCCTCTCTGATTTGTATGGGATCAAAATTTATTGATCCACCAGGTTTAACCACTTCTTTAATTTTATTATAAATCCTGTGTCTTTTTTTTTTTTAAATAAAGGGGTAAAAATTTATTGATAAAAAGTCTGGATTATAGAGTACAACTGAGCTTCCAACCAGGACTCAAATAAACAACCAAATAGGCTAACACCACTAGACTAGAATGACACCCATAAAAGGCAAAAAGAACAAACCACATTAAGTCTGTACATCCTTGTGGATCAACTCCCATAGGCGTTGAGAGTCCCTAGATGGGAGACTCTCCCAATTATCGATACTCCAAGGATCCAATAGCTCAGAAGCCCTTTTTGCCAAGTAATCAATAACCACATTCCATTCCCTTGGAATGTGCACAAAGGATATAAATTTGAACTCTTCACTCATTCTGAGAATATAAATAGCTACAAAGACCAACTGCCAATTAACTTCCTCCACCCTTTTACTATTTAAAATATTAACCATAATTTGAGAGTCAGACTCACAGATAATTCTATGCCAGCCAAGAGAAAACCCCCTCCACAAGGCCTCAAGAATTGCAAGAGCTTCCATAAAATTGTTGGAGTGAACACCTTTATAAATGGAAAAGAAAAAGCTGACACCACCAGTAGAATCTCTCCCAATACCGCCAATGCCAGCATGTCTAGGTTTACCCCTAGACGATCCATCAGTATTCATTTTTAAAACTCCTCTAGGGGGTGGTCTCCACCTATCATCTCTCCTAACCTTCTTGTCGAGCTGAGAAACCCTACTAGGGTTAGAAGAGTTCACACCATCCCCAAAGAGACCAAGGGCTTGTTGTACCTTCTTCTCCCTAAAATACAAAAGAGGGTCCACATCACATTTGCTATGGATGGTTTCCTAAACCATATATAGGATCCTTTGCCAGATCTATTGAAAAACCAAATAACTGCCCTGAAATATGCATCGATTCTATTCGAGCCAAATTTTCTAGATGATGCAAGAAGGGCCCAAATTCCAAGCCACTCGAAGGAAGGGGGCCTTGGTCGGAGGTCTGCCTAGACTACTCCAAAACTCCACCAGGGATAGCACATGAAAACATGGATGGTTCCAGGCACTCCACCAACGGTGCCAAATGTCTTTGGCAAAGGAGCATTAGAAAAATAAATGAGAAGAGTCATCCTCATTCTTACTACAAAGGACACAAAAAGAGGGACCCTGAAATACCCTCTTCCTCACATTATCCCAAGTGAGGCATTTATTATGAGCTACCAACCAGAGAAAGAAGTTACATTTTGGCCAGGCAAATTTGTTCCACACCTTTTTCCACCAAGTGATAGGAAGACTCCCATACTTTTGCTTATCAAGAACCTAATAACCATAGGCTACCGAGTAGGTTCCCTTAGGATCAGGGTTCCAAGATAGAATATATTTACCCCTCAATGAAGAACAAATACTTCCCATAAGAATAAGAGCAAGCACCTCTTTGTACTTAGCCAGTCCCCCTTGGGGCCATTCTTGTGGATCTTTCCACCTGCACATCTACATATTTCCAAAATACTAGATTTTTTTAAATTCCTCCACACGAGACCAACCTACTTACAAGAAAAAAATGCTTAGGGAATGTAACATAGGATATTGATTCAAGATATGAGGGTGGCCATCCCAAGAATCCTCCCAAAAAAAAGCATTTGATCCCTGATTACAAATCCAGAACAACCCTGCTTGATTAAATTAGCTCCTCTTTTTAGAGTGTCCCAGATAATCGAACCTTTCCCAACTAAGTTGATTCTAGGGATATCAACCTCGGAAATACCTCTCAAGTATTTATAAGATAATATTTTAGCCCAAATATGATCTTGAGAGGTACACCATCTCCAATAAAGTTTTGTAGCCAAATCCTACCCAAAAGGAGTTATCTATTGCAACCCAAGCCCTTCCTCTTGCACCGGCCTACTTATAGAATCCCACCTAACCAAACTCTGTTTAGATTGATCAAGTTTTCCAGACCATAAAAACTATATTGACAAGGTATCCATGTCCTTGATGAACTGAGAGGGAGCTATTTGTACAAAAAATCTATAAATGGGTAAATCTTGAACAATAGATTTTAAAAGCAACACTCTACTTGCAGTGGATAGCCATCTGAAAGTCCAGTGATTTACCTTACTTATAAACTTATCAAGCATAGACTTCCAAGAAGATATAGGTAGAGGATGAGATGAAATTGGAATACCATGATAAATGAAGGGGGGAGTCCCAACCTAGAATCTTAGAATACATGCAATCCTGGATTGAATAAGAGGAGGGGTATTGAAGAAGAAAATAGAAGACTTGTCCTCATTAATCAACTGTACAGAAGCACCAATATATATGTCGAGAGACTGTCTAATATTTCCAGTTTCTATGATAGTGGCAACTCCCAACAAAGCAATATCATAAACAAATTGAAGGTGGGAAAGAGGTGGCAAACTACTATCCCACTTCCACCCTTGAATGAGACCCTGCATGACTTGATACTTGAGCAATATTCCCAAACCTTCCGCCATAATGATAAACAAATAAGGAGATAAAGGATATCCTTGCCTCAATCCCCTTGAGGCCTCAAATAGCTCTGATGGCTCATTATTAACAAGAACAAAGAATGAGGAAGAAGAAATACATCTCATCACCCATCTAATCCATTCCTCCTCAAATCCAAAATAAGCAATAAATTTCTGAAGAAAGGACCATCTGACTCGATCATAGGCTTTTTCCATGTACAACTTAATGAACATAGTTTTATCCTTAGAAGTTTCCATAGAGCGAATAGCTACTATAGCAATAAAAATGCCATCCAAGATTTGTCAGCCAACAACAAACCCTCCTTGCTCCTCAGATATGATTTTGCTCAATCATATCTTTAGCCTCTCAGTAATAATTTTTGTGATGATCTTATACACAATATTGTAGAGAGCAATAGGCCTGAACATATCCAAGGAATTTCTCCCTCTTTTTTGGGTGTAAGCACCACAAAGGTAGAATTTAGGGCCCTTACCATTTGTTTGTTCTTTTAAGACTCGTGGACCACCTCCAAAATATCAAATTTGATTAAATCTCAAAAATCCTGATAAAAATCAATCGAGAATCCATATGGGCCTAGGGATTTTCCTTTTTCATCTTGAATACAACATTTTCCAACTCCTCAAGGGAAATTAGACCCATCAAGTGCTCATTCATCTCTCTAGAAACAATCACTGGAATACAGTTTAGAATAATATTTTCATTCTCATCATTTGATAGGGAGTCCTCCTTGAAGAGAGAGGAAAAATACCTCTTAGTCTCTTCTGAAATATCCCTAAAAGAAGAGAGTAGGGCACCTTGAGAATTCACAAGAGAGGTAATAAGGTTACCATTACGACGAGCCTTAACTGAGCTATAAAAGAATGCTATGTTCCTATCCCCTTCCTGAAGCCAATATACTCGAGATTTTTGTTTCCAAAATATTTCTTCCCTCAGTTCCCATTCAACAAGGCCTTTCATAGCCTCAGATTCCTTAACAAGAAGCTCCTTCATGAATCCCTGATCTCTAATCTTCCTTGAAGCTTCTTCCATACTCCTAAGAGTTGCCAACTTAGCCAAGGAAAGGTTCCTAAAATTTAGTCTATTCCATCTCTTCAATTTATGTTTTACAAATTGTAGTCACTTCATAAAGGAATACATAGCGGTGCCATGAGGAGGTTTGCTAGTGGTCCACCAGCCTCATATGAAATCATGAAGCTTAGGATCACAAAGCCACATAAGTTGAAACTTAAATGAGGGATTATTTTTTAGCCCTAACTCCAAAGCAAAGAGTTTTATAGGCCAATGATCAGATCCCATACCCTCCAAAATAACAGAACTAGCACTTCTGTTATTACCCATCCAATAACTAGATATCAAAATCCTATCCAGTCTCTCTGAGATGGAAGCTTCCCCACACCTCCTATTGTGCCAAGTAAAGATCCCATTATCTAGCTTAATTTAAACCAATTTTAGGGCCTGTATATGAGCACTGAAGACAGAAGAAAAAGGCTCGAGATGGTCCACCCCACCACGTTTCTCCTCCATACAAGTGATAGAGTTGAAGTCTCCAGCCAAAATCCATGGGTACAAGGGAACCAAACTTCTCACAAAGAAAATGTGCTCTCACAAATTCACTTTACCATTGTAATCAATAGGAGCATACACATTTATAAGTAGGATGGTTTCACCAGATTCATTATCATGCCTGACCGTCAAAATAGACCATCTACTGGAAATACAAGTAAGAGGGGAAATCTTAACCAGATCCCATAAACAAGCGATGCCACCAACATATCCACATGCACCAATACACTGGCATTGCCCCCTTATCCACAACTTGGGAGCAATATTGAACATACTATTAATAGCCAATTTAGTCTCCCGAATAAACACCACATCCAAAGAATGCACATGAACCAAATCATGAACTTATTTTTGTTGAGGGATGCTGTTTAACCCCCTTACATTCCATGATAGGATAATCATTTTTGGGGGTTATAAAATGGGAGTCCAATGTTCTCACCAATCCTGACTCCACCAAATTCTCCCCCATTAAATTAATTTTATCCTGGTCTTTCTTTCGACCCACCTTCATATTCTTATCCGAAAAACTTTTTTAATTATTTTCTGCTGCAATCCCAACACCATAGGAGTTTTGCACTCCAAGGATGACTGCATTAGTGCTTGAGTTGGAGAGGGCATAACTAAATCTGTACCACTTTCCAAAATAGTTTCCCTTATAGGGCTAGACCCATCCATGTCCCCTATACTCAGATCCAAAGACCCTTGTTCTTCATTTAAACCCCCCAGATATGATTCCTTAAGTTCCCCCTCAAGAAAAGACATCTGATTTGGTCTTGTTATATTTGCATCAGGTAGTGACATTTCAGGTATATCCATGCACTGATCAAGATCATCTAATATTTCAAAACGGTTGAGTAGAGCATCTGGTTGGCTATCCTTAAGGTCTTTGTTTGCCCTTTGTCCTCTGTTTCAGGATTTTACTAGACAAAACCTTCCTTATATTGTTCCACTTCCTTTATCGGGGCTTTTTATTTATCCAAACTTTGTCTATATCGAGAGGGACCAAGATTTGAAGCCACAGAAAAAACAAACTTAGGGCATTTTCTTTGCAGGTGGCCATATTCACGACAAATCCGAAAACAAAATGGAAGATATTCATAGTCAATATTTTGAACCCATGTAGTTGATACAGTAGAATCTAGAAGAGGATTATTTAAGTCAATTTCAACACAAATACGAGCAAAAAATATTACCTTTTTATCCATTTTCTGTTGTGACAGTCCAACCGACTTCCCAAGTAGAAGGGCAATCTTATGTAAGATATCAGTTCTCCAGAATTCCAATGGGAGCCATGATAGCCACACCCATACTGGAACCCACAATGGTTGATCCTCTGATGGGTTGAAACCCATATGCCAGGGTTTAAGAAATAGTCCCACTTGGTTATAGAAATAATGACCCCCTTCAAATGCTTTGTTACGATATGCAATACAAGAGAAAACCACCATAAAATAGTTGTTCACACTTAGCATCACCTTCACATCGCCTTCAGGATTCCAAGTCTTCTTGAACCAAGCCTCCAAAAAGGGGAGAAAAATTTAGATGCCCAAAAATTTACCAATAAGGGCATGTTTGGTTATATACTCCACATCTTATACCACCGAGTCTGGTTGAACCACTAGAACTGGCCTGGCTTCACATCATTCCAAACATCCATTGTTATTTAACAAGTGATTCTTGACATGCACTGGAAAATCCTATTCCTTCCAGTCATTTTCAGATGAAAAAACATCACGAGCATGCACTCTCTGTGTCGGACCCGATGCCATCATGACATTCCTCCAATTTTTTAGACCTCCTCCGAAAGCTGCTACCATCCCCGCAGAGCATTTTTTCTTCATCAAACCCTAGCAGAGTATTTTTTCCTCATGGAGATATTATAAATCTTGTGTCTTAAGGTAGAGACATGAATTGTTTTTTATTCCTATAACCTTCCTTTAACCAGGCAACTCTAGATTTTTACCTCCAAAAAGTTTCCTCACAAGCTAAAACATTGTGGAATTCGCACAAAAGCTCATTTTATTTTGCTTTCAAATCACAAGATATATTTTTAGAAAAAAGGGTTGACTCTAAATAATTTTTCTATTTTTTCAACTCTATATTTTTCTTCTGAATATCACCAAAAACCTCCCTATTCCACACCTTAATATTTTTCATTATAAACCTTAGCTTTTTTGCCACTTGGGTTAACTTACTTCCAAAAAAATCATGTTGCCACCAATACTCAATCCTATTTTCCAAATCCTCATGTTGGAGCCACATATTCTTAAAATGAAAAGGGCTCTTGAAGGTTCCTTTTTGGACCTCTGACTCCTAAACTATCTGATTATGATCATATCCTATCTTCGAATGGGTTTTTAGGGTTGAATCCCAAAAAATGAGAAGACTCTCTTGTGACAAAAAAAAATGATCCAAAAAAATTTGAATTAATTGGTATCCTAGTCATCTATTATTCCAAGTATAATTTGCTCTTCGAAGCTCTATATCTAGAAGTTCATTCTCATTTACAAAATTTGTAAAATCTATCATACCTTCAGTAATGGATTGAATCCCTCCCTTTTTATCTAAAGGGTAAATGAGAGAGTTAAAGTCCCCTACCAAACCCATGGATGGTCCATTAATGCATTCTTTAATTGGCGTAGATCCTTCCATAACTTTTTTCTTCCTATAATTGAATTTGGAGCATAAACATTAGTAACTATCCATTATTGATTTTTCTCATCAAAAATTGGATAGTCATGAATCTCTGGTTCAAAATATCAATCTTCCTTCAAATCTATTATTATTCTACATACTTAAAAGACCTCCTGAGGTACCTACAAATGGGCCTACCACAAAACAAACCCCTCTCCATAGTCTTTATTTGATAAGTTCAGCTTGAGGTTCATCAAGTTTTGTTTCTTGTAACAACATGATATCCAGATTAGATTCTCTTCTCAATGCTTGGACTACTCTATGCTTAGAGGAGTCATTGAGAACCCTCACATTCCAAGAAACTATCTTCATTTTTTGGGTTTGGACTGCTGCTTTTTCCTGCACCCCAATCCAATATAGACTAGGTACCATTCACAATCTCAATAGTTTTTCTTTTTCTTAGATTTTATGATTATTAGGTCTACCAATTTTTGGATAAATTTCCACATATACCCCTCCTTTTTTTTTGTTTTATAGTGATTCTCATTGGAGTAGCTGAAACCTTTCATTTTTTCCTCATTATCAGGTAAAATTACTTTATTTTATTTTAAAATAAAATTCTCCCGATTGGTTCCTACATTAACATCCCATTGAGTTTCTAGCATTGCCTTCACTTCGAGGAATTCATCATTTGTTTCTACCAATTCTTCTATGTTCTCACTTAGAAATTAAAATGAAAATTAAAAAAAAATTCTATTCTTAGGATTACTAGATTTTGGAATTGGGGATTTTACCTGGTCCAAATTTTTGAGTGAATCTTCTTCCTCTTGTTCATTAATCTCATTTTGGCTTTGTTGGAGATTTGCTGGATACTCTTCCATTATTTGCCCTTCTTCCAATATGTCATGCTGTATTGGAACTTCCTTATGTTTTTCTTCCCTCTTATCATCCTTAGTTCGTTCATTTTTGTGTTGTTTAGAACTTTTTCCTCCATTTTGATTTTTGTGCCAAATCATTTTATTATGGGTCACTTGTTTTCTAAACAAACATACACTAGCCCTGTGCCCTAGTTTTTTTATAGATATTGCATTTAGCTGGTACATTCTCATATTCAATTCTTGATAGATCCATTAGTAGCTAAGGTAACCGCATGGTTAGGCCCTCACACTTCAAGCTAGGGGATTCAAGGACTCACTAGGAGTGCTTTTAGGAATCACTCCAAGTTTGGGTGGATTTTATGTGTTAAATAAAAGACACCTAAGTTTCATCTCAAAAAGGAATAAAACTACAATAATTAAAATATTATAAAATAATGCAAGAAATTAAGAATGCAGACAAACAAGAAGAAGTGGAAACACACAAACAATAAGGTAAACTACGTGATTTTTTATTTTCTAAAAACTATGCTTATTTTCAAAATGAGATTAAAATTAAATTTCTTTTAATTTATTATTTATAGAAAAATAGGAAGAAGCAGAAACACACAATAAAACATAGAAAATAGCCTAAAATATTAAAATGCACTTATCTTTTCTAGGCACCCCAAAACCTATAACCATGAATCTAATTTATTGCCTTGAAAACCACAACTATGAATCCAAGTGAACCTACAAACAAAGACAACAAACTTGAAAATAATATTGTTAGTGTTTGGGGGCATTCTTAGGCCACTATGAAGACAAGGCTTATAGGCATGGAAATCAAGTCCCCTTGGTCCTTTTAAATAACCATAAAATTTATTGATCTTTTGGGAGCCGATGAAAGCATAAATAGGGAAAATACAGAGAAGGGTTCACAAAAGATAGAAATCGTGAAGATAAATACAAAAAGTAAGAAGAAGACAATAGAGAGAAGAAATATCAACACCCAAGTTTATGAGAGATACAAATCCAACATGAGCTTCAACAAAGTGTGCTTAAAAATATTACAATAAGAGCAAAGACCTAAATCAAGCAGAACTAATCTAAACCATGATTTATCTAAAGCTCTGATATCAAATATGATGTGGATAAAATAAGTTAGTGGTTTTTCATTAACAAATATGATTAAATAAGCACAACCAACAAACAAGACTAATTTTATCTAAGAAGATAAACTCACTAACAACCTAGCCATTCATCAACCATATCATGTTGGAGTAATCTAAAAAACATAAGCTATCAAGATTCTTAGCTAACAATAAACTAACAAACATGAGTTAGCAATAATTTAAGCTAACAAGCATAAGTTGTAAAAAGATTCATGTGGATACCCATACCTCCTTGGGTCTTACCCGAAAGTGGCACCCCTTTTGGGATGTTTTCCACAAAAAAGAAGAAGTAAGAAGCTTGATGTAATACATAAGATACAAGGAAATAAAAATAATAAGTTTAACTAAAATAAATAGAGGCCTACAAAGCTATCCTAAGTAATACATCATGTGTGGTCCTCATAAACCTATAAAAATAGCCCTTGGGGTAACCATATGGCATCAAGTTTTCATGCACCAAAAATCTATCAAAATTTCCTTACAACCACTATTTCAAAATTTATAGTTGGGTTTACTTGAATTTGGTGAGCTACCAAGGGGTAAAAAAAGAGAAGCATAGGTGTAAGGTTATATATTTTTATTTCTTCTATTGTTTTTTTGAGCGTAATATTTGGTTCATTTTGTGTTATTATTCCCTTTATAGTTGCATTGATAAAATTATTATGTTGTTAGTTGACCCTAATAATTTTAATCTCACTACTATCATTGATTGTTGTGCTTCTTGGATTTCATATCTGTATTTGAGCTAATATATATTTTAGTGTTTAACCTCATTTATATAGTATTTCCTAGCGTTTAATAGACTACCCAGATTCTTAAATACATTTTACATCTATATTCAATTATACCTCTTATATTTTTGCTCTTTGTTCACTTATTTTTACTTGCAAAAGTGAAAACATTGTTGGATTGCTTACAAGCAATATTTTTGCCACTTGTGCTTTTTCTTTGCACCTTTATTGTGTGTTAAACTCTATGTCCTCCTAGATAAATTTTCACATATACATGTCACTACATATCTAAAATATTGCATTTTGTTCACTCATTTCTTGCACAAAAGTGAAAACATTGCTTTCCTGCTTAGAGGTATTGTTTTCTTCACTTATATGTTTAGCATAGATTTCTAGGTTTTTTTTTCAAATTTTATTTGAACCCAAGGATCTAACTAGTGAAAAAAAATAGTTTTCTATCTTCTCCAAGCCAAGCCAACCCCTTTGCACTAATATTTGTTGTCAATTGCTAATATTTTATAGGTTTTTATGAAAATGCTAGTGGTCTTGTGGGTAATTTATGGGGGACCGAAAATTGCACCTTCTCAAATCCAACTTTTCATTCAATATTCTGGAAAAACTTCCAGTAACAGCCCGCAGGCTTTACAACAGCTAGCGCTCGGCTTAGCTTTCAACTACTACACTCTGCGTGCAATCTCTAATCCACCCCTAGTCTATTACAAAAATTGGGTTTTTATAGAGGCCCCGACCCTCTGAAACATCTACCACGAAAATCGGAGCACCAACCCGATTTATGGCTCCACTCCGCATGGCTCCTATCATCACCACTTCCTGTAAGATCACTCTGACTGTCGCTCCATGTCAGATTATCCTGCGTGACCCATCCTCTTTATTTCCTGCGCTTCTGGGTAATCGTCGGCTTTTACTGCACCCTGGGTGCCACGTGTCGTCCTCGTTCTGCAACCGCCGCCTGACCTCTGTCATCTTCTTCCTTCGGATGCATTGTAGTAGGGGTTGCGATATCGTGACATATTCCTCTCCCTGCCCCTCCTCTTTTTTGGTCGTGATATCATGACATGTCGCGATATCGTGACATTTCTCTCCCTCGTTGCCTTTCTCGCCTTTGGGTCATGATATCGCAACATGTCGCAATATCATGACGGTTTCCTTCCTCGCCTTCGCTTCTCTGCTTCGATCATGATTTTATGACATGTCACGAAATCGTGACAAACCCTTTGGCATCTACTTTCCTCCTGCTGGTGGTCGCGATTTCGTGACATGTCACGAAATCGTGACACTCTCGTTAGCGTCTTCCCCTGTCTGCTCTTTTGTCATAATTTCACGACGGTCACGATTTCGTGACATGTCATGAAATCGCGACATCTCCCACTGCTCTGCCCTGAATGCTTTCTTTTGTCACGATTTCGTGACATGTCATGAAATTGTGACATTTCCAACTGTTCCCCCCGACTACCTGCTCCCTGTCGTGATTTTACGACAGTCACGATTTCGTGACACATCACAAAATCGTGCCTCTTTCCAACTGTCTTCTCCCAGCTGCACTTTCATCGTGATTTCATGACATGTCATGAAATCGCGACATTCCCAACTGCTTTCTCCCCTCGCCCGCTTCTTGTCGTGATTTCGCGACATGTCGCAAAATCATGACATTTTCGGCTCGCACCTTCTCTCTCTCCTCATCGCGTCGCGATATTGCAACACTTTTTCTATCACGATATCACAACAAATTTTTCTCCTCGCGCTCCTCTCCTTTTTTTGTCATGATTTCATGACATGTCATGAAAGACGCTAACGAGAGTGTCGCGATTTCATGACATGTCACGAAATCGTGACTATCACGAAATTGCGACCACCAGTAGGAGGAAAGTAGATGCCAAAGGGTTTGTCACGATTTTGTGACACGTCACGAAATCGTGATCGAAGTAGAGAAGTGGAGGCGAGGAAGGAAACCGTCATGATATCATGACATGTCATGATATCGTGACCCAAAGGCAAGAAAGGCAATGAGGGAGAGAAATTTCATGATATTGCGACATGTCACGATATCGTGACTGAAAAAGAGGAGGGGCAAGGAAAGGAAGATGTCATGATATTGTGACATGTCGTGATATTGTGACCCCTGCTACAGTGCAACTGGAGGAAGAAGACGACAAAGGTCAGGTGGCAGTTGTAGAACGAGGACGACACGTGGCACCCAGGGTGCAGTAAAAGTGGGCAATTACCTAGAAGTGCGAGAAACGAAGAGGATGGGTCACGTAGGATAATCTGATAGGGAGGGGTGGTTAGAGTGAACTGATAAGAAGTGGCGATGACAGGGGTCGTGCGGAGTGGAGCCATAAATTGGGTTTGTGCTCTGATTTTCATGGCAGATGTTCCAGAGGGTCGGGGCCTCTATAAAAACCCAGTTTTTGTAATAGATTAGGAGTGGATTAGAGATTACACGTAGAGTGTAGTAGTTGAAAGCCAAGCCGAGCGCTAGTTCTTGTAAAGCCTACGAGCTATTACTGGAAGTTTTTCCAAAATATTGAATGAAAAGTTGGATTTGAGAAGGTGCAATTTCTCTTCCCCCATCAATGGTATCAGAGCTAGAAGATTTTGAGTGTGCAGCAGATTCGCCGAACGTGAGGCAGTTTGCGCTAGGATCTGTGGTAGGGTTTTGAGAGAGAGGAGTGAGTTTAGGATCCCTGAGCGTGTGAGCAGAGTGCCAAAAGTGAGGCAGCTACACCAGGATCGGTTGAGCTTTGTGAGTAAAGCGAAGAAAAATGCCTCCACAAAGAAGCCATGGCGGTGAGGAAGGTATGATGACAATGGAAGAGTTTGAGGCGTTGCAGAGGCAATTTAAAGCCCTACAAGAGGAGTGGCTCAGAATAAAATTGCAGAGGCAAGAGGAGCGACGCAGAAAGCGTGAGGATAAACAGAAGTTAAAGCCATTGAAGGCTGCAGACAAGGAGGAGCACAGTCGTGCCAGAATCTATCTGGTAGAAGACAAAACTTTATTTGGCCAGGAGACGGAGTTGAAGCAGGCTGTAGATGAAGTGTGCAATAGTGGAAAAATTTGTTTAGAGGAAGGCAGAAGTTGTTTGGGCCAGGAGAAGGGGTTGGAACAGGTTGCAAAGGTAGATGAATGTCTGGAGGTGCTGCAGAAGGCAGTAACCAGATAGTGCAAAAGTGAAGATCACTTCTCCACCAACCCCGGGTGTCTGATGCAGGAGCATCCAGTGGCATCTGATGCAGAGGCATCTAGTTGCAGGAGAGCCACTTTAGAAAAGTTGGCTAAGGAGGAAAAACATCGTGATTTTGTGACGTGTCATGAAATCATGATAGAAAAAGGAGAGGAGGGCGAGGAGGAAAATCTATCATGATATTACGACAAAAAAAGTGTTGCGATATCACGACACGACGAGGAGAGAGAGAAGGTGCGAGCCGAAAATGTCATGATTTTGTGACATGTCACAAAATCGCGACAAGAAGCGGGCAAGGGGAGAAAGCAGTTGGGAATGTCATGATTTCGTGACATGTCACGAAATCATGATGAAAGTGCAACTAGGAGAAGACAGTTGGAAAGAGGCATGATTTCATGACGTGTCACGAAATCACGACTGTCACGAAATCACGACAGGGAGCAGGCAGCCAGGGGGAACAGTTGGAAATGTCACGAATTGGTGACATGTCACAAAATCACGATAGTCATGAAATCATAACAAAAGAAAGCAGCTGGAGCAGAGCAGTGGGAGATGTCACAATTTTTGTGACATATCATGAAATCACGATCATCGTGAAATCGCGATCGTCGTGAAATCGTGACAAAAGAGTAGACAGGGGAAGACGCTAATGAGAGTGTCACGATTTCACGACATGTCATGAAATTACAACTGTCATGAAATCGTGACCACCAGCAAGAGGAAAGTAGATGCCAAAGGGTTTGTCATGATTTTGTGACATGTCACGAAATCGTGACTGAAGCAGAGAAGCAGAGGCGAGGAAGGAAACCGTTGCGATATCGTGACCCAAAGGCGAGAAAGGCAACGAGGGAGAGAAATGTCATGATATGGTGACATGTCATGATATCATGACTGGAAAAGAGAAGGAGGGGTAGGGAAAGGAAGATGTCACGATATCACGACATGTCATGATATCACGACCCCTGCTACAATGCAGTCGAAAGAAGAAGATGACAGAGGTCAGGCCACGGTTGCAGAACGAGGACGACACGTGGCACCCAGGGTGTAGTAAAAGCGAGCGATTACCTAGAAGCATGGGAAATGAAGAGGATGGGTCATGCAAGATAATATGACAGGGAGCAGCAGTCAGAGTGATCTGACAGGAAGCGGCGATGATAGGGGCCATGTGGAGTGGAGCCATAAATAGGGTTGGTGCTTTGATTTTTGTGGCAGATGTTCCAGAGGGTCGGGGCCTCTATAAAAACCCAATTTCTGTAATAGAATAGGAGTGGATTAGAGATTGCATGTTGAGTGTAGTAGTTGAAAACCAAGCCGAGCGCTGGTTCTTGTAAAGCCTATGGGCTGTTACTGGAATTTTTTCTAGAATATTGAATGAAAAGTTGGATTTGAGAAGGTGCAATTTCCCGTCCCCCATTAGTAATGAATTCACCTACAATAAATTTGTATCAAGGTAGTGAATTTGCATCTACAAAAAAAACAATATGCCTTTATTGTAGAACCTATAATTTCTATTTGAGTAGACTAAATTTGGGGGGAAACAATGAATTTATTTAGTGGTGAAACAATAACCTAATATCACCCCAATGGGTTTGGGTTAGTAGTTCATATCTAGTAGGGCTCTGATAATGAAATTAAATCCAAGAATCTACATAAACAAAAAAGAAACATGAAATAACTCAACCAAAATTCCACAATGGGCATCAAACCCCACAAGATGAGCCAACCACCCCCAACCAGAGCAACAAAGTAACCAGATAATAGTGCCATTAAAAGGGCAAAAAACCAGGTTCCTCTACAACAAAACAATAGCCCAAGGTCACCCCAATGGGTTTGGATCAATAGGACATCTTCAGTCGACCACCACCAATAATAGAAATAAATAAGGAATCTACCCAAACCCTTAAGAAACATAAAGTAAACCAAGAAATATCCCTTATAAAGCAACAACCCTGGGAATAGAGCCACCCCACCAACGTAAAGCAGAGAGAAAAAATCCCACCACTACCAACAATGCAGGATAACCACTATTTGGGTCTTGATAGCGCAAATTGATCAAAGGGCGCAACCAATGACATAGTATAAAGGGCTAAAACTAGTAGAAAAGAGTGGTAGGCCTCCCACTCAGAGGGTTTCAAATAGAAGGAGCATGAGGCCTTCACTTTTTTTTGTCATATATTAGGTTTATTATTTTTATTATATTACATTAATAAGAAAAAAAAAGGTAATTTAGCATAGTTTAAATAAATAACATTTTAATTTTTGTCCTAGGCATCAAATCAAAAGTGCATGTAGTTGTATTAGGCTAATATTTATTTGTGGCATTCCATCCTTAGACCATAACCTCTAAAAGATTTTTTTTTAAACTTTTGTATCATAAAAATTAAAGCCTCATATAATCTAAAATTTATTTTAATGCATATTTGTTTGTTTTCATCTCTTTTTAATTAGAAATTAAAGTTTCTTAAAATATTAGGAGAAATTTTTTTACCCTCCTTACAAAGTAAAGTAAGTGTTTGTCAAATAAATCCACAAAATATTATTAAGATCTCATATTACGTAATGAAGGTGAGAGAAATTAAAACCCCTTGAATCCCCTCTTTTATATATATTAAATGTGGTGTCAATGCCACTATTTTACAGTGGACATCATCTAATATTAGAATAAGAGTCACATTTATCCTCTATAAACAACAAGGAGGTGTTAACTCTTATGCTTTTTATTTATTTAAAAGGCATGCAAATTCACATTTTATTGAAATATTTTAGCTATTAAAAGAATTCTCCTAGCAAGGTTATGGATAGTGGCTATTTATCACCAAATTGGCTAAAGTTAGAATTTTTAAAATTTGGAATTGGCTAATATTTGGGACCCTTGACTAGGGACCATTAACCAAACATTCTAGGTGCAATTTATTTTTGGGTCAATTTGCCCCAATTTTATAATAATTTGACCATTTTAATTTTAAATGTCCAACATTACCCTTAATAATAGCAAACCTTCTACATGTGTTTGGACAGTATTCGCTTGGATTTTGAAAATGATTCACCAAATTTTTATAAGCACATTTTGGAGCCAACCCCTTACGCATAACCCTATATCCTAGCAACTTCAGGCAAAAATTTGTCAATCTTCTAGCCACTTCAATCAAACATTATCCAGTCAAAAAATTGTTCTATTTATTGAAGTGCCAAATTGTACTTCTTAACACATCAAAATCTTTATGCGTTGGAGTGCTGAATTCCAATGCTCAATACTTAAAATCTTTAAAGAATAGCTTATGACCAAATAATATTTGTGTTTAAAAAAATGGATATTTGATAATGGTGTAGCTCAAACGAATGAGGACCAACTATATATATACCTATATAGGGTCATAATGTGATGTTAAGAATAGTGTCCAATTTGTATAAAATAAATAAATAGTGTTCACTTTATTTTTTATTTTTTGGTTAGATAGGAGAGTTGGTCACAACAACACTATTTTTAGTAACTGACAAGCATAGGGTTTAAAACAAGGGGCTTCTTCCACCAAACCTATACCAAACGTATTTCACATCATTATTTTTTTATCATGTATTATTAGTTGAAAAGGTTATCATTAGTTAGAAGATTATTTTAATATTTTTTTGCATGTAACGATCTCCTAAATCGGGAGTATTAATATTCCAGTTTGTAACCTTAAAAATGTATTAGACAGTCTCTTTCCTCAATGAATAAATCAAGTTTTTTACCATCATTGGTATCACAACAATGCAATATAATTATGCTCTAAACCTGTAGTGTTACGTTGATCTAATTTATCGAAAATGATTCCTTGATCCAAGCCACCATCAAGAGTGTGAGTCTTACAAGGGATAACCATTGTTATTTGAAAATAAGACCTTCCACCATGAAGTGTTTGATGTTTGATAAGGGATAATCATCATTACTCTATGACAAGCCCTTCTAATTGTTTGATGTGTGTAGGTCTAATTGTTTGTAGGTTCAATTCATGGGAAATATATCCATTGATAATCAAAGCCTATGCAACCACAAATTTGAATTTGGTATTGCACATAATCTTGTTTGTGAGAGTTATATCTTCCTATCTCGTAGTCAAATTCAAAATATTCTTCCACCATCACGTAGATCATTTTGATTACTATAAAAATAAGTGATCATATGCCAAATTTTGAGCAGTATTGAAAAAGTTATGACTATTTGAAGTTGGCTATCAAAGTTATATTCTTTTTTGTGAAAAAAAATTATCAACAATGTCTAAAGTGTAGACCAATTGGTTTGACCAAACCCCGTAAGGGGGGTGGAGGTCCAAGGTTCAAATCTTAGGCCTCATCGAATTGAATGCTTGTCCCTTTTCGGGTGCTTTTAGTGGTGTAAAAGGTTTAAAATTATTGTGGCATGGTGGTTATAGGGGCGAAATACATGAAGAACTATGTGTTAAATTTTAGAGCAGACAACGTAAAATACTGTGGTGGCCATAAAAACTAGACAACCTGCCCAAATTCAAAAAAAAATTATCAATAAAGAGAAAATGCATATCTCTCAATCCAAATATAGACTATGTGCTATTTTTCATCCTTGCACATATGACCACTTCTAAAGTGTTTCTCATAAATTCTTAGCTCTTTAAAAGACCCAAATTTAGAGCATGGAAGACAAATATGTAAACTATCTTGATAGTGAAGAAACTATAGATGTAAAGGTATGGACCAAGCAAAGAAGTATGATGAAGCAGATCAATGAGCACTAATGCTAATCACATTTGCTGCAACTGATGAGATCCAACCACACATTTATGATGCATAAAATTCTAGTCAAGCATGATAAGCTCTTATGACAATTTATAAAGGAAATAATTAATCCATTATTCTTAACCTTAAATCCCAATTTTACACATTATGAGTGGGATATTGAGAGAGTATGGAGAAATTTATTTGCAGAGTGGAATACCTAAAGGATAAAAAAAATATTATGAGTAAAAAATGGATGACAAGCTCTTGAAGAACACAAGCTTATACTAAGAGGGGGTGAAAAGTATAAGATAAAACTTTTTACTTTTCAATCCAAATGATAGAAGCAATAATATCAATTGCAATAATGAAACAATGCACAAATCACCACACACATAAGAGACACATATTTAACGTGGTTCACCTAATGTGGGCTACATCCATGGAGAAATATTGCTCTATAAATTTCTCAAAAAATTTTGTGGGCACCAACCCATAGGAGACACCAATCCCCTATTACAATGTTCGTGGACACCAATCCATAGGAGATACCAATCCCCTCTCAAGTTCATGGACACCACTCCACAGGAGACACCAATCCCCTCTGCTCTAGTTTTGTGGACACCACTCCACTTTGTTCTAGTTTTGTGGACACCACTCCACAGGAGACACCAATCCCCTCTGCTCTGGTTATGTGGACACCACTCCACTCTATTCTAGTTTTATGGATACCACTCCATAGGAGACACCAATCCCATCTACTCTGGTTCTGTGGACACCACTCCACTTTGTTCTGGTTTTATGGACACCACTCCATAGGAGACACCAATCCCCTCTACTCTGGTTCTGTGGAAACCACTCCACTTTGTTCTAGTTTTATGGACACCACTCCATAGGAGACACCAATCCCATCTACTCTAGTTCTGTAGACACCACTCCACTATGTTCTAGTTTTGTGGACACCACTCCACAAGAGACACCAATCCCCTCTATTTAAGTCTTATCTAAAATATGCACATAAATCCTCATCAAATTTACTCTCAAATTTACTCATACATCATGCTCCAAATTTGCTCACAAAACCTCTCAAATTTTCTCACAAAACCTGCTCACAAAAGTGCTCAACACTACTCCAAAACTTGCTCACAAATATGCTCAAAAATCTGATCCAAAACTTGCTTACAAACACTGCTCATCTACTCCCAAATATTGCATGCATACAATGCTCATCTATTCCCAAATATTGCATACAAAATAATGCTCATCTATTCCCAAATCTTGCATACAAAACAATGCTCATCTATTCCCAAATATTGCATGCATAAAATGCTCATCTATTCCCAAATCTTACATACAAAACAATGCTCATCTATTTCCAAATCTTGCATACAAAACAATGCTCATCTATTCCCAAATTTTGCATAATGATGTCATCAAGTTCTTCACCTATTCTTCAATGTGCTTTCCTCAACTAAAGCAATTCAAACATATTCTACCCATAATTATTTTATCTTCATGAACATATAGAGAATGATATGCACTAACAAATGCCCAATATGTTCTTCACATTCATTAATTCTGTCACTTTCACATGTCTCACATTTATTACATCAAAAGGTAGCTTTAGTCTAGCACTTGATAACTAACCTAGTAATTTCTGATTTGCACCTTTCCTCTAAACATGCCTTAATGATGATGATGAGATTTTTGCATGAGCTTTCCAAACCAGTCTTAACAAAATGATTTTCCTTTTGTTTGTGCCTTCAAAAACTGGTTAGCAATTCTCTTTTTCTTTTCTTGATTAGATATCAAATCAATCATTTAAAAATCCTTATAAAAGGGATGCACAATAAAGCTTAAAAAAATAACTCCTTATATCTCCCTTTTTGAAACTTCACTAAAATAAAGCTTTATTAACAACAAAAACTCATATATCTTCTTTTATAACATGCAAAACACACCTTTTAAAAATATCAATCTTATACCTTATAACTCCCTCACACAACATGCAAAACACAATTTAAAATTAACCACAATACACCTTATATCTCCTTTTTCTAACATGCAAAAATATAATTTTCAAATAACCACAATCCACCTTATATCTCCCACTTAAATTTAAACTTTAATAAAAAATTTAAATACCTTTGCATAGTCGTGAATCGAACCCCTGACCTTTGGAAGCATAACACTTTCACAAGTGCTCGTGACCAGTTGTGCTACCATAGTGGGTGAAAAAAAAGGGGCACCCAAATATTTATCCATGTTCTTGTGCTCTCTCAACAAAAAACCTCAACAAAAGTGGCATCGATCAGATTCGACCTCCTGACCTCCTTCTCAACAGTGCTCCATGCAAAGCCACACAACCGGTTGGGCTACCCTAGAAGGTGAAAACAAAGGAGTGCGATGTAATATTTGTTCATGTCTTTTTGCTCCTTCAACAGCAAAAATTTCAACAAAATGGTATCGACCAGATTCGACCCTGCAACCTCATGCATAATAGCGCTCCACGCAAAGCTCGACAACCAGCTGGGCTATCCTAGCTGGTGACAACAAAGGGGCATGATATCATCTTTAACCTTGTCTTTCGTTGGCTCCTATTTTTCGTTGCTCCTCTCCTTTGGCTGCCGCTCGCACTCCATGACAAATTTAATCGATTGCCATTACATCTCCAAAGGTGAATTATCACCATATATTTATATGCTTCCTAATGTTGTTTGATTTTTGTCCTAGTCGGCTCAAACCTTTTGCTTTCAAACTTTATAATCGTTGGCACCTTTTTATTTTTCAAATTATTTATATTATAATATTTTAAATCTTATGATTTAAATATTATAATAAAACCTTTGTCCCTCTCTTGAAATATTTAAATCTTTTTGTCCCAAGCAACTTTTAAACCTTTGTCCTTTTCTTTATAATATTTAAATATTATAATCCTTTGCTTAAAATATAGTTGCCTTGCTTTGAGATATACCTTACCTTGAATAATTTTCCATTGTTTTCTATTCACCAAATCCATTTTTGACACTATTGATATATTGTCCAACCTTATAAACTTCTCACCCTTGAAGAATATTTTTGCCTTGAATACCATGCACCTTTGACATCAATGACAACTCAATATTTCCAACAATCTCCCCCTTTGTCATTGATGGCAACCCTACAAAAAATTTATTTTACTGCAACTGGATTTACTATCTGCTCCCCCTGACAAGCTTCTCCCCCTTACTAAAAACTCTCCCCTTTGACATCAATGGCAAAAGGGCTCCTTGGGGCTAAAAATAAGACACTTAACACAACCCCCTCACCACCTCCTTTTATTGAGGTGATCAATTATGGGATGGGAGTGAAACTCCCAAATTACTATGCTCCTCTTCTTGTTTCATTTTCTTTCTCCAAACTTTGGAGATCATACCTCTTTGAACATTTTGAGCATCCTTTTTCTTTCCTATCTTTGGAAGTTCTAGGAACACTGTTCTACACCATCTAGTTGTATGCCCAAAATTATTACATTTGTAACATATGATGTTGTAGTCCATAGGAGGTGCAAATGGATTGAAATTCCTCTTGGTGAAGCCAAAATTATCCATAGCATGGACCCTACAATTTACAGCTTTATGACCAAAATGGTTACATGAGAAACAATGACCATGGAAGAAATTTTAAAACCTATTTGATTGCCTTGGAGGATATTGTTGCATGGTTCTCTCATTGTTTTTCTATGATGATCCATGTTCCTTGATGGTGCATTGTTTTCTTCTTCATTGATGCTTCCACTTCTCAACATATCAGCATAGGTCTTAGGATCTTCTTCAATTTTCTTTGATGCCTCTTTTCCTTTTGAGCTTGACTCCCCATTTTGTTTCTCTTGACCTTCTTCAAAGCCAAGTCCAGTCTTGATAAATGGAGATCTCTGTGCTTTGATAATTTCATCCAAGTTTTTTGAGCTTTTCCTAAACTGATATATCTTATCATTAAATTTTTCAAGTCCCTTCCTTAGAATGACAACTTCATGTTCTAGTCTTTCACACTCTATTTATTTTACCTTTAACTATTCAACCATACCTTCTTCAATTCTCCTTGCCTCTTCAACCTTTTCTTTTAAGTTGGTGAGATCTTGTAGAAGCTTTGCCTTTGTTTTCTCATCCTCTTGTACTTGAGCCTTCAATTTTGAGTTCTTCTTTCTAACCCTCTTCAACTCTTCAAGAGAAACAATAAGTTCCTCTTCTATGTCAATTGTGGCTTCTTCTTCATCTTATGAATATTTCTCTTCTTCTTGGTCTTCAATAATAAGATCATCTTCTTTCTCTTCTATGGCCAAAAATAAGATTTCTTCTCTTTCACTATCAGAGAGGCTTTCATCACTGTTGCTAGAAGCACTGCTTGCTTCTTCAACATAAAAAATCTTCTTGTGTCTTTGAAATATCTTCTCATGCTTGCCTTGACCATGCCTATTTTTCTTTTCATGATAAAATTTTCTTTCTTTATTTTTCTTGTATTATTTTTCTTCTTCACTGCTACTACTTCTAGCTTGTGGACAATTGGATGCATAGTGACCAAATTTACCACAATTAAAACATTTCATAGACTGTATATCTTTGTGTTTTCTTGGACCCTTCTTGTACCTTCACACAAAGTTAGCTTCTTCTTCATTGCTTGATTCTTCACTTGATTTTGGTTCTTTATTCTTTGCCTTCTTTGAAACTTTGAATGTTGCCTCTCGTTTGGATGTTTGATCTTTTTCTATCCTCATCTCATAGGCTATGAGAATCCCATGTAGCTCATCCATGCTCAAAGTTTTGAGATCCTTCATTTCTTCAATTGCTAAAACCTTTGCATCAAACCTCATGGGAAGTGACCTCAAGATTTTTTGAACAATATTAGAGTCCTCAATACTTTCTCCAAGTCCACGAATGGTGTTGAAAACCTCATCAACACGAAGTAGATACCTGGAAATATCTTCCTCATATTTCATCTTCAAGTCTTCAAAATTCCTCCTATGGGTTTGAAGTTTTGCCATCTTAACCTTGTCATCTCCTTCATAAGTTCTTTATAACTTGTCCCATATTTATTTTGTTGAAGTGCATTGCATGACTTTCACAAACTTTGATTCACATAAACCACTTAAGATTACATTCATTTCCTTGGAATTATTTTCATATGGTTTCTTACCATTTGCATCCATGGGAGGAGTTGTAGATGGAGTGAACCCATTCTCAATAGATTTCCATATATCATATCCATGTGCCATCAAATAAGTCCTCATCCTCATACTCCAAAAAGTATAGTTAGTCCCATCAAACAATGGAGCTCTATTTGATGAAAACCCTTCTTGATGTGCCATTTGTGTTCTTGTAAGATCTTCCTTCAAGTTGTTAGGCTTTCATGAAGGAACCCGCTCTGATACCAATTGAAGAACACAAGCTTATACTGAGAGGGGGTGAATAGTATAAGATAAAACTTTTACTTTTCAATCCAAATGATAGCAACAATAATATCAATTGCAATAATGAAATAATGCACAAATCACCACACACATAAGAGACACAGATTTAATGTGGTTCACCCAATGTGGGCTACATCCATGGAGAAATATTGCTCTATAAATTTCTCAAAAAATTTTATGGGCACCAACCCACAGGAGACACCAATCCCTTATTACAATGTTCATGGACACCAATCCATAGGAGATACCAATCCCCTCTCAATTTCGTGGACACCACTCCATAGGAGACACCAATCCCCTCTACTCTAGTTTTGTGGACACCACTCCACTCTATTCTAGTTTTGTGGACACCACTCCATAGGAGACACCAATCCCCTCTACTCTAGTTCTGTGGACACCACTCCACTCTATTCTGGTTTTGTGGACACCACTCCATAGGAGACACCAATCCCCTCTACTCTAGTTCTATGGACACCACTCCACTCTATTCTAGTTTTGTGGACACCACTCCACAGGAGACACCAATCCCCTCTGCTATGGTTCTATGGACACCACTCCACTATGTTCTAGTTTTATGGACACCACTCCATAGGAGACACCAATTCCCTCTTCTATCATTTGTGGACACCACTCCACTCTATTCTTGTTTTATGGACACCACTCCATAGGAGACACCAATACCCTCTACTTAAGTCTTCTCTCAAATCATCTCATAAATCCTACTCAAATCTGCTCTCAAATATGCTCACACACCATGCTCCAAATTTTCTCACAAAATATATTCAAATATGCTCTAAAACCTGCTCAAATTTACTCCAAAAAATGCTCATAAAACCTGCTCAATTTTACACCAAAACCTACTCAAATTTACTCATAAAACCTGCTCACAAAAGTGCTCAATTATGATACAAAACATGCTCACAAATGTGCTCAACAATATGATCCAAAACCTACTTACAAATGCTACTAATCTACTCCCAAATATTGCATGCATACAATGCTCATCTATTACCAAATATTGCATACAAAATAATGCTCATCTATTCCCAAGTATTACATATAAAACAATGCTCATCTATTCCCAAATATTGCATGCATACAATGCTCATCTATTCCCAAATCTTCATACAAAATAATGCTCATTTATTCCCAGATCTTGCATACAAAAAAATGCTCCTTTATTCCAAAATCTTGCATAATTATGTCATCAAGTTTTTCACCTATTCTTCAATGTGCTTTCCTCAACTAAAGCAATTCAGACATATTCTACCCATAATTCTTTTATCTTCATGAACATATAGAGAATTATATGCACTAACAAATGTCCAATATGTTCTTCACATTCATTAAGTCTATTGCTTTCACATGTCTCACATTTATTACATCAAAAGGTAGCTTTAGTCTAGCACTTGATAACTAACCTGGTAATTGTTGATTTGCACCTTTCCTCTAAATCTACCTCAATGATGATGATGAGATTTTTGCATGAGCTTTCCAAACCAGTCTTAACAAAATAATTTTCCTTTTGTTTGTGCCTTCAAAAATTGGTTAGCAATTCTCTTTTTCTTTTCTTGATTAGATATCAAATCAATCATTTAAAAATCCTTATAAAAGGGATGCACAATAAAGCTTTAAAAATAACTCCTTATATCTCCCTTTTTGAAACTCACAAAAATAAAGCTTTATTAACAACAAAAACTCATATATCTTCTTTTATAACATGCAAAATACACCTTTTAAAAATATCAATCTTATACCTTATAACTCCCTCACACAGCATGCAAAACACAATTTAAAATTAACCACAATACACCTTATATCTCCTTTTTCTAACATGCAAAAATATAATTTTCAAATAACCACAATCCACCTTATATCTCCCACTTAAATTTAAACTTTAATAAAAAATTTAAATACCTTTGCACAATCGTGAATCGAACCCCTGACCTCTGGAAGCGCAGTGCTTTCACAAGCGCTCGTGACTAGTTGTGCTACCACAATAGGTGAAACAAAAAGGGTGCCCAAATATTTATCCGTGTTCTTGTGCTCTCTCAATAACAAAATCTCAACAAAAGTGGCATCGATCAAATTTGACCTCCTAACCTCCTTCTCAATAGCGTTCCATGCAAAGCCACACAATCGGCTAGGCTACCCCAACAGGTGAAAACAAAAGAGCACGATGTAATATTTGTTCATGTCTTTTCACTCCTTCAATAGTAAAACTTTCAACAAAATGGCATCGACCAGATTCGACCCTACAACCTCATGCATAACAATGCTCCACGCAAAGCTCAACAACTAGTTGGGCTATCCTAGATGGTGACAACAAAAGGGTACGATATCATCTTTAACCTTGTCTTTCGTTGGCTCCTATTTTTCGTTGCTCCTCTCCTTTGGCTATCACTCACACTCCATGATAGATTTAATCGATTGCCATTACATCTTCAAAGGTGAATTATCACCATATATTTATATGCTTCCTAATGTTGTTTGATTTTTGTCCTAGTTGGCTCAAACCTTTTGCTTTCAAACTTTATAATCATTGGCACCTTTTTCTTTTTCAAATTATTTATATTATAATATTTTAAATCTTATGATTTAAATATTATAATAAAACCTTTGTCCCTCTCTTGAAATATTTAAATATTTTTTCCCAAGCAACTTTTAAACCTTTGTCCTTCTCTTTATAATATTTTAAATCTTTATATCCTTCCCTCTCTTATATTTTTTTTTCCCAAGCAAATTTTAAACCTTTGTCCTTTTCTTTATAATATTTAAATTCAATATTTAAATATTATCATCTTCTTCTTAAAAAAATAGTTGCCTTGCTTTGAGATATACCTTGCCTTGAATAATTGTCCATTGTTTGCTATTCACAAAATCCATTTTTGACACCATTGATATATTGTCCAACCTTATAACCTTCTCACCCTTGAAGAATATTTCTGCCTTGAATACCATGCACCTTTGACATCAATGACAACTCAATATTTCAAAAATATCTTAGTTTTGATTATACTTCAAGCTTTAACTTTTTTCTTTTTAATGCTTATTACCCCTTACAAGCCTCCAACAAGAAAATTTCCTTTGAGGAGTTGGTCAATATTATTCAACAGGAAGAAAAAATGTGATAGTAGTATGTGTTTGACTTTTTATTATAAGGCTTGAGTTTAAACCCGATATCCTTCTAAAATTTATAAAAAAATTATAAGGCAAAAAGAAATATACCGAATATTAACTTTGAGTGTTTCACATGATCCCTTCAATTGTTGGGGCAAAGACTATATATTTTTTATTTGAAAAAATAATTATTTCAATAAAAATAAGAAAGGTTACAATTAAAAGGGAGCGGGAAAAATCACAGCTCGGGGTGTAAGGCCACCCAAAAAATCAACATCATAAAGATAAGGCCCAAGGCCAGAAATAAAACTAACCCCTAAAAGGGTAAATAAACAGAATAACTAAACAAAGGGAGCCACTCCAAGAGGAGATTGAAAACTATTGTAGGCATTGATAAAACAACATGATGTTGGATAATGTCACCCCCTCAACCTGGTACGTCGAGACCTCAAAGAAATATAGGGACTTTAAGGAAGAGGGAGGTTAGGCAAAGCCACATTGATAGTGCACAAAGCCTTGTACTAGAACCTAACAAGATTTATCAAATGTGCCAACTCATGAGTCAAATTGGAATCCTATGAATGAATCTGAATGATAACAACAAAAAATACTATAATATTTTCATACAAGGAAAACTAACTTGAAATTGAATCTCTAGAATATACAATAGCATTCCTAGATTTTCAAAGTTGAAACACAATAGTAGCATGGAAGAAATTCCACAGAGTAGCAATATAGGTGGGCCAACAACTGTTATCTCTAGAAAAGACCATGTTATATCTAAAAAAAATAGGATGAAAGAGATTGAACAATGAGTGAATCAAGGACCAAGTAGACTGAGCATGATGGCATAACTAAAATAAATGTTTGAAAGTCTCAAAATGACCACAATATGGATACTTAGGATTATGAATACCAACCCCACTAAGTCTCTCTTCCATAGGAAGCCCTTGATAAATAAGAGACCAGAGAAAAAAGGTAATATTGGGTTCAAGGTTAGACTACCAAATATGGTTCAGACAAGCAATCCAAGTATAGAAGGTAGAGTGATTCTGCCATCTCTCATTAAGTTTATCAACACAAGGGGAAACATGACTAATAAGTTGATAAAGCAAGGAAGAAGAGTAGTTCTTGAAAGGAGTATCCACATTCTAGTGCTAATCCCTCCACCAAGCACTTGGGGGTTGAAGGCTAAGCTTATGAAGCATGACATTAGGTATGAGCTCTTGAATCTTAAGAATAGAAGAAAGATCAAATTTTTAAATATTAAATTTTCATTTGAGATCAGGCCAAAGAATCCAGTCTCAAGAGTGCACTAAATCATTAATATAGAAAATGCTCTTGTGAAACAACCTCAAATATTTAATACCTGGCATATCAACAAGAAGAATTAAAGAGTTAGATAAAATAGGAGACCACCAGATATTTTGAGAATTGAATGAAAGACCATTACAAAAAACATCACCAATCCAACAAAGATGAGGTTTCACCACCTCAAAAGCTTACCAAATACTTTTAACAACAAAGAAACCCTGAATCTTAATTGGAGCAAAAGTAATTGTGAGATTATGGAGACCAATATTAGCCCAAATTTGCACCCATAAGATAGCCCTAAAGAAATACAATGATGAATCAAAACCTTCCAGTTGTCAAGACCTTCAATATATTTAAACACCCACTTAGCACACACAAAAATGTTTTACCTATAAATATCAATGATACCCACCTCACCCTTATCAGTAGGTTTACAAAAAATATCCCAATAAATCAATGAAAACCACATGAATTATTCCCCTTGGCCCAAAGAAGATCCCTAAGGATTCTGGCCAACTTATTATAAGAATTATTATAAGGGGCCCAATAGGAGAAGTAATAAACATGGGTGGAAGCAAGAATATTTGTGCAAACCTAAAATTTATCGATAAGATAAAGGGGACTTGAGGCCCAACACAAACTCTTCTTTTCAATTTTATCAATAACATACTTCTAGAGTTTAGAGGGTGAGCTATCTAAAGCAAATGGGATTCATAAGAGCTTAAAACACTCACCCCTTTGAAGCCAATGCCACGAAAAATATCTAAGCCAAGAAAGCACCGAAGAAAAAGCAAGGCAAAAACAAAAGGACTTAGACCATTTGATGTTGGATCTCGAGGCCTTAAAAAAAGTGTCCAAACAAACCAAAGTAGTTAAAACTAAAATCTCATCCTCATTGATAGTGATAAAAGAATCATCTGTAAAGTACCCATTAATAAGTTGGGTGGATATATTAGGTAAAATAATACCTTTTATCAACCCTTAGATTCTTGATTGACAAGAAGATAACCAAAAGCTTCAGCAATAAGGATGTAAAGCGAGGGGACAAAAGGACATCCTGGTGAATAGAATGAAATAAATCAAAATCCTCTAACCTAAGTCCATTAATAGTAATATAAGTTGAAGCATCAACAAACAACATACTAATAGCCCTGATAAAAAAGAGGCCAAAGCTGAGATCTTGGAGCATGGAAAGAATGAAAGGCCACTCAATACGATCATAAGCTTTCTCAAAGTCTAGTTTAAGGAAAATGAGCTTTTGGCCAGAGATACGAGCCCATTATAAGTCTTCCCAAATAGTAATATTATTATTCAACATGTAACACCCTTTAATGAAGCCCAATTGCTCTGATATGATAATCACAAGGAGAATATGACAAATACGGAGAGCTAAAGCTTTAGCCAAAATATTATAAGAGACATTATGCAAAGTAATAGGTTGCAAACTGGTGATAAGTTCATGATTGCTCGCTTTAGGAATAAATTTAATGTTTCCATTATTGATAATATTTCCTAGAGAATTATTGGCTAATGCTTCATTGTAGACATTGAGCAGATCAGGCCCAATAAATTTCCAAGTGGATTTATAAAATTTGCATGGAAAACCATCAAGACGAAGGGACTTATCGTCTGACATAGTCATAAGAGCATTATGAAGCTCATCAAATGAAAGAGGAGCCTCAAAAATTAGTCATCCTACCATGAAAGACTTGAATAACCTTGATATGAATCTTGGCCTGCCTAAAATGAAAATACTTGAAAAAGACTTTGTATGGGTGATCATCAACCCTCAACCAGTGTAGACGTGTCTGAATTTGAGCCCCCTATCTTTATGTCATACATGGACTATAAGTTGGTGGTGAAGACCAACAACCCTGGTTGCAACTGTCGATCATACAGATCATTTTATAGAAACCGTAAATTCCATTGATGCTCCTTCATAATAATCAAATGAGCATGCTTTTTGACATGTTCCAACTATTTGCCAAAATGCCACATGAAAGAGGTAGTATGAACAATTGCTTTATTCTACTAAGAAATCCAACTAATAAAGTAAGGAGGCTAAGGTAATAAATTCCATATTCGCTCAATTATAGCAATGGTTCGAGGGTGTTGCAATAAAGAAGTATTTAAATAAAATTGATTGCATGGAAAATTAAATTGACAATCACTCCACTCAATTTGAAAGGAAATTGGAAAATATCTCAGGATCTCAAAGAATTTGTGAATATTGAAGTTGGTAGAGAGTGACAAGACTATATATTTTTAATACTACTACACACTCAGTGTTGGAAAATATTGAAACAAGTACTATCCTTATTCATTATGGCGAGACTATTACGATGTTTCATAAAATTATATAGTTTATAAGATACAAACTATTTTTTAATAATATTATATTTAAGACAAAAGATTCAATATTAACTTAAAAGTCCTATTTATCCCATGCTTTAAACTCTAAATATTTAAAATATAATTTTTTATTTTTATTTATTTTAAAATAAAAAATTAAAAGCATTATGTTAATTTTAAAATTTTAAATTAAATTATTAAACTTTCAAATTTATTTAATAACAAATTTTAAATTAAAAAAATAAAAATAAATAATTATACCCACCTTGTTTTAAAATTCTTGGTTTCATGTATTCTTTGGACGTAATTAATATTGAAACAATATGTTTTTAATATTAAATTATTAATACTATTGATTAAGTTTAGTGTAAGGGGTAAAAACTTCATTGAGGATATGATTATGTTAATTCTATGCAAAGTATGGTGATATGGTGTTTTATGAAGAGCATTAATGAGCACTAGGATAAAGTGGTTTGTCTTTTTTGGATGTAGAGGTTAGTTTAATGTTATAAGTGATGAAGACTTTGAGCAATCCATAATTTATTAGATTATTTAGTGACATGTAAAAGTAAAAATTTAACTATTTTATAAGTACTTTAAAATTTTAAAATGTTAATTAAATTATGACACTCAACATTGAATGTCAAATTTAAGCTTATTTAAGGTCAATTCATCATATTAATAACAAATTTAATTAATTATATTTAAAATAAAGGTAAACATTAATGTTAATAAAATATAAAATAAAAAATTAATTATATTAAAGTTGGTGCAAACTAGTTATTACAAAACATTTTTTTTTTGATGAAAAGCTAAATTATATTAATAATAAATTTTAACATGAAAAAAGTGGTGGGTGGCAATGATCACACCCCTGGAAGAAACAAACCAACCCTAACCACGGGTTGGGAAACCACAAACCAGAGCTCACTACAAACTAGGCAACATCAATCAAACGAGCGAGTGAAACTTGCATGCAATCAGAAAGTTTGTGGCTGCACGTCTACGTTGGAGTCCCATGGAATGGCCAAGGTATGTGATAATCCATCTGTGTGTCCCTGATCCTCATGAACATTTGAATCTCCCCAGCCCTATCCTCGAGATCTATCAAGCTGGCGATTATGTGCACTTATATCCCCTACATTCCAGGCATGATCCTGTGTGCCACCATTAACTTCCACCAGCTCATCCCAAGCACCTCTGGGTGGAGAACATGATGGTGATTGAATTGGATGTGCATTCCATCCATCATTGTAGGTAAAATTGTCATGTCCCCAACCTCCCTGTGCATGCACCAGACGTGGCAGTTGATGAGACCTCGAGCGGGAACAGGACGTCTGTTGTGCGTTGTTTGGAGAAACCCTGCTAACTGAGCATGGTGCATTTTTCCAATCATCCAAAAGTGCCTTCATGTGCACCTGCTCAATGTCAAGTTTAGCCTGCTGATTGCAAATCTGGAACCATGTATCTTGAAACCTCTATTTTGTCAGCTAGAGAAAATTCATCAGAAGGATTTTGATGCTGAAAAACTATCTTGTTTCTAGATTTCCACATGTGAAAAAGAAGACTAATTCGAAAGATGTGCCACACTTTGGACAAGGGAAGAACAAATTTAATCTTATCCCCTAACAAAGCTTGCTGCCATGTAAGGGATTCATCCTGGAATTGGGAAAAAAAAGACCATCCCCATTCCCAGGCACTCCTTGCTCTTGTGCAGAACTAGAAAATATGAGGAGAAGATTCATCCTCATTATAGAATGCACATTTAGGGTTTGCAACTCCCAAGTGCCTGAGTCTATCTCCTAAGGGTAAACTTTGAAAGAGAAGGCTCCAAGCAAAAAATGATTGTTTTGGCTCAAGAAAAGAAGACCAAACTATCTGAAATCGAGCCTTCCAACCAAAAACCGCCACTGGATCTCCCCATTTATCATTAAGTCTAGGGACCATTGGCAACATTGGGGAGAGCCACTTGTAACCCAATTTAGCTGAGTAATTCAACAATGGTATATCCGAAAACTAGGACCAATCTTTCCACCATGGCCTCTGAGAGTGCTGCCCACACTTGTGCCACATGGAAAAGGGGATAATGTCAATTACTGAGTCATAAGTGAGCTTGTCACCAATGCTCAACTGAAATTGTTGTTTAAAAAGTGGCCAAGGGATCCAATCCCTCGAGGCTTGAGAATAAAAATCAAAAACTGTAGATATACCTTTTTAAAAAAAAATTTGGGCATGAATCCATGGGACCTGAGCAAGAGGAGTTCCCTGAATGTTAATCACTGAAGACCACCAGATGTTTAAAGAATTGATGGACAGTCCTTAATGGCCTCTATTCCCTTTCCACTTAAGCCAAGGAGTGAATTGCTGCCATGATTTCCAAATACTTTTAATCACAAAAGAACCAGAGATTTTCACAAAGACTGGCATTACAATTAGGGAAGGGAGGTCAATTCCTCTCTAGGCTTGTTTGTTCAAAGGCAGCCCTGAAGAAATACAATGTCTGATGAGGATTTTCCAGGCCTCCAAGCCTTTAAGGGCTCGTATGATCCATTTGGCACAGAGAGCCGTGCCTTGTCTTTTACAGTCAACCATGCCCATTCCTCCTGAAGCTTTAGGTAAACAACACATATCCCAAGCAACCCGATGAAAACCTTTCTTCTCAGCTGAGTTTGCCCACAAAAAATTCCTCAATAGTCTTTCAAGCTTAAGGTAGCATGCTTGTGAAGGGACCCAACAAGAAGAGTAATACACATGAGTAGAGGCAAGGACCTTAGAACAAATCCGGAATTTTCCTGCCAGAGACATCTTTTTAGTAATCCAATACTCAAGCTTTTTCTCAACTTTCTGCAGAACATAGTTCCATAACTGAACAGGGGAACCATAAAAGGCAAAAGGGATCCCTAGAAATTTGAACACTTCTCCTGGAAAAATCCAATGCCATTGAAACTGTTCTAGCCAAGGAGGGAGCGGGGTAGGGGACTGCCGATAACAAGAAGTTTTTCTCCACTAAATACTAGAACCAGAGGCCTGAAAAAAAACTTCCAAACATCTGAGTGCTTCCTTCACTGAGTGTTCCTCCTCTAAAAGAGTGAGAAAAGAGTCATCGACAAAGTGACCATTAATGGGCTGACCTTGGTTATCAGGGAGAGAAATACCCTTAATTTGGCCCAAAGAAGCATGCCTAGCAAGCAAATATCCAAAGGTTTCAGCAGTAAGGATATACAGAGAAGGAGCCAAGGGACAACCTTGCCGAACAGATCTGAACAAGCCGATTGGCCTAGTTTGATGATTATTCAAAGATAAAATAGCCGAAGCATCCTGAAAAAGAATATTGACAGATTGAACAAACACAGGCCCAAAACCTAAAGACTGTAACATAAAAAGAATGAAGTTCCATTCAATTCTATCATAGGCCTTTTCAAAATCAATTTTCAAGAAGAGGGCTTGTTGACCAGACCGCCTAGCCCATTCCATACCTTCCCAAACTGCAATGACATTATCCAAGATATATCTGCCTTTAATAAATCCTGTTTGCTCCGGCCTAACAATAAGAGGCAACAGGGGCCGGAGTTTCAGAGCCAGGGCTTTGGCAATAATCTTATAGGTAACATTGAGCAGGGTAATTGGCCTCCAATTTGTTATACATTCAGGATTCCCTTGTTTTGGAATGAACTTGATATTACCTCGGTTCAAAATTGCTCCAAGAGAGCCACTGTGCATGGCTTCAAGGTAGACTTTGTGTAAATCAGAATCAACAAAGTCCTAACATGCCTTATAGAATTCACAAGGAAATCCATCCAAGCCTGGGGCCTTCTCATTGGCCATTTGAGTTAATACTGAGGCAAGGTCATCAATAGACAAATACTTTTCACACTCCTCTCTTTGAGCTACAGAGAGTTTGTTAGGGACAACATCCATGCAAAGCTTGAGAGCTTCATCCCTCTCTGGAGAAGAAGACTGAGCAGCAAAAACTTGAGTGTAATGCTGTCCCTAACCATAACCTTGGCATAACCATAAAAATACTTTAATATTTAATTAGTATGAAAGCTAACCATAAGAATACTTTAATATTTAATTAGTATGAAAGCTTAAGAGATTAATTTCTTACTCGTAAAAAAATTTCTACAATGTTTTCGCATAACTTTAAACCCATATTTTTAGAAAAATGGATCTCATTTTCATATTTAAATAAATTTTCCATTACATAAAAGAAGGAGAAAGGTAAACCAAACATAAACATGAGAAGCTACATGGTCCTATAAAGTATTTAAATGTGAAACCTATAAAGTATTTAAATGTGAAAGTACAAACTTCTCCAAAATCTAGCTGATCCCTTTTAGTATGTGAAGTGTACATTGATAGTACGGTACGATACTCCGTGTAAGATTCCTGACTATTGTTCATATCGAGACTGTTATGGTGATGCAGCTATACGTGTTTGAAACCGAGGCAGATGAGACGACGAGGCGCTGCATATGAAAACATACAAATATACACACGTCCACAATTCTTACATGAAAACATACAAATATACACACGTCCACAATTCTTACAATGCAATTCGCAAAGGCGCGGTCTCGTGACCATACGATGCCATTCTATCCCACACTTGTTCTCCTTCCAACTTTCAACGTAGACTGCGTAGTCAGAAGCTTGTGAACACGTATGAACACGTGGACTCCTTTCACTCATCTCGTCCCCACTGATACACTATATAATCTGCTTGCTTCCCCACTCACTCCAGTGTGGTGTGGTGTTTTGTTTGCTGTCTATATTTGCCGTAGAGGTAATATACATAAATGAAGTCACTACAAAAGTAAATGTCATACTTCCGTCTTCACGAATTCATATTCCTTTTGCTCACATTACTGACTTTCAGAGTTGTCCAATGCAGGTGAGGTGGTCGTGCTGTGCTCATGGCGAATGGTAGGTTTTCTTTGCTTTGCTTAGTGCTTGTTCTTCTAGGTTTTGTGTGTGCAATCCATTGCAATGAGGTCGATCAATACAAGGGTCATCAACATGGTGAAGAAGAGGGTGAAAATCCATACGTTTTTAAGAAGGAGGAGCAGGAGAGGAGACTCGCTACAGAGGCAGGCGAGATCCGAGCGGTTCCTCTCTTCAGAGAGTTCTCCAGACTCGTAAGAGATCTCGAGAACTATGAACTCAATTTCTTTCACATGAAGCCCAATGCGTACATGCGTTATCATTACAGCGGTGCAGATCATTTTTCGTTTGTCCTACAAGGTCTCAAACTACAATTCTCAATTTTAATTCTTCAATCATCAACATTGGACACACAACACATATATATATTTATACTTACTTTCATTATTTATCTAACGCATTGGTTTTTATGGTAAAAATAGGAAAGGCAAGAGTTCAATTTGTGCGGAATGAGAAATCGAGGGAAGAGAATATGGACAGAGGGAACCTCCTCTTCATTCCCAGGGGCTCAATCTTGTCCGTCGTTAACAACGATCCACGCCAAGAGCTTGTCATGGTCAATCTGTTATACAATCCTAACCCTTACAGGCATCGACACCACGAGGTGTGTTGGTTGGTCACACTTTGACAGTATCTCTCAATGTCCATTAGCAGCCCTATGATTTAATCTTTCTTTAATTAATGCTCTTGTTTTCGGGCCTGTGGCAGTCGTTTTACCCAGCCAATATGTTAAATGCTTTCAGACGAGAATCTCTTGAAGCCGCCTTCAAGGTAAGTACTTCCAATTGCTGTATCTGCTCTTAATTTGCATTAACCCATTTGGTTCCATTAATGGATGATGTTCTAATTTCTTTCCTGGTGGATGTTAATTACTTAGGTTCGAAGTGAAGACATTCAAAAGATGTTCGGAAAGCAAGATCAGCGGGTATTTCGATTCTTAAACAGAGAAGAGAGGGAGAAGATTATGGGGCGAGATGATAATCAACTCTCATCATTCTGGCCATTGAAATCCAGGAAAGGAGAATCTGAGGAGGAATATAACAAACCATTCAATCTGGAGAGGAAGGATGCAAAATATTCTAACGAGAATGGCATGTACATTGAAGTGGATAGTGAGGACTTTCGTCCTTTGAAGAGACAAGAAGACAGAAACTCCATGGGCGTCTCTTACACAAGAATTGAACCTGTAACTCCATGGGCGACTTTTATCTTTATTTTATTTTTTATTTTCAATTTTATTTTTATTTAAAAAAAATTTCACGTCTAATATAATATAATGATGGGTGATGGGGGAGGACATGACAGGGAAAGATGACTGTACCCTACTATAACACTCATGCCTTGAAGATATGTGTAGTGCTGAGAGGACGGGGGATTCTCCAAATTGCATCCCCCGAGGGCGTTCAGCAGCAGGCAAGAGGCAGCGAAAGGGAAAGCGAAAGCGAAAGCGAAAGGGGAAGAGAAACAAAAGAAAGAGGAGAATTCAGAGTGTCATACAGACGTGTAGAGGATGAACTCAAAGGTGGGGACGTGTTTGTAATTCCAGCAGGGCATCCATCGGTTCAAATCGCCTCATCCGAACGCCTTGAATTCCTTAGCTTCTACGTCAATTTTGAACGCAACGATGACAACTTCCTCGCAGGTACTCTCATCGTTTTTGTTGCATCCGTTGATTATAATTTATAGGTATAATCAGTCGTCATCGCTTCAAATCCATCTATCTTGCAATAAAAACGTCCATGTTTTCATCTTGCAGGTAAGAATTCAGTGCTGAAACAGCTGCGGGAAGAGCAGTTGGCTGCAGATGTCGGCGTAGAAAGGAAAGAAATGCAGAGAATGATCGGATCACAAGACAAAGAGGTCTTTGTGGAGGGTCCGAGGGGCTCCCGACCGTGGAGCATCGTATAATGTAAGGCTATACAAGCCTACGTATGTACGTGGTATTAGAGGTATTAGATATTAGGGTGTGAGTAATCTAAATAAGAAGACGAAATAAAAGTTCGTATGTGAATAGCATGAAAAAAAGTTTTATCGATCGAATGTCTTCTTTAAGGATAGAAATACTGTTCTACAAGCGTTGAAATTTCGCATCTGAACTATTAATTCGAACGTTTGTGAAGTAGCCAACAAAAATTTCAGTTTCAAGAATACGTTACAGTTTATTTCTTCATCAAAAATAGAAATACATCACCATAGGTTAAAGGCGAATATTCCCCATTCCCCACACAAGTTATTTCTTCATCAAAAATAAAAATATATCTCTTCTCAAAGGAACATTCCCACACAAGGTGCTTGAAAAATGATATCTTTTCTTTGCTAACCATATCGTTTACTTTCCTTTCGAAAATATTTCGCTTTAACACTTTTATCATAGAAGGCTTTCTATATGATTTACGTTATTAACTTTGTTAACCATATCGATATAGTTTTCTTTCCTCTCGAAGTTATTTCGCTCACACTTTTATTATAAAGAGCTGAAGGTTAAGGTATTCTTCAGAATCTGCAATTTTATACGATTTTATTTAACTTGAGGAGGTCTAGCTTACTCAAGACTTTTAAGAAACTTCAGCTTACGCCTTAAGGTTTCTAGGAAGGTTTAAGTTAAGGTTATACACCTTAACTAGTTTGTTGGGTACATATATTAGATATTTATTTTTAAAATAAATTTAAATTAAAACTAATATTTATGTACTATAATTTTATAATTTTGTTAAGCTCTTCTATGTTGAAAGTTGAATTTAAAAATATTTTGTAAGGTGTTTTATATAAATATTATTATATTAGTGTTATATTTTTTTTATATATAAAAGCATATACATATTGGTAGTTGGTAGTTGAAGGTGTTTTAAAATATATCTTTATTAATATCTTCCTTTTATTATTATTATTAATGTGTGTATATCTAAAGAAGATTTCATGGCGTTTAATATCATGGAAAAGAATGCTTTATGCTTCTTTGAAGCAACAAAGGGAAAAAATAGATTTTATAAATTTATAATTATTAATATTAATATTTATGATTATTAATTATTTATAATTTTTTATTTTTTATTTTTATTTATCTTTTGATATTTTTTATTACCTAACCATAGATGAACCATAAAATTGTTTTGAACCATAAAATTGTTTTTAAAGGGAAGAAATTTCCTTTTTAAAGAAAAATATCTATTTTTATCCCTATCATATGGAACTTAAGTTTATAAAATGATTATGAATTCTCTTTATTTCTCATTTGTTTTCATTTTGTGCCTCAATTTATATTTGAAATCCATATAGCACTACTTATAATCCAAGGAAAACCTAATCACATAATTTAAACTACTTATAATCCAAGGAAAACCTAATCACATAATTTAAGTTAAAAACATAATTTAAGTGAATTTTTTTATTTCTATTTGTAATGCAAAAATACTCTTCATACTACCAAAATTATTCAGTTAAGCTTATATTTATACCGTATTACTTCATCTAAGAGACTTCTTTAGATCAAAATTTTATTTATTTTTATTTTTGGACAAGATCTATAACACCATACCTTCCTCTCCAATTTAGCCATTCTTCTAAGTTATCAATATATAAATCAAATAAGGTCAAATATAAAAATCATTCTTATTTAACCCTTATGTCACTTTTGAAATTTTTTGAAAGACCTACTTGAGTTGTACTTTTAGGTCAAATCTCCTCATAAATTCTATGAATGGCTACTCTATTAATGTTCTAGTATGATTAAGTCCTTCATTCTACTTCATATTTTACTTCTAGGTATTATGTCAAGAACTTTCTTGGAGTCCACAAAACAATAATAGTTTTATGCTTTTTATTCCAAAAAAAACTAATAATTTAGTTAAACATATAACCAAGTTAGAAACCTATCACAAACCAATACTTTAATTAAAAGCATAACCAAGTTTAAAACTACAAAAAACATATTTTTTAAGGAGATTACTAAATTATTATTCGAGATAAGAACCATAAAATGAGTAATATTTTTTTGAGACACTAAGAGTAGGGTCTCATAGAGGCGTTTATGAAAAAATATCACCTAAGTTAAAAAACTCAACATGTGCACTAGCCCATCAAAGGGAAACCCAACATGCTCAGGGTGCTTGCACCTCATGTAGAAAGACATAGTAATAAGCATCATGGATAGAAGGACCACTTGTAGGTTAACCTTTGAGATTTTCTTAATTGATCCCAAATCCTCATTATATTGAATCCTTGATGCACAAAGGCCTTCACAAGCTAAATATTGATTACCTATGGGGGTTATAGGGAAAGGACTTGCAATGAAAGTAAAAAATGCAAGAGATAAAATTATGTAGAAAAGTAAACCTAAGGTACATGGGCAATGCAACAAGAATTAAAGTCCCCCATTTTGATTGGAAGAAGTGGACATAAATGAATGTAAGAATCACTACCTAATAGCTATAATGAACACATTAAATTCCATGCAACCAAAATAAAATGAATATCAAAGGAGGATAGAACAAATATTATCATGACTTCCATTAACATTTTAAGAGTAATTATAAGGCATGCAACCTACAGAGGATTGATGCTCCTTAGACAATGAATCAAGGTTTAAGCTCTACTTATTATAATTAAGAAAAAGAGGAATTTAAAAGAAATATCTCATAAGGTTAGATACGAGGCATGAAAAAACAACTCCTAATGCCTTTACATTGAACATTTGGGCCTAATTATAAGTTAGGAGGAGGGTATATTCCATATAAATATTTACATAGAAGGTCTACAAATTCTAATCTACTCTACAAACTAAATGATTCTACAACTAACATTTACAACTTTGAGGTATTTAGATATAGGGCCATCAATGTTGGGAATTTTTGGGTCTTTGGATGATAAATTATCATTGATTGTTGCTATTATGTTGGGGATGCTTGCACCTCAAATTTATCATCATGAATCTCCTATAATGCCTTGCTTTATAACATAGTATACATGTCCTTTTTGACTAGCATAGATCAACAATATAGGATCAATCATATGATGGATAGTCATCGTAGCTTCCACATGGTTGGATTTGATAGGCTAGGCCAAAAAAGTTATTTTTTATGGCCAAAGGTGGATATTACCTTAAATACTATTTGGCCTATCTCCTCCTAAGTTTATGTGGCTTCCATGTGTCCTCAGCTAAGGTGGGACCTCCTTTGGCCAATGGTGTGACTTCTTTGTCTAGGCACTAACATGTTTCTCCTTTAGCTTTTGACTAGTTTACATGTGTTTGTATTTGGATATTGTCAAGGCATTTTATCCTTTCTATGCTCTCCTCCATCAAAAGGATTACATGGATTATTGGATTAAAAATAGATTATTTGTGGACCCTAATTTCCTCAAAACTACTAGCTTGGGGTGAACATGAGTGCCAATCATTTATTTAAGATCTAATGGTCAAAAAAACCCTTTGGAATCATCTACCTTCATATTGATATCTTTTTATTGAAGATGGGGGGCACCTTTCAACTACCTTTTATGGATTCTACTACTTTTGTTTGAGATTTTGAGTGAAGCATGAACTATAGGAAAAAGTTTTCTATAGTCTTGGTAGATCTCAATGTGCTTTAGCCGACTTAAAGGAGTGAGCCTAGACTACTTGACTTGTCCTTTGGGCATGGAATTAGAATTTGAATCTATAAATAGCAAACATAAACAACAACAAAAATAAAATAGTGAAAAAGCATAAGAAATAAGACACAAAAAAAAAGAGTGAATGGGAAGTCTAGTGAGATGGAAGCTTACTCATTTGAGCTATCACTTCCTCCCACTCTTCCTAAAATGGTGCTTTGACCTCTTGGAAATGATAGTGGATTATTAGGAGCTCAATTTGGTCTATGCGTGAGAATTCTACTAATCCATGCACAACTTCTCTCACCTTCACTTCAAGCTCTACCATAATTCTAATAACGTTCATAACATCCTTAGACGATAGGATATTTGGTCATTTCTAGAAGTTTAGCCCTTTTTTTTTATCCTCTAAGGCTCACACATACTCTTGCTCTAAAAGGTGCTTATGATCACTTTCCTATGGAGATGGTAGATCCTTCTAAATTAAATATTCTAGAGGGGCATTTAAGCTATCAATCATATTTTTTAGGGATTTTGCTTGGGCCATACATTCATGTGTCACTTGTTCTTTCTTGAGAGTGTCCTATATATTTTTGAATATTTTATTTCAATCTTGGATGCTAGTAAGGGCCAATTCCAACTTGCTTGTGATGGTAATTTAAACTTGGAAATATTTTTCTTTGTTCATATTTTCTAATTTAGCCAATAGGGTCTATTCCACTTCTTGGGTGATCTCTACACATTCCTGAGATGTCATGCTAATGAATTAAATGAGTTAGAACATCAATACCATGGACTTGGCTATGCCATCCTAGTACATGGTACAAACATATGAAATCAACTTGATGTTATTCTATTATAGGATCTCTAAGCATCTCTTCCTTTCATCCTCTAGTTCCCTATTGAAGTTGACCCTATATGAAGTGAGATAGACTTCTAAAATTAATAGTCATTCTATAAATTCTTGACTCTTCCTTCACTCCTTTTCCAATAAGGTAGTCATTTATCAAGCACTCACAGTTTGTTCTATCTCATTCTTGAGCCCTTTAATTTTAAAGTTTGAGTTTCTAAGTACATCCTTGAACTCCTAGAGATCTTTCTCTCTTTTTTGTAATCTCCTCTATAGGGTTATGAAACCATACTTGATAAGTTTTCTCATGTTTTTGTCTAGTTTGGTTGTACCTCTAGCCCAAGTGCCTTGTAGATTTTTTTTCTTTTAAAGCAAAAAATCCCTTGTGGGGCCACCTTGGTCTGAGAGACCACGAACAGGGGGTTCTACACCGTTAAATTCACCTGAGAGTCGAACCCAGCCCTGCCCACATCAAAATTATCAATTGGATTTTGGGTACCCAATTTAGCTTTTTGGTAGGGTGGAGATTCGAACCTGGGACCTCCATTGGAGGATTTCCCTCTCCTCTCCAAATCACCTACAACACCTGGGTAAGTGCCTTGTATATTTATGGACACCCTAGTAACTTGATAATCCTAGGGATGTATTTTCCATTTTATATTGAAGATCTTAGGGTCTATATAGGAAAAGTGGAGAACCCTTTCCTATAGATAAATTTAGATCTTAAGTTCCCTCACTATCAGTTTGGCTACTCTTATAGTCTCTTTCTTCTATGTGTACTTGGAGACATTTTGAATATCTCCAAAATATTTCTAGATGATTGCTTGGGGCTTTGCTTTGGAGAGATATTTCTTTTCACTAAACTAAAAAAGACTTTTAAGAGTGGCTAAAATACAATGATAAAAAACCACCTTGATGTAGGCAGCAAATACACCTCCCAGAGGAAGAAGTGACAAAGAGGATTTTCCTAGTTTTGACAATTTTGATAGTTTTGGTAAAACGTACAAAGTAGGAGCAAAATGTACAAACTGGAAGCTAAAATATACAAGGTATAATTTAATACAATGAAATGTAGATGAAATATAATTTGAGTTGTATTTGTGAATGAATTTGATAATAAATGTAATTAGACTTAGTAAAGGGTGTAATTAAAATTTATGTTATACATGGGCAGTTGTAAATAATGAATTGCCTTAGGAACCACTTAGAACAGCCTAGGCAAACATTATATAAGGCCCCCCTTTCAATTTTTTAGTTCTAGTTATTGAATGCATTTATCTAATCATTGTGTGGGATTGTCGGTTCATTGTGTATCCTTGTGGAATCTATTAGAGATTGTATTGTACCATTGACGATTAATGAATGAGGAACCATATTGTATAACATTCTCTCATGTCATTATATGATTATGAAATTATGGATTAGTGTTGTGCAGTACTTGATAGCTGCATGTTACTTTTCTATGTCTATGGATAATATTAATGCATTAGTATGAATAATGGAATTGAACAACCATTGGTGTGAGCCTTGGAAGTGATCTATGAGGAATATTTCATTAGGAAAAGACATCTTGGGAGCTATTTTATGATTTCTAGGGATTGCCATTATGAAGAACTTTCTCAAATCCTAAATATAGAACTTGCATGTTGGTAAATATGGAGTGAGTGACATTCTAGAACTTTCCAAAACTTGTATGAGAGAGATTGGTAAAGAAAAGTATCCAATTTGGTACCTTGCTAAACTTTTGGTTCATACAAATCATACACCAGATGTGTTATAAATTGTATAAGAGATATTTACATGATTTGGTAGTTAGGTGATTGAAGAAGACTTAACCGATTTAGCAAGTTTGGTAAATTGAACAAATCACCTCCCCATAGGTAATACTGCACCCTTGTGGTACATTTGACATCATTACCTTATCAAACTTGGCATTTTTTTTAAAATGGGTCAAACTAAAAAAGTAAGAGTATTACAAAATTGGAGGTGAATGACAGACACCAGTGTGCAAATACGTAGGAGACAAAAAGTACAAGAGGACATTCCAGTGAGAAGGAGCATGTGAATTGCTCAAAGAGGAAATGCAAATAAATCTTGACCATTAACCAAAAATATAGCAAGTTTGGGCATCTAAGGAAGGAGATTTCAAGGCACTATTAATAGAGATAAAAGAGGAGGTACTAGAACCACCTAACATAGAGGAACAACTTGGCATAGAAATGGTGCATGAGGAAGAAGAGTGGATAGTGAAACATGAGAAGCAATGAAAGGGTTGCAAGGGAGTGCAGAGGATGGGAGTCTGGCACCAGGGCAACAGAGCATGGAATATCAGGAAGAAATACCAAGACCATATCCCGCATATCAATTAAGGTGAATATGCACATGAGTTTGGTCAATGACTGGTGGGAGAGTACAAGATATTTCATATAGAAACTTTTGATGGTGAGCATAGTGAAACACCCATAAGGAGAAATTAGACAAAGATTCCATGGGACACCTCAAGTGACAAGGATGATTCACCAAAGATGGCTAATAATGCATCCAAGCAAATATTTCCACCCTTTACATGTGAGGGTAAGTAAGAACCCACAAGGCATTTCGAAACCTACATAACCATTTGGAGGAAAAATTGCATAGATTAGCTAGATGATAGGTTGAATTTATTTTCTGCTACCTTGAGAGGATTGGCGATAGATTGGTATATGAAAAGGAAAAATGTATTATATTTAAAAACTTTGAATCAAGTGAAGGAGAAATTCATTAAATAATTTCATCCCTTGAAGGTTGATGGAGACATTATCACTAATATTTGCATGACTAAGCAAAAGGCTGATGAAGATGCAAAATCATATAACCACAGATTAAAAGTAGTTAGTAGACAAGATGTAGATGCATTTGGCAGATGTATTGATAAAGCGGTATTTCATAGATGGATTGCTACCAAAATATAAAAAAAAATATGAAGGCAATACCATCGAAAACATATGATGAAGCTTTAAAATTTTGAAAGTGACTCAAAGCAGACGTAAATAGGAATATTGTCTCATCCCAAGTCCAATGATTCAGATAGTGAAGAAGATGACACTATACAAGAGAAAATATCATCAATCCATAAATAATTTGAAAAGATCATAAAAGAACAAAGAAGCAAGTCTAATAGGAATGATATTTGGTGCAGAAAATATAAAATCGAGGGTCATACAAATGTAAAGTGTCAACAAAATTATTACTATCATATTTGTAACGTATTGGGACACGAGGTGATGCTATGTCTATATAATGCAAGAGTGCGTCCATAGGTACTAACAATTTAGGAGCAGGAAGAGAAACCAAAGGCCCTAGTAAGTGAGCAACAAGAAACAAGTTGCAGTTATAGAGATAGCCAACAAGGTAGAAGGCAGAACTAGGGCAATCAAAAAGGAGGATAAAGTTATTTGCATTATGACTTATAAGTGAGGTCGATCATACAATGTCGCAATTTCTAGGAGTGGGATATTTTGTGAAAAAATTGTCCTTCACCTCAAAGAAAATAAATGCAGTAAGAAAACACTACACACATGTGTAGGTCGTGTAGTTTGAGTAACCACAAGGAAGTAAATTGTGCCAACCATGTGAGTTCAAGTAACCCGTAAAATGTAAATTATTTAGATATTGAGGTTCCTCAAGTTAAAGAGAAAACTCAAGAAATTTTAGTTGTGATAAGAAATCATGCTAAAAAGGATAGTATCCTGAGCCAGCAAAAGAAAAGCAGTGTTGGCAAGTAGCAAAAAAAATCACTAGAATATGAAGCACAAAAAGCTAAGCAAGTAAGGTTAGTAGAAGAGAAGGAACTAAAGAAACTAATGGAAGAAAAGGAACTAAATAAACCATCAGAAGAGAAGGCAGTTGTGTAGAATCTAGCAGCACAGGTTTTGAACACCATAGTAGAAATCAAAATGGCTAACTTTTTTAAAGTTATCCCAACATTACAAAAAGATATTGTGGAGGAGATACAACCCCACAAGGTGATGGAAGTTTAGAGTCAACCAATTTAGGAGAAGAAACAAAAATATCAATTTATGGATCCCACCATATTAATTATTGATGTGGGAAAGAAACTCGTATTAGTTCATATGGAGATTTGAGGGCACAAATTGATGTAAGTTATCATAGACGGAGGATCCAGTGTCAATGTGCTACCTAAAAATACTTGGCTATAACTTGGTGCTCCATATCTATGGGCACCAAGCTTCTGAATATATGGTGTTGACCAGTATGGTATCGAGACAAAGGAAGTCTTGACAATACAATGGGTGGTGATAGCTAACCAAGAGATAATCTTGGATTTCATTGTGATTACTATGCAGAAGCTTGCATATGATGCTCTATTGGGAAGAGGATGGCTACATGTAGCCAAATTTAATCACAATTGGTAAAATAATTAGATCAATTTTAAAAAGGGATAGCATAAGTATATGATTAGTTTGAATAATCAAAGTGTTAGTGAGGATGTAGCCATGACCGACGAATCAAAAAATCTTCAGGAGATGAAGGATATGAACCTAACGAAGAAGGAATCTTGTACCTTGATGAATGTAGTGAATATGAAGCTAGATATGATAGCATACTTCTTCATTGGTGAATAGAGGAGTGTAAAATTTTTCAGCCCAACTGCCTCTATATTAACTCAAAGGAGATAAAGGAAAAACAAGACAAAAGCAAATTCAACCAGGAATCGAAAAAGGAAGCGAAAGAGAAATGGAAGTTTCTAAATTTTTTTACAGAATATACAGTAGGAGATGCAAAAATTGATGTAAGACCAACACACCTAAAGAATGTGGAGAAATCAACGAGTGAGCCAAAAAATATCAAATACGAAGGAACCCGAATAGTGGACATCAATCCATATATGGAGGAAGGATGATTCACTATGGTGATTATTGGAACCATGTATTGAAAGCGGTAACCTTTAAGATATTATTAGAATATAAGGATTTCTTTGCATGGACATACAAGGAATTGAAGGGAATACCACCCGATTTAAGTTTCCATAAGATCACGTTCATAAACAGTAAGGAGAAGACCATATAGGATGAATGCAAAATATGTTACATTAATGAATGTAGAGATAGAGAAGATGTTGGATGCATGAATCATCTTCAAGGTTACAACCAGTGAATGGGTATTACATATAGTGGTCACTTTGAAGAATAAATTGGACAAAATTAGAATATATGTGGACTTTAGGAGTCTAAACATAGTAACCATTAAGGATCCCTTCCCTATTCCCTTCACAGATTTCATTCTGGAGGAAGTTGCAGCACATGAGATCTATTCATTTTTGGATTAATTTTTTGAGTTACAATCAAATAATAATAGCCAAGGAAGATAAGCTAATGACCACATTTATTGTGGATAATTACATATATGAGTATAATCAAATGCCATTCGGTATCTATAATACCCCAACTATATTTCAGCACATTATACTATATATATTTGATCAGTTTGTGATGGGGAAGTTCAAAGCATTTTTAGATGATTTGTCCATTTATGGGAAGATCAAGGAGCATCTTTTTGCCCTTAGTGAATGTATGAGTAGGTGCAAAAATGCATAGATCTCATTAAACCCTAGAAAGTGTTACCTGATGGTGCCGTATGGAAATTTGTTAGGGTACATAGTGCATAGTGAGGGAATAAAAATAGATCCTAATAATATCCATGTGATATTGCATATGAAAGAACCATATGATGTGAGTTCACTTAAAACCTTCCTTGGATCGATGGGGTATTATCAAAGGTTTATCAAGAATTATGCACGTGTGTCTTATCCATTGGATTCGTTGACAAAGAAAAATGTTCCTCTCATATGGAAAAACAAACACCAAGGAGCCTTTAAGGATTTGAAGGCCAAGCTTGTTAGTAGTTTGATTTTGGTGTTTCTAAATTAGGATAAGGAATTCCATGTCCACATTGATGCTTCAAATTTTACAATTGGATGTGATTTAGCACAAGACGGATAGTTTAGGATGGATCAACCTATTTTATTTGCTAGTCATCTGTTTTCAAGGGTAGAAAGAAATTATAGTTTAACAAAAGGAGAAGCCTTGGTAATGGTATATGCAATTTAGAATTTTAGGTATTATCTACTAACAAATCCCTTAACTTTTTATGTAGATCACCAAGATCTATTGTACTTGATAAACAAACTAGTGATGCAAGGATGGGTCAGCAGGTGGGTCATCACCTTACAGGAGTTTGTATTCTGAGTGGTAGTGAGACCTGGTAAAAAGCATGTAATTGCAGACCAGTTGTCTCAGATACAATCATGAGAACCTTTAGGAATAAGAATTATGGATGAATTCCCTGATGCATAGTTATTTTCCATCAATGTTGTTTCATCGTGGTACAATTTGATTTACCATAATATATCCATAGGAGAGTTGTCACTGTGAGAAGCGAAATGACAATTCAATTATTTGATGAAGTATAAATAATACATTAGGGCAAGGATTAGTCTGGAGGTTGTGGAACCACCCGAGATAAATATAGGTGCAGTTGTAGTAAAATAACAACTAGCCTAAATTAATCAATTCTAACAATATAAGATCGTTAGGATTGAATTAACTAATGAAAGAAATATTAAAATATATTCTAACATCCCCCAATATTACAATATTTCAGGAAACATATAACTACTAGCTATACTATCATCCCCCCATTATTTTGAAATACATAGAGAGTTGTGAAACAATTCAAATTTGACACGTGCAAGTGCCTTAGTGAATATGTCTACAACTTGAGCATTGGTGGAGATGTACTAAAGCTGGATTCGATGCTTTGGTACTTCATCTCGAATGAAGTGGCATTGTGTATCAATGTGCTTCATTTTCTCATGATGCACTGGATTCTTAACAAGATTCAAAACACCCATGTTGTCGCAGAACAAGTGTATTGGATATTTTTACGGAAGACCCATACTTTTTAGGATGCGACGTAACCATATCACTTCACACACAGCTTCACGTGTAGTGTGATATTCTGCATCTGTTGATATGATAGCAACTTGTTGCTTCTTGTTGTGCCAAGAGACAGGACTAGATCCAAGATGAAACAAATATCCTAAATTTGATTTACGATCATCATATGATCCGGCATAGTCAGAGTCCGTGTATCCTTGTAAGAAGAATTTGTTGTTCTTATTATATTCTAGGCCATATTCCATTGTGCCACGAACATAGTGAAGAACTCACTTTGCTGCTTTCAAGTGTGTAGTCTTAGGTTCCTACATGAACCTCAAAAGATAGTTGACAGAAAATATGATATCTGGCCTAGTTTTGATAAGATATATGAGACTCTCAATCATCTGATGATAGAGAGTAGCATCTACCTCAGGTGATTTGTCATATCATGATAACTGAAGTCCTATTTCCATTGGTGTTGCCATCGGCTTGCAGTCAGTCATGCGATATTTTTCTAGTAGTGTCTTGGCATATTTTTTTTGTGATACTTTGATGTAGTTCTCCTTCTGGTTCACTTCTAGACCAATATAGTAATGGAGAATTTCGAGATATATCATTTCAAAATATTTTCTCAAATCTTGTTTTATAGAAGAGATCATTGTTTTTGAACTCCCTGTTATGAGTAGATCATCAACATAGAGTACAAGCAACACTATTTCAAAGCCTTTCTTCTTAAAATAGAGGTTTACATCTGACGCACATCTCTTAAATCCATGCTACAGTAGGTGATTATCCATTTTTATGTACCAAGCATGAGGGGCCTATTTCAAACCATATAAGGATTTGACCAATTTGAAAACTTTCTATTGTTGGCATTCCACTTCAAATCCTTTCGATTGAGTCATGTAGACTTCCTCTTGGAGATCAACATTTAGAAAGGCACTCTTGACATCCATATGGTGCAATTTCCACCCATACTATGCTGCCATAGCACAAAGAACTCGAATGGTTGTCATCCAAGCAGTAGGTGCAAAAGTTTCCTTGTAGTCAATGCCTTCTCTTTGAGCATAACCCTTTGCCACAAGTCGGGCATTATGCTTATCTATTGTCCCATATGCCTTGTACTTGACTTTATACACCCATTTGCAGCCTATGGGCTTCTTTTCGTATGTCAGATCAACAAGCTTCCAAGTTTTTTTTTTCATCAGAGACTTATACTCTGCATCCATAGTGGCCTTCCACTGAGGCTCACCAAGAGCATCTTGCACTGATGCAGGTTCAAGTTTGTATATTGAGGACATAAAAACCATGTAATCATCAATATCCATATCTTCTATATCTCTCTCTGGATCTACAGAAAGTTACTCAAAATATTGATACATATCATCAACGCCAGTAATCTCTATTGTAGCTTTCTCCCATCAAGCCATGCTGCGAGTATGAGACCTATCCAATGTCAAGTCTGGTGGAGTGGATAGCTTAGTCTCTAATTGTACTTGTATATCACTTTGGATTCTTCTTCTATGGTGATGAATAAGATGAAGAAGGACCTCCAACCTTGGATGAAGGAGGCTTATCAACCTTAGTTTCCACAAGGTCTAGGTATACATCTGATGTGTTTTCTGATGTGAAAGGCTCATCAAAAGCTACATATCTATTTATGTGTATATTCTTGGTTAAATGATAAATAAATTGACAACCCTTGGAGTGCTCATCATACCCAAGAAGAATGAACTTAAATATTTTCTCATCTAGCTTCTTCCTCTTTTCTTTCAGTATGTGCATGAATGCTTTACAACTAAAAATGCATAGATGAGAGATGGAGGGTTTCCTGCCACTCCATGATTCCTGTAGAGTCATTCCTTATAGGGCCTTAGTGGGTGCCCTATTCAACAGATATACTACTATGGTGACAGCTTCTGCCCAATATTGTTGCCCAATTCTAGCTCCTATGAGCATGCAACGAACCATTTCCATGATGGAATGATTTATCCTTTCAGCAACTCCAAATTTTTTAGGAATATAAGTAGTAGTCAACTGTCATGTGATCCCATTTTCAGTTATGAACTCAAAAAATTCTTTAGAGGTGAACGCTCCCCCTCGATCTGAGCGGAGGATATTTATAGAAGTCCCTGACTCCTTTTCAACAGATTTCTTGAATTGCTGAAAGAATCCAAATGCTTTAGATTTCAGTTGAAGAAAGAATACCCACATCTTTCATGAGTAATCATCCATGAATAACTAAAAACACCTCTTACCCCCACAACTATTGGGAGTTAAAGGACCGCACAAATCATTGTGAACCAACTCTAGAGATTTCTTTGCTCTTGTAGAGCTCCTTTCAAAAGGCACTCTATGATGCTTTCCTGCCAAGCAGTCAGAGAAAACTGGCAATGTGGTAGAAAGGGAAGGAAGACCCTTTACCATTGCATACTTACTTAAGTATGTAAAAAGAAATCATATGTCCATATCTATTGTGACATAGGGAAGTTGCCTCATTTGTAGAGACAATCATGGCTACATCTGGAGAAGAGATAGTATCTAGGGCAAATAATCCATGCTTAGATGAAGCAGTTACAATGTTCTTACCCCTCCTGGTGATAGAAAAACACTTCTTACCCCCCTCAACACTAAATTTTACAACCATATTTTTGTCCATAATTTGTGTGACTGACAATAAGTTGTTCACCAATACTGGAACATAGAGAACCTTATCAATATGGAACTTGCCATCAGGAAGAGTAACAGAAACTATTCCTTCTCCCTAAACCTTGTAGGTTTTATCATCGAAAATAGTGACAGGTTTGCCCTCTTTGGCCTCAAAAGACTCAAACCACGATTTGTCACCAATCACGTGTTTACTAGCTCTAGAATCGACATACCAAATAGGATTCGTCTGCTTGGATACTGTGGTAGTCATGAGCACTTTATGTGCTCTTTCATAATCTATGTCAGATTCCTCAATAGCAACATTCACTTGTTTTTGTTTGTTCTTTTGTGGTTTGTTCTAGCCTTTCTATTTTGATTGTTTATTCTTATGCCAACATATGTTTGTATCATGACCTTCTTTGTCATAGATCTTGCAATATCTATTTTTCTATTGAGGTTGAGTTTTTTTCCCTTTTGAATCCTTTTGAGAACTACCTCCCTTCTAAAAGTTACCCTTTTTCTTGTTTTGCCCCTTCCTGTTGGTGTATAGGGCAGTGTTAGAAGAATCATCTTGTTGTAGTTGGCATGCCTCCTCTTCTTGAAGCATATTTACCAACTCAACATAGGTAACTTGTCTCTGTGATACATGAAGTGAGGTAATCAACACTCTAAAATAATTTGGAAGAGCTCTCATTACCACTGAGGTAAGGAGCTTTTTTCAACTGGTGCTGCTAAGGAATTCAATTTTCCTTTCAACTCAAACACTCTACAAAGAATTTTTCAACCGTATCTCCTTGTTTCATGCGTAGATTGTGTAATTTAGATTGAAGAAATATAATGGTGGAGTCATTCTTCCATTCATATATAGTTTTAAGGGCATCCCATACCACTTTACTATTTGGATAGTTAGCAATACGAGGTTGAACTTCATCAAAAATAATAAGCAAAATGAACACCTTTGCTTTGCTATATTTCTTGTCAAAGTCTTTCTTATTAGCATATGGAGTTGTGGCTCCAGCTAAATATGAAGGTCTTACTGTTGTTCCAGACACAATTTTCCAAAGATCATCCATCTCTAGGATTGCCTTCATTTTTTTTTCCATGGTGTATAATTTGGACCTTTCAATAACTGATGAGCATCAGTCATTAGTTTTGTAGACATTGTGAAGGTTCCTTATAACACCAAATGGTCGCCCCTTTGGTATACCTTAATGCCAGGTCATTATACTGTACAAAATACCTACCCTTAGGTGAGGGAGACTATAGGTATTTTGAAAAACCAGAAAATTACTCGCCCTTACGTGAGGGAGACTATAGGTAATTTTAATGATTATACGATACATGGTACTTATGCGGTACTAAAATGGAATCACCTTGTTGATGGAACCAACCTTAGAAAGCCTTCAATCCTCATGCGTGGGGCATAATTTCCCCTAAACACTTTGGATATCTAAACTTTCATCTGGATTTAAGCCTAAACACGAGAGTGATTGGGGTAGTGGATGGAGTAAAAAATAGCAAAATGGCAAAATTCTATCTCCCCGACGATTAATAGAGAACAAGCTCAGACGTCGTTGTGGCAGCTATATTAGGTGGTAGATACAGTAGCGCAATAATGAAAACTTTACCTATAAGTGCTAGCCAGAGGTATCACAAATACCGAATGTTGCAGTGCAATAAATTGCACGGATGAGTTTTAATTATTCTAGGGACTTAGGGAGTGTTTGATTTTAACTTAAATTATGTAGTGCAAAAGAAGGAAAAAATGCAACATACAACATAAAAGTGCCCACAGAAATAATCCACTAGGTGTCGGGCGTAGCTGAAAATGCACCTTTACAATAATGCCAAACTTTGATTTAAAAAAAAATTACTCTCAATCCCCCCTTTAAAAATTTCATTTATAAAGTATTTTAAAACATTCTTTTATAATCAAAGTTAAAAAAAATAACTTTATTCTACATAGTGAAATTTTTTTTTTTTTTTAAAATAACCTTTAAACTATGATAAAATAAATTAAAATTATATTTAATTTAACTTTGATTAGAGAATATTAAAAAAAAAATTAATAAATAAAAAAAAATTATGCCTTTGAGTGGTGGGGGTCGATGGGACTCGAACCGTGACCTGAGGGCTCCCAGAGCCCTTACCACTCGGCTCACAACCGGTGAGCTAGTGGGCTGATCAGAGAACTATTATTGGTGTCCTCCTCCTTAAACAACTTCGATACACCTTTTAAAGAATGTGTGGCTGCTATGCCACCTCGAGCGAAGCTCGGGCAGGGCTCGGGCGGTGAAGACGAGCGACAACCGGTGTAGCTCGAGATCAGAGCACCGATGGTAGCAGGGTGGCACTCGAGTGGCAGGCGAAAAAAATAAAAATTTTCAACCAAAAACTTGCCATAGATGTATCAAAATGATGCACATAGATCATAGAGGAAGAATAGAACAGTTTGCAACCAAACCAAGTGGAGAAAACTGCTCAAAAACGTCTTTCTAATTTTTCCATTGACGCCATTCGGGAGGAGAAAAATGCTTTGAGGAAAGATCCAAGAGCTAAAATGAAATTTCAATCCAGCGAAATGACTTAGATTTTACCTCATTCTCCAATAAAATTTGTAGATGTTTGATCTACCGGCCTCAAAAGTAAGGAAAAATATGTCTTGGTTTATGTAGTTGACACAGGTGATGTAGGTGTCGACGTATTCATAGATTCGAGCATTTGCATTTTAGGACTCAATGTCCCACATCGAGGGTGTAGTGACTCCGTTAGGAGTTTAAGAGGGTTTCTCCTCCATAGAGGAGTATCTCCTCTTGGGGATTCCCACCCGAGAGGTCACGAGCTCTCCTCTCGTGCTTGGCTAAGCAGCCTTGGTGTTGGCCATTGAGCTTCATCGTAATCCTTTGAACTCCGCTTCGATATTTGACCCTTCTTTGCCTCGTTTGACCTTCGATCGTTCTTCTTTGATCCGTTGACCGTGCTTCTTTGAATTCCAAAAATTGAAATAATTGCTTTGAAAATAAAACCAAGTTTTCTTAGCTTTGCTACGAAAAAGCTCAGCCTCAAAAAATCACCTCAAAAAAAAAACTCTTCCTCACTTGCTTCTTTCTCACACTACTACAAGATCATTTAAAAAATGAGAGTTCCGGAGAGAGAGTGGTAGTAAGCTCTGATAACATGTGAGAAGTGAAATGACAATTCAATTATTTGATGAAGTATAAATAATACATTAGGGCCAGGATTAGTCTAGAGGTTGTGAAACCAACCGAGACCAATATAGGTGCAGTTGTAACAAAATAACAACTAGCCTAAATTAATAAATTCTAACAATATAAGATCGATAGGATTGAATTAACTAATGAAATAAATATTGAAATATATTCTAACAGTCACAAGAGATGATGACAACCGAGAAGAAGAAAGTAATTATGAAGTCAACACCCTTCTAGTTGATAGTGGGATTGATGTATAATATGGGAATTTATGGTATCTTATGAAGAAGCATGATGGAGGAAGAAGTTAAAGTGGCATTGGAAGAAGCTCATGAAGGCTTAGCATGAGGGCACATGGGATCAAATGCCACTACTAGGAAATATTACTAGCAAGATTATGGTGGACCACATTGTATAACGATGCAAAAGAATACATAAAATCATGCGATACTTGTCAAAGGATAGGGAAGCCAATAAAGAGAGACTTTATACCATTTCATCCATCACAACCCCAGGAACTATTTGAAGTATGGGCATTGGACTTAATTGGACCATTGAAAATCTCTCGAAGAAGGAAGTATAGGTACATTATGGTAGCAACAGAGTACTTGACAAAGTGGGTCAAAACGAGAGTGCTACCTGATAACTCAGTTAAAAGTACATCAAGATTCTTGTACAAGCAAGTAATTACAAGATTTGACATTCCATTGTAAATAACAAGTTACCGGGGAGGACATTTTGTAAATGATATCATTAATATGCTAACAACCTAATTCAAGATTTGCATTCATTGTTTAGTCCGTATTACCCCAGATCCAATGGGCAGGCAAAAGAAACAAATAAAATCCTGGTATATACTTTATACAAAACCTGTGGAATAAGACCAGATTGGGAGGAAAAATTACCATCTATTTTGTGGGTATAAAGAACAAATTTTAAACCAACAATAGAGCATACACATTTCTAGTTGATGTATGGACAAGAGGTAGTGTTGCAAGTTGAATTCTTGATACAAAGTCTGAGAGTTACAGTGGAGATCGCTTGGGTGATCAACAGAGTTTGGAGTAGCGACTGATAACACTGATTAAGTTGGATGAAAGAAGAGTCATGGCATAATGGGCAATTGAGGTAGCCTAGAAAATAAGGAAACTATGGCATGACAAATGCCATAGAAAGATAGAACTTAGTCTTGGTGACTTAGTTCTAAATTTAATGGGAAGCGAGAAATCAAACTTGGTGAGTTAAAGAATTTATGGTTTAGTCCCTAAAAATTGGTGGAAGTAATTAATAATGAAGCATTCAAGTTGAAAAACTTGAATTGGACTGAGGTATTCAAAACTATATATGGCTCAAAGTTGAAGCCTTACAAAGTAGAGTGCTTATTCATTGCTTTGGAATAGATTGAATGGAGAAGACGAGTAGGAGCTCAATAAAGAACTCAAGATGAGAAAGGTTCATCACAAGAAGAGCCTAGCATGGGACTCGCACACTTATTTGTAGAAGGGGAGGATACATGGCCAACTATAGAACTACATGAGTTGGTACCTTGACTTGAAGAAAGAATAATAATGCAGGTGCATGTTAGATTTGCAGATGAGATTGAATGAGTAACAGAGGAATATGAAGAGTGGATTCCTCAAAATAAAATAGGATATTAGGAGATAATACTATTACCCAGTAATAGGAGAAGGCAAGAAGAAACACCCCAAGTAAATCAAAACATGTTGTATCCTAGAGTGGAACATAAAGAACTACCCCAACAAATAGAAGGACAAAGAAGGATACAATTAATAGTACAATATGAATATAGAGTGGACACTTTTGAAATGAAAGTTCCATAGGAGAATGGGAATGAGACCATTGACAAATAATTGGTTGGACTTATTATCTCAAATAGGGCTACTACAACAAAAAATGTGACTGCAGATCTAACAATTTGAGGAATATCAGACACTGCAATGTCATAATGCGAGGTTCAGGGAGAAAAATATCTAGGAATTGGATGGTACAATATGAAATCTAGATGAGCAAAGATCAACTAGGCTACATGAACTAGAAGGGGAAGTTGACGACAATGAGGGGATAACTCAAAGAAGCAGTATAATAAATGATTGTGCAAGCACAAGTGATGGAAGAAGATCACAAGTAGCACCAATTGATCTACCAATGATAAATGAAGATGCATAAATACTTTGGTGAGACATTGAGGAAGCAACCACATCACCTGAACCACAAGACAACACACAAGTAGATTTGAGTGAATCTAGTGATGAAAGAATACATTGGCTAGTAAAGGAACCTAGCACAGATAGTAGTGATGATGATGACTTGCTAAAAATATCCCATGAGACTCAATCCAACCTTGATCCTCAAGCTTATACAATGACCTATCAAAAACTAAGAAGACAAAGGAGAGAAGTAAGGAGATTGGAGAGATTGATAAACTTACTAGAGGATTGGTCGGAGCAAAGAGAGGATAATCAAAATAACTCAAGTTCTAATACAAACTTTTTTGATGCATACAAGGAGACCCTAGAAACCTCATCTCCATAAATATGCTTTGAGGAGACATTGCTTAATATGTGTAGATTGTAGAATCAGAGCACTGTGACAATTGTCACCAAGCGTAAAACAATTTATAAGTCCACTAGCCAATATTGATTTGGTAGATATAACTCATGATAATAAAGCAACGGGAGAGATACATCGACAAGAATCCCTAAGAAAGGTTATGAACAATGGTGAATATTCACAAATTGGGTGAATATTAGGATTTCCAAAATTAGAAATTGACGAATATGAGGACCCTCGTCATTGGCCCATTTGCCTAAAATTTTTGGGATAAATTTTTTCTTAGGGTCAATTTGCCACAATATATATCCAAACATAGGCATATTTGTACTCGTTGGAAAGCTCTTTTCAATCATGATCTAATGGTGGTATTTTTATGAAGTTATAAGGTCATTTAATAGGTCAAAATATACCCCAAAAATAACCTTACTTTTTAGGGCTTCAAATACCCCAAATTTTGGTGTGAAGATGATTTATTTGATTTGCTTAGGATTCACCTTGATTTTTATTAGGATTCACCTTTATTTTTATTATGATTCACCATTTTTTACAAGTAAATTTTGAGTCCAACCCCTTATGCATAACCCTACCCCTAAGGCTTCAGCCGAGAATGGGAGGAGGTATTTGACCATGGAATTAAATATGTCAAGGTGATATTACACCAATAGGAGGAAGAGGATGAGGAAGGTATACCATGGATAAGTGGTATATTAACAAACCCTACAGGGTGGTACCCATTGGGATGACCACCACTAATGCGATGAGGACCTCGAATAGTGGAAGGCGGTAGAGGATTACTCTAACGGAGGAACCACCAATTATTCATAGAGGTTCAATGTCAAGAGAAGTAGGTAATGGAAGGCACTAGCAAGGTAGAGGTCTTGTTGGTAGAGGAAGAGTGTGCTTTTTAGATGAAAGAAACCATGGAAAACAAAGGATTCGATCGCCAAGTCTAGAGATAGAATTGATCTAAGAAGATAATCGGAGAAGTCACTCAAATGATAGCAGAATAGTAAGAGTGCCACCACCAAGGAATCCATCACCCATACAACAAGAGAAAGAGATATTAGGAGAAGATAGTCTAGCTTGCAATTATATAATTTCAAATTGCACACATGGTAGTGGAACGCCAAGGAATTCGGTAACATCAAAAGTTGAGATGAATCACCCTAGAGATAAAGTGGCACCAGATGATACAATAACTCATAAATTCATGGTTGAAACTCCAAGATAATAATCAGATGGGACCATCTAAGTGAGTGTCACTATGCGATTCCAACGATGGTAAGTGTAAATAGTATTAGGAAATGAAAAAATTAAATAAAAAATAAAAATAAAGAAATAAAAAAATAAAATTTCTTAGTTGTGAAAATCCCTCGAGACATAATTAAGAAGGAAGTTGGTTGAAAACTAGAAATGATGACCTCTTCAAGAGAAAAATGGAAAATTTCTCTAAGTGACAGATCGTACAAACCAGTTTGAAGGTGAAAAGTGTAAGTACAAATCGTACATGTCATTTAGAAGTGGAAAAAAAAGTGCAAGTTTGAAATCTTACAAGAAAAAATAGAAAAGGTAAGGAATAAATCATACAAAGGGATCCTATTGTTGATTTAGATCGTACAATGTACAATTTTATCATACAAATGTACGATTTGTAACCACCAAAATTAATGTTCTCATGCATGGAACGATGAGTTGTTGATAAATGTAGAAAAAAGATGAAATTGCATGTGGGAAGTAGTGATTTATCCATCATCCATGCAAAAGAAGACAAAATACATGCAAAGAAGGTGAAGCGACACAATTTTAAGAATCGAACGGTTAGGGTTTTGCAACAATTTAAAAAGAGGACAATTGAAGTAGTTTTGAAAACCATACAAGGGTAAATTCAAAAATTTTAGGATAACAAAGTTGAAAAGAATACAACTAGCTAAAATCTTCTGCATGGGCATTGAAATTCACTAGTAGAACTATAGATTGCATGACCCATCTTAATTTTGCACCAGGGAGAATTTTTACATTCAAATAAAATCAAACCAGAAGAGAAAAAGTGAGGGTTTTGACTCTACTAAAATCAAATTTCAAATTACAACTAAAATAAAGTGAGGTTTTATAGAAAGAGGTGTCAAAGAAGAAATATATTATTGAAAAATGTCCACCTAGGATTCAAGGAAATTATAGATTGGAGACAGAGTGAAGAAATTGCAAGAAAAAGGAGAACTCACAAACCCTAATTAGAGAAAATAGCAAAGATTAGAAAAATAAATTTTGGGAGTTGTAAAAGGTAGAAAGAAAAAGGGAGATGACTATACAACCTTCCAACATAGCCAAGAAAGTTTTTTTTTGGGAGAAATTGTGCCAAGTAAAAGAAAAAATTGCAGATTTGCTCTAGAATTGCACTAGAAAGATAGATCAAGACATTTCGACAACTGGGTTGGTAATAAATCATATAAAGTGAGTGAAAATATAATTTTTATGTAAATAAGGGTTTCAAAATATGTGTTGTATAATTTGGAGGATAGACTATACGATTTCAGGGAGAACTTGTGCGATTTCAATCAGTTTAGAGGCTGATTTAAGCCTTTTCGATAAAATCATACAGAATCGTACAAATCCAACAAAGAATAATAGGTGGAAAGGGACGTTGTATATATTGGTATAGCCCCTATACATTTTTATGCAGCCGATGTATGATTTGTAGTTTTTTGAACGATTTTGGAGCAGTTGTATTGTATGCCCAAGAAGTAGTCTAAAGGATTGTATGGTTTGGAGGATGTTGTATGAACAAAAAATGTACATGAATGGTTTGGAGGCTGTACTATACAATTTATAGTAGCATTACATGATTTTTAGAGGACTTCTAGTTGCATTATGGTTGATATACAAAAATCAAATCTAACAAAAGGAATGCCAGGAAATTATTTTGGCTGAAGAGTTTGGATACTGGTTAAGAAGAATTACAGCCAAAAAAGTTGAATGATCACTAGGACCTCTGCACAAGAGGGAGTCACATCCGTGGCAACACCAATCATGATAGTTTCAATCCTACAGTTTGCGTGGTAATCATCCTTGGATAATAGGAGGATACAAGCCATGGAGAGAGCATAAGTATTGGAGGGTTGATTGAAGGACACCACAAAGGTTTCAAGAGGAGGAAATGACAGGAAAATCCTCGAGGAGGGAACTGTGCAGTAAAGTCCATTATGCAGGGACTCCAAATCTAGAGGAGGATCTGATCAGTTAATTTGAGGACGACCAGGTTGATATAATGAGGATATCATTTATACAACATGGGGGAGATACAAGCCAAAATTGGTGTAACAAATAAGGAAATAAGAACCACCCATGGAGAAAATAATTTGATAAGGCTAGTGTAGCTTTGATAGCACAGGTGCCACTGCATCAGAGGACCTTATTTTATAACTATCTATCGTATATTGTTTAGATATGATCCTGCAATAAGACTTGCCTATGTCAATGTGGGTAAACCGTCAGTTAAGGTAGAGTTCACAATAGAGGTATTTAGAAGAATATTTGGGTTACCACAAAATAGCATTGAGATAGTAAAAAATTTGACTAATTCGATTGAGACACATTGCATCATCACTTCACTCACTAATGTGAAATCGCTGACTGAAGCAAAGATCTTGGGTGCAAGAACTCGAGGGATTAAAAAGAGCTAGTTGATATAAAATGATGGTCCATGCACCATGAATATTGTAATGGCTTGAATGTTAGGAGAAACATGAGCCACGGAGATGCCAATATGGATGGCTCAATATGTGGAAGGTATTACCAAAGGAATTCAGTATGATTGCGGTACCTATTTGGAGAGAAAAATGCATGAAGTACTATAAAAAAGGTTGAAGAATTTTAGGATGACTTTCCATACCATTGGATTATTATTGGATGTTGTTACACAGATGGAAATTCATTTTTTAGGCTTGAAAGAGCCTAGGAATATTGATGTAGGTAACCCATCAATTATGTAGTGGGTAAAGTCAATGCCAATTTAGAATATGACTCTAGAAAAGTCTTGAGCAAAGAGAACACCTAAGTATAAGGTAACTCTAGTGCATGAGGATACTCCTTCAAATGAGGAGGTACACCATCGAAGGAAAAGACCTAAAAATTTGCAACCTAAACTAGAACAATAAGCACTTAAGAAACTATAGTAGGAGTAGTCGTCAGTTCAAGAAAGGGAGAAAATTGTGGGGAGGCAATCTAGCCCAGTACATATAAAGACAATAAGACAACAATAGAGAATGGTAAATAATTCTATTCCAAAAATGTAATCCAAGCTTTTACAGGAGAATCAGCAAGAGGAATGACAATCAGAATCGAAGAGACTAGGTTTGCATAATTTGGATTGGATAGATATATAAGAGATGGTAGAGTCCCCACTGATTTTCCATCTTCTGATCTTAAATTTTGGACTCTTATAAAATTTTAGACGATATATCCACTATACAAGAAGTAAGAAAGCCAAGGTGATAGAGGAAGACCCAGAATAAGAGTGAAGAGCAAAAAAGAAGCTTCACTTAAAATTTATGATGGGAGGAGGTACTAATCAAACTAAATAGAGTGATGCACAAGAAGATACAAATGCACAAAATGTACAAGGAGTGGTGCATGCATCACATGAATAAGAAAATCCTGTTGTTGAAGAGGTCACAGTGATGGAATTTCAAAAAAATCAGGAAGAAAATCAGGTGATAGAAGAATAATAGGTGGACTTTCTTGAAAAACAAAAGGAAGTCTAAGAACCAGTAGAGAAATAATAATCTCATCCTGAGGTTGTTGATATTGAATATGATGAGGATGTTGAGAGACTTATGGTAAATACTCCACTGTAGGAAAATATAAACACAAATAAAACACTAATGGAGCTTGGGGTAAGCTCTGATCACCACTTGAAAGAGGAGGAAGAACAAACTCCTATACAGGAAGAATTGTAGAGTATGTAGAAAAGCTACCTCCTGGAAATAACAAAGTTCTCAAGGATTGAAATAGAAGAGGATGCAAAAAGGGTAGAGGATCAGGTGGACAATTTATTATCTTAAATGGAAAATGCCATGGCCAGCGCCAAACTATTGTTTTGTATTGGACCCATGGGAGAGTTTAAGCTATGAGAGGAACAAGTATTTATCGAATTAGAAAAGATAATAGAATAGGTGAGTAGTGAGGATTGTACAAGGATAATTGCTTATATCCATGTACAACACCCATGGAGGTTACCCAAGGGAGAGGTAACAATAATTTTAGGAAGAGACGACTTACCAGAAGGGGTGAGAATCAACTATAGGCAACATTGAAGGTTGTACCTAGATAAAACCAATTATTCAACTTGTCCCTTGAATATAGCGGAGTTGGAACATAAGAGGATAAACTCAGGCTTGGCTTTCACTTTGAGGAATTTGAACTTCCTAACACACTAGATAGAGTGGTTGAGTATAGTATTGGAGGATATTTATCAACTCAAGGAAGCTCAAAAAGAAGAGACTGAGAACACTCAGAAGGAAATGGTTGCAATGGAGGAAGAATTGAATAAGAGCAAGGCTATGGTAGTATAAAATTTTAAGGTATTTAAAAAAAGAACTGCTAAATAACAAGGCTGGTTTTGAGGCCAAAATCAGTTTGCTAGAAGAGGAGAAGTGACAGGTCTCACAAATGGTAGAAAAATGATCAAGGAGTTTGAAACTCAATTAGCAACAAAAGAAGAACAATTGCAGGTGAAGGATGAATAGCTTAAAATATAGATGGCTACGAAATATGAGCAATTGGCAGAGAAGGATAAGAATATAGAAGAGCTTACAAAATATAATAAGTGATATAATGATATGATCCTAGAGAAGCAAACACAATTGAATGTTAAGGATGAGACTGGTCATGCTTTGGAGGCTGATATTAATCATCATCTAAAGACCATTATAGAAAAGAATGAAGAATTAGTAGTAGAAGCTCAAAAAGAAGCACATTTACATGATAAGCTTAAGAGGAGTTCTACTGAGCATGAAAAATTATTAAGGGAATTCTTGAAGACTATCAAGGAGACAACCAACCAACATGTTTGAAAGTAGTATAAATGGGTAACTACACAACCAAGTTGCAGAACCAATGCACAAATGCTTCACACCTAGTTGGAAGACAATGAAGCCTTGGTCAAAGAATATGAGGCCCATATGAAATAAAAATATGAGTCGATGAGGACACTGACCAAAGTAAAGGGGAGGGAAAATATAGGCAATAAATCCACCTCCTAGAAGAAGTGACAAAGAGGATTTGCCTAGTTTTGACAATTTTGATAATTTTGACAGTTTTGGTAAAACATACAAAGCTAGAGCAAAACATACAAACTAGAATCTCAAATGTACAAGGTATAATATAATGCAATGAAATGAAAATAAAATGTAATTTGAGTTGTATTTGTGAATGAATTTTATAATAAATGTAATTAGACTTATTAAAGGGTATAATTAAGATTTTTGTTATATGTGGGTATTTGTAAAGAACGAATTGCCTTAAGAATCACTTGGAACGACCTGGGAAGACATTATATAAGGCCTCCCTTTCAATTTTTTAGGTTTGTTTATTGAATGTATATATATTATCACTATGTGGGATTGTCGATTCATTGTGTATCCTTGTGGAAGTTGTTAGCAATTGTAATGTACCATTGAAGATTAATGAAAGAGAAACCATATTGCATAGCATTCTCTCATGTCATTGTACAATTATGGAATGATGGATTAGTGTTGTGTGGTACTCGATTGTTGCATGTTACTTTTCTATGTATATGGATTATGTTAATGCATTAGTATGAATAATGGAATTGAACCACCACTAGTGTGAGCCTTGGAAGTGATCTGTGATGAAGATTGCATCAAGATGCGTGTTGTTGTACAATTTTTTGGGATTGCCATTGTGAAGAACTTTCTCAAATCCTAAAGAAAGAATTTGCATGTTGGTAAAGATAGATTGAGTGACATTCCATAACTTCCCAAAACTTGTATGAGATATATTGGTAAAGAAAAGTATCCAATTTGGTACCTTGCTAAAATATTTGTTCATACAAATCATACACCAGGCGTGTTACAAATTGTACAAGATAAATTTACCCGATTTTGCAGCTAGACTATTGAAGAAAACTTACCCGATTTGGGAATTGTGGTAAATTGAACAAATCACCTACCCATCAGGAATACTGCACCCTTGTGCTACACTTGATAGACCCTAAGAGGGTGGTTTTAAACCACCCTAAAAAAAAAAAAATCTTTTTAACGGTACCTAAAGGACAATGGTTTTTTATGGTGGTAAAAATCTACCCTAATAGACCTAAGAGGATTGTTTAAAATTGACCTCTTAGATCTTAACAATCACCCTATAAAAATAATGAAGGATTCGGGTGAGACTTTTTATTTTTTAGATTAGCAGGCTAATTTTTGAAAAGAGGGCCTAAACAATTTAAAATTTTCAAGGTCTAGTAGATAATCCTTGCAATCATACAACATTGACACTATGGACATGACGTGTGAAGTTCCATTAAATTTTCAAGGTCTGGGTATAATTGCTGCAACCAGATAACAATACAATGCATTGAGCAATTCAGGCAAAAATGAACAGCTTCACGTGTGAACATGCCTACAAGGGTTAATACCCATACCACCTTACCAGGTAATTGTTTCATAACAAAATTATTATTCCATAGCCATAGTGACCACACCAATGAAACTTTTTTAGGTATTTTGTTAATGAAAACTAGGAATTTTTTTTTTTTTGAAAGTAATCTTCTATATTATCTAGTTTACAAAAGGAGGAAAAATATCTTTTTTAATGTGCACATGCATTTACATTGACAGTTAAAGTGAATGCCATTAATAATAATGGTAGTAGGAATAATCCTACACAACTTTACCCTTGATTATGCTACCCTCCATTTCAATGTGTGATCCAACAAGACTTGTGACCTATGGCTAAGCAATAAGTGTACACTACAACAACTTAAAAAAAATATCATTGTTCAGATGATTAAAAAAATCTTGTGGCCTTTATATTGGTCAACTAAGTCACAGTATTGTAATATTTTAAGTAATTGATAATATATTCATGTGTTATTGTTCATTGGGTATGGTTCTCCAAAATAATTTCAGCATGGTTGTGTGTTTTTTCCAAAACAACAAAATATATATGTAAATATACACTTCCACACGTAGCTTGTAAGACGATTAATGGCTATGAGAGAAGAAATCATTAAGCCTTTTAGCATCTTTAAATTACTCGAAAGATATAAACGTATTCTGAATCTTAAGTTTAGCTTCCTTTCCATTTCCTCTTTTCCCAATCCTCCATGTGTCCCCCCCTTCCCCCCATGGATCATCCCCTTTCCAAATAGATCTACTATCTTGATGTTGATCATTCACATCCACAATCAATTATACCCAAGCAATCTAATATTTAAGCCAACATAGCATAGCCTTATTTTGTTTACCAAACTTTGATTAATCACTATGTTTAAAATAATTTCTCGATTAATAAAGTATTCACACTTTTTATGCCAACATGCTTTAAGTTCACGACTTTCCTATATTTTGTTTCTAACATGGTACAATAGGGTATTTATGCCTTCCTATATCACATGGATGTATCATACCATGGTTATAGAAAGACTCTCCATAGTAAGAATTAATTTATTTTTATCTGTAGATGTGTAAGCATAGAATACTAAGCTAGTTAATGGTAGATTAGATCTCAGGTATAGGAAAATAGTTGGAATAAAAGTGGCCTAACTATGGATTAGAATGGAAATATATAGGCAGGCATAATCAAATTCACTTGTAAAAAGGGAGAAATATTTTTCATGTTAGCTACATGTATGCTATTTTTCTTTCTTTTTCCTTCCCTCCTTTTACTCATTTTTATTTTATATTTTATTTAATGAGGATATTGTGTTAACCTAGGTCTAGAATTGACATCATTTACTTTCTTCTTTGTTTTTATTAGATGTCTACAAAATTATGGCTATGGCAATTATCATGAGGAATGATTTTATCATTTTAAGGTTGGGAGGAGTTAAATGCTTTCATAGGCTTGCAAGCCTCACATTCTATTGTTGGGGTTGCAATGTTTTACTTGTGGAATTTAGTTTGACATCATCACTTGAAGCTACAATGATAGAGATAAAAATTTGTAAGTATTGGGTTTTGAATTTTACGATGTTACTACTTTTTACGCTAGTTTTGGATTGAAGAGGATATCCTGCAATTCCAAAACTTTTGAGTGATTGATCTACAATTAATCTAAAGGTAGGCCATTTTATTCATATTTCAAGTCATGAAGAAAATTTTAAAATGAAATTAACAAAAAACAACTGGTTAAGAAAACATCATTCTACATATGGCAATGACCCTGTTTAAGATTCTTCATGTGGGTTTTGTTGTTAGGCATGAAGTACTTGCATCATTTGTTCCTAGATTCAACATATTTATTTCTTGGGTGGAGAGCTTAGTCTGTACATTGCTTACATTTATTTTTCAACACTGATTCACCTTAAATATTTTAAAATTTCTCTAAATTTTCCCAAATCCAATCCAAATAAGTTACAATGAAAACTTCAACTATACGCGATTGCACTTAAACAACCAAAACACTTCATTTTTCCTTGGCATTTGTAAACCACCATTTTATTAAAATACAATCATATGAGTCATAAGAAAAATAAAATTTAAATTAGTCACTTGTTTATCTACAAAATTTATGTAATAATAAACAATTATTCATGATAAACTACTAAGATTCTCATGTAATAATAAAACTAGCTTTTCATGTGTTTTATATTTTTTTGAAAAGTAATAATAAGAGGGTGGTTTAAAACTACCCTCTTAGGTTCATCTATATATATTAAATAATAATAAGAGGGTGGTTTAAAACCACCCTCTTAGGTTTATATATATATATATATATATATATATATATATATATATATATATATATATATATATATTTCAAAAAGTAATAATAAGAGGGCGGTTTAAAACCATCCTCTTAGGTCTATACCTATGAGGGTGGTTTTGAAACACCCTAATAAACCCTAAGAGGGAATTTTTAAGGTGGTTTTTAACCACAATTTTAGAAATTGGACTTTTTATGACACCCTCATACATGGAGGCTAAATAACCACTCTTAAAGGTCTTTAAGGGTGGTTAAAAACCACCCTTAAGGACCCTTTTTGGTGTAGTGTCTTCTTATTTGTAGAAATGGATCTAATGTCATGAGAATATTCTTTCTTCTTATGTTTATGTTGTCTTGAGATAGACACCTAAGCCAATAGTTCTTTAGGTAGGGAGTTCTACTCAAGTGTTGCAATCTCTATGACTCATGAGGAAACCCTCAACTTGAATGACTTACTTTGAAACTACTTATATGTTTACCATTACTTGAGTGATGGACTCTACAACCATTTCTCCACTACCTATTATTGTACTAGATATCTCTTCTTTTGTATGAACCTTGTGTCAATATTATTTGAATTCTACATCTTCATCTATCTATCAAAGCATGGGTGTTGTATTATTGATCATTTTCCAAAACTATTAGAGTATATTACATTATTTGCTACATACTAATGTACCCCCATGGTACCTTCATGGTACATTTATAAATAGTATATTAGGGTTAAGTCAATAGTTTAGAGTGTGATTTATATTTTATTTTTTATGTAGGTGTTAATGTGCAGGAAATGCACAAGTGTCATGTAAGAGTAAGTGTCTTGTATGTAAGAGTGCAAATATATAATGTAAATATGTGCACAAGTGTCTTAGATTAGGAGTGCATGTAGAAGTGCAAGAGTGAAGTGTGCAAGTGTCTAGAGTCAAGTGTTCATCAAGTATGCAAGTGGCAAATTGGGAATCCAAGAGTCATGAGACTTGGCATATGGAGAGAAATAGTTAAGTATGTAAAAATTCATATTACTATAGCTATATTATGGAGACAATGCTCTATAGAATATATTGAATCATATTCATATATCTTATTATCTATTTGTAAGAAGTAGAAGAGTAATAAATATTATGTACATTTTGAGTAATTAATATTGTAAGTTGTTCTGAAATTCAACTTTGATGGAGCTTCTAAAGGGAACCCGAATTTAGTGGGTGTAGGGGGTTTGTTTAGAAACTCGGAGGGAAAAATCCTTATTGCCTTTGCTAAAAACTTGCATCACCAAACCAGCCATTTCCCTGAAGCTCAAACATTATTTTAGGGTGTTTCCCAAATGAACTAAGTGAATTGTAGGAAAATAATCATAGAAGGAGATTCATTAAATGTTATCAAAATGATTAATGGAAACCAAAATTCCTCCTCGATTGTTGCAAATTTTATAATTTAAGTGAGGAGAATGATTCAAAATTTAGAAGAAGTCCAATTCAAGAACATTCAGGGAAGATAACAAAGTTGTGGAATTCAAGGCTAATCAAGGTCTTATGCTACAATATCTTCACATTTGGACAAGTAATTTCCCAAATGGCATTAGATCATTAAATAATGAATTTATACAAAATTACAACTCAAGTCAAAATATTAGGGCGGGTGGCTGGAACCCTCCCCATTGGATGTTTCTTTTTGAATGTTTTGGTCAGGCCTACATGCCCAATGTTTTATCTCTATTTATTCATGCGAGCCTACGTGCCCAACTTTTATCTATGTTTTGCTTATGTGTTTGGGTTTGTTTGGCTAGTATATGTTGATCTGGTTGTAGGTAGTTATTTCTAAGGGTTGGCCGAATTTAATATTTGAAGTGTCCTCAATATTCTAGTGGTTGGAGATTATCTTCTTTTTGTTATAAGGTTTGGAGGTCCTTTCAAAACTCCTTTCATCCAACTAATAAAAAAAAATATTATAAGTTGTTCTTCATACATAGCACCTATTTACATTCATATTTTAGTATATAAATGAATGTTATTTGATTTATTATAAGTCTTAATATACATATTAATTTTATCATATTGTTCTACTCATATTATATGATTACATTGACCTTTATTGTGGCTATTTCATATTTTGGTACCTGTGTGATATTGTGAGATATTTTACTATATTTTGTGGTAGTATTAAGGTTTAAAAATCCAAAAGTGGTATCAAAGCTACCATCATATCCTATTTAATTTGATAGAGTTTATTGAGACAAAATTATTAATTATTTTTTCCATTTTGATAAAGTTAATTTAGAGTCTATCCACTCTTAAGGTAGCGAGACTTGGACTCTATTTTTGAAGGTTACATTGAGTAGATTAGGCTAGGATATTTTCACTAGGTTTAAGAATCACCAGTGAATACTAGGACTAAACTATATTGAAGATAAGGGCTAACTTGGAAAAGAAGTTGGACATTGAGATATATAGGACCGACCTAGAAGGAAGCTGGTCATTCAAGATAAGAGCCACCCTGACATTAAGAATTTAAAGAGATTGCAGATTGAAAATTCAATCATAATTAACTCAAGAGATATTTGGTCATTCAAGTGTTGGCAATTTTGGGTTTGAGATCCTAGCTTCTTGTCTATGAGTTGTCATTGATGTCAAAAGGAAATGGCATTAATGTTAAGAGGATGTGTTGGCTTCAAAGGTGGAAGATTCCAAGAGAATATTTTTAAGAGAATCCGGAGAGATTCCATTGGCAAGGGTTTTTCATTAAAACCAAACCGGTTTTTATTAAAACCAAGTTGGATAGGGTTTTTATTAAAACCAAGTTAAATGGTTTTTATTAAAACCAATGGAGGTTCTCTTTATTATTTATTTAATTATTATTTAAAACCCTTCAAGGTTTTAATTAATTAATTATTTAATTAATTAAGGGAGAAATTATTTTTAATTTATTAAAAATACTTAAAGGTTTTTAAACCTTTTTTATTCTTAATTTATTAAAATTATTTAAGGGTTTTTAAACCCTTTTTGAAAAGACTTTTGATTAATTTTGAAATGGTCTTTATTTCCGCCGACGTCAAGGTGTCTTCGAAGAGACTATTTATTCTCCAACTCCTAAGGTTGGAAGGCTAATTAATTCGAAATTCCTCGAATGCAATTTGCGGTGTTTGTGCTCTGTATTCGCTGCGATCGAAGGAAGACTTAGAAGCACGTGCGGTTGAAAAGTCTTCGAGAGTTTTTTTTGAGGGTGAAGTGGAGGGAAGTTCACTTGTGAACTTCATAGCCCACGTGGGCTAGTGGCAGCGAAGGCTACTGTTGGGCGCTGCATTGGCGGAGGTCACCGTTTCGAGTCTCGCGGGGGTGCTTTGCTAGAGTAACACACGTTTTTATTAAAACATCTTTATGCCATGAAATTCGAAGTTTCTTGGACAACGATTTATAAGTTTGAGAGTTGTGTGTGGTGACAGCTTGAAGGTTCAATTATCTTCTACTCCAATAAGTTTTTGGATAGGTTCCAGTGGGGACTTGTGAGCAGTTTTTGGACAGGTTTCGGTGGGGACTTGTGAGCAGTTTTTGGACAGGTTTCGGTGGGGACTTGTGAGCAGATTTGGACAGGTCCTAGCAGAGGACTTGTGAGCTGAGTTTGATAGTTCTATCAGAGAACTTGAGGACAGAGGTGCATTGGTTCTATGAGAAGAACCTGAGGACAGATTTGGCAAGTCTTTGAGAAGGCTTGTATGCAGAGGATTGATTTGTTCAAGAGTTGGACAGATCTGACAGACAGAGGAAGACTTGTACTAGACCGACTGACTATGTTTGGTACAGGTTGTTTGAGCTGCTATGGACGTGATCATAGAAGGCAGAGGTCTCTTAGGCTAAGCATTGAGGACAGGAGGTCTTCGATGGAAAGGAGTTCCACGTGCTGGCAAGAGGTAGAGGCAGTTGATCTTCTGAGGGATCATTTCCAGAGTAGAGGGGAAGGTATCTCCTTTGGGCCGAGGCTCATAAACATTGTAATTGGGAAGGATTCCCAAAGAACTTTGAGATAACTTTTAGAGAAAAGTTTTTGTGGACGTAGCCCAACCATTTTGGGTGAACCACGTTAAAAATGGGTCTTCAATGTGTGATGCTTTCTGTCTTGATTAATGTTGTGTTGATGCCACTGCTATCTAAAGTTAAAATTATTAATTGGTTAAGTCTTATATTGTTCACCCCCCCTCTCAGTATAAGTCCATGTTCTTCAATTGGTATCAGAGCCGGTCTCTCCAGAAAGAGCCTAACAGCTTGGAGAAGGATCTATCAGAGGAACATACAGATTCAGAAAGAGATGAAGAGGTTGAGTTCGATCTCAAAGGTGAATTCTTCTTGGCTTTAAGAAAGCTTGAGAAATTCAGGGAAGAGAATTCTGTTCTCAAGCATCAATGTCAGGAAGAAGAGATAGCAAGATCAGAATTGTCTCAAAGTGTTATAGACTTCAAAATTCTAGCTGAAGAAGGGAAGAAGGTTGAACAGGTTCTGACAGAGGCTCTCAAAGGAAAGGAAGCTGATTGCGAGAAACTAGAAGAAGAGGTTATGTCTCTTAGAGTGAAGTTGGAACAGTTGGCTCTCAGACAGAATACTCCGTGTGAAAAGCAAAAGAAGGATTGTATCACCATTCATGAAATAGGGTCTTCGAGCAAGATCAATCTTCATCCTGAAGAGCGGTGGATTCCAGTTGGTCACAAGAAGAACAATCATCCAAGGCATCAAAACAGGTTACATAATACTTTCCATGGCTATTGTTTTTCCTGCAAGAAATTTGGTCACAAAGCTATGCATTGCAATAAGTCTTTGAATAGCCATAGTAAGGAAAATGTTAACTCTTTTGCACCTCTTATGAATAAAAATGTCATGTGTTACAAGTGCAAGAATTTTGGGCATATAGCAAGGATGTGCAGTTTGGATAGATCTAGCCTTGAGTTCACTAAAAAGAGAAATGAGATCAAATCTAAGTCAATGATAGTTCAAACTGCTTTTCATGCTCAAGACAAAGTAGAAAAATGGTATCTTGATAGTGGTTGTTCAAAACATATGACTGGTGAAAAGGAAAAGTTTTTGGTCTTAAAAGAAACAAACAGAGGAACAATCAGTTTTGGAGATAACAGAGTCAGCTAAAATCTGTGGTAAAGGGACTCTTAGTTTGGATGGGAAATCCAAAACAGAAAATGTGCTTTATGTAGAAGGCCTAAGACATAATCTTCTAAGTGTGAGTCAACTTTGTGATCAAGGGCACATAGTATCTTTCTTTTCAGATAGATGTGAGATAAGTAAAGAAAAAAATGGAAAACTCATTGCTAGTGCTACAAGGACTCCAAACAATCTTTACATGCTAAGTGAGATAAAAAAGGAAAAGTGTTTTCTAACTCAAGAAGATGAGAGTTGGTTATGGCATAAAATATTGGGGCATTTGAGCTTTGATAATCTTGTCAATATTAGTAACAAGGAAGCAGTTAGAGACTTGCCCAAAATAAAAAGGCCCCATAACATCATTTGCGGTCCTTGTCAACATGGAAAATAGACCAGAACCAGTTTCAAATCAAAAGGGTATACTTCTTCAAAACCATTGGATCTTATTCATACTGATTTATGTGGCCCTACCAGAACTCAGAGCATTCAGGGAGAAAGCTACTTCATGTTGTTTATAGATGATTATTCTAGAATGACTTGGGTTACTTTTCTCAAAGAAAAATCTGAAGCTTTTGAAAAATTTAAAGCTTTCAAAGAAATGATTGAAAATGAGACTAGACAAGAGAATCAAATGCTTAAGATCGGATAGAGGAGGAGAGTTCACTTCAAATGAATTTGTGGAATACCGTGAGCAACAAGGAATCAAAAGAGAATATTCAGCAGCAAGAACTCCTCAACAAAATGGAGTAGTTGAAAGGAAAAATAGAACTATTGAAAATATGGCTAGAGCTATGTTAAATGAGTCAAAACTTTCAGATGGTTTTTGGAAAGAGGCAGTCAGTACGACAGTCTACATTATCACCAGGGCCCAACTTAGAGTCAATCATCATAAAACTCCTTATGAGTTGTGGAAAGGAAGACCAGCTACAGTAAAATACTTCAAAGTGTTTGGGAGTAAGTGCTTCATCCGAAGGGAAGATCAGAATTTGGGTAAGTTTGATCCTAGGTGTGATGAGGGAATCTTTCTTGGATATTCCAGCAGAAGCAAGGCCTACAGATGCTTCAACAAAAGAACTCATACAGTTGTAGAGAGCATAAATGTAACAGTTGATGAAAAGACAGGGATAAGAGAACCAGTCAAGGAACTCAGTGATGAAATTTGTCAAGAAGAATTCAGAGAGGTTTCAGATGAAGAAGAGGAAAGACAACAACTGCTTCCCAAAACTCCTTCACGATATGTTCAGAAACATCATCCCAAATATTTGATCATTGGTGATCCAAATAGCAGGCAAACAAGAAGAAGAGTCATTCCTTCACATGATTCTACAAATGTTTCATTATTATCTCAGATTGAGCCAAAATATTTCAGTGAAGAAGCATGTGCAGATAAGTTTTGGGTAAAAGCAATGGATGAAGAGCTAAATCAAATAGAGAAAAGTGAAACTTGGGAATTGGTTCCAAGACCTAAGGACAAGAATGTCATTGGCACAAAATGGATATTCAGAAATAAACTCAATGAGGATGGAAATATTGTCATAAACAAAGCTAGGTTAGTCCGCAAAGGTTATGCTCAAGTAGAAGGTGTTGATTTCGAAGAGACGTTTGCTCCTGTTGCTCGTCTTGAAGCTATCAGAATATTTTTGGCCCTTTCAAGCTTCAAATCATTCAAGGTATATCAAATGGATGTAAAGTCAGCTTTTCTAAATGGGGTGTTGGTAGAAGAAGTCTACATAGAACAGCCAGAAGGAGTGTCTCTCTCAGAACAGTCAGACTATGTGTGTAAACTAAAAAAGGCCTTGTATGGGTTAAAGCAAGCACCTAGGGCTTGGTACTCAAGACTTGACAGGTATCTTCATGAGCAAGGCTTCAGGAAAGGCGTGGCAGATAGCAATTTGTATATTAAGAATGAAAATGATGATATGTTGATTATGGTTGTCTATGTTGATGATATTATTTTTGGGGGAAATAATACTCGGATGTGCAAAGTTTTTGCTAACACCATGCGAGAAGGAATTTGAGATGTCTATGATTGGAGAGCTGTCATTCTTTTTAGGTCTTCAGATTGCTCAATCAAAGGATGGTATATTTCTCTCTCAAGGAAAGTATATCAAAGAAATGTTGAAGAAATTTGGGATGATGGACAGCAAACCAGTGTGTACTCCAATGATTACAGGGTGCAAGATGAGTAAAGATGATGAATCTCCAGCGGCAGATCAGAGGTTGTACAGATCTATGATTGGCAGTTTATTATATATTACAGCTACCAGACCAGATATCATGCAGGCAGTTGGGTTAGTAGCAAGATTTCAGGCAGCTCCAAAATATTCTCATGTTATAGCAGTTAAGAGGATATTCAGATATCTGAAGGGCACTATGGACTTTGGGCTTTGGTATCCCAAAGGTGATGATTTCACCCTCACAGCTTATACAGATGCAGATTGGGCAGGCAGTATTGATGACAGGAAAAGCACTAGTGGTGGAGCATTCTTTCTGGGAAAGAGTTTGGTTTCTTGGCTAAGTAAGAAACAACCTTCAGTTTCCTTATCTACAGCAGAGGCTGAATACATAGCAACGAGTGGTCGGGTGTACACAGGTTTTATGGATGAAAACCACCTTGGAGGATTTCAAAGTCAAGCATGAACAACCCATCTCCATACTTTGTGATAATACAAGTGCCATAAGTATTTCCAAAAATCCGGTAATGCACTCAAGGACAAAGCATATTTCCATCAAGTATCACTTTCTAAGGGAGAAAGTGCAAGACAAGCAGGTCAAGGTAGAGTATGTGTCTACTAAAGAGCAGATTGCAGATATCTTCACCAAACCTCTTCCAAGAGATACGTTTGAGTATCTAAGGGAGAAATTGGGAGTTGTACTCCCACCCCAAAATTAATCACCTCATCAGGAGGTGGGGGAGGGACTAAGCTAAGAGGCTCATTCTTAGTCCCGAGCCCCAAAGGTGACCCTTTGCCATTGATGACAAAGGGGGAGAGATATGAGTAAGGGGGAGAGCTTCAAAGTGAAGAGGAAAGCCTCAAGACAGGGGGAGCTGTTTATGTTGAGTTTCTGTGTTGTTGAGAAGCATGGTTTGCCATCAATGACAAAGGGGGAGATTGTTGGCAATTTTGGGTTTGAGATCCTAGCTTCTTGTCTATGAGTTGTCATTGATGTCAAAAGGAAATGGCATTAATGTTAAGAGGATGTGTTGGCTTCAAAGGTGGAAGATTCCAAGAGAATATTTTTAAGAGAATCCGGAGAGATTCCATTGGCAAGGGTTTTTCATTAAAACCAAACCGGTTTTTATTAAAACCAAGTTGGATAGGGTTTTTATTAAAACCAAGTTAAATGGTTTTTATTAAAACCAATGGAGGTTCTCTTTATTATTTATTTAATTATTATTTAAAACCCTTCAAGGTTTTAATTAATTAATTATTTAATTAATTAAGGGAGAAATTATTTTTAATTTATTAAAAATACTTAAAGGTTTTTAAACCTTTTTTTATTCTTAATTTATTAAAATTATTTAAGGGTTTTTAAACCCTTTTTGAAAAGACTTTTGATTAATTTCGAAATGGTCTTTATTTTCATCGACGTCAAGGTGTCTTCGAAGAGACTATTTATTCTCCAACTCCTAAGGTTGGAAGGCTAATTAATTCAAAATTCCCCGAATGCAATTTGCGGTGTTTGTGCTCTGTATTCGCTGCGATCGAAGGAAGACTTAGAAGCACGTGCGGTTGAAAAGTCTTCGAGAGTTTTTTTTGAGGGTGAAGTGGAGGGAAGTTCACTTGTGAACTTCGTAGCCCGCATGGGCTAGTGGCAGCGAAGGCTGCTGTTGGGCGTTGCATTGGCGGAGGTCACCGTTTCGAGTCTCACGGGGGTGCTTTGCTAGAGTAACACACGTTTTTATTAAAACGTCTTTATGCCATGAAATTCGGAGTTTCTTGGACAACGATTTATAAGTTTGAGAGTTGTGTGTGGTGATAGCTTGAAGGTTCAATTATCTTCTACTCCAATAAGTTTTTGGATAGGTTCCAGTGGGGACTTGTGAGCAGTTTTTGGACAGGTTTCGGTGGGGACTTGTGAGCAGTTTTTGGACAGGTTTCGGTGGGGACTTGTGAGCAGATTTGGATAGGTCCTAGCAGAGGACTTGTGAGCTGAGTTTGATAGTTCTATCAGAGAACTTGAGGACAGAGGTGCATTGGTTCTATGAGAAGAACCTGAGGACAGATTTGGCAAGTCTTTGAGAAGGCTTGTATGCAGAGGATTGATTTGTTCAAGAGTTGGACAGATCTGACAGACAGAGGAAGACTTGTACTAGACCGACTGATTGTGTTTGGTACAGGTTGCTGAGCTACTGTGGACGTGATCATAGAAGGCAGAGGTCTCTTAGGCTAAGCATTGAGGACAGGAGGTCTTCGGTGGAAAGGAGTTCCACGTGCTGGCAAGAGGTAGAGGCAGTTGATCTTCCGAGGGATCATTTCCAGAGGAGAGGGGAAGGTATCTCCTTTGGGCCGAGGCTCATAAACATTGTAATTGGGAAGGATTCCCAAAGAACTTTGAGATAACTTTTAGAGAAAAGTTTTTGTGGACGTAGCCCAACCATTTTGGGTGAACCACGTTAAAAATGGGTCTTCAATGTGTGATGCTTTCTGTCTTGATTAATGTTGTGTTGATGCCACTGCTATCTAAAGTTAAAATTATTAATTGGTTAAGTCTTATACTGTTCACCCCCCTCTCAGTATAAGTCCATGTTCTTCATCAATAAAGATCAATCAAAACATTAGGTTCTCTAGTAATGAGGAGAATTATATTGGGTTCATAGGTGTGACCTAAAAAATTGGATATTTTAGAATATAGAAAAAAAAAATTACAATAGATATTAAACTATAGAATTTTGAGAAGCTTCCTACATAATATAGAGAATATTTTCAACTTCTAAGTAGAAATATAAAGTGTAGCATAGATTAAGCTATAGAAGTGTGAGAATTTCCCTACAGAAGATAGAGAATATGCTTAGCTTCTAAATATGACATACATAGAGGAAGAATTAGGTCATAAATATTTTTAACCTTGACAAAGAAAAAGAATCAGGTCATAGAGTTATTTGAACTTAACAAAGAATAAAAAATAGGTCATAGATTTATTTGACCTTGACATAGTTGCAGCAACAACATAGATTTAAGAAGCAAACCATATTAGATATAAGAGGGCCAAAGAAGCCTACATTGGATATAAGAGGGTCTGATAATCCCACACTGGATATAAGAGTTAAAGAAGACCACATTGGATATAATGTGGTCTGAGAATCCCACATTAGATATAAGAGGGCTAAAGAAGTCCATATTAGATATAAGAAGGTTGAGAAGCATTTATTGAAGGAAAATAAAGTATAGAAATATTTCTAATATTAAGAGAAATGCCTGAGAAGACATAATCCAAGAAGAGAGGTAATAATAGAGGAACAAGGTCCATATTGAAAATAGGCACATAAAGAAAAATAAAGAGGTCTATGTTTTAGAGGATAGTAAATCCATTCAGGTAGCTTTAGAAAGAAGAATAGAGAGGATCATTTTGTCAATTACAACAAGACAATAAAATAGGTCATTCAACCAAATCTAGAAATAAGGCAGATAGAGAGGCCATTTGACCAACTCAAATATCAAGGTAAGTGGAGAAGCCATTCATACAACTCTAGTGGTAAGATGAGTAGAGAGGCCATTTGGAAATCTCTATCAAGTCGAGCAGAGGGACCATTACGCCAATTTAAAAAAAAAAAGGTCAATTCAAATATTATAAAAAAGAAAAGGAATAAATACCCATTCAAGCAATATAAAAAAATAAAAGGAAAGGATCATTCAATAGTACGGCTAAATAAAATGTCATTTGACCAGTTAAAAAGTAGTACAAGGAAAAAAAAGAAAATAAAAGTCATACTAAAAAAAAATTATGGGTCATAATAATTGGAATTTTGGCTCCGTGGAAGAAGGTTCTAGTGTCAATCATATAGTATTTTACTGTGGATGAGGTCAATGTCCCCCTCAAAAGCTTCCATTTGGATTTTATGAATCATCTAAGAGACATAAAATATTTTATTGTCCCTTACTACTTGGTGAGATCAATGGAAATTTTGGTGGAGAGTGTCAGAGATGATTCATTGAACCACCTAAAGCATCAGGGTCTTCATATCATTTTGTATAAGCATGTTCTACAAAATGAGGCCAAGAAGACCACAATTACAACTATTGGTATACTCCACAATCCTTCTGAAGCTGGCCCCAATAATTATAGTACCCAGTGGATTGTATTTAGTGATGAAGAGACAAAGAAAGCCTTTACTGATATAGATAATTCTAAAGGGAGAGTTGTCTTGGATTCCATCCATCCATCAGTCAAAACTGGGCCTAGATTTCGTTCTACCATATTTAAATCACTAACAAGAAAAATATAAATCTCTGTCAAAAGTGACAAAGAATATTTAAATGGCTCTGCATCCAAGTTCAAAAATCCTAAGACTAAAGGAGATCCCACCAAGATTCAATCCTAGAAGTAGGATGAAGCCCACATGAAAACCAACACTGATTTTATCCTAGGTAGACATGTTGGAGAATAAGTACATGTTGTTTGACACCACATGGACTATCCTCCAACGAGATCCTAAAATGGTGTATACCATCAATTCCAACACCAAGGAGAGTGCCAAAGCCATTGAGGATATCTCAACCAATTCTTCTAAAATGACTAAGTGATTGGCGATTGTTGGTCATCATATTTTTTATCTCTCTAAGGTTTTACCTTCTCTATTTCTATTTCTTGGGTCAGTCGTAGTGTTGCTTTTTCCCAAATATGATCTTTGGCATTTTTTTTGTTAGGTGGTACAGTTTATTTGTTGTCTTTAGGTGATCCCAATAGGGTTACATCTTCTCTAAAGGATTTGTAAAAGGTTAAGGTCCCTTTAAAAAACCTATTATTACCAATAAAAAAAAGTAACATGATAAAGGAATGTTCCTATCATATAGAAGTGCCCTACATATTCAAAACAACAACTTGAGGAAAAAAACAACATTCAAGGTTAATACAACATACATAGTGAAAGCAAGGATTTCTAATAAGGAAAGCAAGCTTGCTCAAGCAACAAAGCTTCTAGAATGGACAACGTACTAGCATTATTGGGAGACAAATAAACAAGATCTAAAGAATAAAAAAAAAATTAGGAGATGTAACACCAAGCATTAAAGACTCCAAGAGTTGGAGAATGGCATAAAAAGTTAAAGATTTGAATCCAAGTGTTGGAAAATTAAAATGTTAGAGGATAGCACCCAAAATTTGGGAACTTCAAACGTTGCAAAATAATGTATCATCATACGATACTATCAAAGTGTCACAAGTGTTGAAGAAGTGAGAAGCATCTAAGCATTAGTAGATAACAAGTATTTGAGCATTGAAGGATCAATATTGCCAATACTGCAACATCATTTGGTAATGCAAAGAATAACACACATGCAAAGTAACATGTAGGTGATATTAATCATTCAATATTGCACTTCCAATTTGATTTTAAAGGTGTAGATAAAAATGTTGAACATTAATGTGTAAGGGGTCAACCCTAAAATATATTTATAAAAATGGGGTGAATTAATTTTAAAATCTAGGTGAATAGTGTCCTCTCATGTAGAAGACATGGTGATATACCTTTTCTTCTATAAAAAATATAAAAATGTGTTAAAGTTATAATAATAATTTAACTGATGATTGATGTCTGGTAGAAACATAGTATAATAGATGGCATAATTAGGGTCATGTTCCTAGGACATTGCTATAGAAATCCTCCTTCCCCATAATTTAAACTAAGTTCATGGAGATGAAACAACAATGATATACTGCTGGATTTTCCCTACAAAGTTACCAACAACAAATTTAAGGACAAACAAATAAAAGCAAAAGTATTTTATAAATATAATTTTGGATGAAGAACACAAGCTTATACTGAGAGGGGGGTGAACAGTATAGCACCCACTTTTTACTTTCTTTCCAAACCAATATCAATTAGTGTCCTTAATTGCAATATCCAAATATAGCAATGTGCATTAATGACATAGATAGCAATAGTAAGCAAGAGCACAAATCACCACACACAATTGAGACACAAGATTTAACGTGGTTCCCCCAATGTGGGGTACTCCACAAGATAATATCCTTATAATATTTCACAAAGAAATAGGGATCCTTATCCCAATACAAATGATTACTTTGATCTGCTCAAAGCTAGGCTATCCACTGATCTGCTCAGCAAGGCAATCCACTGATCTGCTCAGCTAGGCAATCCACTGATCTGCTCAGGTAGGCAATCCACTGATCTTAGGCAATCTGATTCTTAGGCAATCCTGATCTGCTCAGGTAGGCAATCCATTGATCTGCTCAGCTAGGCAATCCTGATCTGCTTAGGTAGGCAATCCATTGATCTTCTTAGCAAGATAATTCAGATCTTCTTAGGTAGGCAATCCATTGATCTGCTAGAAGCTCATAAGAATTTATTAAATTTCTCTAGCAAGCTCACCAAGAACTTACTCAAAATATGCTCTAGCAAGCTCACCAAGAACTTGCTCAAATCTCTCTAGCAAGCTCACCAAGAACTTGCTCAAAATATGCTCTAGCAAGCTCACCAAGAACTTGCTCAAAATCTGCTCTAGCAAGCTCACCAAGAACTTGCTCAAATTTCTCAAGCTCACCAAGAACTTGCTCAAAATATGTCCACAAATCTATCCAAAAGACTTCTCAAAGGCTCAATCAATCATGCACAAAAGCTGCCAAAAATCTATCCAAAAGCCTTCTCAAAGGCTCAATCAATCATGCACAAAAGTTGCCATAAATCTGTCCAAAAATCTATCCCAAAAGCCTTCTCAAAGGCTCAATCAATCATGCACAAAAGCTACCACAAATCTATCCAAAAATCTATCCCAAAGGCCTTCTCAAAGGCTCAATCAATCATGCTCAAGTAGCACTCAAATCTCATCCACAAATCTATGAAGGCAAGGCTCAATGATGAACTCAACAATGAATGGCAATGCACTCTACAATGGATGACAACAATGATCCACAATGATCTCAACTCAAATCAGAATATAGAATAGTTTGTTTCATGGAACTTGAACAACCACTTCACTCATTCACTTGACTAGGCTCAAACAACTCTACTCAACCAATCACCACAAGGAACAACTCTTTCTCACAATCCCTAGTCCAAGCATGTATCAACCAACTCAAAATGTTTCCAACAATGCTCAACCACAAATCTCACATAACAATGATACTCATGTTCTCCTCTAACTCAAGTTCAAGTTCTTTGTACAATCAATGGGCTTCAACAACAATGCTTATAAAACATTCTTCACATAACAATGATACTCATGTTCTTCTCAAACCCTATCTCAGGTTTTTCACACAACTAATGGCTTCAACAACAATGCTTATAAAACAAGGTTTAAACACAACTCTCAAACCAGAAAACCTTGAAGCATTCAACCAACCACTTTCGAAAAGGAAACCACAATCAATCCTTTTCTCTCCAATGATATTTCATAAATCAACCACCATAAACAAAGTCAATGGAGAATATTGCTCATACCTTTTTGATGCCTTATTAGTTGTCCACTAAATCTGCCACACTCAACAAACTTTCTTTTTCAACTTTCAATAAGGGTTAGGGATCATGATTAATAACACAACAATAATATCCAAATAACACCTTATTACTCCTACTCAATAAAATACATCATGTCCCCTCATGAAAGAATTAATCCTCTTTGAAAAAGAACAAAGCAACCTTCACTTTTGAACCTCTTTACAAAATCAGAAATATCTCTTTACACACACCTTATTTCTCCCTCTAAGCAAGTTAATCAAATAGCCCTCGAAATAAGCTTTCCAACGATATATAATATGATATACTTCCAAAAATAAAATCACCAGAAATATCTCTTTTTCTTAAGGTGCATCATAACCCTTATTTCTCCTAGGGCAACTTTAGAAAAATAAAATATTAAAAAATATTAACTTGCCTCTGTCCCTGACGGGATTCGATCCCTTGATGCCTCCTCGCTCAGCGCCTTAACCATGGCCAAGCCACCATTGGGCCACACGCCCTCATGTGTTCAAAGGGGCACGAACCAAAACAAATACCTCAATATTCTGCGCCCTTCGAAAACTCAAAAATGCTTCGAGCGTTTCAACACAACAAGCATCCCCGACAAGACTCGATCGCAGGACCTCCTACTTCTTACACAATGCACGAACCACTAGGCCAAAGGTGCCTATGCATTTGGTTATCCTCTATGAATGATTCTTCAATGGACCCAAATTTCGTAAACCCTTCACACGCCTCTTTACACACGCTTCAACACATAGGCTCTTTTCGCATTACATTATCAATTCGAATGCATTCAAAAATCGAGGACAAGAATTTATCGAAACTTTTGGTGGCATATATATATGCCTTTCCTCCTTTATTTAGATGTTGGCACTATTATTTTTAATATATGCCTTTCCTCCTTTCTTTAGACGTCGACGCTATAATTTTATTTTTAATTTTAAAATTTAAATTTAAATTTTAAATAATTTAAAATTTAAACTAAATATTTAAAATTAAATATCTCCATCACTAGGGCACCTTTTTCGATGAAACGAAAAGCCAACCTAGGTTTTAAGAAAAACCCATTTCAAATCTGCCATCCATGGTTTTAAATAAAACCTTTTATTTTGCCTACCTTGGTTTTCACAAAAACCCTGTATATATCCATGCTCTCCAAAATATCATAAATGATATTTTATGAAGTGCTTTTGCCACCAAAACTCAAATGTGATCCATGTGACATCAATGATCCATGTGACATCAATGACAACATAAAATAACTCAAATTTCCAACAATCTCCCCCTTTGTCATTGATGGCAACACCTCTAATGCAAATCACCACAATCACTGCAAAAACCATCTCTGAGAATCAAAGTTGCTCCCCTTGACTCAATACTCTCTATGGAGGCTGCTCCCCCTAACTCAATACTCTCTTTGGAGGCTGCTCCCCCTAACTCAATGCTCTCTTTGGAGGCTGCTCCCCCTAACTCAAATCTCTCCCCCTTTGACATCAATGGCAAAAGGGACACCTATGGGGCTAAAATATATGACTCTTAAGCATAGCCCCCTCACCACCTTCTCTCTTGAGGTGATTAATTTTGGGGTGGGAGTACTTTTACTCCCATATTACATTGTTTCTTTCCTCTGTCAACTTCCTTCCATATTTTTTTGATATCCTTCTCTTGATGAATTACTTGATCTTCTTGTCTTGAACCTGTTTGACCTTCTTGCCTTGAAACTGCTTGACCTTCTTGTCTTAAACTTGTTTGGAATTGAGTCCTACACCATTTTGCAATATGTCCAAAGTTATTGCAATTAAAACACTTGATATTGTAGCCTTTGGATGGTGCCCATATCCTGAATTCTTTCTTGAAATAATTTCCATATCCATTCCTTTCCTGAACCTTGTATTGTGAAGTTCTGTTTTCATAATCATTATGACCATGACTTCTAAATTGTGTAGCTCTAAATCCAAAACCATGTTGCTCATTTTCTTTGCACTGAGAAGCTCTATGACCAATCCTGTTGCATGAGAAGCAATGTCCCTGAAAACCATACCTTCTTCCTTTGAAGTTCCTTCTAGAAAAATCAAACTTCTTTGATCCATAGACCCTATAGTGTATAGCCCTGTGTCCAAATCCATTACAAGAAAAACAATGTCCTTGAAAAGCCCTTTGTTCATGCCTTGGTTCCTCATACCTTTCTTGACCATTATCCTTGTGATCATTTTTTACTTGTGCATTGTATCCTTGAACCTTCTTTGTAGTATCTAAATCCTCTTCCTTAATTTCTTCCTTGCTTTCCTTTTCAAGAATTTATTTTCCTTTTGAACTTGATTCACCTATCTCAAAACAAGATCCAAACTGAATGTTTGGAGTCATAGGAACTTTGGAACTTTCTTCATAAAACTTAGGTGCTTCCTTGCTTTCATATTTTAGAACTTCCTTTCCTTTTGAGTGTGATTCCCCAAACCTGAAATATGAGACCTTTGGTGCTTTGGAACCTTCCTCTTCTTTCTCTTCATTTGTGTCAAGTAGCAAATTGGCACACATCTCTATAGCCTCTGAAATGCAAGTATCCATTTATGCTGCTTCCTTTTCTTTGGGAACCGGTTCTTCCTTATAGATTTCTGAAACAAAGCCTCCTGATACAAATAGAGGTCCCTGTGTGTTTATTTTTTATTTCCCTTCTTCATAACCAAGCCCTGTCTTTATAAATGGATCTCGTTGTAAATCCAAAAAATTATCCAGAGTTTTTGAATTCCTTTGAAATCATGCTAACTCATTTATGTAGGTCCCCAAACATTTTTGATCTTCTTCTTCTAACTGATTACATATTTCTTTCTTCTTCTTCAATTGCTCAGAAATAGTGATGCCAAGCTCTTTTGTTTCTTGAAGCTCTTTTTCCAAATCTTGAATGTGTTGATTAAGCATTATTTTGACCTTTTCATTTTCATGAACCTTATTTTCAAGCCTTTTGATTTTCCTTTTCAATCTCCTGATTTTATTTTCTTGTTTTGTGGATTCCTCTTCTTCATCATCACTACTGCTGGAATTGTCACTAGAACTATTGCTAGAACTATTACTGGAACTGTTGCTTTCTTTTTCAACAAATAAACTTTCCTTGTTGCAATTGTTGTAGTACATGCAATCATCATCTAAATGCCCAAAATATTCGCATATGAAGCATTTTAGTATTCTTAGACCCTTCTTGTACCTATTTTCTTGCTCAATGGCTATAGCAAGCTCTTCATGTCTTTCTTCGATAGATATATCCTCTTCAATACCTAGGAATAGGTGTTCTTGTCTTTCTTCACTTATTCCAAAGAATGTACATTCTTCTTCATCTGACTGGTCTCTATCACTGTGATCTGAGCTATCACTTGCTTCTTCAATGTAGAAAGTTTTCTTTGTCCTACGAAAACTTTTCTTCTTCTCATACCTGCTTTGCTTGTATCTGTCATCTTTGTCATGCTTATGCTTTCCATCTTCTTTTCTTCTGTGACCCTTTTTTCATCATCACTATTTTCTTCATGTGGACACTTGTTTGCATAGTGACCAAAATCACCACACTTGTAGCATTTGACTTTCTTCATATCTCTGTAATTCCTTGAGTCCTTTTTCCTTTTGATGAAGTTAGCTTCCTCATCATTATCTGAATCTCTATCTATCTCTAGAATTTTCCCTTTCTTTTTCTCTGAAGCCTTGAATGCAATTTCTTTTATTGGAACCTGATGCTTACTTATCCTCATCTCATAAGTTGTGAGAGTTCCTTGTAGTTCTTCCATTGTTAGCTTGTTGATATCCATTGTTTCTTCTATTGCTGAAACCTTTGCATCATACTTCATGGGAAGTGATCTCAAAACCTTTTGAGTAACTTCTGATTCTTTCATCTCAAATCCTAGACCTCTCATGGTGTTAGTAATCTCATCAACTCAAAGTAAAAACTTTGCTATATCTTCAGAATCTTCCATTTTCAATTCCTCAAATATTTTTCTATGAGTTTGTAGTTTTGCCAACTTTACCTTGGAATCTCCTTCATAGGTATTCCACAACTTGGTCCACATTTCATTAGCTGAATTACATACCATTACCTTTGCAAAATTTATCTCACGTAGCCCACTCAAAATACAATTCATTGCCCTTGCATTGATCTCAACCAATTTTTTGATAGTCTTATCTACCTCGGGATCACCTTCAACCTTATACTCTTTTTCAACCATCTTCCATACCTCATATCCTTGTGATATCAAGTAGTTCTTCATTCTCATGCTCCAAAAAGCATAATTGTTACCATCAAATAGTGGAGCCTTATTTGTAGATGATCCATTCTATGAAGCCATCTATGTTCTTGTAGAATCTACCCTCAAGTTGTTAGCCTTTTTGAAGGAACCCGCTCTGATACCAATTGAAGAACACAAGCTTATACTGAGAGGGGGGTGAACAGTATAGCGCCCACTTTTTACTTTCTTTCCAAACCAATATCAATTAGTGTCCTTAATTGCAATATCCAAATATAGCAATGTGCATTAATGACATAGATAGCAATAGTAAGCAAGAGCACAAATCACCACACACAATTGAGACACAAGATTTAACGTGGTTCCCCCAATGTGGGGTACTCCACAAGATAATCTCCTTATAATATTTCATAAATAAATAGGGATCCTTATCCCAATACAAATGATTACTTTGATCTGCTCAAAGCTAGGCTATCCACTGATCTGCTCAGTAAGGCAATTCATTGATCTGCTCAGGTAGGCAATCCATTGATCTACTCAGGTAGGCAATCCACTGATCTGCTTAGGTAGGCAATCATGATCTCTCAGTAGGCAATCATGATCTGCTCAAGGCAATCCATGATCTGCTTACTAGGCAATCTTGATCTGCTTAGGTAGGCAATCCATTGATCTGCTCAGGTAGGCAATCCTGATCTACTTAGGTAGGCAATCCATTGATCTGCTTAGCAAGCTCACCAAGAACTTACTCAAAATCTGCTCTAGCAAGCTCACCAAGAACTTGCTCAAATATGCTCTAGCAAGCTCACCAAGAACTTGCTCAAATCTGCTCTAGCAAGCTCACCAAGAACTTGCTCAAATCTGCTCTAGCAAGCTCACCAAGAACTTGCTCAAAATCTGCTCTAGCAAGCTCACCAAGAACTTGCTCAAATTTGCTAAATCACTTATCAAAAATCTATCAAGCTCAAACTATATGTCCAAAATCTATCCAAAAGCCTTCTCAAAGGCTCAATCAATCATGCACAAAAGCTGCCACAAATCTATCCAGAAAATCTATCCCAAAAGCCTTCTCAAAGGCTCAATCAATCATGCACAAAAGCTACCACAAATCTATCCAAAAATCTATCCCAAAGGCCTTCTCAAAGGCTCAATCAATCATGCTCAAGTAGCACTCAAATCTCATCCACAAATCTATGAAGGCAAGGCTCAATGATGAACTCAACAATGAATGGCAATGCACTCTACAATGGATGACAACAATGATCCACAATGATCTCAACTCAAATCAGAATATAGAATAGTTTGTTTCATGGAACTTGAACAACCACTTCACTCATTCACTTGACTAGGCTCAAACAACTCTACTCAACCAATCACAACAAGGAACAACTCTTTCTCACAATCCCTAGTCCAAGCATGTATCAACCAACTCAAAATGTTTCCAACAATGCTTAACCACAAATCTCACATAACAATGATACTCATGTTCTCCTCTAACTCAAGTTCAAGTTCTTTGTACAATCAATGGGCTTCAACAACAATGCTTATAAAACATTCTTCACATAACAATGATACTCATGTTCTTCTCAAACCCTATCTCAGGTTTTTCACACAACTAATGGCTTCAACAACAATGCTTATAAAACAAGGTTTAAACACAACTCTCAAACCAGAAAACCTTGAAGCATTCAACCAACCACTTTCGAAAAGGAAACCACAATCAATCCTTTTCTCTCCAATGATATTTCATAAATCAACCACCATAAACAAAGTCAATGGAGAATATTGCTCATACCTTTTTGATGCCTTATTAGTTGTCCACTAAATCTGCCACACTCAACAAACTTTCTTTTTCAACTTTCAATAAGGGTTAGGGATCATGATTAATAACACAACAATAATATCCAAATAACACCTTATTACTCCTACTCAATAAAATACATCATGTCCCCTCATGAAAGAATTAATCCTCTTTGAAAAAGAACAAAGCAACCTTCACTTTTGAACCTCTTTACAAAATCAGAAATATCTCTTTACACACACCTTATTTCTCCCTCTAAGCAAGTTAATCAAATAGCCCTCGAAATAAGCTTTCCAACGATATATAATATGATATACTTCCAAAAGGAAAATCACCGAAATATCTCTTTTTCTTAAGGTGCATCATAACCCTTATTTCTCCTAGGGCAACTTTAGAAAAATAAAATATTAAAAAAATATTAACTTGCCTCTGTCCCTGACGGGATTCGATCCCTTGATGCCTCCTCGCTCAGTGCCTTAACCACGGCCAAGCCACCGTTGGGCCACACGCCCTCACGTGTTCAAAGGGGCACGAACCAAAACAAATACCTCAATATTTTGCGCCCTTCGAAAACTCAAAAATGCTTCGAGCGTTTCAACACAACAAGCATCCCCGACGAGACTCGATCGCAGGACCTCCTGCTTCTTACACAGCACATGAACCACTAGGCCAAAGGTGCCTATGCGTTTGGTTATCCTCCATGAATGATTCTTCAATGGACCCAAATTTCGTAAACCCTTCACACGCTTCAACACACAGGCTCTTTTCGCATTACATTATCAATTCGAATGCATTCGAAAATCGAGGACAAGAATTTATCAAAACTTTTGGTGGCATATATATATGCCTTTCCTCCTTTATTTAGACGTCGACGCTATTATTTTTAATATATGCCTTTCCTCCTTTCTTTAGACGTCGGCGCTATAATTTTATTTTTAATTTTAAAATTAAAATTTAAATTTTAAATAATTTAAAATTTAAACTAAATATTTAAAATTAAATATCTCCATCACCGGGGCACCTTTTTCGATGAAACGAAAAGCCAACCTGGGTTTTAAGAAAAACCCATTTCAAATCTGCCATCCATGGTTTTAAATAAAACCTTTTATTTTGCCTGCCTTGGTTTTCACAAAAACCCTGTATATATCCATGCTCTCCAAAATATCATAAATGATATTTTATGAAGTGCTTTTGCCACCAAAACTCAAATGTGATCCATGTGACATCAATGACAACATAAAATAACTCAAATTGCCAACAATGGAAAGCATAGCCTAGTTCTTAATAATAATATTTTATATATTTACTTGCATGAATTGATTTAGAAATTCATTTTCTAGGTAAATCATCCAAAGTATGCATCAATATAACTTATGGAGCAATAACAAAATTTTATAATAATTAATAATAAAAATGTTTTAGATGTGCTTTGCACTTAGATTCATGCACGCAATTTATATCAAGAAAATTTGTATATATCAGGTTTCTTGATACATGTTGCTTTGGCTTTTGGATTTTAGTATCAAAATACTAAATTTGGTTGTGATTTTTTTTTATTTAGATTATTTCCCAGTAATTGAGATCCACATTGAAAATACAACTATTGATATTATCATATATTATCAAGCAACTGCCTTTTGTTAACACATTAAGAACATGGTTTTGAATATATTTTCATTTATATTGTTTCATTTGAATAGAACAATAATAAAACTTCTTTCCATATAAAATCTAGCAGATCCTAACCATTAAATAATATTTAGAATGACTGAAAAGGAGTAATGTAGATGGAAACTATGCTATATATTCCTTCAATAATTTTCTTGAGATTGCAATGTTCCTTTCAAATTTCAACTACTCAAATGAATCATTAACTACCTTTCTTGTCTGCTTATGTTTTATATACTACATGTTTTAAGGTATAAGAAAAACGCTCTAGAATTTCAATAGGCCTACTCAAGATGATGTTTAAATTCATAATTATTAAAATCATCCACTACATATTTAAAAGAAATAATAATAATTTTAAAATAATAATAATAGTAGGTAAAGGATGTACTTAGAAACTCAAAGTTTAAAATTAATGGGCTCGAGAATGAGATATAACAAACCATGAATGCTTGATAAATGACTACCTTCTTGGAAAAGGAGTGAAGTAAGAATAAATAATTTATAGAATGGATATTCATTGTAGAAATCTATCTCACCTCATACAAGGCCAACTTCAAGAGGGGACTAGAGGATGAAAGGAATAGATGCTTAGAGATCCTATTATAGAATAGCATCAAATTGATTTGAGATGTTTGTACCATTTACTATGATGACATAGCCAATTCCATTATATTAATGTTTCAACTTGTTTAATTCATTAGCATGACATCTCAACAATGTGTAGATATTGCCAAAGAAGTGGAATAGACCATAGTGGCTAAATTATAAAATATGAACAAAGTAAAATATTTCCAGGTTTGAATTACCATCACAACCAAATTGGATTTGGCACCTACTAGCATCCAATATTGAAATAAAATGTTCAAAAATATATAGGACAGTATAAACAAATAACAAGTGACACATTAATGTATGGCCCAATCAAAATCCCTAAACAATATGATTGATAGCTTAAATGCCCCTCTAGACTCTTTAATCTGGAAGGATCTTCCATCTCCTTAGGAAAGTGATCATAAGAACCTTTTAGAGCAAGAGTATGTGTGATCCTTTGAGGATAAAAAATAAAAGGGGCTAAACTTCTAGAAATGACCAAATATCCTCTCGTCTAAGGATGTTATGAAAGTTACCATACCCATGGTAGAGCTTGAAGTGAAGGTTAGAGAAGTTGTGCATGGAGTAGTATAATTCTCACACATAAATCAAATTGAGATCCTAAGGATCCACTACGATTTACAAGAGGTAAAATCACCCTCTAAGGAAGATTTGGAGGAAGTGAGAGCTCAAATTAGTAAGCTTCCATCTCACTAGACTGACCATGCACTCTTTGTTTGTGTGTTCTATTCCTTATGCATTTTCACTATTTTATTTTTGTTGTTGTTTATGTTTGCTATTTCTAGCTTCAAAAATTAATTCCATGTCAAAATGATAATATAAGTATTCTAGGCTCACTCCTTTAAGTAGGCTAAAGCACATTGAGATCTACCAATACTATAGAAAACTTTTTCCTATAGTCCATGCTTCACTCAAAATCTCAAACAAAAGTAGTAGAAGCCATAAAAATTAGTTGAAAGGTGCCCCCCATATTCAATCAAAAGATACCAATATGAAGTTAGATGATTCCAAAGTGTTTTATTGACCATTAGATCCTCAATATATTATTACCACTCATGTTCACCCCAATCTAGTAGCATTGAGGAAATTAAGATCCATAAATAATCAATTTTTCATCCAATGATCCATGCAATCCTTCTGAAGGAGGAGAGCATAGAAAGGATAAAAGGCTTGTACAATATCCAAATCCAAACACATGGAAACTAGTCAAAATCTAGAGGATAAAGGTGTTAGTGCCTAGACAAAGGAGTCACACCATTGACCAAAGGAGGTCCCACCTTAACTGAGGACACATGGAAGCCACATGAACTTAGAAGGAGATATTCCAAAGAGCATTTAAGGTGATATCCACCTTTAGCCATAAACATTGACTTATGTGGCCTAGCCTATCAAATCCAACCATGTGGAAGCTACAATGACTATCCATCATATGCTTGAGCCTACCTTGTTGATCTATGCTAGTTAAGAAAGACATGTCTGCCATGTCATCAAGCAAGGCATTCTAGGAGATTCATGATTATAACTTTAAGGTTCAAGCATCCCCAACATAATAGAAATGAGATATATCAATGACAATTTATCATCAAAATGCCCAAAAATTCCCAACATTGATGGCCCTAGATTCAAATACCTCAAAGTTGTAAATGTTAGTTGTATAAGGATTTAGGTTGTAGAGTAGATTAGAATTTGTAGACCTTCTATGTAAATATTTAGAGGGAATATATGCTCCTCCTAACTTATAATCAAACCCAAATATTCATTGTAAAGACATTGGGAGTTGTCTTCTCATGCCTATTATCTAAACTTATGATATCTTACCTTCACCTTCCTATTTTTCTCAACTATAATAAGTAGAGCTCGAACCTTGAGTCATTTTCTAAGGAGCATCAATCCTATCCAGGTTGCATGCATTATAATCACTCTTACCATACTAATAGAAGTCATGACTATCTTCACTCTATACTCCTTCTTTGATATTATTTTTATTATTGGTTGAATGGAATTTAATGTGTTCATTCTAAGCTATTAGGCAGTGATTCTTATGTTCAATTATGTCCACTTCTTCCAATCAAAACGAAGGATTTTAATTCTTGGTGCATTTCCCATGTAGCTTAGGTTTAATTTTCTACATAATTTTCTTTCTTGCATTTTTTTACTTTCATTGCAATTCCTTTCCCTATAACCCCCTATCCCTAGATTGTGAATACCTATTTGAATCAATGATTCAATATAATAAGGATCTGGATCGATTAAAAACCTCAAAGGTTACCCTACAAGTGGTCCTTCTATCCATGATGCTTCTTACTATGTCTTTCTACATGAGGTACAAGCACCCTGAGCATGTTGGGTTTCCCTCTGATGGGCTAGTGCACTCTAAGTTGACAACACTTACCTTATCTAAAAATTAGATCCATAACCATAAATTAAATTTATTCTTGTGAAGAGTTCACTTAGCTTATATTAGTGAATGAATTATGTTTGCAATGATGTAAATATAGATCAAAATCATGTCAAATTATTGAGTAAGAGGAATAAAATTTAGAAAGAGCAACATGAAGTGTGCCATGTAGTAATATAAAAATGAAGAACACAAGCTTATATTGAGAGGGGGTGAATAGTATAAGACCACTTTTTACTTTTATTTCCCAATCAATATTATGCAATGTAAATATAGCAATATCAATAGCAGTATTCAAAGCAATGCACAAATCATCACACACAATAGAGACACCACAATTTATGTGGTTCACCCAATGTGGGCTACTCCATGGAGAAAATATTTCACTAAAATTTTCTCAATCAATCTCTTGGGAATCCTTTCCCTATTACAATGTTTATGGACCTCTGTCCAAAGGAGATACCAATCCCCTTAATCAAGTTCATGGATCTCTATCCATAGGAGAACTCCTTTCTCCTCTTGCTCTGGATGGTGATCTTCTAGAAGAACTGCTGCCTCAACTGCCTTGGCTAATGGATCTCTATCCACTGAAGACTCTTGTCCTCACTCGGAAGACCTATCCTCACTACCCTGGCTAATGGATCTCTATCCACTAGAGACTATCATCCTCTATACTCTATCACCTCCAAAGCTTGCACTCAACTCTATCTCAAATTTATACTAAACATAGTCCGTCGATCTAGCACAAATATGTCCTCAATCTTTGTCTCTAAGTCTGGCACAAATCTATCCTCAAATATGCACCAAATTCTATCCTCGAATCTGTACTAAACATAGTCCCTCGGTCTAGCACAAATCAGTTCTCAAACTCTATCCTCAAGCCTTAACTCAAAGCTTGACTCAATCTCAAATCAACTCTGTTGGATCTACCCCAAACCTTAACTCAAGGTTTGAACAAATCAATCAATCAACTCTGCTCTCAAGCCTTCTCAAAGACTTGTCTCAAATTTGCCTTGTAAGCTTTCACAAAAGCTCACACCAATCAGTCTACAAGTCCTCTCTAGAACTTTTCCAATCTTCTCAATAAGTCCTCTCAAGAACTTAACCAAATCTGCTCAATAAGTCCTCTCAAGAACTTAATCAAATATACTCTCAATCTATATTGTAAGCTTCCACAAAAGCTTACTCAAATATATCCACAAGTCTTCTCAAAGACTTACCTCAAATCTGCTCAACAAGTCCACACTAGAACTTGTCCAATCTCATAGAAACATAAAGAGAATTGTTAGAGACTCAATATGTTCTATACTCATCACAAAGCTCAATCACTTTCAATCACTCTTTTAGAAACATACAGAGAATTGTTAGAGACTCAATATGCTTCAACTCAATCACTTTCTCAATTCAATTCAGAATATAGAATAGTTTGTTTTATGGAACTTGAACAATCACTTCACACATCCACTTGACTAGGCTCAACCAACTCTACTCAACCAATCACTCAATGAAACAATCCTTCCATACAAACCCTAGTCCAAGTATATAAACACCAACTCAAAATATTTCCAACAATGCTCAACAACAAATCTCACATAACAATGATAACCCTAGTTCAAGTTCTTTGCTCAACAATTCACTTCAACAACAATGCTCATAAAACAACTCTCACATAACAATGATACTCATGTTCTTTTCAAACCCTAGTTCTTTGCTCAACCAATGGCAATGCTTATAAAACAAGGTTTTAACAACTCTTTATTCTAGAAAACCTTGAAGCATTAACTCAACACACTCAAAAGGAAACCCTAATCAAGTCCTTTTCACTCCACACTTATTTTTCAGAAAACCAACCAATCAACTCAACTATGGAAGAATGTGCTCATACCTTTTTCTTGATGATGAAGGAATCTCATAAATCTGCCACAACCCACAAACACTTCCTTGCCAAGCTCAAAGAAGTTATAAGATAATAAACTCCCTCAAAAATACAATGTAAATATCAAGACCCACATACACCTTATCACTCCATCTTTAAGAAAACATTCATCAACATTTACAAGAATAATTCACCAAATACACCTTATAATCTCCCAATGAAAATAATATTCAATGACAAGAATAATATTAATGCAATCTCCTTTCTCAAAATAACTATATGCAAGAAGTCCCTTTTATCCTTTTAAAACTTCAACAAATCAATGTGACACAAACACTTTATTTAAAAATAAAGCTAACTCCTTATTCCTCCAATTTACCAAAAAGTAATAATCAAATTAAAAACTTTTAAGCAACCCTTTTATCTCCCTAAGACCTCATGTCAAACTTTAGGCAACATAAAATATTAATCAAAATTTATTACCTTTGCCTTGGAGGGATTCGAACTCATGGTGCACCCTCAACCAACGCCCTAGCCGCGGCTCCAACCACCGTGCGAGCTAGGCGCTCGCTTGGGGAGTAAAGAGCACCACGTGCTCCAAAAGGCTCCCCGCCTTGCCTAGAAAAAAATGTGCACCTTTCCTTTGGCGCTTCCAACACAAACACAACCACCAAAAATGCTGCCACCGCGTTTCGAACGCAGGTCACCTAGCGCCCAAACACTCTAACCGTTGTCCTCTTGCCACTAGGCCATGCTGCCCAGTTGGCGCTTGGCAATTTGGCGTTGTTCCCTTTAAACCTTATTCGTTGGCGCTAAAACACAAAAATCACTTCTCTTTTTCTGCACAAGATCTCAACACAATTGCATGCATTAATCGATCGAGCAAAAGGATAAATGTTAATGCCTCTAAGGCATAGGTTTATATATTGATTTCCTCCTCATGCATATACGTCGACGCTCGAATTACCTTCTCACTTTTTAGACGTCGGCGCTTTTTATTTTCCTTTAACCTTATTAATTTATAAATTATTTAAATTCATTTGAATTTAAATTTTATAAATTAATTCTTTAAAACCCTTTGGTTTTATTAAGGCCATCTCTCATTGAACAACTTTGTATAAATAATATTTATTTATAAAATTTAAATTCAATTTGAATTTAAATATTTTATGAAATAAATATTAAACCTTCCTTTAGCTTTGCAATAAGCTTCCTTGGGTTTTTATGAAAAACCTTTTAACTTATGCTTCCACATAATATTAAAAATATTATGAAGCCCTTTTTCCTTTAACCTTTGCATTGTTCCTTGACATATTCCTTGACATCAATGATGACTTCATTCCTTGACATCAATGACAACTTTGACTTAAGGACTCAAAATGTCCAACAATCTCCCCCTTTGTCATTGATGGCAACCCAAATTATTTTTACCGAAAACTTGACTTTTCCTTTATTCTGCTCCCCCTGGGACATTGCTCCCCCTGGCTCAATGCTCTCTCCTTTTTACTCAAATACCAAATCTCTCCCCCTTACACAAATCTCTCCCCCTTTGACATCAATGGCAAAGGGTCACCTTTGGGGCTCGGGGCTAAGAATGAGCCTCTTAGCTTAGCCCCTCCCCCACCTCCTCTTGAGGTGGTTAATTCTAGGGTGGGAGTATTTCTACTCCCATAAAGCACTATTCTTTACCTTTATCCTCTTTCCTTCTTATCTGATCCTTCTGATTCCTCTGACTATTTCTTTCCATGTCCATGTTCCTATCCATGTCCCTATTCCTATTCTTGTTCATGTTCATGTTCCTATTCTTGTTCATATTTCTGTTCATATCCATGTTCTTATTTCTATTCATATCCATGTTCTTTTCTTGTTCCTATTCTGTTCATACTTGATTCTGGAATGTCTGCTCTACACCACTTTGTTGTGTGACCATCATTATTGCACTTATAACACTTAATGTTATTATTCCTTGGAGGTGCAAATGTCTTAGGATTTCTCCTAGTGAAGCCATATCCTCTTTTGTCATGAACCCTGCAATTCATTGCCTTGTGACCAAACTGATTACATGAGTAGCAATACCCATGGAAAAGTTATCTGTTCCCATATTCCTGTCTTTCATGTGTCCTGCATTGTGAAGCCATGTGCCCAAACCTGTGACATGAAAAACATCTTCCATTGAAGTTTCCTTGTCTTGACCTCATTGGTCTCTTAGTCTCTCTTGACCTATTCTGATTGTTGTTCCATATGTATCTTCTTTGTGCATTGTTCCTGTTCTTGTTGAACTCTCTGTTGTCCAACTCATCCTCAGATGTCTCACTTTCTCTTACACTATCTTCTTCTGTAGTTTCTTCATCTGAAGTGTCTTCTACTGAAGTGTCTTCTCCTTCAGAACTTGAGGTTGACTTTCCTTCCCATTTCTTTTATCCTTGTTCAAATCCAAGACCTATTTTGCTTGATGTAGGCTTTTGTATCTTGATGAACTTATCCAAGTTCTTTGAGCTGTTTTTGAACCCTTTTAGCTTGAATTTGGAGTCTTCTAAATCTTCCCTTAGTAGTGCCACTTCTTGTGCTAACTTTTCACATTCTAAGATCTTTGCTTCTAACTTATCCTTGAATTTCTTTGTCTTAGCCTTTGATTTTTCTAGATCCTCTATAAGCATCCTTCTCTCTTCATCACATTCTTGAAACTGAATTTCAAGTTTAGAGTTTTGCTTTCTTACCTTCTTTACTATTTCAAGAGCATAGATAAGCTCTCCCTTGAGATCATATCCATCCTTTTTTGAATATTCCTCTATTTGTTTACCTTTGTCCACATCTTCATTTTCTATTGGCTTGTCTTCTATAGGATCACCTACTCCTTCTTCTAATGCCATTAGAAGGTTTTCATCTGGTCCTTCAAGTGCATCCTCATATTCATCATCACTGAAACTATAACCATTCCTTGTACAACTATCTTCAAGATGTCCAAAGTTACCACATCTAAAACACTTGAGAATTATTGGAGTCCTTTTCTTAACTTGTTCTTTTTCTTCAATCATAAATAGGACTTCATCTCTATCATTATCTGAAAAACTAGCATCACTATCACTTGAGTACTTACTTGCCTTATCCGCATAGTAGCTCCTCTTTTGCCTTTGAAAGAACTTATTTCCTTGTCTGCTTTGTCCATCCTTGCTTTTCTTTTGATGCCTGTATCTTTCTGATTCCCTGTTTCTGTGATCCTATTTCTCTTCATCATTGTTATTCTTAGCTTCTTGACAATCATGTTGCATAATGACCATACTTTCCACAATTGAAATATTTAATAGATTTTAGATCTCTAGATCTTCTAGAATCCTTATCCCTTCTACCATAATTAGCTTCTTCATCACTGGATGACTCATTGCTTGATTCTGACTTCTTACCCTTTGTCTTTTTGATTGCTTTGAAGGTTGCTTCCTTCTGGGGAATAGGTTCTTTTGTTCTCATCTCAAAAGTTGTAAGAATACCAAGCAACATATCTCTTGTCAAAGAATCACCATCCTTTGATTCTTCTATAGCTAAAATATTTTCACTAAACCTTGTTGGAAGAGATCTTAAGATCTTATCACAAATATCTGATTCATCAACCTTCATTCCAAGTCCTTGCATAGCATTAACAACCTCATCAACTTGAAGTAGATAAGTACTAATGTTTTCCTCATTCTTCATTCTTAACTCTTCAAGTTGTCCTTTGAGATTTTATATCTTTGCTTTCTTGACACCTTTATCTCCTTCATATATATTTTGCAACTTATCCCACATTCCTTTTGCATTTTCACAATGCATAACTTTTATTGATTCTTGTTCTATGCAAACCTCTCAAAAGTGCATTCATTGCTTTTGAATTGTAATGTTGTAGAAGCTTACCTTCCTTATCTATAGGTGGATCAACTGAGGGGTTGTATCCATTTTCAACTGCTTCCCAAACTTCATTGCCAAGTGCCTTCAAGTAGATCTTCATTCTCAAACTCCAATATACATAATCACTTCCATCAAATACTTGGTACTTGAATTATCTGATGATCCATTCTTAGAATCCATTGTGTTCTTGTAAGCTTTTCCTTCAAGTTGTTAAACTCTTCCGAAGGAACCCGCTCTGATACCAATTGAAGAACACAAGCTTATACTGAGAGGGGGTGAACAGTATAAGACCACTTTTTACTTTTCTTTCCCAATCAATATTATGCAATGTAAAGATAGTAATATCAATAGCAGTATTCAAAGCAATGCACAAATCATCACACACAATAGAGACACCACAATTTACATGGTTCACCCAATGTGGGCTACTCCACGGAGAAAATATTTCACTAAAATTTTCTCAATCAATCTCTTGGGAATCCTTTCCCTATTACAATGTTTATGGACCTCTATCCAAAGGAGATACCAATCCCCTAAATCAAGTTTATGGATCTCTATCCATAGGAGAACTCCTTTCTCCTCTTGCTCTGTTGGTGATCTTCTAGAAGAACTGTTGCCTCTACTGCACTGGCTAATGGATCTCTATCCACTGAAGACTCTTGTCCTCACTCATAAGACCTATCCTCACTACCCTGGCTAATGGATCTCTATCCACTAGAGACTGTCATCCTCTATACTCTATCACCTCCAAAGCTTGCACTCAACTCTATCTCAAATCTGTACTAAACATAGTCCTTCGATCTAGCACAAATCTGTCCTCAATATCTATCTCTAGTCTGGCACAAATCTGTCCTCAAATCTATACCAAACTCTATCCTCAAATCTGTACTAAACATAGTCCCTCGATCTAGCACAAATCAGTTCTCAATCTCTGTCCTCAAGCCTTAACTCAAAGCTTGACTCAATCTCAAATCAACTCTGTTGGATCTGCCCCAAACCTTAACTCAAGGTTTGAACAAATAAATCAATCAAATCTTCTCTCAAGCCTTCTCAAAGACTTATCTCAAATATGCCTTGTAAGCTTCCACAAAAGCTCACACCAATCTATCTACAAGTCCTCTCTAGAACTTGTCCAATCTGCTCAATAAGTCCTCTCAAGAACTTAATCAAATCTACTCAATAAGTCCTCTCAGAACTTAATCAAATCTGCTCTCAATCTGTATTGTAAGCTTCCACAAAAGCTTACTCAAATCTGTCCACAAGTCTTCTCAAAGACTTACCTCAAATCTACTCAACAAGTCCACACTAGAACTTGTCCAATCTCATAGAAACATAAAGAGAATTGTTAGAGACTCAATATGTTCTATACTCATCACAAAGCTCAATCACTTTCAATCACTCTTTTAGAAACATATAGAGAATTGTTAGAGACTCAATATGCTTCAACTCAATCACTTTCTCAAATCAATTCAGAATATAGAATAGTTTGTTTTATGGAACTTGAACAATCACTTCACACATCCACTTGACTAGGCTCAACCAACTCTACTCAACCAATCACTCAATGAAACAATCCTTCCTTACAAACCCTAGTCCAAGTATATAAACACCAACTCAAAATATTTCCAACAATGCTCAACAACCAATCTCACATAACAATGATACTCATGTTCTTTTCAAACCCTAGTTCAAGTTCTTTGCTCAACAACTCACTTCAACAACAATGCTCATAAAACAACTCTCACATAACAATGATACTCATGTTCTTTTCAAACCCTAGTTCTTTGCTCAACCAATGGCAATGCTTATAAAATAAGGTTTTAACAACAACTCTTTATTCCAGAAAACCTTGAAGCATTAACTCAACACACTCAATAGGAAACCCTAATCAAGTCCTTTTCACTCCAAACTTATTTTCCAGAAAACCAATCAATCAACTCAACTATGGAAGAATGTGCTCATACCTTTTTCTTGATGATGAAGGAATCTCATAAATCTGCCACAACCAAAAACACTTCTTTGCCAAGCTCAAAGAAGTTATAAGATGATAAACTCCCTCAAAAATACAATGTAAATATCAAGACCCACATACACCTTATCACTCCATATTTAAGAAAACATTCATCAACATTTACAAGAATAATTCACCAAATACACCTTATAATCTCCCAATGAAAATAATATTCAATGACAAGAATAATATTAATGCAATCTCCTTTCTCAAAATAACTATATGCAAGAAGTCCCTTTTATCCTTTTAAAACTTCAACAAATCAATGTGACACAAACACTTTATTTAAAAATAAAGCTAACTCCTTATTCCTCCAATTTACCAAAAAGTAATAATCAAATTAAAAACTTTTAAGCAACCCTTTTATCTCCCTAAGACCTCATGTCAAACTTTAGGCAACATAAAATATTAATCAAAATTTATTACCTTTGCCTTGGAGGGATTCGAACTCACGGCGCACCCTCAACCAACGCCCTAGCCACTGCTCCAACCGCCGCGCGAGCTAGGCGCTCGCTTGGGGAGTAAAGAGCACCACGTGCTCCAAAAGGCTCCCCGCCTTGCCTAGCAAAAAATGTGCACCTTTCCTTTGGCGCTTCCAACACAAACACAACCACCAAAAATGTTGCCGTTGCATTTCGAACGCAGGTCACCTAGCGCCCAAACACTCTAACCATTGTCCTCTTGCCACTAGGCCACGCTGCCCAGTTGGCACTTGGCAATTTGGCGTTGTTCCCTTTAAACCTTATTCGTTGGCGCTAAAACACAAAAATCGCTTCTCTTTTTCTGCACAAGATCTCAACACAATTGCACGCATTAATCGATCAAGCAAAAGGATAAATGTTAATGCCTCTAAGGCATAGGTTTATATATTGATTTCCTCCTCATGCATATACGTCGATGCTCGAATTACCTTCTCACTTTTTAGACGTCGGCGCTTTTTATTTTCCTTTAACCTTATTAATTTATAAATTATTTAAATTCATTTGAATTTAAATTTTATAAATTAATTCTTTAAAACCCTTTGGTTTTATTAAGGCCATCTCTCATTGAACAACTTTGTATAAATAATATTTATTTATAAAATTTAAATTCAATTTGAATTTAAATATTTTATGAAATAAATATTAAACCTTCCTTTAGCTTTGCAATAAGCTTCCTTGGGTTTTTATGAAAAACCTTTTAACTTATGCTTCCACATAATATTAAAAATATTATGAAGCCCTTTTACCTTTAACCTTTGCATTGTTCCTTGACATATTCCTTGACATCAATGATGACTTCATTCCTTGACATCAATGACAACTTTGACTTAAGGACTCAAAATGTCCAAAACAAATATCTGAAATATAAACCCCTATCTCCCATTGAGGGCTCACTCAATTTTTTCCATATAAAAATTAGTGCTTTACATTTTTTAGAGAAGATATTATTTTCCTTATACAATAATCATTTCTTTATAGTAAACCCATCTTAGATTATTTTACAACATTATAGCTTTTCCATGGGTTTGCATTCTTAGTCTCCTAATTAAAATATACTCCTTTAATTGTTTCTAAGTTGGATAAGAATTTGGTAAAGTTAATCTCCTAAAAGAAAAAGAAAGTACCATTTTGAGGTTTTTAACATAGGTGATGTTTTCATTATAGTATTTAGGTCATAAACCCCTATATGAGACCCTGCACTTAGTCTCCCAAAAAATTGTTACTCAATTTATGGTTCTTAGCTCGAACAATAATTTAGTAATCTCCTTAAAAAATACATATTTCTGTATTTTTAAACTTGGCTATGATTTTAACTAAAGTATTAGTTTGTTTTAGGTTTCTAACTTGGTTATACGTTTAACTAAATTATTAGTTTGTGTTTGGAATAAAAACCATAAAACTATTAATGTTTTGTGGATTTCAAGAACATTCTTGACATAATGCCTAGAAGTAAACTATGAAGTCGAATGAAGGACCTAATCATACTAGAAAATTAATAGAGTAGCAATTCATAAAATTTATTTGGATATTTGAGCTAAAAGCACAACTCAAGTAGGCCTTTCAAAAGTGAAATAATAGTTAAATAAGAATAATTTCTATCTTTGACCTTATTTGATTTATATATTGATAACTTAGAAGAATGGCTAAATTGGATAGGAAGGTATATTGTTATATACTTTATGAGGAGGTATAAGATAAATCCAAACACAATTAAGCCTTTAAAAATGCTTCAAAAGTGATAGGGATTAAATAAAAATTATTGTTATCTTCTACCTTATTTTGTTTGTATATTGATAGTTTAGAAGAATAGGTAAATTGGAGAGGAAAGTATCGTATTCATTTGGGAGAATATAAAAAATGAATATTCTTAACTCATTTTGATTTTAATTTCAATAGAAGTACTAAAAGATCACTTAAATACCCTCTAATACTTTCATAGAGGTAGATGGATTGACATGTAAGTAAATAGCAACAAAACCAATATTTTGATCTTGTCCAAAAATAAATAAAATTTTGGTCTAAAGGAGTCTCTTAGATGAAGTAATAAGGTATAAATATATGCTTAATTGGATAATTTTGGTAGTATGGAGAGCATTTTTGCATTACAAATAGAAATAAAAAAGTTAACTTAAGTTATGTGATTACAAAAATTTATGGGTTTTCCTTGGATTATAATTATTATTAGTGGTGCTATATGGATTTGAAATATGGGCTAAGACACAAAATGAAAACAAATAAGGAGGATTCATAATCATTTTATAAACTTAAGGTCCATATGAGATGGATAAAATAGATGTTTTTCCTTAAAAAGGAAATTTCTTCCCTTTAAAGATAATTTTTATGGTTTATATATTGTTAGGTAATGGAAAATATCAAAAGATAAATGAAAATAAAAATATGTAAATATGTGCTAGTTATTTTATTATAAAATTTATTCAAAAAAATTAAAAAATATGAATAATTAATAATCATAAATATTAATATTAATAATCATAATTTTATAAATCTAATTTTTTCCTTTGTTTCTACAAACCTAATTTGAAATTCTATTTTATAATTTTAAGGCTTTTAATATTAAAAAATAACAACTTATACATAATATAAAAAAACCACAAAGCATTATCTTCCATGATGTTAAACACCATGAAATCTTCTTTAGATATACGTACATAAACAATAATAATAATAATAGAAGATATCCATAAAAATATATTTTAAAACACCTTCAGCAACCAACATATATATACTTATTACTTAACCACAGGTCACAGGTCTTGCTGGATCACGTATTGAAATGGAGGGTAGCATCAGCAAGGGTAAAGTTGTGTAGAATTATTGCTACTACCATTGTTTTTAATGAGATGCACTTTAACTATGAATGTCAATGCATGTGCACATTTAAAAAAAATAGTGTTCCTCCTTTTGCAACCTCGATAATATAGAATATTATTGGTAAACAACCAAAATTCCTAGTTTTCATTAACAAACAACCTAAAAAAATTCCATTGATGTAGTCACTATAGATATGGAACAATAATTATGTTATGAAACAATTACCTAGTAAGGTGGTATGGGTATTGACCCTTGTAGGCATGTTCACACACACAGTTGTTGATTTTTTGCCTAAATTGATCGATGCATCATATTGTTATCTCATTGCAATGATTATCCTCCAGACCTTAAAATTTTAATGGAACTTCATACGTCATTTCCATAGTGTCAATTTTTAATGATTGCACGGATTATCTGCTAGACCTTAAAAATTTAAAAAAATTTAAGCCCTCTTTTCAAAAATTAGCCTACTAATCTAAAAAGTAAAAAATCTTGCCTAAATCCTTCATTATGTTTTTTAGGGTAATTGTTAAGAGCCAAGAGGGCGGTTTTAAACAATCCTCCTTAGGTCTATTAGGCTAGATCTTTACTGCCCTAAAAAAACCATTATATTTTAGGCGCCATTAAAAGCTTTTTTTTGGTGAGGGTGGTTTAAAACCATCCTCTTAGGGTCTATTAAGGTGGTTTTTTATCATTGTATTTTAGCCACCCTTAAAAGCCTTTTTTAGTATAGTGAGAAGAAAGATCCCTCCAAGGCAAAGCCCCAAGCTATCATCCTACAATACTTTGGAGATATTCAAAAGGTCTCCAAGTACACATAGAAGAAAGATACTATGAGTAGCCAAACTAATAGTGAGGGAAATCAAGAGCCAAATTTATCTATAGGAAATGATTCTTCACTTTTCCTATATAGACCCTAAGGTCTTCAAGCTAAAAGGAAAATTACATCCCTAGGATTATCAAGTTACTAGGGTGGCCATCAATCTGCCAGACACTAGGGCTAGGGGTACAACCAAACTAGCCAAAAACATGACCAAACTCATCAAGTATGGTTTCATGACCCTATAGAGGAGATTACAAAAATGAAATAAATATCTCTAGGAGGTCAAGGATGTACTTAGAAACTCAAAGTTTAAAATTAAATGACTTGAGAATGAGATAGAGCAAACCGTGGGTGCTTGATAAATGACTACCTACTTGTAAAAGGCATTAAGAAATAATCAAGAATTTATAGAATGGATATTCATTGTAGAAATCTATCTCACCTCATACAAGATCAACTACAAGAGGGAACTAGAGGATGAAATGAAGAGATGCGTAGAGATCCTATAATAGATTAGAATCAACTTGATTTGAGACGTTTATACCATGTACTAAGATGGCATAGCCAAGTCCATTATATTGATGTTCCAACTCATTTAATTCATTAGCATGATATCTCAACAATGTGTAGAGATCACCCAATAAGTGGAATAGACCTTGGTGGCTAAATTAAAAAATATGAACAAAGAAAAATATTTCCATGTTTCCCCCTCTACATGTGTCTACCTCAAAATAACATAAACAAAATATGAAATAATCTTCTCATGATATTACATATATTTCTACAAATAAGAAGAAGAAATATCCCTCCAAGGTAAATCCCCAAGTTACCATCCTGCAATATTTTGGAGAGATTCAAAAGAAGGTTTCTAAGTACACATAGAAGAAAGAGATTAAAAGAGTAGCCAAATCGATAGTGAGGGAACTCAAGAGATAAATTTATCTATAGGAAAGAGTTCTCCACTTTTCCTATATGGATCCTAATATCTTTATATCCTTAATATTATCAGGTTACTAGGGTTGCCATCAATCTAGAAGGTACTAGGGCTAGGGGTGCAACCAAACTAGCCAAAAACATGAGCAAACTCATCAAGTATGGTTTCTATAGAGGAGATTACAAAAAAATAAAAAATATATCTAGGAGGTCAAGGATGTACTTAGAAACTCAAAGTTTAAAATTAAAGGGCTCGAGAATGAGATAGAGAAAATTGTGAGTGCTTGATAAATGACTACTTTCTTGGAAAAAGAGTGAAGGAAGAATCAAGAATTTATAGAATGGCTATTCATTTTTGAAAACTAGCTCACCTCATACAGGATCAACTTCAAGAGGGAACTAGAGGAAGAAAAGAAAATATGCTTAGAGATCCTATAATAGTATACCATAAAGATCATTTGAGATGTTTGTACCATGTACTAGGATGACATAGCCAAGTCCATGGTCTTGATGTTCCAACTCATCTAATTCATTAGCATGACATCTCAACAATGTGTAAATATCACACAAGATGTGGAGTAGACCTTGCTGGCTAAATAAAAAAAATATGAACAAAGCAAAATATTTCTAGGTTTGAATTACCATCACAAGAAAGTTGGATTTGGCACAACTAGCATCCAATATTTTAAGAAAATGTTCAAAAATATATAGGAAGCTCTCAATGAAGAACAAGTGACACATGAATATATGGCCCAAGAAAAATCCCTAAACAATTTTATTGATAGCTTAAAAGCCCATATAGACTCTTTAATTTATAAGGGTCTACCATCTCCTTAGGAAAGTGATGATAAGCACATTTTAGAGCAAGATTATGTGTGAGCCTTGGAGGATAAAAAAGAAAGGGGACTAAACTTATAGAAATGACTAAAGCTCCTATCGTCTAAGGATGTTATGAAATTTATTAGACCCATGGTAGAGATTGAAGTGAAGGTGAGAGAAGTTGTGAATGGAGTAGTATAATTATCACACATAAACCAAATTGAGATCCTAAGGATCCACTACCATTTCCAAGAGGCCAAAGCACCCTCTAAGGAAGAGTGGGAGAAGATGAGAGCTCAAATGCTTCCATCTCACTAGACTTCCCATGCACTCTTTATTTTTGTGTTCTATTCCTTATGCTTTTTCACTATTTTATTTTATTTGTTGTTTATGTTTGTTATTTCTAGCTTCAAATTTTGATTCCATACCCAAAGGACAAGAGAAGTAGTCTAGTCTCACTCCTTTTATTAGGATAAATCACATTGAGATCTACCAATACTATAGGAAACAATTTTCCTATAGTCCATGCTTCACTCAAAAGCTCAAGTAAAAGTAGTAGAAGCCATAAAAGGTAGTTCAAAGGTGCCCATATTCTGTCAAACTATATCAATATGAAGGTAGATGATTCCAAAGGGTTTTTTTGACCATTAGATCTTCCATCAATGATTAGCACTCATGTTCACCCCAAGCTAGTAGCATTGAGGAAATTAAAATCCACAAACAATCAATTTTTCATCCAACGATCCATGCAATCCTTCTGATGGAGAAGAGCATAGAAAGGATAAAAGGCCTTGACAAGATCTAAATCCAAACACATGGAAACTAGTCAAAATCTAGAGGAGAAAGGTGTTAGTCCCTAGACAAAGAAGTCACACTATTGGCCAAATGAGGTCCCACCTTAGCCAAGGACACATGGAAGCCATATGAACTTAGAAGGAGATAGGCCAAAAAACATGTAAGGTTATATCCATATTTGGCCATAAAGGTTAACTTCATGGCCTATCCTATCAAATCCAACCATGTAGAAGCTACAATGGCAATCCATCATATGCTTGAGCCTACCTTGTTGATCTATGCTAGTCAAGAAATATGTGCCTACTATGTTAGCATGCAAGGCATTATATGATATTCATGATGATAACTTTAAGGTGCAATCATCTCCAACATAATAGCAATGAGATATGTCAATGACATTTTATCATCCAAAGGCCTAATAATTCCTAATATTGATGGCCCTAGATCCAAAGACCTCAAAGTTGCAAATGTTAGTTGTAGGAGGATTTAGGTTGTAGGGTAGATTAGAATTTTTAAACCTTATATGTAAATATTTAGAGGGAATATACCCTCCTCCTAACTTATAATCAAGCTCAAATGTTCATTGTAAAGGTATTGGGAGTTGTCTACTCATGCCTAGTATCTAACCTTATGAGATCTTCCTTTTACCTTCCTCTTTTTTCTCAATTGTAATAAGTAGAGCTCGAATCTTGAGTAATTATCTAAGGATCATCAATCCTCTCTAGGTTGCATGCCTTATAATCACTATTACCATGTTAATAGAAGTCATGACTATCTTCGCTCTATCCTTCTTCTTTGATAGCTTTTTTATTCTTGGTTGCATGGAATATAATGTGTTCATTCTAGCTATTAGGTAGTGGTTCTTATGTTCATTTATGTCCACTTCTTCCAATTAAAATGGGGACTTTAATTCTTGGTGCATTTCCCATGTACCTTAGGTTTAATTTTATATATAATTTTCTTTCTTGTATTTTTTGCTTTCATTGCAAGCTCTTTTCCTATAACGGCCCTCAGGTAATTAATCCCTAGCTTTTGAAGGCCTCTATGCATCAAGGATTCAATCTAATGAGGATATATGATCGATTAAAAACCTCAAAGTTTACCCTACATGTGGTCCTTCTATCCATGATGTTTCTTACTATGTCTTTCTACATGAGGTGGAAGAACCCTAAGCATGTTGGGTTTTCCCTTGATGGACTAGTGCACTCTATGATGACAACACATACTTTATCCAAAAATTGGATTCATAACCATAAATTGAAGTTATTCTTGTGGAGAGTTCACTTAGTGAATAAATTATGTTTGCAATGATGTAACTATAGATCAAAATCATGTCAAATTATTGAGTAAGAGGAATAATATTTGGAAATAGCAACATGAAATGTGCCATGTAGTAAGATAAAATATGTCAAATATGAACCCCTATCCCCCCTTGAGGGCTTACTCAATGTTTCCCATCTAAAAATTAGTTCTTTACATTTTCGAGAGAAGATTTTATTTTCCTTATACAATAATCATTTCTTTGTAGTAAACCCATATTATATTATTTTACAACATTATAACTTTTGTAGTAAACCCATATTATATTATTTTACAACATTATAACTTTTCCATGGGTTTGCATTCTTAGTCTCCTAATTAAAATATACTCCTTTAATTGTTTTTAAGTTGAATAAGAATTTGGTAAAGTTAATCTCCTAATAAAAATTTGGTAAAGTTAATCTCTTCAAACAAAAGGCAGTACCATTTTGAGGTTTTAAAAATAGGTGATATTCTCGTTATAGTATTGAGGTCATAAACCCCAATATGAGACCGTACTCTTAGTCTCCCAAAAAATGTTACTCATTTTATGGTTCTTAGCTCAGAAAATAATTTAGTACTGCTTAAAAATGATTTTTTGTAGTTTTAAAATTGGCTATGATTTTAACTAAAGTATTATTTTGTGCTAGATTTCTAACTTGGTTATACGTTTAACTAAAGTATTAGTTTATGTTTGGAATGGTTATACGTTTAACTAAAGTATTAGTTTATGTTTGGAATAAAAGCATAAAACTATTATTGTTTTGTGGACTTCAAGAAAGTTCTTGATATTAACTTTCTTAACATAATGCCTATAAGTAAACTATGAAGTAGAATGAATGACCTAATCATACTAGAACATAGAACATTAATAGAGTAAGAAATTCATAAAATTTATAAGGAGATTTGAGCTAAAATCACAACTCAAGTAGGTCTTTCATAAAAAAATAAAGTGACATAAAGGTTAAATCAGAATTATTTTTATGTTCGACCTTAAAAGAATGACTAAATTAGAGAGGAAGATATAGTGTAAATGATAGAAATTAAATAAAAATGATTGCTATCTTCTACCTTATTTTGTTTATATATTGATGATTTAAAAGAATAGCTAAAGGAAGGTACGCTATTCATTTAGTAGAATATAGGATTCTTAACTCATTTTGATTTTAATTTCAAAAGAAGTACTAAAATATCACTTAAATACCCTCTAATACTTTCTTATACGTAGAGAGATTGGCATGTAAGCAAATAGCAACAAAACCAATATTTTCGAAAGGAAAGAAAACGATATGGTTAAAAAAGAAAAGATATCATTTTTCAAGCACCTTGTGTGGGAATGTTCCTCTATTTTTATTTTTGATGAAAAAATAACTTGTGTGGGGAATGGGGAATTTTCGCCTTATGGTGATGTATTTTTATTTTTGATGAAGATATAAACTGTAACGTATTCTTCAAACTAAAATTATTGTAGGCGACTTCACAAACGTTCGAATTAATAGTTCAGATGCGAAATTTCAACGCTTGTAGAACAGCATTTCTATCTATAAAGAAGACAGAGACGTCTTTGCAGTACAATATTTGATCGATAAAACTCTTTTTCATGCTACTCGCATACGAACTTTTATTTCGTCTTCTTATTTAGATTACTCACACCCTAATATCTAATACCTCTAATACCGCGTACATACGTAGGCTTGTATAGCCTTACATTATACGATGCTCCACGGTCGGGAGCCCCTCGGACCCTCTACAAAGACCTCTTTGTCTTGCGTTCCGATCATTCTCTGCATTTCTTTCCTTTCTACGCCGACATCTGCAGCCAACTGCTCTTCCCGCAGCTGTTTCAGCACTGAATTCTTACCTGCAAGATGAAAACATGGACGTTTTTATTGCAAGATAGATGGATTTGAAGCGATGACGACTGATTATACCTATAAATTATAATCAATGGATGCAACAAAAACGATGATGAGAGTACCTGCGAGGAAGTTGTCATCGTTGCGTTCAAAATTGACGTAGAAGCTGAGGAATTCAAGGCGTTCGGATGAGGCGATTTGAACCGATGGATGCCCTGCTGGAATTACAAACACGTCCCCACCTTTGAGTTCATCCTCTACACGTCTGTATGACACTCTGAATTCTCCTCTTTCTTTTGTTTCTCTTCCCCTTTCGCTTTCGCTTTCGCTTTCCCTTTCGCTGCCTCTTGCCTGCTGCTGAACGCCCTCGGGGGATGCAATTTGGAGAATCCCCCGTCCTCTCAGCACTACACATATCTTCAAGGCATGAGTGTTATAGTAGGGTACAGTCATCTTTCCCTGTCATGTCCTCCCCCATCACCCATCATTATATTATATTAGACGTGAAATTTTTTTTAAATAAAAATAAAATTGAAAATAAAAAATAAAAATAAAGATAAAAGTCGCCCATGGAGTTACAGGTTCAATTCTTGTGTAAGAGACGCCCATGGAGTTTCTGTCTTCTTGTCTCTTCAAAGGACGAAAGTCCTCACTATCCACTTCAATGTACATGCCATTCTCGTTAGAATATTTTGCATCCTTCTTCTCCAGATGGAATGGCTTGTTATATTCCTCCTCAGATTCTCCCTTCCTGGATTTCAATGGCCAGAATGATGAGAGTTGATTATCATCTCGCCCCATAATCTTCTCCCTCTCTTCTCTGTTTAAGAATCGAAATACCCGCTGATCTTGCTTTCCGAACATCTTTTGGATGTCTTCACTTCGAACCTAAGTAATTAACATCCACCAGGAAAGAAATTAGAAAATCATCCATTAATGGAACCAAATGGGTTAATGCAAATTAAGAGCAGATACAGCAATTGGTAGTACTTACCTTGAATGCGGCTTCAAGAGATTCTTGTCTGAAAGCATTTAACATATTGGCTGGGTAAAACGACTGCCACAGGACCGAAAACAAGAGCATTAATTAAAGAAAGATTAAATCATAGGGCTGCTGATGGACATTGAGAGATACTGTCAAAGTGTGACCAATCAACACACCTCGTGGTGTCGATGCCTGTAAGGGTTAGGATTGTATAACAGATTGACCATGACAAGCTCTTGGCGTGGATCGTTGTTAACGACGGACAAGATTGAGCCCCTGGGAATGAAGAGGAGGTTCCCTCTGTCCATATTCTCTTCCCTCGATTTCTCATTCCGCACACATTGAACTCTTGCCTTTCCTATTTTACCATAAAAACCAATGCGTTAGATAAATAATGAAAGTAAGTATAAATATATATATGTGTGTTGTGTGTCCAATGTTGATGATTGAAGAATTAAAAATGAGAAATGTAGTTTCAGACCTTGTAGAACAAACGAAAAATGATCTGCACCGCTGTAATGATAACGCATGTACGCATTGGGCTTCATGTGAAAGAAATTGAGTTCATAGTTCTCGAGATCTCTTACGAGTCTGGAGAACTCTCTGAAGAGAGGAACCGCTCGGATCTCGCCTGCCTCTGTAGCGAGTCTCCTCTCCTGCTCCTCCTTCTTAAAAACGTATGGATTTTCACTCTCTTCTTCACCATGTTGATGACCCTTGTATTGATCGCCCTCAGTGCAACGGATTGCACACACAAAACCTAGAAGAACAAGCACTAAGCAAAGCAAAGAAAACCTACCATTCGCCATGAGCACAGCACGACCACCTCACCTGCATTGGACAACTCTGAAAGTCAGTAGTGTGACCAAAAGGAATATGAATTCATGAAGACGGAAGTAAATGACTTTTACTTTTGTAGTGACTTCATTTATGTATATTACCTATATGGCAAATATAGAGAGCAAACAAAACACCACACTGGAGTGAAGGGGGAAAACAAGCAGATTATATAGTGAATCAGCGGGGACGAGATGAGTGAAGGGAGTCCACGTGTTCATACGTGTTCACAAGCTTCTGAATGCGCAGTCTACGTTGAACGTTGGAAGGAGAACAAGTGTAGGATAGAATGGCATCGTAATCGCATGTGCTTTGTCACGAGACCGCGCCTTTGTGAACTGCGACAGTCTTATTGTAAGAATTGTGGACGTGTGTATATTTGTATGTTTTCATATGCAGCGCTTCGTCGTCTCATTTGCCTTGGTTTCAAACAGGTATAGCTGCATCACATTACAGTCTCGATATGAACAGCAGTCAGGAATCTTAGAGGGAATATCGTACTGTACTATATACCTGACATATTAAAAGGGATCAGATAGAATTTGGAGAAGTATGTACATTTACGTTTAAATATTTATTTATATTTTATTGAATATTGGCAAATAATTTTTCACATATATAATAAGGACGTGATCGCATATAATATGTAGAGATATTTATTTTGTTTTTTAAACATTAAAAATTTATTATATTGCATGCTGAGAATTACCATTGTAACTATACAACGATGAAATCAAGGGGAGGATCAAAGGATCCACGAAAGGAAACAAAAAAAATCCATGTACTTCTTTTGCTGTTTAAAATAAATATCTAATTAACTATTTTTCATACAAGTCTCATGTGGACGAGAATACCTGTTATCCATATATGAAATATATTTGTTCTATTAATTGATCCTTTAAAAATTTAAAAAGTTAAGTATGAGTCTTATGAATGAAGTTACAATACAATAAATAAGGGCTTTATTTTATAAATGGAGTTATAATAGTGAGATTTTATAAAATAATAAATTATATGTATATAAAAATTAAATTTTTTTATCATTAAAAATTATAATAATGCATTAAAGGATTATGTAAGAGTATTATGGAGGAAGTTATAAGAGTTATAGACGTAGTTGAAAAGTTTTATTATGGAAGCCCAATTTAATATTGAGGTTCTACAAAATAAAATATATATATATATATATATATATATATATATATATATATATTTTAATTTTTTTGACATTAAAAATTTAATAGTATATTAAAGATTAAAATCTTTTTCTAAATTATGGAAGCCATTAACTAAGGCTCAAAATGCGGGCTAGAGTCTTAAAGCACCTATAAATACTTTTTAGGACTACGTGGCTTCTCATGTTTGGTTTACCTTTCTCTATCTCCTATGCAATGGAAAATTTATTTGAATATGAATATGGGATAAAGTTTTCTAAAAACATGGGTTTAAAGTTATGCTAAAACACTCTAAACATTTCTTTACTAGTAAGTAATTAATCTCTTAAGCTTTCATACTAATTAGACTTTTAAAGCATTTTTATGGTTATGCCAATGTTTTGTAATAATTAGTTTGCACCAACTTTCATATAATTAACTTTTCATTTTGCTCATATTATCACTTTTTCATTTCTATGGAATTTATTTTGTATTCTATCAAAAACAATGTTTGCCTTCATTTTAAATATAATTTTGTTTTTAATGAAAAAAACAAATTTATATTAATTTAAGATAATAGCATTTATAATAAAATAAAAATGGATGGGTTAACATACCCCATGGGGAATCAAACTAACCCTCATTGACAAGGGTTAGTAAACAAAGCCATCAACAAAACATAAGTTTACCAATTATGATCATTGATGATCATTAAATCAAAGAAAGCATATCATATGGAGTAATGTGCCCTGGCATGGTGTCCTGCATAAATTGCTATTGATTATGGGATGGGAATCCACCCCTCTACATCATGATTAAGGCATTTCGTACGCGCATCGCTCCAACCAACAACTGGACCAAGAGAAAGTGGTTGGATATTACCCCATCCCCCATATTGGCAGGACAAACAAGCAATGTCAATATTAGGATACTTCCTGACTAGTGAGGATTGGGACCAGTTCCTATATACGAGAGCACTTATTGCATATGACGAAGGCTGGCAGTGAGAGCGAGATTGAAAATACTCTTGAGAAGAGCACTCTATGGGGATCTGATTGACTATACATGGAGCATTGGCCCAGTGCACTAGAATAACATGCAGATGATCCAAATCCATAGTAACTTTGTTGGCTTGAGTACATATATGTAGCCACATGTCATTAAAAACTTCTAATTTATCAACATGAGTAAATGTGATAGAAGGTGTACACTATTTAAAAATAATTTTTTTATGAGCCTTCCAAATATGAAAGAGTAGGCTAATCTTGAAAACCTGCCACACTTCAAAAAGTGAGAGAGACAAAATAAAAGAGTCCCCAAGAAGAGCTTGGGGCCAAGAAACTCTTGTAGTTGTAAATGGTAAAAAAAGAAAGAACCCATTCCCAAGCTTACCTAGATCTTATGTAATTCTAAAAGAGGTGAATACAAGACTCGAGAGACCACAAAAAGGATATTTAGGATCAATAATTCTAAGTTTCTTCAAACGTTCCCCCAAGGGAAGGCCTTGACACAACAAGCTCCATGCAAAAAAATATTGCTTGGACTAAACATAAGTAGCCCAAATATTTTAAAATCTAGAATTCCATCTAGTCCTTATAGAAAATAAATACCAATGCTGATTGAGCTTAGACACCAAAGGAATATAAGGATATAACCATATATACCTCAAACAAACCTTATAATTAAGCAAAGGAGTGTCAACATGCCACATCCAATCTGACCACCAAGGATGTTGCGAGCGCACACTAATATTATGCAACATAGAAAAAGGGGTGAGAGCAATAACAAAATCATATGTATCGTTGTTCGCACCATTTATATTGAAGATGCATTTGAACTCATTCTATGGGATCTAATCCATGGTCTAGCAAGAAAAACAATTGGCTATTATAATAATACCCTTTTTGAAAAACCACTGAGCATGAATCCATTGCACCTAAGCTAAGGGAGAACCTTGATGAAGAAATATGGGGGACCACTAAATATTCATACAATTGATGGATAAGCCTTTATAGAATTAATCTCATCTCCAACAGATCCAAGGAGTGAGTTGTTTCTAGGATTTCCATATATTTTTAATAATAAAGGAGCCAGGAATATTAATAAAAACCAGAGCAACAATGAGAGAGGGAAAATCCAATCCTATCCATGCTCTACAATTTAAAGGGAGACCAGAGGAAATGAAATGTCGAACCAAAATTTCCAAGATTTAGCTCCCCTTAGAGCCCTAATCACCCACTTAGCATGAAAAGAAATACCTTATCATTTGTAGTCTAGTAGATCCATTATGCCAGATTCTCTGGGAAGACAACAAATATCTCAGGCAACTCTATGAAGGAGTTTCTCAAGCTTCTTATAGCAAGCCTGTGAATGAACCCAGCAAGAGGAATAATAAACATGAGTTGCAACTAAAACTTTAGAGCAAATATGAAATTTGCTTACTAATGACAACTTCTTAGTAAGCCAAAAATCAAGAGATTCAACTCTTTAAAGCACATAATTCCAAAGCTGAGCGGGGAATCCTTGAAAGGCAAAACGAGTACCAAGAAACTTAAAAACTTCTTTAGGAGGGATCCAATTCCAATTATACCCTTGAAGCCAAGGTGACTTAGGCAAGGGAGATTGTCTGAAACAGGAGGTCTTCCTCCATTGTATGCTAAAACTAGAGGATGTGCAAAAGGTGTTCAAACAAAATAGAGCATTAGAAATAGATTGCTCCTCTTCCCTTATAGTAAGAAAGGAGTCATCAACAAAGTGACCATTAATAAGTTATCCCTGATCATTCGGAAGAGCAATTTATTTAATAAGACATGCAGAAGCTTGAACAGCTAAAATATAATCAAAGGCGTTAGTAGCAAGTACATATAAAGAAGAAGCAATATGACACCCTTTTCGAACAGACCTAAAAATACCCATTGCTTTAGATTATGAATTATTCAAATTGAGAATAGCTGAAGCATCTCTGAATAGCATAGCAATAGTCTAAATGAAAACTAGCCCGAATCCTAAAGCTTTGAGCATAGCAAGAATGAATCTCCATTCAATGCGATCATAAGCTTTCTCAAAATAAATTTTAATAAAAAGCATGTTTCAGTTTGACATCTGGACCCATTCCATGTCCTCCCAAATATCCAAAACATTGTTGAGGATGTAGCTTCCTTGAATAAAGCCAGTTTGCTCTGATCTGAATATCAAAGGAAGAAGAGGCCGAAGGCAAAGAGCCAAAGCTTTGGAAATGATTTTGTAACTAACATTCAACAAAGTAATAGGCCTCCAATTAGTAATCAACTCTAGGTCCCCTTGCTTGGGTATGAATTTGATATTGCCCTTGTTAATAATTGCTCCCAAAGAGCCTACTCAAAGAGCCTCCAGATAAACTTTATGCAGATAAGATCAACTAAATCCCAAATACCCTTGTAGAACTCATAGGGAAAGACATCCAGACCTAGTGTTTTTTCATTTTCCATTTGAGATAATGCATCCTCGAGATCTGTAAGGGAGAGTAGTTTATCACACCCTACTCTTTGAGACTCTAAAATATTAACTGATACAACTGCCATACCAACTGCCAGTGCTTGCTTTTGCTCATGGGAATAATTAATTATGTTTGTTATTAATATCATGAATTGACCTTAAATAAGTCTAAATTTGACATCCAATGTTATGATAAATTTAATTAATATTTTAAAATTTTAAGGTACTTATAAAATAATAAAATTTTAACTTTACATGTCAATAAATAATCCTAATAAATTATGAATTGCTCAAGTATTCATCACTTATAACATTAAACTAACCTCCACATCCAAGAAAAACAAACCACTTTATCCTAGTGCTCATTAATACTATTCATAAAACAACATATCATCATAGTTTACATAGAACTAGCATAATCATGTCCTTAGTGAAGTTTTTACCCCTTACACTAAACTTAATAAATATTATTAAGAATTTAATATTAAAAACATGATGTTTCATAAATGGAATGAATATAATTACATCCATGTTACCAAAAGAATATATATATGAAACAAATATTTTTAATACATGGTGGGTATGATTATTTTGTTTTTTTATTTAAAATTTGTTATTAAAAAATTTAAAAGTTTAATAATTTAATTAAAAATTTTAAAATTAACATAATGCTTTTAATTTTTTATTTTAAAATTAAAAATTTTATATTTTAAATATTTAGAGTTTAAAGCATGTGATAAATAGAATTTTTAAGTTAATATTGGATCTATTAAAAAAATAGTTTGTATCTTTTAAATTATATAATTTGATGGAATATCGTAATAGTATCATCATAATGAACAAGGATAGTATCTATTTCAATATTTTTTGATACTAAGTGTGTAGTAGTATTAAAAATATCTAGTCTTGTCACTCTATACCAACCTGAATGTCCACAAATTCTCTGAGATCTTGAGATATTTTCTAATTTCCTTTAATATTGAGTGGAGTGATTGTGAATTTAATTTTCCATGCAATTAATTTTATTTAAATACTTCTTTATTGCAACACCCTAGAACCATTGTTGCGATTGAGTGAATCTAGAATTTATTACCTCGGCCTCCTCACTTTGTTAGTTGGATTTCTTGGTGGAATGAAGCAATTGTCCATACTAACTCTTTCATGTGGTATTTTGGCAAATAGGTGGCACATGTCAGAAAGTGTGCTCATTTGACTGTTATGAACGAGTATCAATAGAATTTACGGTTGCTATAAAATGATCCATATGATTTATAGTTACAAACTAGGGTTTCTGGTCTTCGTCACCAAATTATAGTTCATGAATGACATGGAGCCATCGGGGTTCAAATTCAAGCTCATCTGCACTAGTTGAGGGTTGGTGATCACCTATCCAAAGTCTTTTTCAGGTCTCTTCATTTTAGGCAGGTCAGGATTCATATCAGGTTTATTCAAGTCTCTCATGGTAGGTTGACTTCTCTTTTTGATATTGCTTCAGCCTTTGTGGATCATTATAAGCTTATTTTTGAAGCACAACAGGATTCTCTAGAATGACAGATGGCACTTTAGCAGTGTCTTTATGTTGTTCCTTCTAAGTTGTCTACTTATGACAAACTTATTTTTTAGGCTCCTCTTTCATTTTATGAGCTTCATAATGCTCTTATGACTATGTCAGATGATGAGTCCCTTGGTATTGATGGCTTTCCATGTGAATTTTATAAATCCACTTGGAAATTTATTGGGCCTGATCTACTCAATGTCTACACTGAAGCATTAGCCAATAATTCTCTAGGAAATATTATCAATCATGGAAACATTAAATTTATTACTAAAGTGAGCAATCATGAGCTTATCACCAGTTGGCAACCTATTACTCTACTTAATATCTCTTACAATATTTTGGCTAAAGCTTTAGCTCTCCATATTTGTAACATTCTCCTTGTGAGAGGGTTATGCATAAGGGATCGGCCCCAAAGTGTATATATAAAATTGAGGTGAATCTAGTTCTAAGGTGTAGATACATTAGGGCGAATTTCTCAAAATTTTACAAAACATTTATCAAAATATGGCAATTTTTCAAAAAATTTACACTTAAATTATAAAAAAATTTAGGGTCACTTTTGACCTATTAAATCATCCTAAAAATTCATAAAAATACCACCAATAGATCGGGCTTGAAAAGAGCTTTCCAACGAGTACAAATATCCATATGTTTGGATATATATTAATACCTAAAACTATGAAATTATTGTCAGTCACCTTGTGACAGTCACCATGTGACAGTCGCCTTGTGACAGTTGCCACATGGCGACTGTCACATGATGACTGACAATAATTTCATAGTTTTAGGCATCAATATATATCCAAAAATAGGTATATTTATACTCGTTGGAAATCTCTTTTCAATCCTGATCTAATGGAAATGTTTTTATGAAGTTTTAAGATGATTGAATAGGTCAAAATCTATCCCAAAATGACATTACTTCCTTACCACCATCATTGGGGCCACTTTTGATCTATTAAGTAATATCAAACCTTCATAAAACCACCACCATTATATAGTTTTTGAAAAGAGTTTTCAAACAAGTACAAATATGACTATGTTTGGATATATATTGATGCCTAAAACTATGCAATTATTGTCATTCGCACATGGCAATTTTCACATGGTGACTAACAATAATTTCATAATTTTAGGCATCAATATATATCCAAATATAAGTATATTTGAACTCGTTGGAAAGCTCTCTTTACACCTGATCTAATGGAAGTATTTTTATGAAGTTTCAAGATTATTTAATAGGTCAACATATATCCCAAAATGAAATTACTTTATTACCAAAATATTTTAGGATACTTTTGACCTATTAAATAATATCAAATCTTCATAAAACCACCACCATTAGATCGGGTTTGAAAAGAGCTTTCCAACGAGTACAAATATGCCTGTGTTTACATATATATTGATGCCTAAAACTATGAAATTATTGACAGTTGCCATGTGACAATCACCATGTGTGATTGTCACATAGCGACTGTCACATGGTGACTAACACATGGTGACTGTCATATGGTAAGTAACAGTCATGTCATGTTAGTCGCGTTATGATAGTAACGGGGTGTCATTCGCACTGTGACAGTCACGATGTGTCAATCGCACTATGACAGTCACGACGTGTCAGTCAGGCTGTGACAGTCACAACATGTCAGTCGCCTTGTACTGATAGCCTTTTGTCACTTGCTTCTTCCAGTCATTTTTTACGGTTGCCTTGTCAAGTTGAGACTATGAGTGTTGCTCCCAGCCTCCAGGTTTACCTATATATAATGGGGGTACAAGAGGTGATATGGGCGGGATAATTTTTTTTAAAATAATTTTAGGGTGAATATTAGGTGGGAATACATATTGTACAAGGGCAATTTTACCCTAAAAAAATTAATTCTTGTAATTTTTGGGCAAATGGGCCGACCTCTAGGGTCCCAAAAATAGCAAAATAAAAAATGTTAAAAACCTAAAATTCGCTATAAATTACGAAATTTGCCCTTGTGCATAACTCTGCCTTGTGATTATCAGAATGGAGCAAATGGGCTTCAAAAGGGTGTTACATATTCGATAATCTTATTGTTGTTTGGGATGGTTTAGAATGTGCTCGTATCTCTGGCCAAAAGTCCCTTATCCTTAAACTGGAATTTGAGAAATCTTATGATTGTATTGAGTGACCTTTCATTCTTTCCATGCTCCAAGCTATCGACTTTGGCCCATCTTTATCAGGGCTATCAGTATGTTGTTTATTGATGCTTCAAATTATCTTACTATTGATGGACTTAGGTTAGAGGATTTTGATTTATTTCGTTCTATTCATCAAGGATGTCCTTTGGCCCCCTCACTTTACATCCTTACTACTAAAGCTTTTGGTTATCTTCTTATCAATCAAGCATCTAAGGGGTTGATCAAAGGTATTATTTTACTTGATATGTCCATCCAACTTATTAATGAGTACTTTGAAGATAATTTTTTTCTCACTATTAATGAGGATGAGGTTTTAGTTTCAACTACTTTGGTTTATTTGGATATTTTTTGTAAGGCCTTGGGATCCAACATCAAATGGTCTAAGTCCCTTTGTTTTTTCCTTGCTTCGTCTTCGGTGCCTACTTGGCTTAGATAATTTCATGGCATTGGCTTCAAAGGGGTGAGTGTTTTATGTTCTTAGGAATTCCCTTGCTTTTGATAGCTTGTCCTCTAAACTCTGGCAATATATCATTGAAAAAAATGAAAAGAATATTTCTTGTTGGGCCTCAAGCCCCCTTTTTTTTATCAAAAAGTTTTAGTTTTGCACAAATATCCTTGCTTCCATACATGTTTATTACTTCTCCTATTGGGCCCCTTCTAAAAATTCTTATAATAATTTGGTCAGACTCCTTAGGGATTTTCTTTCATCCAAAGGGAAGAATTTGTATGGTTTTTATCGAGTTGCTTGGGATATTTGTTGCATGCCTATTGATAAGGGTGGGATGGGTATCATTGACATTTACAGGTAAAGCATTTCCCTATGTGCTAAGTGGGTGGTTAAATCTATTGAAGGTATTGAATCCTAGAATTTTTTTATTCATCATTGTATTTCTTCAAGGCTACCTTATGGATGCAAAGCTTGGGTAATATTGGCCTCCATACTCTCATCATTACTTTTGTTCCAATTAAAATTCAGGGTTCCTTTGTTGTTAAAAGTATTTGGTGAGCTTTTGAGGCGGTGAAACCTCATCTTCGTTGGATTGGTGATGGTTTTTGTAATGGTATTTCATTCAATTCTCAAAATATATGGTGGCTATTATAACTAACTCTTTAGTTCTTCTTGTTGATATGCCAAGGATTAAATATTTGAGATTGTTTTGCAAGGGCATATGCTATATTAATGATTTAGTGCACTCTTGAGACTGGATTCCTTGGCCTGATATCAAATGGAAATTTAATCTTTAGAATTCAGATCTTCCTTCTATTCTTAAGATTCAAGAGCTCATACCTGATGTCATGCTTCATAATATTTACCTTCAACCCCCAAGTGCTTGGTGGATGGAATGGTACTAGAATATGGATACTCCTTTCAAGAACTACTCTTCTTCCTTGGTTTATTAGCTTCTTAGTCCTATTTCCCCTAGTGTTGATAAACTTAATGATATTTGGCAGACTCACTCTACCTCCTATACTTGGATTGCTCATCTGAACCATATTTTGTAGTCTAATCTTGAACCCGAGATTACTTTTTTTCTCTAGTATATTATTTATCAAGGGCTTCCTATGGGAGAGAGACTTAGTAGGGTTGGTCTTCCTAATCCTAAGTGTCTATCTTGTGGTCATTTTGAGAATTTCAAACATCTATTTTGGTTTTGCCCTCATGCTCAGTTTGCTTGGTCTTGGATTCACTCATTGTTCAATCCTTTTCATCCTAGATTTTTTATATGGAATATGATATTTTTTGGAGATAATAGTTGTTGGTCTACCTATATTTTTTCTCTGTGGAATTTATTCCATGCTATTATTTTGTTTCAAATTTTTAAATCTAGGAATGCTATCGTCTATTATGGAGAATAAATTTCTAGCTAGTTTTCTTTGCATGAAAATATTATAGTATTTTTTGTTGTTATTGTTTAGCTCCATTCGTAGGCTTCCAAGTTGACTCATGAGTTGGTGCATTTGATAAATCTTGTTAGGTTCTGGTATGAGGCTCTGTGCACTATCAACGTGGCTTTGCCTAACCTCCCTCTTCCTTAAGGTCCCTCTATTTCTTTGAGGCCTTGATGTAGAAAGTTGAGGGGGTGATAGTTTCTAGCATTAGGTTGTTCTATTAGTGACCACAGTAGGGTTTGGTCTCCTCTTGGAGTGGCTCCCTTTGATTAGCTATTCAATAGTAAGGTTTATAAAGAATTACGCATTAAAGAATTATAATGCATTAAAGAATTACGCAAGAGTTTTATAAAGGGAGTTATAAAACAATAGAGAAGGGTTTTATGATGGGAGTCCAATTCAATATTAAGGTTTCACGAAATTAAAAATTTATATGTATATTAAACATTATAAAAAAAAATTGACATTAACAATTGTAATAATACTATTAAGAATGAAATTTATTATTATTTTATGAAAGGGACCTTTACTTTAATAGCAAGTGCGTACAATATGATCTATTGGATCATAACTAACTGAATAGATCTTAACCACATAATATATTCTAATAGCCTAGTAACAACCTAGAATATACTCTAAAACCCCCCTTAAGTGGTACTACGAGGTAGTGAAAAACAACAAAATCAAGAAAGTGGCATATCCATAGATATGAGTCCTAGCAACAAGGCCTGATAAGGTACTCATGTACAATATATCCATAAGAAACTCTACTGATGATGAAAAAACCATATTCTAGAAAATAATAATAAAAATGAATATGTGGAAGGAGGATGGAGAGGAAGATGTCCTCTTCAACCACCCTAGGACAACTTCCATCAAGAAGGGTCTGCAAAGGATCCATGTGATATCCCAAAAATGTATATATGCCTTGTGCCTGAACTGAATGTTTTCCCATTTTATGAAATATAGTGCTTGTGACTATGAGAAAGGTTGTAAACCATGAAATAGTCACCAAATAAAATCCTCTTAAACCAAAGTGTCTCACAAAAATGAGAGTGTGAAGATAGGATGGAGAAAGAAGCACCACAATCGCAAGGGTAGTCCAAAATGATTCCACAAGCACAAATATGTGGTTTCCACATATACAAATACAATGGGTTGATATCAACGTCCAAAAATGTGTGGAAAAACAACTATAAAAGGGGATTAAATAGAAAGGGCACCAAGGTAGCTATCGAACAATGAAAACGTCATAAAAGAATCCAAACAAGGTTCAAAGGGACTTTATAAATTTAGTCCATAGTAGCCACACAAAACCTTTCAACCGAGAGAGCACTTCGAGATACAACAATATTCAAGCCATAAAAAGTATAGAAAATAGTTTCAAAATTGAAAATGGACACCACCATTGTGTCCGGATTGAAAAAATCTTTCCAACGAGTATATATAAAGGTATACTCCTAAAAATATAAGTGCTCAAAAAATACAAAAAAAAATGATGTCCTTCTAAGTGAGTGTAGCTCTAGGACTTCCCAAGTGGTCATCCATATGAGTGGTACTCTGGGACAAAATGCTTAACTTGGGAGTTTTTAAAAGTTTTACTGCCAAGAAAGAGAACCTCCAATATTGAAATTAGATACAAAAAAAAATTCCTTTTAAAGAAGATGTTCTTTGAAGAATTCAATGGGTTTCTAACATAAAGCATCAAAATAACATCAACAAACTTTTGGCAGTGCACTACGGTAGTGGGCTTCTATGCATCGATATGTACCTCCTTTTGGAGATGAACATGAAGTGGCCTTCAAATAAATCCACCCAGCACAATGACTCTTTCACGACATCAGATGGAGCATCGGTGCTTTCAAATGGAAACCAGACATGGGAGGCCCCCTTCATTTGTAAAAAATGACTATGAGTGGAGTTCGGTTGTGGCCAAAAAATAAACCACCCCAAATGGCCCATGTCACTCTGAAAACTACAATGAAAATTGACATCAAAAAAAATAAAATCAGGGCCACTATATGTGGTAAAATTTTTGGCCAAACAATTGTGATTTCCAATGTTGCCATATCTCGAGAGAGGGCAACCATGTCGGGCTTCACAAATCGTCCAAAAAACCTTTCTCCATCACGGTTCGCATGCATGTCGGGGCTAAGCATAAATAGCATGATGATAAAAAAAATACCATATCTCGAGCACTAATGGTCACATGACTGTAGATAACTAGATAATAGGCCATAATAAAGCTCCTGTTATTTGTCAACAAACCACTCAGGGCACTCGAAGTCTATCAAAATTTACTTATAGCAAAATTTTGACATCGATTGCAACCATGCATGACTCAAAAGTGAGGGATACATATGGCACTATTGCAACTGAGAAGCTACCAGATTTGATTTTTCAAGTAGCACTGAGGATAAATGAAGCACTTGTAATATATTTTTGCTCCACAAGAATTATTGGTCACAAACTTAACTGCATAATTTTGAAAGTCGTTAAAATAGTAGTGGTTCTTTTGTAGTATCATCAAATTTTATGATATTTTGTAGCCCACTAGAGCCATAAGTGCCTATGTATCTCATCCACTATTGCAGATAAAACTTGGTGCAATACCTCTCTTTGAGGGACATCGCCAGATTTTTGCCCTTCACTCCACCGATTGAGAATGTCAAATCTGCATAATAGATGATCTTCGAACCTCTATTGGGAATGCTCATATCTGACTGGGACATGCAATAACTTGGTACTAACTTCTAAACCTCCATCTGCAAGTACCACTTTGTACCAATATGTTCCCTAGTTTTTGGTTTAAAAATATTAAAATAAGATTACACATATGAACCAGAGAAACACTGCTCATTACAGTTTGATCATGACAGCCTATTTTCTTGAATATGATTATGGTTTTTGGCACTACTACATTGTTATTTTATGGAGGAATCATCCAAGGTAACACAACTAGATTCACCATTGATTCCTACCAGTTGCCAACACGATCTAATTTTTGTAGTTAACATGGTTTGCCCTAGCTAATCACCTTGTTTGGTGTCATTTGCTGCCCCCAACCACACGGCCCACCACTCAAGCTGGGTTAAATTTTTTTAATATTTGGTAGTATATTTTTAGCATATTCCACAAACAATAACTTTTTTCCTTCCTAATGTTAGACTAGATATTTGCTAAACACTACAATATGCACTAACTGTAAAGGATATATTTTTGTTGAAAACTAGCAAAGGTCTCCTTCAACAACAATGAGGAAATGAGTATCTAGTCCCTTCAATAATGGTGCAATAGTAGGTCACATTAGTAACCCGACGATTGCAGAAATGGAGTGCAACAAAAAATAACTTTATCAAAAAACTAGTGAGCCTGAGCATGCCATCTGATGAGACTATCATCCGCACATTCAATATACCTCCATCAAATGATGTTAAATGTACGCATATTCTAAAATCCACTTGTAGATTCCAATCCATCACCATGAAAAAATAGACCGTGAAAGCAAAAGGCCTTGGCTGATTGCTAGACAGTCCAACTAGGTCCTTTGTGGGTGTGCCATGTTGTGGGCAACAACATAAATTTGCAAGAACAAATCTGCAACATAATTGAATGGCTACGCCCAAAAAAAAACATAATGTATGTGGTTTCAAAAGGATTACCACAAACCTCTAAAACTCAAAACTAACCAAAAATAAATTTTCCATTAAAATGCAAATATCCTTTCTGATAAACCAGATTGGTTTAAACCACAAGTTTAGAGCATACTCAGATGTTTTACATTAAAAGGAAAAAAAATTTAAAAAAATGGGAAAGGAGGGAAAAAATGAGAGGGGGATTTCCATGAGGGAAATCCCCCCTCAAGTTCACAGGGAAAGGAAAGCCTGCTCTGTGTAGACACCTAAAATATGTCATGTTCAAGGATACTACTCACATGGGCACATTCATAGATCATGTTACTAAGCCTTGGACCTTCCAAGTATTAAAAGTGGTTTTTACCACTCATTTGGGGTAGTTTTGGCCCATCCAAGCCTGGCTACTGTGAACCAAAGTTGCTGGATCCTAGTCACTGTAGCTTACATCGGCCAAACCTTAGTCATTGTAGCTTACAGCAGCCAAACCTTAGTTGCTGTAGATGACATCGGCTAAACCCTAAAAAGCAATTTACCATCAAATCGATCCAATAACAGGTAGAAGTGGCAGTTTTCAAACAATAAATCCAAGCGAGGATAAGTTTCCATGATTCCTCATGGCCATTATACATGAAAGACTCATGTCTTGATTTAGACATTAGTTAACTAGCCCTTAAGGGTAGATAAAGACTCAAATTCTCATGCTAACAAATAATTTGTATGCAATATTCGGTCTTAGGGTTTTATACCTAAACCTAAGACCTCAACACATCATAAGGAATAAACCTAAAAGCACTAGGGGATCTTCTTTTATCAATTGGAGGGAGAGACTTCAAGAGGTTTTTTAGATACTTGGAGAGCTTTTCTTGTAGCGAATACCTACCGAATTGGAGAGCAAATTAGAGCGCCTTTGAGGAGTAACAAAGTGATAATCGATTCAGGGTTTTTCATCTATAGTATATTCCACACATCAAACAAGAAACGAAAATAATTTCAACATTGGCAAAAATCTTAGATCTATAGCCTTGGAGTAATAGATACTGGTTCATCTTAGCGGCCACTATCCTGGGAAGTGGCCCACAGACCTTGTCTAGGGTTCTTAGAATTTTTCTCTTTAGCATAGATCTGCTTCATTTATTTGTATTCATAGCACTAGTTTCATTGCATTTATTTTCATTAAGAATATTTATATTTACTAGAAGATTTAATGCTAACAACCTCATCCTGGGAGACAATATCGAACATTTAAGTGTGTGTTGTTATTTCATTGCTTACAGGTCTATAATTTCATCAAACAGATCCACAACATTTGAAAGCACAAAGATCCCTCTAGGAACTAGATCTGGAGCAGGAATCTATAAGCCCTCATACAGTTCTATGTGCATCATCGGGAATGAAGAACACAAGCTTATACTGAGAGGGGGGGGTGAACAGTATAAGACCTCTTTTTACTTTTTCCTTTATACTTCAAAATAGTAAAGCAATATACCCAAAGCAATATCAAAGCAATGCACAATATCATCCACAAAGTGACACCAATTTTAACGTGGTTCACCCAGAATGGTTGGGCTACGTCCACAAAACTTTTCTCTAAAAGTTATCTCAAAGTTCTTTGGGAATCCTTCCCAATTACAATGTTTATGAGCCTCGGCCCAAAGGAGATACCTTCCCCCAATCAGAATTTATGAGCCTCTGCTCAAAGGAGATACCTTCCCCTCTGCTCTGGAAATGATCCCTCGGAAGATCAATCGCCTCTACCTCTTGCCGGCCACGTGGAACTCCTTTCCACCGAAGACCTCCTGTCCTCAATGCTTAGCCTAAGAGACCTTCGCCTTCTATGATCACGTCCACAGTAGCTCAGCAACTCTGTACCAAACACGATCGGTCGGTCTAGTACAAGTCTTCCTCTGTCTGTCAGATCTGTCCAACACTTGAACAAATCAATCCTCTGCACACAAGCCTTCTCAAAGACTTGCCAAATCTGTCCTCAGGTTCTTCTCAAAGAACCAGTGCACCTCTGTCCTCATACAGCAGCACTCCGCGTTCGTCTTTGCCCTTTGTGCTCTCTACGCCCTCTGCTCTTTCTGCGCACTCACAGCCGCACTTGGTCGAACTTCAACCTTTGCACTCTCTACGCAATCACAGCGGCACTTAGAACAATTCACCATGACTCTTCGCTCACTCTGCACACTTCGATCGAATTTTGCACTCTGCTCTCGACGATCGAACTTCTCACTCTGCGCTCTATCTACGAACGTCACAACCAACAACACCACCAACTCTTCAAAATAGCCTGCCTTTTATAATAACACTTTCAAGATCAAAACCTTAATCTTAGTCGGTTGTAACCCTGATCTTTAGTCGGTTGCACAACCCTAAACTTCATCGGTTGCAAACCCTAATCTTCGTCGGCTCACATTTAACTTTGTCGGCTTCAACTGCCTCTGTAACTCTTCTGTAGCTTTTGCCATGAAACTACAACATGTCGCGATATCGCGACACCTTTGCAACCGTACACTTTCTTTTGGCTTTTGTCATGATATCGTGACACTTCAGCCTTTGTCGACTTCAACTAAGCTCTTGTCGCGATATCGCGACACTTCTATCTTTGTCAGCATCAACTTTGCTTTTGTCACGATATCGCGACACTTCTCCCTTCGTCGACCTCCTTTCTCTTTTGTCATGAAATCGTGACACTTCTGCCTCTGCAGACTTCGTCTTCACTTCTTCGTGATATCGCGACACTTATGTCTTCATAGCCTTCCTCTCTACTTTTGATCGTGAAATCGTGACACTTCTCTATAGAAGACCTTTTTTGTCATGAAATCGTGACACTTCTTTCTTTCTTTTTCCTAAATCGTGACACTTTCATCCGTATGCATTCTTTGCAACCCATCATGAAATCGTGACGCTTTCAGCTTTCGTACGTTTTCTTTGCTCATCAAAATTTGACATGTCGCGATATCGTGACACTTTTCTAACTTGCTTTCTCTCTCCTACTTAAGTCATGAAAATGCGACATGTCGCGATATCGTGACACTTTTCTAACTTGCTTTCTCTCTCTCTTAAGTCGTGAAAATGCGACATGTCGCGATATCGTGACACTTTTCCTCCTTAGCTCTTTTCTTTCTTCGGGTCATGAAAACCCGACATGTCGCGATATCGCGACACTTTTTCTCCTTAGCGCTTTTCTTTTCTTCGGGTCATGAAAACCCGACATGTCGCGATATCGCGACACTTTTTCACTACGAGCTCTTTCTCTCGAACCTGTCAGCTTGGGGTTTGCAAAAGACTTTTGAAACTGTCATGCCGTAACCTTCATCAAAACAAATTATTTGACATCAAATCAAATTCCTTCAAAAGCTTCTTGACATCAATGACAACTTATATACTTGAGCAAAGGCAATGTACCCAAAGTACCCAAAATTGCCAACAATCTCCCCCTTTGTCATTGATGGCAAACCTTTACTGAAAACACTTCTCAAGAGCCAAAACTGAAACCAACTGTGCTAACAACTTAGAATCTTCCTTTGAAGTTTTGCTCCCCATGACTTGAAGCTTTCCTCTTCACTTTGAAGCTCTCCCCCTTACTCATATCTCTCCCCCTTTGTCATCAATGGCAAAGGGTCACCTTTGGGGCTCGGGACTAAGAATGAGCCTCTTAGCTTAGTCCCTCCCCCACCTCCGATGAGGTGATTAATTCTGGGGTGGGAGTAAAACTCCCATTAGGCACTGATCATCATCAGCGTCTATAACTTCCTTGTCGGGCCTTCTCTTGAACTCTTTGTCCATATTCCTGTTCTTGTCACTGTTCTTGTTCTTGTTCTCATCCTTGTTCTTGTCCATGCCTTGATCCTTGGACCTGATCATGCCACTGTTCCTGTTCCTGTATTCTAGAATTTTAGCTCTACACTTTCTGATTGTGTGACCTTCATTGTTGCACTTGAAACACTTGACGATGTTGTTTCTCCGAGGTAAACCTGATCTTTGAATCCACCAGTTCGACCAAACCTATTCTGACCAAACCTATTGCAGCCAAACCTGTTTTGACCAAACCTATTCTGACCAAACCTGTTATGGCCAAACCTATTCTGACCAAACCTGTTCCTGTTATGTGCCTTGCAATAAACTGCCTTGTGCCCAAACTATTGACAAGAGTAGCAATACCCTTGAAAGAAACTAGCACTTCTGAAATTGTCATTTACCTTCTTTACTTGAGCCATGCAATGTGAAGCCATGTGACCAAACTTATGACAAGCAAAACATCTGCCTTGAAATTTTCCTTTATTTGACCTCTTGGGTCCTGAAAACTTCTTCTTCTCATTCTGAATTCTGTTTTCTATTTCTGTGCATCTATCATTCAAGGACTCATGATCTGAAATACTTTCCTCATAAGAACTCTCTTCCTTTTGGAGTCTCTTACTAGACTCTCCAACTTGTTCCTTGTGTGGCTTAACAAAACCAAGGCCTGTTTTATCTGTTGTCTTTCTTTGACCTTTGATGAGTGACTTAACCTTTTTGGAGCTATCTTGAAACCTGTAAAGCTTATCCTTGTACTCTTTAGTTTCCTCTTTCAAAGAAGCCATTTTCTGTTCTAACTCACTATACTCAAGAACCTTAGACTCTAACTCATCCTTGAGTTCTTGTGTCTTAGCTATAGAGAAATCAAGATTTTCTATAAGATCATCTCTCTCCATACAACATTCATCTAACTTATCCTTGAGTCTAGCATTCTTCTTTCTTTCCTTTTTCAAAGCACTAAGAGCATTAATAAGTTCACTTTCAAGATCCTTTATTTGTTTGCTTTCTGAATCATCAAACCCTTTTTCAGATTTCTTATCACTAGAGGTGCTACCTTTTTCAAAAACCATACAAGCATCTTCCTTATAGTTTTCTGAAGCATCCTCATACATACTGGAAACCAAATCATTATTTGTACAATCATCCTCAAGGTGACCAAAATTTCCACATCTAAGACATTTCATGATAATGAATCTATGTTTCGGTTCTTCCTCTTTTTCTGATATGAACAACATCTCATTTTCATTATCACTTGAAGAACTTTCACTATCACTACTAGAACACTTACTTGCTTTGTCTAGATAGAAACTCTTCTTGTGCTTGTGAGAATACCTCTTTCCTTGATTGTTGTGCTCATCTTTGTTCTTTCTGTGATGCTTATGCTTTTCAGAAACCTTGCTCATAGAATCCTGTTTATCTTCATCACTTTCATTCTTGGGAATAGTACAGTCAGTAGCATAATGACCAAACTTTCCACAATTGAAACATCTTATATTTTTCATGCTTTTGTGCTTTCTAGAGAACTTGCCTTTCTTGCTGTAATATGCCTCTTCATCACTAGAAGACTCATCACTATCTTGAAGTTGTTTACCCTTGGATTTCTTGGTAGCCTTGAAAGTTGCCTCTTTCTTGACATCAACCTTCACTTGAGTTCTCAACTCAAATGCTGCAAGTATACTATGGAGCTCATCCTTTTTCAACTTATCCAAATCTTTAGCTTCCTCAATAGCAGAAATATTTTCACTAAATCTATTAGGAAGAGATCTTAAAATCTTATCACAAACATCATTTTCAGCAAGCTCAAGACCTAAGTCTTTCATGGAGTTAACAACCTCATCCATACGAAGCATGTAGTCACTAATATTTTCATCATCATTCATCTGGAGTTGTTCAAACATACCTTTGAAGTGTCTCAACTTGGCCTTTCTGACATTTGTATCACTTGTATGAACCACCTTCAACTGTTTCCACATTTCACTAGCTGTCTTGCAGTGAATCACTTTGGTGAGATCTGCTTTCTGTAAGCCTTTCAGGATTGCATTCATTGCTTTTGAATTGTTGTGATGTAGGAGCCTTTCTTCTTTAGTATTAGGACCATGTACAGGAATAGTGTACTCATCTTCAATCACTTCCCATACCTCATTACCAAGTGCCATTAGATGAACCTTCATCCTTGCACTCCAAAGACCAAAATCTGACCCATCAAGAATAGGTGTTGCATTGCTACTTGAATGATCCATTGTGTTCTTTACTAGCTTTTCCTTCAAGTTGTTAAACTTTTCGAAGGCACCTGCTCCGATACCAATTGAAGAACACAAGCTTATACTTGAGAGGGGGGTGAACAGTATAAGACCTCTTTTTACTTTTTCCTTTATACTTCAAAATAGTAAAGCAATATACCCAAAGCAATATCAAAGCAATGCACAATATCATCCACAAAGTGACACCAATTTTAACGTGGTTCACCCAGAATGGTTGGGCTACGTCCACAAAACTTTTCTCTAAAAGTTATCTCAAAGTTCTTTGGGAATCCTTCCCAATTACAATGTTTATGAGCCTCGGCCCAAAGGAGATACCTTCCCCCAATCAAAATTTATGAGCCTCTGCTCAAAGGAGATACCTTCCCCTCTGCTTAGGAAATGATCCCTCAGAAGATCAACTGCCTCTACCTCTTGCCAACACGTGGAACTCCTTTCCATCGAAGACCTCCTGTCCTCAATGCTTAGCCTAAGAGACCTCTGCCTTCTATGATCACGTCCACAGCAGCTCAGCAACCTGTACCAAACACAGTCAGTCGGTCTAGTACAAGTCTTCCTCTGTCTGTCAGATCTATCCAACACTTGAACAAATCAATCCTCTACACACAAGCCTTCTCAAAGACTTGCCAAATCTGTCCTCAGGTTCTTCTCAAAGAACCAGTGCACCTCTGTCCTCATACAGTAGCACTCCACGTTCGTCTTTGCCCTTTGTGCTCTCTACGCCCTCTGCTCTTTCTACGCACTCACAACCGCACTTGGTCGAACTTCAACCTTTGCACTCTCTACGCAATCACAGCGACACTTAGAACAATTCACCATGACTCTTCGCTCACTCTACACACTTCGATCAAATTTTGCACTCTGCTCTCGATGATCGAACTTCTCACTCTGCGCTCTATCTATGAACGTCACAACCAACAACACCACCAACTCTTCAAAATAGCCTACCTTTTATAATAACACTTTCAAGATCAAAACCTTAATCTTAGTCGGCTGTAACCCTGATCTTTAGTCGACTGCACAACCCTAAACTTCGTCGACTGCAAACCCTAATCTTCGTCGGCTCACATTTAACTTTGTCGGCTTCAACTGCCTCTGTAACTCTTCTGTAGCTTTTGCCGTGAAACTACAACATGTCGTGATATCGTGACACCTTTGCAACCATACACTTTCTTTTGGCTTTTGTCATGATATCGTGACACTTCAGCCTTTGTCGACTTCAACTAAGCTCTTGTCATGATATCGTGACACTTCTGTCTTTGTCAGCATCAACTTTGCTTTTGTCGTGATATCGTGACACTTCTCCCTTCGTCGACCTCCTTTCTCTTTTGTCATGAAATCATGACACTTCTCCTCTGCAGACTTCGTCTTCACTTTCGTCGATATCGTGACACTTCTATCTTCATAGCCTTCCTCTCTCTTTTGTCATGAAATCGTGACACTTCTCCTATAGAAGAACTCTTTCATTTTCGGAAATCAGACACTTCCTTTCGTCTTTCTTTTTCTATCGTGAAATCGTGACACTTTTCATCCGTACGCATTCTTTGCAACCCATCATGAAATCGTGACGCTTTCAGCTTTCGTACGTTTTCTTTGCTCTTACAAAAATTGTGACATGTCATGATATCGTGACACTTTTCTAACTTGCTTTCTCTCTCTCTTAAGTCATGAAAATGCGACATGTCACGATATCGTGACACTTTTCTAACTTGCTTTCTCTCTCCTCTTAAGTCAGAAAATGCGACATGTCGCGATATCGTGACACTTTTCCTCCTTAGCTCTTTTTTGTTCTTCGGGTCATGAAACCTGACATGTCGCGATATCGCGACACTTTTCTCCTTAGCGCTTTTCTTTTCTTTGGGTCACGAAACCCGACATGTCGTGATATCGTGACACTTTTCACTACGAGCTCTTTCTCTCGAACCTGTCAGCTTGGGGTTTGCAAAAGACTTTTGAAACTGTCATGCCGTAACCTTCATCAAAACAAATTATTTGACATCAAATCAAATTCCTTCAAAAGCTTCTTGACATCAATGACAACTTATATACTTGAGCAAAGGCAATGTACCCAAAGTACCCAAAATTGCCAACAATCTCCCCCTTTGTCATTGATGGCAAACCTTTACTGAAAACACTTCTCAAGAGCCAAAACTGAAACCAACTGTGCTAACAACTTAGAATCTTCCTTTGAAGTTTTGCTCCCCCTGACTTGAAGCTTTCCTCTTCACTTTGAAGCTCTCCCCCTTACTCATATCTCTCCCCCTTTGTCATCAATGGCAAAGGGTCACCTTTGGGGCTCGGGACTAAGAATGAGCCTCTTAGCTTAGTCCCTCCCCCACCTCCTGATGAGGTGATTAATTCTGGGGTGGGAGTAAAACTCCCATTAGGCACTGATCATCATCAGCGTCTATAACTTCCTTTTCGGGCCTTCTCTTGAACTCTTTGTCCATATTCCTATTCTTGTCACTTGTTCTTGTTCTTGTTCTCATCCCTGTTCTTGTCCATGCCTTGATCCTTGGACCTGATCATGCCACTTGTTCCTGTTCTTGTATTCTAGAATTTCAGCTCTACACTTTCTGATTGTGTGACCTTCATTGTTGCACTTGAAACACTTGACGATGTTGTTTCTCTGAGGTAAACCTGATCTTTGAATCCACCAGTTCTGACCAAACCTATTCTGAACAAACCTATTCTGGCCAAACCTGTTATGACCAAACCTGTTCTAACCAAACCTGTTCTGGCCAAACCTGTTCTGACCAAACCTGTTCTTGTTATGTGCCTTGCAATAAACTGCCTTGTGCCCAAACTGTTGACAAGAGTAGCAATACCCTTGAAAGAAACTAGCACTTCTGAAATTGTCATTTACCTTCTTTACTTGAGCCATGCAATGTGAAGCCATGTGACCAAACTTATGACAAGCAAAACATCTGCCTTGAAATTTTCCTTTATTTGACCTCTTGGGTCCTGAAAACTTCTTCTTCTCATTCTGAATTCTATTTTCTATTTCTGTGCATCTATCATTCAAGGACTCATGATCTGAAATACTTTCCTCATAAGAACTCTCTTCCTTTTGGAGTCTCTTACTAGACTCTCCAACTTGTTCCTTGTGTGGCTTAACAAAACCAAGGCCTGTTTTATCTGTTGTCTTTCTTTGACCTTTGATGAGTGACTTAACCTTTTTGGAGCTATCTTGAAACTCTGTAAAGCTTATCCTTGTACTCTTTAGTTTCCTCTTTCAAAGAAGCCATTTTCTGTTCTAACTCACTATACTCAAGAACCTTAGACTCTAACTCATCCTTGAGTTCTTGTGTCTTAGCTATAGAGAAATCAAGATTTTCTATAAGATCATCTCTCTCCATACAACATTCATCTAACTTATCCTTGAGTCTAGCATTCTTCTTTCTTTCCTTTTTCAAAGCACTAAGAGCATTAATAAGTTCACTTTCAAGATCCTTTATTTGTTTGCTTTCTGAATCATCAAACCCTTTTTCAGATTTCTTATCACTAGAGGTGCTACCTTTTTCAAAAACCATACAAGCATCTTCCTTATAGTTTTCTGAAGCATCCTCATACATATTGGAAACCAAATCATTATTTGTACAATCATCCTCAAGGTGACCAAAATTTCCACATCTAAGACATTTCATGATAATGAATCTATGTTTCGGTTCTTCCTCTTTTTTTGATATGAACAACATCTCATTTTCATTATCACTTGAAGAACTTTCACTATCACTACTAGAACACTTACTTGCTTTGTCTAGATAGAAACTCTTCTTGTGCTTGTGAGAATACCTCTTTCCTTGATTGTTGTGCTCATCTTTGTTCTTTCTGTGATGCTTATGCTTTTCAGAAACCTTGCTCATAGAATCTTGTTTATCTTCATCACTTTCATTCTTGGGAATAGTATAGTCAGTAGCATAATGACCAAACTTTCCACAATTGAAACATCTTATATTTTTCATGCTTTTGTGCTTTCTAGAGAACTTGCCTTTCTTGTTGTAATATGCCTCTTCATCACTAGAAGACTCATCACTATCTTGAAGTTGTTTACCCTTGGATTTCTTGGTAGCCTTGAAAGTTGCCTCTTTCTTGACATCAACCTTCACTTGAGTTCTCAACTCAAATGTTGCAAGTATACTATGGAGCTCATCCTTTTTCAACTTATCCAAATCTTTAGCTTCCTCAATAGCAGAAATATTTTCACTAAATCTATTAGGAAGAGATCTTAAAATCTTATCACAAACATCATTTTTAGCAAGCTCAAGACCTAAGTCTTTCATGGAGTTAACAACCTCATCCATACGAAGCATGTAGTCACTAATATTTTCATCATCATTCATCTGGAGTTGTTCAAACATACCTTTGAAGTGTCTCAACTTGGCCTTTCTGACATTTGTATCACCTGTATGAACCACCTTCAACTGTTTCCACATTTCACTATCTGTCTTGCAGTGAATCACTTTGGTGAGATCTGCTTTCTGTAAGCCTTTCAGGATTGCATTCATTGCTTTTGAATTGTTGTGATGTAGGAGCCTTTCTTCTTTAGTATTAGGACCATGTACAGGGAATAGTGTACTCATCTTCAATCACTTCCCATACCTCATTACCAAGTGCCATTAGATGAACCTTCATCCTTGCACTCCAAAGACCAAAATCTGACCCATCAAGAATAGGTGTTGCATTGCTACTTGAATGATCCATTGTGTTCTTTACTAGCTTTTCCTTCAAGTTGTTAAACTTTTTGAAGGCACCTGCTCTGATACCAATTGAAGAACACAAGCTTATACTGAGAGGGGGGTGAACAGTATAAGACCTCTTTTACTTTTTCCTTTATACTTCAAAATAGTAAAGCAATATACCCAAAGCAATATCAAAGCAATGCACAATATCATCCACAAAGTGACACCAATTTTAACGTGGTTCACCCAAAATGGTTGGGCTACATCCACAAAACTTTTCTCTAAAAGTTATCTCAAAGTTCTTTGGGAATCCTTCCCAATTACAATGTTTATGAGCCTCGGCCCAAAGGAGATACCTTCCCCCAAATAGAATTTATGAGCCTCTACTCAAAGGAGATACCTTCCCCTCTGCTCTGGAAATGATCCCTCAGAAGATCAACTGCCTCTACCTCTTGCCAGCATGTGGAACTCCTTTCCACCGAAGACCTCCTGTCCTCAATGCTTAGCCTAAGAGACCTCTGCCTTCTATGATCACGTCCACAACAGCTCAACAACCTGTACCAAACATAGTCAGTCGGTCTAGTACAAGTCTTCCTCTGTCTGTCAGATCTGTCCAACACTTGAACAAATCAATCCTCTGCACACAAGCCTTCTCAAAGACTTGCCAAATCTGTCCTCAGGTTCTTCTCAAAGAACCAGTGCACCTCTATCCTCATACAGTAGCACTCCGCGTTCATCTTTGCCCTTTGTGCTCTCTACGCCCTCTGCTCTTTCTGCACACTCACAGCCGCACTTGGTCGAACTTCAACCTTTGCACTGTCTACGCAATCACAGTGGCACTTAGAACAATTCACCATGACTCTTCGCTCACTCTGCACACTTCGATCAAATTTTGCACTCTGCTCTCGGCGATCGAACTTCTCACTCTGTGCTCTATCTGCGAACGTCACAACTAACAACACCACCAACTCTTCAAAATAGCCTACCTTTTATAATAACACTTTCAAGATCAAAACCTTAATCTTAGTCGGTTGTAACCCTGATCTTTAGTCGGTTGCACAACCCTAAACTTCGTCAGTTGCAAACCCTAATCTTCTTCGGCTCACATTTAACTTTGTCGGCTTCAATTGCCTCTGTAACTCTTCTGTAGCTTTTTCCATGAAACTACAACATGTCACGATATCATGACACCTTTGCAACCGTACACTTTCTTTTGGCTTTTGTCATGATATCGTGACACTTCAGCCTTTGTCGACTTCAACTAAGCTCTTGTCGTGATATCGTGACACTTCTGTCTTTGTCAGGCATCAACTTTGCTTTTGTCGCGATATCGTGACACTTCTCCCTTCGTTGACCTCTTTTTTTCTTTTGTCATGAAATCATGACACTTCTCCTCTCAGACTTCATCTTCACTTGTCGCTGATATCGCGACACTTCTCTTCATAGCCTTCCTCTTCTTTTGTCGTGAAATCGTGACACTTCTCCTATAGAAGACTTTAATTTCTGAAATCGTGACACTTCTTCTCTCTTTTTTTCTGTCGTGAAATCGTGACACTTTTTGCATCCGTATGCATTCTTTGCAACCCATGTGAAATCGCGACGCTTTCAGCCTTCGTATACGTTTTCTTTGCTACTTTGAGCATGAAATCGCGACATGTCACGATATCGCGACACTTTTCTAACTTGCTTTCTCTCTCCTGCTTAAGTCATGTGAAAATGCGACATGTCACGATATCGCGACACTTTTCTAACTTGCTTTCTCTCTCCTACTTAAGTCGCGAAAATGCGACATGTCGCGATATCGCGACACTTTTCCTCCTTAGCTCTTTTCTGTTCTTCGGGTCACGAAAACCCGACATGTCACGATATCGCGACACTTTTTCTCCTTAGCGCTTTTCTTTTCTTCGGGTCATGAAAACCCGACATGTCACGATATCACGACACTTTTTCACTGCGAGCTCTTTCTCTCGAACCTGTCAGCTTGGGGTTTGCAAAAGACTTTTGAAACTGTCATGTCGTAACCTTCATCAAAACAAATTATTTGACATCAAATCAAATTCCTTCAAAAGCTTCTTGACATCAATGACAACTTATATACTTGAGCAAAGGCAATGTACCCAAAGTACCCAAAATTGCCAACAGGGAAGCCTAAGAAAGCGCATCACCCCTTGCAATGGGATATTTTATACATATGCTACCCTCTTTGTGTAAAATAATGTATTAAATGAAGGATATCCCGTAGAGGGATTTATATGTAACCGGATCTTGGAAATATCAATACAAAGCATTCATTCATTTATTTCTTCATATTTTAGCTATGTCTCTCTTTTATGCCTTTCATTTAATGCATATTAAACATTAAAATATCAAGTACAAATTGCAAATAGAGTAGTGGATGGTGCACCACTTCCTCGGGGTCGCTAAAGATGGCGATCACAATGGGACCCCCACCAAGTTTTTATTTTTTCCCGATTTATTGATTTGGTTTTTTGTGTGTAGGTTTAGCCACTCTGGTCTGCAGCGGCTAGAAATCAGTCGCTCTGGTCTACAGTGGCTAGAAATCAGTCACTCTGGTCAACAACGACCAAAATAGGATTGCAACAGACAACAAAATATTTTTTGTATGAGCAAGATTTGAGGTTGGTACACACTTCTTATGTTTTTTTATCTTCTGTTTGCATCTGGTTTCCTAAAAAAATGAACATTAAGACACATTTCAATTTGGAAAACTAAGAAATGAAAGAAAAAAATTGCATGTTACATTTCTTAAGTTTCTTTTAGATTTCCTCTAGGAACTACTAGGAACAACGGACCTCTACCTGTAAGGTCCGCCCTAGTCTCCAGCGTGCTAGGCCATTGTATTTTGGTTTGCTTGCATGTGGGCCATTTAGTGGTTGTTTTCATCACAAAGTAGGAGGATGCATTAAAATCATATAGACTGGTTATAGGTGCATTGGTCTGAGAATAAATGTTCTTTTTAGGCATTGTAGGAAAGTAGTCATGAATTTTGGTTGATGCATTGCTTTATATTTTTAAATCTAAAAATAACCCCACACACTTGCATGTATCATAATAAACATTGGGGAGTTGGATTTCATCACCAACCCTCAATTCAGTCCGGTGACGTTGGCATTCATCTCCTTCCACTGGATTTCCCTCTATATTTTCCTATAATATAATAAGGAACTTATTTATAGTGGTACTAAGTTACTCATGTTCAAACTGTCTCCCACTATTGGAACAATAATTGGTTCAGAGTGGAAGAGCTAGGCAAACCCTCCACTAGGACTTCAGTGGTGTGCCCTAGTATCTTTTTTAGAAAATCATGTTTGGCATGGATGTTCCTAGTTTCCACTATGGATCATTCTATTCATTCTAAATCCAAAAAAAGAGCAAGAAAGCAAGGGCAACAACAAATATAAACACACTTAAACCAGTTTTAGGAAACACATTTAATCCATAAAAGAGAATCACATTGTCTGCTTTGTGTGTTTCTTTGTTATTTGGAACCAAACCCTAACCCTAATTTTTAGTAAAAAGCTACTTTTTATTTTGCATCCAACGGATTGAGAATCATGCAAATCGGAGCTATAAAAAAAAAGTTATTTTGGTTTTATTTTTACTCTATTTTCGAAGTTAAAAAATAGGGAAAAATACACTAAAACAATCATAAAGTGGGCTCGACAACTCCAAAAACTACCAAATTTGTTTTTTTGTCTTAGTTAGCCCCTGGGGTACCTCTCCTAGAAATTTTGAGTCCTAACTCTTCACGGTTCAAAAATTTCTAAAAATTCCTAAAAGTGGGCATTTCCCCACGGGCCTCGATTAGCCAATTTTTTCAAAAATACAAAATTTTGACCCAAAATTCAAATTTTGGAGTTATATATCATTGTGATCAGTGCATCACACTGATCATTTTGATATATGACACCCACAACCTTTTTTGGAAGTCAAAAATTTTATAACAAAAATTATGGCTGGGAGACCTTCCATGGTGAGCAAGACCTTCAATCTAGAGAGGGAATCAAGTTCCATACCCACCACATCTCATTACACTAAGAGCTCAAATCATCCCAATAAGGAGTGATATAGAAGGAAGAGGGTTGCCAACATTGTTGTGCAATTTGAAGTAGATAAGAACCCTCACATAGAGTTGCGGAGTCATAGACCCAACATAACAAACCGATCAAATCAGTCACATGGATCAGATGCAATTCAGAGAGAAAAAATGCTCCAATATAAATTGTATGATTTGGATAAAATATATTCAAGACTGACTCCTAGAACCATAGCCATAGAACATTTTGCATCTGGAAGTTCACAAAGTGTTACTTCTAAACACACCACTCAACCTAGGGAAGCTTCAAAACAACCCCATAGTACACATGCAAACATTCGACTATAGGGGCACTTATCAACATACATAATACACAGAGCAAGTTACACTACCTATCCAAAGTAAATAAATAGTGGAAACCTCTTTGAGGGACCTGCGAATCAGAACTACATGAAAATAATTAGATAGATATGAACCTTCTCTAACAGCGCAATCTAAGCGCATATGCCGGTTAGAAAATGCATTGCATAAATAACAAGAGCTAGTAGAAGCTCTCGAGCATGACAAACAAAGAGAAAGGCTTTTACACCAACATGAGCAATGTTTAAGAGAACAAGCTAAGTAGCTAGCTCATATCAACCTACAAGCCAATAGTAATGATCACCAAAGAGATAAGCACGCTGACTCACCAAAATAAGGGTGCATTAGGCAAGAAGAAAGTCCACAATGAAACCACCAATCAAATCATGAACACAATCAAACTGGTGGGGAAAGGGTAAACATATTAAATCAGGATCAAACACATCCTGAATCCCCTCTTAGGAGGGAGGATAATAGAACAAGTCAAGTGGATAAAGGGTCACCTCCATTACCACCACGAGTGGGTCTGGAAGAAGAGGAACTCCTTGCCTCAAAGGCATTCCAAGAACTCGCTAAAAATATCAAATCCTTTGAGAAGCAAGATACGATTGGGCACCAATCAACACTAAGTAAAATACACAACCAGCCATTGTGCCCGTAAGTCCCTAGCTTAGAAAAATTTAAGGGTGAAGAGGATGCAAAAGAGCATGCGACCAACTTCATAAATGCATGTTTTCATCTTGAAGACAACAATGCTCTTATGTTAAGAACCTTCATTATGACATTTTCGTGTGCTGCCACTCAATGGTTCAACCAACTTCCCAAGAACAACATATCTAATTTTGAACAACTAGTGAATGCATTCTTAAAATTTTTCTCTTTTGGTGCTAAGAAGAAGGTGAATCTCTCAGACCTAGCCAACCTAAAGTAGTATGATGATGCGCCAGTCATGGATTATGGGGATAGATGGAGAAAAATCATGGCAAAGTTATCATTTTATATCCCGATCGAAGAGATAATCTGAATATTCACAAAAAGTTATGCCAGAAACATCTTGTTACAATTACAACTACAATAGTATGATACATTCAAAGAAGCCTTGGCTCAAGCCAAGCTTATTGAAGATATAAATCGGGGAGAAGGAGACCTAAAGCTCTCTAGCAAGAAAGAATGGAACGAGAGCACGCAACATCAACCACAATAGATTGAACCTGTACACGTCAACCAGATTGCATTAAACGTTCCAAAAGTAGCACATAGCCAACAACAAGAGAACTATCAGGCTCAATCTCCTCTTGTGCATTACAACCAACACAACAGGAATCAAGGTTGGGGTAAATAGAAATAACCCCCTTGCAACTATATGCCTTTGGTCACATCACAAAAGGCTCCAAAGGCATCTTAAAGCCCTTTGGTCAAATCACAAAAGGCTCCAAAGGCATCTTAAAGCCCTTTGGTCAAATCACAAAAGACTCCAAAGGCATCTTAAAGCCCTTTGGTCAAATCACAAAAGGCTCCAAAGGCATCTTAAAGCCCTCTAATCAATTCACAAAATACTCCAAAGGCATCTTAAATCCCTTTGGTCAAATCACAAAAGGCTCCAAAGGCATCTTAAAGCCCTTTGGTCAATTCACAAAAGGTCCCAAAGGCATCTGAAAGAACTTTGGTCAAATCAAATCGCAAAATCCTCCAAAGGCATCTTAAAGCCCTTTGGTCAATTCACAAAAAGGCCCCAAAGGCATCTTAAAACCCTTTGGTCAATTCACAAAAGGCCCCAAAGGTATCTTAAAGCCCTTTTGTCAATTCACAAAAGGCCCCAAAGGCATCTTAAATCCCTTTGGTCAAATCAAATCACAAAAGGCTCCAAAGGCATCTTAAAGCCCTTTGGTCAAAAGTAAAACATAAAAGCATAAAAAAATTTTAAAATCAAAAGTTCAAAAAAATGCATAGTAATCAAAACTCAAAAAAAATTGAAAGCATCAAAATTACAAAAACATCTGCATTATTCATTCACACTTGCATACATATAGTTGCATTACATTAGGCATTTGCATCCATTGCATTTAAATCTAGTAGGTTGTGTTCACAATATTACAAATGACACCATGTTTGTACCTCAATAATGCATCTTCAAAATCCATCATCATCCATCACCCATGTGTGTAACTATGTTTTTCAACACAACCCCTCCTATTGGTATAAGGAATATACTAGGGTTTTTCGGTCACTCAGCCATACCTAGTGGTTTTATCAAACTTTGTAGAAATTTATCTTAGTTTTTGATAGGTTAGGTTTAGTTTTGATAGTACCTAATATATCTCAGAATCCTATCACTAATCAAAACACAAAATTCCTAGTTGAAACAAGGGAAATATGAACGCTACAAAGCAGTATTAGGTATTCTAAGGTGAAAAAGATTTATCTTGCTCATCCCCCTGTGCAGCCGGTTCAGAAATGTTGAGAATTGACAAAAGTTCAAGTTCACCCCTATCCAAAGAAATCCGATCAAAACAAGAAAAAATCCTGAACAAAGCAAAAGTTCAAAAATAAGTGATTATCATCACTACAAAAGTCCCCAAACAAATCAAAGTTAAAAGTTCAGAATAATTCGAAAGTACAAATAAATAATGATGATCATCACCACATAAATCCCTTGCTCAAAAAGAAAAATAAAAAGTCAAAATAAATAGTGGTTTTCATCACTAAAACATGAGCAAGAATCCCTAATAAATATTAAGAAAAGAAGGGAGTATGAACTTGAATCCCTAGAAAACTTAGTTTGATCGAGCCTTACACATGATGATATATCTATCACATTAGCATCTCGCTTTTGTACAAACCAATGTTTGCATGTGGAAGAGCTAGCCTTAGGTGTCCTATATTTCCTAGTGGTCTAATCCAACTAAGTCCAACTTAGGATCAGGATAAATATTTGAGGATCCCAAATACAACAATGGGCTGAATGAATCCCGCCTGGCACTGGGGTATGCTTATGTTCTATCTAATATATTCATTTCCACACATAGGGATAATGGGTATCTAGGTCTTCATAACAATAATTTTATCCTTCAAAATCTCTGTATGGTCAGTATACAACTTTTGATCAAGTAACTAGGGTGTTTGAGTCTCATGGAAATCCTCAAAAATATCCTTATAGCAACAAATCATTCCATCAAGGCAAATCATACATATCATATCATTGCATTTCACATTTTGAATTCTTAATTGATTAATTATTATGCTAAGAGTTATATTTTACATTCATGATTGTTATACATTCTATGGTGTTGCCCATTAGATTGTTAGACTCATATTACATTTATTCCTTATGTTTTAAAAGTGCTTAAAGCATATAGGTTCATGTACATTAGATCACCATCATAATGCATTTCACACATTTCATTTACCATATCATAACAACATGAGTTAGATGCATACAATACACCAAAATTAAACATGCATCCACATATGCACCCATCATCATCATCTAGATCATGGCATCTCATAACACATCTATCATCTAGTTAGCACATGTCACCCACACATTACATACATATAGCAACATCAAATCATTATCTAGGCATATCATCCATCATTGCATCCATAACGTAAAATCAAAACAATTTTTTTTTCTAATTATCAACTGGGGCATTATTGGTATCATACCTCCCCAAAGGGGATAAGCCCTTTGGTCAAACCATAATGTCCCAAAGGGGATAATCCCTTTGGTCAAATCAAAATACCCCAAAGGGGATAAGCCCTTTAGTCAAAACAAAATGCCCCAAAGGGGATAAGCCCTTTGGTAAAACAAAAATTCCCCAAAGGGGATAAGCCCTTTGGTCAAACCAAAATTCCCCAAAGGTCATAAGACCTTTGGTCAAACCAAAACACCCCAAAGGGGATAAGCCCTTTGGTCAAACCAAAATGCTCCAAATGGTATAAGTCCTTTGGTCAAACCAAAACACCCCAAAGGGGATAAGCCCTTTGGTCAAATCACAAAATCCCCAAAGAGCATAAGCCCTTTGGTTAACTCACTAAAGGCCCCAGAGAGCATAATCCATTTGGTCAACTCACAAAGTCCCCAAAGGACATAAGCCCTTTGGTCAACTCACAAAATGCCCCAAAGGTATCACAAAACTTTGGTCAACTCACAATATGGCCATAGGTGATCTATATTTTTGCTTCGTGTTGTGTTTTTCCCACACAACGCATCACAAAAATGGGCATCTTTAGACACCTAAAACATGTCATGTTCAGGGAGACTACTCACATGGGCACATTCATAGATCATGTGACTAAACCTTGGACCTTCCAAGTGTCAAAAGTGGTTTTCACCACTCATTTGGGGTAGTTTTAGCCCATCCAAGCCTGGACATTGTGAACCAGAGTGGCTGGATCCTAGTTGCTACAGCTTAGAGCAGCCAAACCTTAGTCACTGTAGACGATAGCAGCTAAACCCTAAAAAGCAACTTGCCATCAAATCGGTCCAATCACAGGCAGAAGTGGCAGTTTGCATGCAATAAAGTCGAGTGAGGATAAATTTGCATGATTCCTCATGGCCAGTCTACATGAAAGACTCATGTCTTGATTTAGACATCAGTTAACTAGCCCTCAAGGGTAGACAAAGACTCAAATTCTCATGCTAACAAATAGTTTGTATGGAGGATTCGATCTTAGGGTTTTAGACCTAAACCTAAGACCTCAACACATTATAAGGAGTAAACCTAAAAGCACTAGGGGACATTATTTTATCAATTGGAGGGAGAGACTTCAAGAGGTTTTTTAGGGACTTGGAGAGCTTTTCTTGTAGTGAAGCCCTACCAAATTTGGGATAAAATTAGAGCACCTTTGAGGAGCAACGAAGTTCTAACCACTTTAGGGTTTTTCATCTATAGGATATTCAACACATCAGACAAGAAACGACAATCATTTCAACATTGGCAACAAGCTTAGATCCATAGCCTTGGAGCAATAGATACAGGTTCATCTTAGTGGCCACTGTCCTGGATAGTGGCCTACAAACCTAGTCTAGGGTTCTTAGCATTAGTTTCTTTAGCATAGATCTGCTTCATTTATTTGCATTCATAGCACTAGTTTCATTGCATTTGTTTTCATTAAGCATATTTATTTTTATTAGCATATTTAATGCTAACAACCTCATCCGAGGAGGCAATCTCGGACATCTAAGTGTGTGTTGTTATTTCATTGCTTACAGGGCTACAGGTTCATTAGATAGATCCACAACATTTGGAAGCACATAGATCCTTCTATGAACCATATCTGGAGAATGAGGCATCTATAAGCCCTCATACAATTCTGTGTGCATCATTGGGAATCTTGTGAAAGCGCATCACCCCTTGCGAGGGTATATTTATACAATTGCTACCCCCTTTATGTAAAATCATGTATCAAATGAAGGGTATCCCGTAGAGGGATTTATATGTAACTGGATCTTGGAAATAACAATACAAAGCATTCATTCATTTATTTCTTCGTATTTCGGATATGTCTCTCTTTTATGTCTTTCATTTAATGCATATTAAACATTAAAATATCAAGTACAAATTTCAAATAGAGTAGTGTATGGTGCGCCACTTCCCCAGGATCGCTACACTTTGATACCATGTTGAGAAATAAAACTTCTTATTATTCTATGGAAGGGACCTTACTTAAATAGCAAGTGCATATGAAGCATAGTTGCATTAACCAAAACACATTAATCCATAGAAACAAAGAAAATGCCAAAATTTAATTACCTTATTTTACTGAGGAGAATGGAGCTTACGGAGACCAATCCATACAAATTCAAAATTCCCCCTTAAATACCATGTTTTTCCTTTTCCCAACTATTTTAATTTCGGGGGTAAACTTCCCGAGGTCATAACTCATCGATCGTTGCTCGAAATGACTATTGATGCATGTTTTCAAAAATATCTCAAAGGGGTTAGTGGCCCATTATTGTGTTTATACACAATCTCGCCATATTCCAACCCTTAAAAGGCCTCTAAGGCCTTTAAAACTAACATCCAAGTTTTACTAGCAGGAATTTTCACTAGTTTTGATAGGGTTGAAGACATTAAAATTTACATATCTCCCAAACTTCTCAGGATATTGGGATGATTATTTCAGCGTTAGGTCTATTTCTCCATCATCTAAAAAAGTAATAAAACCTTAGAAAAAAATAAAACAAATAAAAATTTGGGTGATGCAAGATCACTCTTACACTACTGGATGCTCTTACATCAACATACGATATGATCCATTGGATCATAACTACCCGAATAGATCTTAGCCACACAATCTATTCTAATATCCTCGTAACAACTTAGGATATACTCTAAAAAATACATGAAATATTATAATCTTTCTATAAACTATGAAAGTATTTAACATTGGCTCAAAAGGCAAGTTAGAGGCTTAACGCACTTATAGATACTTTTCAAGGCTATGTGGCTTCTCATGTTTGGTTTACCTTTTCCCATCTCCTATGCAATGATAAATTTATTTAAATATGAAAATGGGATAAGTTTTCTAAAAACATGAGATTAAAATATAGGTTTAAAGTTGTTCTAAAACACTCTAAAAATTCATCTACTAGTAAATAATTAATCACTTAAGCTTCCATACTAATTAAATTTTTAAGCATTCCTATGGTATGATATCTCACTCTTAGTTTTAAAAATAATTATCTTTTAGCATTTTTTTGGACAATAGTTATGCCAATGTTTTGTAATAACTAGTTTGCACCAACTTTCATATAATTAACTTTTTATTTTGCACAAATTATCACTTTTCTATTTTTATTTAAGGGGAATTTATTTTGTATTTATCAACAACAATTTTTGCCTTCATTTTAAATATAATTAATTATTTTTGTTATTAATATTATGAATTTACCTTAAAGACTTAGTGGCAAGCCTAAATTTGACATCCAATGTTGAGTGTCATGATAAATTTAGTTAATATTTTAAAATTTTGAGGTACTTATAAAATAGTTAAATTTTAACTTTACATTTCAAAAAATATTTCCAATAAATTATGGATTTCTCAAGTCTTCATCACCTATAACATTAAACTAACCTCCACATCAATGAAAATAGTGATATCAAGTCAATGTTGGCATCAAACGTACCAAGCACAAAACACCAAGATACGTGTGGCACTATTATTAGCATCAACTCTTGATATTAACCAAGTTGTCATCTAATATAAATCAAGAGAGAAAAGAAAAAAAAATCATAGTTGTTCTCCTTGAATTGTTTCTTGAGGTAATTGAAAAGGAATAATTTCATCTTTGTACCTATTTTGTAATTGTATCTTTCTTTTTTAATATATAGTCCATAGAGTAGCATAGGCTCAATATTTTTTATCTCTTTGTTTTCCTTTTTTACTATTTATTTTATTGTAATCCAACTTATGTTTGAAATCTCATATTCAATACCCAAATTATGTTATAACCCAACATTTGCATATGTAACTAATATTTACAATTGTTACCTATAATACTACACACGAGACATTCATTTTCATTGATTTTAGATTTGCATTATCAGTAAATTGAATTTGTTGTTTATTTTCACTAAGGTTTTTAATTCTTCTATATTTTTAAAATATTGGATTATGTCATTATCAAATATAAAAAAATCAAGCATAACTCATTTAATACCATTAATTAAGTTAGGAAGTTTTCCTTCATGGAACCCTTTTGGGACTCATGGTGTAGATCAACTAGTACTAGAGGAATCTTTGTCATTTTTTGTAGATTCTTATGTTCATTTATAGTAATTCCTACCATAGTTGTATTTGAAGAATGTTCTATTGCTGAATGTCTCATCATACAAGAAGAAAGGGAATTTAGATATACTATGAGTTATTGTATTCATATGGAAAAGGACAATAGTGCAAAAACATCTTTAATAAGACTAAAACACTAGTTAATAGGAAGATAATTTGAGACACTTTGTATGAAAAAAGGATATATTTGTTTGGGCATTTTCAAAATATCATAATTTACATGGAAGTACCACAAAAAACAATCAATTTTATATTTTAGAGACATACTCTATTTAAGGTGTAATGATCTGGGCATGTGACCTTTTTGGAGTATGGTTTTATGGCCAAAAATACCTAGCAATGTATTATATTGATCCTAAATGCATCATTAGGGGACATAAATTTATGCTAAAGAATCTACTTAATCTAGCCAAGAAGTGCTGGAAATATCTATAAGAGAACAATAAATTCAAAAGCCAACTCTATCATAGACAAATTTGATGGCACATTTGTGAAAAAGCTCTAGAGTCCCAAAAAATTCAAAACAAAACAGTAAATAAAATAGTAATTTTATATTTTTTAAATTTTCATAGCCAAAATGCATCTCTAACATTTTTGTTACATTAGTATAAGATAAAACATAAAAGGACATGTCATACACATATAAATTTCAATTAAATGCACTTTATAACTCATGGAAGGTGAATCACTACATTTTCATATCAATGGCCTTCTAACTCATGAAAGGTGAAACACCACATTTCCATGTAGGTGATCTTCCATATATAATACAATTGATTTCAAACACAACTAAAATAATGTATAAAGAGAGATGCACCCTTGTTTGTAAAGATATGAGTAATGGATACATTGTTATAGCCTCACATCTCTTCTCACAGATTGCTTGCATTATACTATATTTTTAGAGAAATATCATCATTATGTTTTTTTTTGCTTATAAACTCTATTTTTTTAGTTTTTTATACTAATTTTTTAAATTGCATTCTTTCTTGATATTCCTTAACTTGAAGTTTTATGTTTTGGAATAGTCAACATTCTAAATATTGAATCAATAGCATTAGAGTAGACTATCTTTTGAGTGTGTCTATAAATACAAGATTAGGATATCAAAAGTTTGGGTATCATACATAAGATCCCTTTGATTACTTCTCATGTTGTTCCAAATAATCTTAGGTAAGAAGAGGAATGCACAATATTGAGACAACCAATACTTTCAAGGAGGTGTTGAACAAATCCCTCATAGATAAGAGGAATGAGGTGATGGAAAAATTTACTCAAATTCTTCAATGACTCCCTACTATAAGTTCTATAACATCCTTTGCATAGCCTCCAACTACCCTTAACACCATTCATTACTCCCACATCTTCTAAGGTGTAGGTGAATTTTTATATTCCTATTCCTAGGGAGAAATTAATGCTAACACTTCCCAAAATTGGTTGGATTAGTTATCTTCATAATTTATATGTAAATTTATTGATAGTGATAAAATCAAAATTTCTCTATTGCAAGCACAATTACCTATTCAAAATCCATGTGAAGCATATTCTAATTAGGTTATAAAATATAATGAAGATGAAGTAGTATTCACATGGGATAATTTTATTGTTTTTAATATGGAAGGATTCTATCCCATGGAAGCCTATGAAGAACAATACATACGATGGTAACAATTACATCAAGGTAAAGATCAATCTTTTTAAAATACTAATACTTTCCAATCCATGAGAGTTGTAGGTAAATTTTCCTCATAGCCCTCTTTCACTTAAATAAGGATTAGTCAAAAGTAGGACAATCCAAAAGAGGGCAGTCAAAAGGAATTTTCCACCATAAATTGGAAGGAAAGAACTTCAAAAGAGGATTGAATAGACTCAAAAATTGTGTCAATTGTTAGATATTCCATCTATATTGAAAGCTCATATTTTATCCCAAAACATCCACATGGAGGATGTTATGTCCCATGGATTGTTAATTTTTAATCCAAAATTTGTGCAATCCTTCTAACAAAGGACCTAGAAAAGAAGTGAAGTATATAGCAAAGACCAAAGAATAATGTGTGTTGATCAGTTGAGAGCTCAAGAAGGAGAGTGTCAATGATTTAGGCCCACCATTGACTAGGATACATGGAAGCCATACATGCAAGGAAGGATGTAGGCAAAGGAGCATTTATAAGTTCCACCAACCATTGGCTATAAATATTAACTTTTATGGCCAATCCTGTTAGAGCTAACCTCATGTTACCTATGGCAACTACCCAACATATGTGTAAGGTTATCTTACCAATATACACCAGTCAAGGAAGCCATGCCTATCGTATCAATAATGTGATTCATTCCAGGAGAAATGTGATAGATAATTAATGACACAACCACCCCAACATAGTAACAAAGAGATGAGTCAGTGATAGTTGATCATTCAAAGGCCTAAAATCCCCAAAATTTGTAGCCCTAGATCTAAATACCTTGAAGTTTCTATTTTTAGTTGCAAAAGGACATTGATTGTATAACAAAGGATAATTTGTATATCTTTTGTACAAAATTTTAGAGGGAATTAACCCTCTTTATAGTTTATAAATAGGCCCTTACTATAAAGGCATAGGAAATTATTTGTCCATGCTTACTATCTAGCCTTGTAGGCTCTTCATTTCACCCCCCTTATTTTTTATTGTAATAATAAAAGCTCAAACCTTGTCCTATTGTCTAAAGAAGCATAGAACCCTCTAGGCCTAGTTGTCTTAAAATCATTTCTGGCAGGCTAATGGAAGTTGTGGCTAGTTTTACTTTGTCCTCCTTTCTTTAATTTATTTTTAATTTATAGCAAAGTGTTTGTTTAGTTTTTTTCATTTTAACCATTGGAAGGTGGATTTCATGTTCATTTATGGCCAATTATTGATGGCTTTGAAGCCTTAATATTAATATAAACTCATAGGATTAACTATAAGATAGCTACAATATAGTAAGATCAATATAATTATGTAAATAGAATAATATGAGAAAACTAATATGTATATCAAGGCTTATAATATATCAACTAACATTCATTAATATATAAAAATAGGAATGTAAAGAACCTAAACCATACATGTACAAAGCATATTACACAACTTACAATATTAGTTGCTAAAATGTATGCAATATTTATAACTTCCCTTTATCTTAAAAATGTATCACAATAATCTATTACAATAATGATAACTATGCTCCTCCATGGAGTAATATATAGTCATTGTAGAATGACTATTCATTTCCTTATGCCAAGTCTCATGCCTCTTGTCTTCTCTACTTGACACTTGCATACACATGACTCTATCTTGTATGCACAACTAGAGAAGACTCTTCACTTAGCACACTCTAATATAAAGACACATGTGCACTCTTATATATAAGATAATTGTGCACATACCCACATGAAACTTGTGCATTTCTTGCACATACATATTTACATAACACTTGTGCATTTCCTACATATTACATAAAATATTACTCACACTCTAATCTAAGGCTCAACCCTAGTCTAATATTTACAAGATGTGCCATAAAAGTACCACGGGGGTACATTAACATGTACCAAATAATGTAATATACTCCAACACCCCCTTGTATTACATTATTTGATTATTTAAGAGTTTACTCTTTAATGATGGTCTTTATACTTCAAGTGACTTTGCAATGGATTTTATATTTATCTTGATATTCATCTAGTTCTTCTCTAGATCAATATCTGAGCCTATAATATGAAAATCTTCTTTGTCTTTGAATTCATATTTTCTATTCTCCTTCTTGAGGTTATTTCTTCGCTTCTTGTTTCTTCTTATATATTTTTGCATGTGCATTTGAGATTAGATCTAGTCATATATATTCTAAGCATTGGGTTAGTAAATCATCACAATAATATTATCCTAATTTTGATGATTTCTCATAAGCTTCATTCAAGTTATTTGCAACTTTTTCTTTTTCTTATATCTTCCCTTGAAAGAACTCAAAGCTAATTAATGATAAATACATCATTAAAAATTATTCTAAATATAATATAATAGTTTTTTGAGAATTCGACCAAGTTCTAAAGTGTTTTCATGAAGATAACTGATAAGTGTTGTAAATTTCTTTTCTTTTGAATCCTTATGAAACAAGGATAAAATTTATTTTAAATCACTAGGCATTTGTCTCTTTTCATAAAATTCATATATGAATTTTGAGGATAGAATTTAATCATATGCAATATTTCTTCACTATCCTCGTTAAATGCATTCTTAACAATCTATTCCATGATATGAAATCAATGTAAAGAATATATTTCCTTTGATGTAGATTACCTTATATAACCCTAGGTTTAAATAAATCAAAGTTTCTAAATTAGAAAAACCTATGAAGTAAAAGTCCTTATGTATCCCAAATATTATAAACTAATAAATATGAATTTTGTAAATTTAATTTTCCTAAGTCTGAAGTTGTAATCCTTTTTAATCCCAAATTAATCAATTTGCAAAAATTCAATAATATTTTATTTCAAAAAACTATTAAATTTTATCAATTCCGGTTTTATCTAAGAAATAAAAAAACTATTAATAAAGCCTTATAAATCCAATATCAAATCAGTATTCTACTTATCCCTCCATTAACTTAATAGCTAAAATCATTTAATAAAGATCAACCATATTACTCCTTAATAAGTTAAATATAACTTTATAATTTATTCTCCTAAAAATAAGACTTTGTAAAACCTAAAACTTATCACTCCAAAAAATTTTAAACTTTGAAAAACCTAATTTTGAGATCATATCTAACTTCGTTTGTGCATTGCTTTGATGTATTCCTTTTGAATGCATCTTTCAACTCATGCGCATATTCTTTAATTAACCTGATCAAATGCTACATGCTTGTAGTTGAATGTTACTCTTTAGGTAGGAATAAATAGAACATTAGGGTTTCTTAACATTTTAATTTCATTGAGAATGTTATATTTTCGAGGAGCATTTCACTTTGGTTCTTCTATATTTTGCAAGCATTATACTGTATTTCTCTACCAATGAGGTGTCTAGACCAAGATCTGCTCGTTACTCTTATTTTGGACAATATATAAAATATTTAATTGACTCTATACATTACTATTGCAACTCTCCCTACTACGTTGACCATTGGAAAATAACTATTTCATTTTCTCTTTAGTTTTAGCTCTTGGATATAGTTTGTTGTGATTCACCTTTTGATGTTGGCTCTTTTTGGATAATTATTATGCTTCACCTTCCTATGTTGGCTCTAATGAGGATGACTATTGCACTTCATGTTCCTACATTGGATATTGGAGAATGGTTATGCAATTTCTCTACACTTGATTTTGATAAGGATTATACCTTTACTCATTGTGTCTCTTTTTATTCAAGCTTTTTATATTTTTGATTCAAATTTCAATATGCTACTCTCTGAATCCTTTCAGGTTAGATTACATTCATCTTAAAATTGACCCTTCAACCTGTAGTCCTATATTAGTCTACATAATTATATTCTTGGTGCACTAACATACTAAGATTAATTGTGTTTAATAAGCCAAATATTTTATTATTATACTTGCACTTGATCAGATCGAATGACATATACTCCTAGTTGCACCTTATTTACTTTTATATCAAGTAGACTAGCGATATCCTTCTGTATATACTTTTATTTAAATAATATTGCCCCTTTTTATTTTAGCTATGATCTAAAAAAACTATTCAACTTCTTTTAGATGTTTGAGACATCAAGCTACAACTCAAATATTGGGTGTCTCTATGGTATCAAAAAATATGATCTTGGGATATCTTAGACCATGAGTTTATTTATTCCTTTTTCTAGTGATGGCTTGTCTTCCTAGAAATTAGGCTTACATTATTTTTCTTCAAGCTTAGTTAATTATATACTTATATTGAGACTGATCTTATTTTCTCAAGACTTGATGTACCAACATTCTTTCTTTAAATTAACTCATAATCAAATCTTCTATTATGTATCTTTTCTAAGTACTTTAATCAGTGGATATTTATGTGATTACCTCTTTCAAACCTCTTAAATATTTTTCAAGTTTAATATTAATGACTTACAACTTATTTCTATATCAAGGTCTCTTTTCAAGACTTGATTCTATACTTATGTCAAGATATCTTTCCAAGAACTAAAACTTGTTGAATCCTATTCTCTATAAAGGTTTATCTTCAACACCTAAATTATTTTATCTATGTCAAGGTATACCTTCAAGACATAAATCTTCAATAACCTACAACATAAATCAATCTCTACTTGATGGAAACTTTCTACTTTCTTCTAGCACTTAGAAGATGAAATATTTCTCTATCCACTATAGGAAGCTTCTCACTATTATAATGATCAATATCGATTATATATTTGCATTAGGTTGCACCTAACAACTCCAATGATTTTAAGGTGACTATAAATTTCCTTGATGCTTTAATCAATATGAGGATGACTTGATCGTACCGAATCCTTCAACTTTCTCTTGAGTTGATGGAAATCAGTGTCAAGGATTATCTATATTCTTGAAATTCTTCTAATGTCAAGGGTTTGTTATTTTTCTATAATGATGAACTATATTAAATCTGATTCACCCTAATAGTTGATCCCTTGTTTTCTCTAGTTATAACCATAGAAAGAACCTATAAATGAGTCCTAGTCTTCACTAGTTATTTTGAAACCTTGAAAAGACTCTATAATTGAGTCCTAGTCTTCACTAATTGTTTCTAAAGTTATGGAAATACTCTAGCTTGTTTGCTTATTTTTATCTTACAATAGAGTCTAGTTCTATATCCCTTTAAAGTAGATATATTCAGTTAATTTTATAAAATTGGAAAAAATCAATTTTATATGCAACTAAACAAATTCAACCTATGCAAGAAACTACTTTTTGTAGCTCTAATACCACTAATGGATTTTTAAGCCTTAATATTAATATAAACTCACAGGATAAATTTCATATGATAAAATATAATATAGCCAAAATATAGTAAGATCAAGATAATCATGTAAACATAATAATATGATAAAACTAAAATATATATCAAGGCTTATAATATATCAACTAGCTATCATTAATATGCATAAATATGAATGTACATAGCCTGAATCATACATGTAAAAAGCATGTAGCCTTAAATTACAATATTAGTTGTTCCAAATGTATGCAATATTTATTACTCCTTTTTCTCTTACAAATGTATCACAAAAATCTATTACAATAATGATAACTATGCTCTCCTTGTTCACTATGTTCACTATGTTTGCTATGTCCTTACATGGAGTAATTTATAGCCATTGTAGAATGACTCTTTATCTACTTGAATATTTCTTTCCTTATGCCAAGTCTCATTACTCTTGGCTTATCTACTTGACACATGCATACACATGACTCTATATTGCATGCACACCTAGACGTGACTCTTCACTTAGCACACTCTAGTCTAAAGACACTTGTGCACTCTTACATATAAGACACTTGTGCATTTCCTACACATTACATAAAATATTACTCACACTTTAATCTAAGACTCAACCCTAGTCTAATATTTACAAGATATACCATGAAGGTACCATGGGGATACATTAGCATGTACTAAATAATGTAATATACTCCAACACTTATTGTAGTTAGAAAATGGGAATTTTAATTCTTTTTACATTTACCACATAGTTTAGATTTTAATTTTCTATAAATATTTACTTTTTTTATTTTTTTACTTTCATTGCAATTCCTTTCCCCACCTCAACTCATGGAGGTCATTATACATCAAGGATTAATTCATTTTAGAATATATTTTTTTAGAATGCTCAATGGGATGAGATTATACATTTTCCCTACAAAGTGAAATTTTTCATGATATTTATGAAGATCATAGTCCAACCACGTAAAGTGAAGCATCAAGAAATTAAATTGGCAACTCTACTTAAAAATAAAAATAATTTGAAACATTTATTCAACAAAATACAAATTGAGGTTTCAAAGGGGATCTCTATCTCATGAGTTTGTTAAAGCAATATCTCCCCACCTGACAACTCTATTCTTAAAGGAAGGACCCAAAATTATATGAGCAAAATGCCTATAGCTATAGACTTCACCTGCGCAAATCAGCAAGGGATGGTACCACCACTAAATTAAATATAAATGAGGAACTGATGGTACAACATGGTGACTATAGTGCAACAATAGTAATTCCTAAAGCAACTTATGAAGCTATGGGAATGAAGTATACCTAGTCTAATCATCATCCTCCCAAAAAAAAAATTAGTATGGAATGATAGAAGTCCCCTTATTTCCACATCAACACTCAAGTCATTACCTTACTTCTTAAGAGAAGATGTTGTAACCCCAATAGAATATTTACACCACCTAGTGAGCTTGTGTATTTTGCATTTCATTGAAAACCAAGATATAGTCTTGAGGCTATTGTTAGCTTTTTTTAGAAGATCTTGTGAATGGAACCTCAACCATAGCCCACAATTAGTTGAAAGTCAGGACCAATTGGTGGATCTCCATATAAATAGATTTGGAGAGAAATAATATGAAGCATCCCTCCTAGAGAAACTCATAACCATCAAGATGGTACTTGTAGAAACAATAAATAATTTTAATGTATAATTCCATAAGACTTTTTAAAGTATCCTTTATGAGATTTGATAACCTTTGGGTATGATATTTATTTACTATCTAAAATCTTTCAATTCTAATATTACAATGATGATCAATTTTATGGATGGAAATTCATTACTGGAGGCCTATGAGATAGCCATCCAAGCTAAAATGGATTTTATCCCAGTATAAAGGCTAGAACCTAGACTACCTCCACCATTGTTTCCTTATATTCATTACTTGTATCAAATATCTTTGACTATGTAGCCTACCACCAATTTGACTCATCCTACCACACACTTAAAGCAAGATCAAATCCCCTCTATACTTACTACCAAAATGGATGAACTACTCAATGATATGAGGATCCTCTATAATTATGTCACATACCTAAAGAGGTAACACAATGTTCAAATTTTTACCTACCAAAATTATTTAAAGCATCCTTTCCAACAAGGAAACCTATATATTTGATTACCTCCAACTAGATATCACAAGACTTCATTTTTTACTAGAAAAAACCTTAGTCAATCATAAGGTCAATCTCAACATATAGTACTTATGTTAGTCCTAGTCTAAAAAATGCCTACACCATCCAAATTAATTATATTAAATATCCAAGTACCTAGTTCTATCCTACTCTAGACTATCCTCCTAACTATTATGTTAGAATAGAATCTTAATATGTTAGAATGGCTCCTTATAACCACTATGTTGCACATTCTCCTTAGTTGTAATCTCCAATACCAAGTCCAAAACTTGTTGCCTAGTATCTAACCATGCCATTATATTCCAACTTACCAACTTTAGAGTAGACTTTGGTTACTTGGAATGAAGCAAAAGTGTATTCCATTTTGGGTGAAGCCAACCCCTCAACCCCTATGAGACCATAAGTTCAATTAAATACAACACTCAAGATAAGAGAAGGGTCATTAAAAAGTAGGAGGTACCTATCCTAATTGAGGCTATACCTAAAATTAGGGAATCAAACAATCAAAGAGCTCCTCAAACACAAGTTACACTAGAAAGTTAAGCCAGAGTAGTCCCATTAGCTATAAAATTACCCCTCGAGCCTCCAAGGCAATCTATTGCAAAAGTACTATTCCACCTCTAGTAGAAAAAATGACCAAGATTTTGAAAATTTCAATCATTCCAAAAACCTCTTCTATTAGATATTTCAATGTGGTAGAGCACCTAAGGAGGTCAATTGTAGCCATGCATATTTGGGATGTTCTCTTTATTCTGGAATATATGAAGAAAATTTAAAGATATACTAAAGAATAAAAATAGTTGAGTGGACAAGTGATGCCTACTATGCTATAAATATTATACCTAGAGCCCAACAAGCTCAAGATGACACCATTCTACCTAACCCTTATCTATAGAGATAACCTAATATACAAATGCAAGATTGATTTAGGGTTGAACACATCAATTATGCCAAAAATAATAGTAGAGGCACTTATATTATCTCTCAAGGATACAATAGTAGGGTGGTATAATTATACAACACTATAGTTGTAGTCTTGAGGCTAATTTGGGACCTTCCTATGGCATTCCAAGAATGCCTTGACTTGATAATTTGCCAATATATAGCAGTTATTGACCTCTTGGTCACATTTAGAATATGCCTCTTGAGAGATTTCACCATTAATATTAGGGGATACCTATCACAGATTAGACATGCTACTTCAAACCAAATATTGGAATAATTTCACAATATCATTGAATCCCCTCCATGTGTATCAAATCAAGTAGATTCCTTCAAAATATAGTTAATGAGAGCAAGCCTATGTGGTGAAGAAAAAATTGTTGGACTTTGGCTTCTTTATCAATGATACACATCCATACATTACTGATGATTATCTAGAACAACAGTAATTTGAAACATGGGGGTAAAACCCTGACAAAACATTCAATCCAAATGGGATGGAATGATTTATCATGAACTATTCTACCTATTGTATATAGTTCAAATATTATTTATATATATATCTAAAAATCCTCTCAAGGCAAGTAAGATCAAGAAAGTTATTTGAAATAAAATGAATTGGAATTACAAATTTGAAACTCACAAAGGTCTTGATTACCCATCCTATTGAAGGGCAGTACAAGAAAGTATGTATTAATTTTATAAATACTTTTAACTAGATGCAATGAATATTGCTTAATCAATAATGATCTAAGACCAAATATGATGAAGCACCAATCCTAGTATTAATGGAGGCACATGACTCAACCATAAGTGGGTAGTTCTCCCATACACATAAGGATATGCTCCTTTACAACGATCTCTCAAATAGCATGGTGATAAAAACCTATAGGGCTTGTGTTGGATCTAGGAGCAGATGGCAAAAATATTTATGACAGGTATACAATCTAACAATTGATATTTTACATAGGTACCAAGAAACAATCTAAGGGAACATTAGCACAGGTGTTGAGCTTCTCATATCAATTAAAAATACCATGTTCTGTGGTACATACTAATATGTTTGAATATAAATTAATGTAGGGAAGGATATCCACACAAAAACCATCAATAGCTTCATTGGAAACCAGTGCCTTCATGAGGACTACCATTCATGACCAAAAAACTAATCAAATATAATTTCTATGGTTGATCATAAAGAATAATGGAAGATAAGCATAACTTTTTCAATTTATCTACATAGAGTCTACATGCTAGAGGTAATTAATAGAGGTCAAGGGGCCTTAATGACCTACATCATGGGGATGGAAATCTATAAAACTGTGATCTTTCGCTATTAATTTGTGAACCCTCAGGTAAGTCTATCCTTGATTAAAGGAAAACATCCCTATAGGAATTCCACCTAGAGGAGAACCATTAAATAAGGATTGTTTTAAGTAGCTAAACAAGATTAGAGTACCTGAAGCTCCTTCCACTCACCAAATAACTATTCATGTAGGGATACCAACTAAGAAGGCACCATATCAAAATATTATAATAGATCTAAATCTCCCCAAGCCATCAGCTAAAACTAGTCATTGGTACCCAAATAATAAATTATATTTAGCTTTTTCAATGATAGGTAAGCATGACCCCTCCCTAAGTGGATATCCTAAAATCCTTTTAGTGGTATCTAAAATGGATTTTCTAGTGTCAATATTTCTATGTGCTCAAAAAATATGGATTCATTTCCCAATCAAGAGGATAGGTTCAAAAACCAAGCCAACCTCCTTGGGTAATTGGATTTTCAATTGTAATTATGGTTCATTCGTAAAATAACACCAATAATTTTCCACATAAATGAAATCCAAGAATTGTGGAGGAAAGGGAATAAGATGCACAAGTAGATATTTAGTAAGCTCATTTGAACATGTTAGACCAAATAAAGAATCCCTAAAAAAGGATCATGGCATAAAAGATCAAGGGAGAGCAAAATGACCAAAACCAAACTTGACCATTTTTTCCAAATAAAATTTTTGGTCGTATTTATCTACAAGTAGTTTTGAGGCATCCAAATCAGGTAAGGATTAGTATGGCTTCCATAATACTAGAAGAGGAACTACAATTAAAAAACTCTAGGTAATATTCAAGACATAGAAGTATGTCTAGGGCATGATGCTCCTAGAAATGTTGTCCTTATGGTCTTGTACCTCAACTAAGGTCCTCCTAGTAAGGATACATCAATAGAAAGAGTGAACCCTAGAGAATATTAAGGCAAATGCAAAACTATATCTCCTTCACTTTCCAAACTTTGTTATTTTCTCTTAGTCTATTTTCAGCTTCTAGTTTTGACTCCATGCCTACGTACAAGGCAAGAAATTTGGGTTCACCCCTTTTAAATAGGTTGAAAAGCCCTTGGGAGCTACTAAATTTGTAGGTAATTTTTACCTACAGCCTCACTTTACTCAAATAATACTTACTAAAAAGTAGAAAATGTCAAATGATAGTGGTCAAAAGGCACTTTTTACCTTTGGTTGGAAGGAAAGAACTTTAAGAGAGGATTAGATAGACTTATAAATCATGTCAACCATTAGGTATTCCATACCAAATAAATTTCATGGAGAGTACTAATGACTATGAGCCTTTAATTTTTAATCCAATAGTATGTATCGTCCTTCTAAGGGATGAGAGTTTGAAAAACAATACAAGTATTTTGTAGAGCCCAAAAAGGAACACATGGTAATCAACCAGAATCCCAAGGAGGAGAGTGTCAATGCTCAAATAATGAAGGTTTTCTATTGGCTAAAGGAGTTTCCACCTCACCCTAGGATATGTGGAAGCTATGCATGCAATAAAGGAGGTAGGAAAATGAGCATTTAAAATTACCACCTACCATTGGTTACAAATATTGAATTTCATCCCAAGCCTATTAGAGCTAATTGTATGTCAGTTATAGTAATCACCCACCATACATATGAGACTAACCTACCAATATGCACTATTTAGGGATGACATGCCCACCACATCAACAAGGTGATGCATTCTACGAGAAACACGATAGATAATTAATGGTGTAGCCATCCCAATGTAGTAGCAAAGATATGAGTCAATGATAATTGATTATTTGAAGGCCTGAAAGCTCTCAATATTTATGGTCCCAAATATAAATACCTCAAAGCTACTATTTCTTAATACAAAAGGATTTTGGCAACATAGTAGATGATAATTTTTAGGTCTTATACATAAAACTTTGAAGGGAAGGAACCCTCCTATCAACTTAGAAATAGGCCAAATTTTATTGTAAAGGTATTGGGAGTTGTTTGTTCATGCCTAGTATCTAGCCTTGTAGGATCTTTCTTTCACCCCCCTTCTTATAAATTGTAATAAGCAAAGATAAAATATTGACCCATTATCCAAAGGATCATCAAAACCTTTAGGTATCATTATTTTCTAATAATTTCTAGCATTCTAATGGAAGTTGTGACTAATTTCCATCTATATTCCTTTATTTCATGTGTTTTTATTCCTAAAAATATATATATTTTTAGTTGTTTTTATATTAGCTATTAGCACATAAATTTTAAGTTCATTTATGGCCACTTGCTACAGTAAAAAAAAAAGGTAATTTTAATTCTTGGTGCATCAGTCCTATTGTTAAGATTTTAATTTTTTGTGAATATTTACTTTTCCTATTTTTTATTTTCATTGCAATTTCTTTCCCTACAAAACCACCTAGCACTAACTCATGGATGCCATCACATATCAAGGATTAATTTTGATGAGGTCCAATCTCAATAAAAAAATCCCATAGGTTTCCCCACTTTCGATCTTTCATCCATGATGCTTCTTTTTTTTTTGCTCTAAATGAGGCACAAGCACCTCTGACTCATTGGGTATTCCACCAATATGGGTAGGTGTGTTTAGAAATAACAATAACAGTAAAGCCAATTATTCAATATACCAAAAGGTATAAAATCCTCAAGTACTATAGTGGGCTATAATGATACATTAAAAAGGACATGGACCTCTTTGAATTGAAGATTTTGGAGAGGCATATAAACTTGCTAAAATTAGAGTAGAAGCAAAAAAAATAGAAAATGTGTAAATAATAAAATCTAAAAGACTAATTACAAACCATAGAAAGGCAAGAGTGGCTCTCCAAATAATTAATATAAACAGGGTAAAGCCAAACATTATAAGTGGAAATAAAATATAACTCCTAAGAAAATAATTCCTTGAAGTCCAAGAGTGGTAAATGGTGCAACTATCACAAGAGAAAATAAAATTTGAGTGAGGAATGTTAATAAATATAGTCATTATTTGTTGAGTCTCAGCATTCTACATCCACTACACCACTAACTTCACATCCATAGGATGATGATAAAGGGAATTGAATCCTAGAGTTCAAACCAAATGTGACCATTGGAACCATACATATTGCATTAGAGGAGTCATAATTTAGTAGAATACCTACTTCACTCACTAAATTGGGTCAAGGATAAGCCATTACATTTTATTGTAGATAATGTAAGTCAAAATATTATGATTTTTGCTTATATGGTAAAGGATTTGAATATACATGTAACACCACACCCACAACCATATAATATTGGAAAATATAATAGGGGAGATTAAATTTGTTCCACTCAACATTGTCTTCTCTCTTGTGCCATCAAGCCCTTCAAAGAGGAAATTTTGGGTGGTGTTGTTCCCTTGGATGTTTGTGATGTGATTTTGAGCCATATATTTATGTGGAAGAGATATGGTATTTATGAGTATAGGAAACAAAGTGTCATCATAACTATAAAATTTTATTGATTTAGGATACCATAGGTATCTTCTCTTATCTTGTTTGCATAACTAGTGCTAAACAATGCTCAAATATGACATCCAAAATAAGAAAATATATTTTTTTTATGATCAAGTTATAAAGTAGAAAGAGTATCATCACTACATAAATTTTAGGACCTACATAGCACAAGGAGAGGGACTATATTAAAGAAGAATATCTTTATTTATTAGACCAAGGTGACCCTGTAAGTGGTTTTTCACTAAATTCAAAAATATTATAGAAAAATGAGATAATTTACTCAAGTCACCAATTGGTGTTCCACTTCAATGTGACATGAAGTATTCCATTTATTTAATTCTCAATTCTTCTTTGTCTAATGTGCCTATTTATCATAGATTAGTCCTTGAAAATTATTAAATTAGAAGGTAGAAACAAGAATTTTTTCAAAAGGGGTACATTAGACAAAGTGGTACTACATGTGGTAGTCCAATTATCTTAGATACAAATAAATGTGAAATATGGAGACTCTATATTGACAACTAAGATTTAAATGAAATTACTATGAATAATTGTTATCCACTCCCTCAAATATATGACTTGTTGTACCTGCTTCATGATGCAAAGTCCTTCATCGAAATTGACTCAAATATGGCTATCATAAAATACCCATAGATGCCATTAATGTATGGGAGACTTTATTCAAATCCAAGGATGATTTATTTTAATGGATAGTTATACCTCTTGGCTTGACTAGTGTACTTACCACATTCATAAGGACAATGAATAACATCTTTCATCCCTATACTAGCTCATTTGTGGTATTCAACATAGATGATATTATCATCTATAGTAAGACATGATATGAATAGTTGTAACATGTTCAACACGTAATGTAGACTCTTAAAAGACACAAGTTGTAAACTAGTGTAGAGAAGTGTTCATTTAACATAACAAAGATCCGGTACCTCAAATTTATTGTTCATAAAGAGGGAGTCCCTATTGATCTTTAGAATATTTGTTAGCGTACTTTAACAACTATTAGACTGTTTTGTCCAATTAGTATTTCTGGTATTTTGTTATACCTGCATCCTGTTGAGATGCGCCCTCTTCGGGCTAATCCAGGAATGCAGTTTGTAATCTCTGCAGTATTTAAACAACTGCTGAATAATAAACAATTGTTCGTTGTTTGACATGGCATCAGAGCCAGTGACGTGAAGGGAGAGGCTGAAGGCGGAGGAAGTTATCTAAAAAAAAAAAATTTGCTGTGCGTTATCTTCTGAACGCAATTTTTTTTTCAGCAGTGCATTTTTTCCGTCGCGTGCTGTGGGAGAGAGAAAAAAAAAAAAAAATAGGGTGCAGGACGCAGCGCAGGCATCCCTGCAGGACGTCGCGTGCGCCCCACACCTCCCTGTCCATGGACGCGCAGCGGACGTGTAGGAGGGAAGCATTGCGGATGCAGACGTCCAATGCCCCCCCCCCGAATGCGCAGTCCGCAGTGAAGGAGGGAAGCATTACGGATGCAGATGTCTGCTGCCCCCCCTTCCCAGTCTATAGAGGAGGGAAGCACTGCAGCTCCCCCCCCATTGGATGCTGCGTGATGCGCATTACGTGCGCGTGCTCCCCAATGCCCCCCCCTCCCGCCCTTGCGCGGACGCTGACGTCCGTGCTACGTAGGGAGTCGACGTCCCGCACTGACGCCGACGTCTAGCGCTACGCAGGGAGCAGACGCTGATGTCACAACACCCTCCCTCCCCCCCCCATTGATGGCACCGTGACGGTGACCCCCCCGCTGGTTTTTTAAAATTAAAAAAAAAAAAAAAAAAAAAAAACCGAGAGACACCCCCCCCGTTGAAGGCGTCGAGACGCGCATTTTTTAAAATTAAAAAAACCAAAGACGTGCGGGGACAGAGGGCAGAGGCAGCTGCGGAGGTGGCAGAGGCGCCACAGAGGGACCAGGCAGACGATAGAGGAGGGATATGTGAGAAGGCCCCACTGTTCCAAACGGATCAGCCCGCTAGCTCACTTGGCAGTGAGCTGTGCGGTAAGGCTCTAGGAGCCTGCAGGTCGGGGGTTCAAATCCCGCCGACTTCCCCCCTTTAGAAGGTATAATTTTTTTTCCAAAGGTTTTTCTAATTATTAATTTTTAGTTAAAATTTTTTAATTTTAATTTATTTTTTTATAGTTTTTAAAACTTTATAAATTAAAATTTAATTTTAATTTATTTTTTCATAAGGTTTTATAAACTATATAAATTAAAATTATTTATTTTAACTTTAAATGTATAATAATTATTAAAATGCTTTGTTAAAGAGATTTTTTTTTAAGGGGGGATATTTTTTCAAAAAATCAAAGGGGGAATGTGAGTAATTTTCTGAAAAAAGCAATTTGGCGAACTGTAAAAGGTGCATTTTCGGCTGTGACCGACACCTTGTGGGTTAATTCTTGTGGGCATTTTTTTTGTTGTATGTTGCATATTTCATTTTTTGCACTACTTCATTAAAAGTTAAAAAAATCAAATACACTCCCTAAGTCCCCGGAATAATTAAAACCCATCCGTGCAATTTATTGCACTGTAGAGTTCGGTATTTGTGATACCTCTGGCCAGCACTTACAGGTAAAGCTGTCGTGATTGGGCTACTGTATCCGCCGCCTAATATAGCTGCTACAATGACGTCTGAGCTTGTTCTCTATAAATCATCGGGGAGAGATAAGTTAGCCATTTTTGCATTTTTTTACTCCATCCACTACCCTTTATCGCACTTGTGTTTAGGCGTAAATCCTGACGAAGTATTCTTCATAGTGTTTAGGGGAAGTTACGCCCCACGCATGAGAAGAATCTTCTATGGTAGGTGCCATCAATAAGGCGATTCCATTTCAATACCGCTTATGTTCCACGTATCGTATGATCTCTAAAACTCACCTATAGTCTCCCTCATGTAAGGGCGGGTGATTTTTGTTGATCTTTCTAAATACCTATAGTTTCCCTCACGTAAGGGCGGGTATTTTGTATGGTATAACGGCCTAGCAAAAGGTATATCGAAAGGGGGACCAATTGGTGATATAAGGAACCTTCGCTATGGCTGCTGTTGCAAAGTTGATGACTAATCCTCATCAGTTATTAAAAGGTCCAAATTATACACCATGGAAACATAAGATGAAGGCAATTCTCCAAATGGAATATTTGTGGGATATTGTTACTGGAGCAACAACTAGGCCTTCACCAACAGTAGGATCCACAGGTCCTTCTACAGATCAGATAGCTTTTGACAAGAAAGACAATCGAGCAAAGGTGCTCATTTTGTTTGATGTTTCAGATGAAGTGCAACCTCATATAGCTGATAAAGCAAGTGGTAAAGAGGCATGGGATGCCCTTAGAACCATCTATGAGGGAAATAATGATTCAACCATTCTTCATCTTCAACAACAACTTCATAACCTGAGTTTGAGACAGGGTGAAACAGTTGAACTCTTTCTGTGTAGAGTGTCTGAATTGAAAGAGAAATTGAATTCTTTGGGAGATACTGTGGACGAAAAGCTTCTCATTTCACTTGTGATGAGAGCTTTACCTTCTTCATTTGATATGTTTATAACCTCCATCCAGGTGTCTCAACGACAAATTACCTACATCGAGTTGGTCAATATGCTTCAACAACAGGAGGCACACCAACTTCGCAAGGATGATTCTTCCAAAACAGCCCTATACACCAACAGGCAGGGTTCTAGGAAGAAAGGTAACAGGCAAAAAGGAGGCAACTTTCAAAAAGGAGGAAATTCTCAATAGGATATGAAAGGAAAAGGCAAACAACCTCAACAGAAGAAGAGGTGGTGCAAGATCTGTGAGAAAGACAACCATGACACCAATAGGTGTTGGCATAAGAACAAGCAAAAAGGCCAAAACAAACCACAAAATAAAAATAAGCAACCCCAGGTGAATGTTGTTGTTGAAGAATCTAACTCAGATTCTGAATGGGCACACAAGGTGCTCATGACTACCACAGATTCCACACAGAGGGATCCCGTTTGGTATGTCGATTCTGGAGCTAGCAAACATATGACTGGCGACAGATCGTGGTTTGAATCATTTGTGGCCAAAGAGGGCAAACCTGTCACCATTGCTGATGATAAAACCTACAAGGTTCAGGGAGAGGGTATAGTTTTAGTCACTCTTCCTGATGGCAAGTGTCAGATTGACAAAGTCCTCTATGTTCCAGGATTGGCCAACAATTTGTTGTCAGTGACACAAATCCTAGATAGAAATATGGTTGTCAACTTTCGTGTTGAGAATGGCAAGAAGTGTTGTACTATTACCAGGAAGGGTAAGTAGATTGCAACAGCTTCATATAAGCACGACTTATTTGCACTAGATGCTATATCTACTCCACATGTTGCCATGACTGTCTCTACCAAGGAGGCAACTTCCCTATGGCACAAGAGATATGTGCATCTTAGTTCTGGCTACTTACTTGAGCTCGGTAAGTATGAGATGGTAAAGGGTCTTCCTTCCCTTTACGCCACATTGCTAGTGTGCTCTGACCGCTAGGCGGAAAGCGAGCATAGAGTACCATTTGAGAAGAGCTCAACAAGAGCACAAAAACCTGTGGAGTTAATTCACACCGATCTATGCGGTCCTTTCACACCCAACAGTTGTGGAGGGAAGATGTACTTTCAGTTATTCGTAGATGACTACTCACGAAAGATGTGGGTTTTCTTTCTCCAATTGAAATCCGAAGCTTTCGCATTCTTCCAGCAGTTCAAGAAATCCGTTGAGAAGGAGTCAAGAGCTTCTATTAAAACCCTCCACTCAGATCGAGGGGGGGAGTTTACCTCTAATGAATTTTTTGCATTCTTAGATAAGCATGGAATCAAGAGACAGTTAACAACTGCCTATACTCCTCAACAAAATGGAGTTGCTGAGAGAAGGAACCATTCTATCATGGAAATGGTTCGTTGTATGCTCACAGGAGCTACTCTTGGGCAACAATATTGGGCAGAAGCTGTCACCACTATAGTATATCTGTTGAATAGGGCACCCACAAAGGCCCTAAAAGGAATGACTCCACAGGAAGCATGGAGTGGTCAAAAACCCTCCATATCTCATCTACGTATTTTCGGATGTCACGCTTTCATGCACATACCGAAAGAGAAAAGGAAGAAGCTATATGAGAAAACACTGAAATGTATTTTTCTTGGTTATGATGAGCACTCTAAAGGATATCGTTTGATAGATCCTTTGACCAAGAAAATTCATGTCAGCAGAGATGTTGTCTTTGATGAAGCTTTCACATCACAGAGCACATCTAAAGTACACCTAGATCTTATGGAATCTAAGGAAGAGAATATTCCTTCGTCAACACAGACAGGAGGTCCTTCTACATCTTCTTCACCACCACCGAAGAAGAACCCAAAATGGTGTACAAATACAATCAGAGACGCAAATTTATCCACTCCTCCCAATTTGAACTTGGATAGACCTCGTACACGCAGTATGGCTCAAAAGGAAAAAGAAGCCAAAGAAACTGGTGAGGTTGATGATCTTTGTCAATCTTTTGAGGAACTTTCTGTAACTCCACGTACAGAAGTAGAGGATATGGATATTGATGATGATAGGGCGTTCATGTCTACCATAGATGATCTTGAACCTGCATCAGTGCAAGATGCTCTCAGTGAGCCTCAGTGGAAGGCCGCTATGGATACAGAGTATGAGTCTTTGATGAAAAATAAAACTTGGAAGCTTGTTGATTTGCCGCATGGAAAGAAGCCCATTGGTTGCAAATGGGTATATAAATTCAAGTACAAGGCAGATGGAACAATTGATAAGCATAAGGCCCGTCTTGTTGCAAAGGGCTATGCTCAAAAGGAAGGCATTGACTATGAGGAAACTTTTGCACCTACTACTCGGATGACCACAATTCGAGTTATGTGTGCTATGGCAGCATAATATGGGTGGAAAGTTCACCAGATGGATGTCAAAAGTGCCTTTCTAAATGGTGATCTCCAAGAAGAAGTCTACATGACTCAGCCAGAAGGATTTAAAGTGGAAGGCCAAGAGCAGAAGGTTTGCAAATTGGTCAAATCCTTATATGGTCTAAAAAAAGCTCCTCGATCTTGGTATATAAAAATGGACAATCACCTTATGCAGCATGGATTTAAGAGATGTTCGTCAGATGCAAACCTCTATTTCAAGAAACAGGGTTCTGAGATAGTGTTTCTTGTACTCTATGTGGATGATCTGCTCATTACAGGGAGTTCAAAAACAATGATCTCTACTGTCAAAAGAAACTTGTGTAAATATTTTGAGATGATGTAAGGGGATGTTAGTATAGCTATTAGTTATTACATTACCCAAATAATGTAATAAAGGGGGATGTTAGCGTACTTTAACAACTATTAGACTGTTTTGTCTAATTAGTATTGCTGGTATTTTGTTATACCTGCATCCTGTTGAGATGCGCCCTCTTCGGGCTAATCCAGGAATGCAGTTTGTAATCTCTGCAGTATTTAAACAACTGCTGAATAATAAACAATTATTCGTTGTTTGAAAATATTTAGGTAATAAGAGATTATCCTATCCTAAAACTCTAATAGAGCTTAATATATTTTTTGTTGCTAATTTCTATCAAATATTCATATTGGGGTTCTCACGCATTGCTTGGATAGTACATCAAGTAACCATAGGAGGTGATAATACCAAGATCTATTGGATAGATGCACAACAAATTTCATTTGAGAAGTCAAAGGACCAATTTTTTTTAGCTCATAGAATTTTCCTACCTAACCTACATAAATATTTTTAGGTAATGGTTGATGCATTAGAGTATACATTAGGATTTATCCTCACATAGCATGGGTGTCCAATTGCCTATCATAATGAAACATTTGATAAAACAATTCAAAAATACCACATATGACAAAGAGATCCATGACATTATCCAATCATGTGAATAGTGAAATCACTACATCTTGGGCAAGAAAACTATCATCCGCATAGATCATATACCTCTATAGTTTATTTAGATATAGAGTAATCTAAGGAATGAAATACACAAAAAGTGGGACACATATCTAAAACAATTTTATTTGATCATAAATCATAAGAAAGGGAGTGTCAATTTAGTAGTAGATTATTTGATCCAATCTCCAATCATGTCACTTAGCATCATTCTTGAATCCTATGGGTATAATACTTTCAATTGGTCCACCTTGTACGAAGTAGATTCTAATTTTACAAATGCATACCAAGATATTTATACAAGTAAGCATGTTTCTAATTATTAGTTGCATGATAACCTCTTCTTCCACATGGGAAATATTTTTATAGATACTAGTGATTACTTAAAGATGATTTAGGAATCACACTTCAAAAAAGTAGTAGGTCACATTGGAACCAAAAAAAAAATGGAAATACTTCAAAATTACCTTCTATTAGCCCAATATGAGGAATTATGTTGATAAATACATCAAGTAATGTACTCCCTATTATTTTTCTAAACCAACCAACAATAATCAAGGATTGAATACACCATTGTCAATTCCATCCAAGCCTTGGAAATCTATCTCTGTGGATTTTCCCTTAATTTTACCCATATATGAGCATAGTAATGAATGTGTGTTTGTAGTAGTTGATCATTTTCAAACATTTCTATCATGATTCCTTGTAAAAAATACATCTTAGCTAAGGAAAATACTAAGATTTATTTTAAGAATGTGTGGACCAATTTTGGATTGCCAAATTTCATAATATCTAATATGGATAGCAAATTTCTAAGCATTTTTGGTTTACCCAATGGAGCATGATGAACATCAATTAACCACTTCCATACATTTCCATCCTTAGATTAATGTTTAATAATGTTGTGAATTGATTAATTGTGTATCTTCATTGAATGTATAGTTCTAAGCATCCATGCACATTAGATGAGAGCCTCCCCTATATTCAGCTTGGGTACAATCAAGCTCTAGATAACTCTACCAAACACATCCCATTTCATGTATATTTTATGTTCCAACCCTTGGAACCCATTTATGTAGCTCTCTATTTGGATCCCATGAAGTAATAAACTCATGAACAAAAAGAATAAAAAGGTATCATGATTTGTGGAAAAAAATTAGCACATTTAGCAATTGGTCCATGACTTATTTAACAAGATAAATTAAAAAAATATAAGTAATACGATGACTAGCATTAGGTCCCACATAAATTTAATACTAGAGATAAGATATGGTTAGATATTTAGAAAGAGATACTTGTAAGACCTAAGAGGAATATCATACCTCCTCACTATGGACCATATGTCATCACAAAGAAGGTGGTAGAAAAGTCCTTTGAGTTGAATCTTCCATCTTATCTTACTTTGTATCCAATATTTAATGTTGAATTTCTCAAGCCCTATCATCCACCTCTATTGCACACTTCCATAGTGCCATAATAGTTGGACATTGAATAAATTAATCTAGATTTTTTGGCACTAGTGGATGAGGATTAGATTGTTGACACACTAACTATGACCACCAAAAGGTAATCTATTCAAATATACAGAGTGGTCAAGTTAGGATGACTTGATCACCAAGGTGAATGGATCACCAAAAGTTAGATAAAGAAATCATTTCTCCACATGATATCAAAATTTAATATAATGGGGACCATTTAATTTCAAGGGGGGTGAAATATATATAATGTGACATTTATGGGGAAAGGATTAATGACCAAGTATAACCAAAAGTCTATTATATATATATATAATAATTTCATTTTTAGGGGTGTAACTTTGTGCTTAGGACTCTATTTTAGTCCATTCAAGAAGCATTGGAATGATTAAAGAAATAATTTTTTTAATAGGAAACTCTATCATATATATATTTGATGATATATTTATGGAAAAATTCTCTAGAGGCCCTCATAAATTCAAAACAAAAATAGTTACTAAAACTAGTAATCTTCTATTTTTAGACTTTTGTAGCCAAAATGCATCTGTAGCCTTGTTGACATATTAGTAGAAGATAAAACACAAAAGAAAAAATTATATGTATATAATTTTCAAGTAAATACACTTTTTAACTTATGGAATATTAATAAATACACTTTCATATGGGTGACCTTTTCACTCATGGAAGGTGAAACACCACATTTACATGTGGGCGAAATTCTATATTCAATATGGTAGATTTCCAATAAATAAAAAATAATTTATAAAGAAAGATGCTCTCCTAATTATAAAAATATAAGCAATAGCTATAATGTTATAGCCTCACATATATTCCTAGATATTTCTTGCATTGTACTCGATTTTCAAAGTAATACAAGCATTTTGCTATTTTTCTTATATACTTTTATATTCGAGTTTGTTATACACTATTATTTATAAATTGCATTCTTTCTTAATATTACTTAACTTGAATTTTTGAGTTTTAGAAAATTCAAAATTCCAAGTTTTGGATCACATAGAATAACATCTATATAATAGTATTTCTAGGCCTTATTAGTATTGTATATTTGGATATACTCTAGTAGCTAAATGATTTTTATCTAGTAACCACTCTTCTAACATGAACAATAACACTTTTTCAACTTCAAATATGTCTAAATAAATCATATGTTGGTGGGAAGGCATTATCATTTTTCTTGCAAAATATAAATATCTTCTTTAAAATTGGATGGAGTTCGTTAAACTAATACATGCTCATTTCTACCCGTTGCATCATTATATATGAGCATATATATTTTTAGAAGTTGCGCTAATGCCAGGAATTTTTTTAGAAATGGTGTACATATGAATTCAATAAACCTCTTATTCAATTAATCTTGTTTTATTTATCACCCATGAATGGAATGTTGCTCTAGACCAAGGTCAAAATTGGATGACTCAAAATTGCTACTAAATCAACCTTTAAAGAAGGTTGGTTCTTTTTGTAAATCCTATTGTTTAAAAAAAAATAAAAAAACAATGGATAGGGTTGAAAGAGGGAAAGGTTAAAGAGAAAGAATTAATTTAGGTATTTATTCAACCAACAACATTCCTTTCAATTGCATGAGCGTCAACTACCCAATACAACCACAACCTATCAAACTGTTCAATCAAGGTTATGAAGAAATGTAGTAAGCACAAGTATTATGATATTCAGCATTATAAGCACTCCAAGAAAAAATATAAATAGAATCAAACCTCACAGATAACACTCCAATTGCTAAATCATACTAGAAGACTTTGAGCCTAATATAAAAACTTTAATTAAAGTAGAAATAAAAATGTTGAAACTCTATATTTCATAGAAATTAACAATTATTCATACTTCAATTGATGTAAGTCAACGAACTCTATATTATATTATAATAGCATAGATATACAACCTATGGAAAGAAAACAATGAAATATTTAACCCTTTACAATAAGGGGTATTCCCCTATTTATAACTTTCATTCAGTTGAAATTAAGCTAACTATTGTATACAATCACAAGCAAAATTATGTGTGCATGATCTTCAGGATGAGTTTGCACCACTTAGCACCTTCAACATGTTCTATATTAGGCCTCAAGTGATCATTATTATAGGATATTCAAAAATTATTAGGTGGAGTGGCTATCACTTTTTAGCTCTAACAATTGTCATGTATCGTAACTACTCTTTTTTTGGGTGCCAAGTGCCTTTCATGTTGAGATATTCTAGTCTAATATGTTTCTACTATCTTTGTTTCCTTTTGGGCTACTTTTTTATGCTAACATCACATTTTTTTGTTGAGAATTTTTGTTTTTGGATGCTACTCCCTTTCACTTGTATTCTAGGTTGCCTTTTCTGCTCCTTTATAGATTGCATCATGTCAGAACCATTTTTGGTTGAGCTAGCATCATTGTTTCAAAAATTTCATCTTACCTTCTTTTAGGATGAATACTCTCTACTTTACAAACCTCGTAGCATGTCAAATATTTTGAATCACCCTACTAACATCATCTTTAAAAAGCTACAACTTACCTTTATCTAATATTTTGCTTATTCTCTCATCATTGGATGGATATTTTACAGTGCCTTCTTATTAAAGGACTTTGGCTTGGATAAATGAGCCATTCTTAAGAAACACTAAGCTCAAAATTATTTTCTTAAGTTATAGATGAAATTTTTTCAAAATAATGATGAGTTTGGAACAATAATAATAAGCTTAAGGGAGAGTAATTAATAATTTTGACAAGTTCACCCTTATAGATTTGGTCTTGTAAATGTTGGCAAAGAATTTGGCTACTTTATTGACACCTCCAAGGGAATTTTGCTTTGAAAAATAATAAAACTAGATAACCTCATCCTTGGGTTGCTTTTCCAACTCTAAGCCTTGTCCTAAAATAGAATTCTATGCTTCTTTTGAGTTGGATGTAGAGTCTTTTATGTGCACACACAAAATCTATTTGTCCTTGTCTAAATCCTACTATGTTGGAGATTAGATTCTTCTATATTTGATATGAATATACATTAATTTAAATTATTTCTTATATGGAATATCTTTATATTGTTCACCCAACTCAATTACCTTGATATGTAACATGGCCAACTTATTTAAAAAATCAAAGCGTTTGTCTTCATCAAAATTGTCTAGCCAATCAAAAAAATCAATTGGATCATTTTATCTTATTTCATAAATGTATTTTAGCTCATATAAAGAATAAATATGACCATTTTGTTCCTCCTAAAGTTATAGGATCCTATCATCAATGATTTCATTTATTTTGGTCATGATTTCACTCTCATAGGCAACAAGTGAATTAAGGGCCTCATGTACTTTTTCTATTATGTGCATACTTAATGATATCTATCACCATATGGTATATTATAGCCCTGTCCTTTGCTAAAAATGTGTTTTATATATGCTTTATTCAATGTATTCATGATGGCATGTGCTTCCTAGCCCTTTTTACCAATATTATTTTCCATGGTCTTGAAATTAGCTTGCACTTCTTGAGACATTTCCTTGTAGTGATTGACAAATTATAGGGATGGTGACTATGTCTCAAGAGCTTTAAAAATATAACCCCATAATATTTTCTTTATGATTTTGCATATTTCTATAGACATAAAATAATTTGAAATCTATTGTTTAGCCATGTCAATATCCTTCTCTAATTCTTGCACTATTTTCTACAGAGATTGGTTCTCAATACCCTTCACCTATAGTTTTTAGGCATTATAGTCTCATTAAGAATCTATTGTATCTACAAGATTTGGTTCCACAATGCCCTTTTATATATTTTTATTGGAATATATTACATTATTGGGTAAATTATAATGTACCACCATGGGTACATCTATAGATTAGGAAAGAGTGTCTTCGATTAGGATGAAAGTTTTTTAATTTATGCAATGTGATAAATGCACAAGTGTGCAATGATATTTTGGCAATGTAAATGTGCATAGTTGTACCTATGTACATGTGTCATTAGAATAGTAACATGAAGAGTCATAGGAAAATTAAGGGCCAAGAAACACCATATGAAGAGTCACACTCCATCCTATATATAAATGTGTAATTGTAATAGAATAAAAACACAAAGGGAAGATCAGGATATGGGACATCACCCATGGAGAAATAAAAGGTGATGTCATATGATGTATTTGAGGTCTTTTATTCAATAAGAGTTTATTGTATTTTTTAGCATTTTCCATTAACAATATTGGAGTTATTTCATATTTTTAATACAAGCTTATTTGCTTATCATTATTATTTCCTTCATATTGAGTTGAGTATCAATGATTTAGTGGTCATATTATTGAGTGGTTATTCATTAAAAGCTAATAATGGTATCAGAGCCACGATAGATCTAGCCATAATAGGTCTAGATAGGAATTGATAGGGCCACTAGAATCCATTATAGTTTTTCATAATTCAACACCATTGCTACATTTTTTCAAACCATATGCACCTTTGGATGTACCTGTTGCAAAAGTTACTGGATTTGAGATTGTTTGATAGAAGTTATTATATAGATTAGAACAAAGGAAATTTCTATTGGTTAAAAAAAGACCAATAAATATAAAATAAATTACCTTTGGAAAGAGAAACCATAGAAGATAAGGAAAATTACCTTTAGAAAGAGAAACTAGAGAAGATAAAGGAAATTGCCTCTAGAAAGAGAAACCAGAGAAGATAAAGAAAATAACCTCTGTAAATAGAATCTAGAGAAGATAAAATAAAATTACCTCTAGAAAATAAAATGAGAGAAGATACAATTTCTCACTAGGTTGAAAGAAAACCAGTGAAAGTTAAATATTTACCTATTCCAATAGCAAAATTAGAATAGAAGAAAATTTATAGGTCTTGAAGGCAGACCTTGATATTGAATATTTAGAGACCCTTAGAAGAGGTCCTATTAATAAATTTGATTGATTGAAATAATATGATTCTAGATTATTGATTGACTAGAATCTTTCCACAAGGTTGAAGGAACACCTATGAAGACTAGGATTCAACATTGATTTGATTCCACTAGTTATGGCTAGTGAAGATTATTATTTTTGGAACTTTGAATATATTATTGTTGCTTAAGTTCTATTGCAAAAAATAAACATTGAAGGAGATTTGAAGTAGATTTCATGGTAGAATATTGCAAGTAGAAAGAGTATCTAACCAAAAAAAATTGGGACAATTTTTGCCATCCTATAACAAGCTCACAAAGAAAAGGATTTGGAAAGAAGTTTGTCAAATTTGAAGAAGATTTTGAAGAACTCAAGATATTTAGATTCTTGAGAGAGAATACGGAGATAAAATTTATATTTGAAGATAGGTTAGAATAAATCAAGAATATTACATAGATCATAAATTTTGAAAATTTGAAGATAGCCACACAAGCTTTGTAGGCTAATTTGTAAAAGCACAAGTTGCTGAATTTTAGAATAAAAGGAAAGGAAAAAATACTACAAAAATAAGAAGCAGAAAGTTACCAATTGAAAAGATTTGGATAATATTTCGAGGAATATTTGGACAGCCAACTAAGATTAGGCTTGATAAAAAAGAGAGCAGAAAATTTGAAGTTTAGTAAACATCATCAAATCAGATTTTGTGAACAAAAATTAGAAGGTTTTAAGCTGCATTTTTGGGCAGCATTGTAAGAGCAAAATTAGCTATATTTTAGAGAAGCTTTGGGAAATATTTGAGATAGCTTTGTATAGAAAATAATAAGTATTGGTAGCAGCAGTTACGAAGGAGGTTGATTGCATATTTTGAGTGCATTTGGACAACATTTGAAGCTGTAAAAATCAAAGTTAGAAAGCACATGTTTGAAGAAGAAGAAAGCACATGTTCGAAGGAGAAGAAAGCACCTGTTTAGAAGAAAATAAATCAATATTTGAGGCAGCCATTATTGTTGCAAATTGAAGGATCTACTATCAAAAAATTTAAGGATGAAAATTTAGCAAATAAAATACAGTAAGCTACAAAGGAATAAGCTACAAAAATATGTGTAAAATTGATGCCATATAGATTACTATTGCAGAATTTTTAAAGGAGTTTATTAAGAGTTTTAAAGCATCATATTTTAGAGCCATTTAAATCTAAAAAAGAATAATATTTTAAGGTGTCATTAAGCTAATAAAGGAAACTATTTCACACCATTTTTTTTAAATAAAAATTTCATATTATAACAACAAAATTACAAGTTTAATTGGAGTGACAAAAAGTTGATTATATGATGTTTTTATATAAGAGAAAATTAGATTTATTTAACATTGATTAGTGGGATAGAACCACTTTATTATATTATAAATGTGAAATATTAAAGCAGCATTATATTGATATATTAAAGGATTTATAAGTGTTAGTATATGCTGAATTTTAAAGAGAAAGAAGAAGCAAAATATTCTATGTTTGTGAGGAAAAAAACCCTCAAAGTATAATAGTTTTTGAAAAGGAAAAAAGCTCCAAATTTGGGTAGAATTTAGGTGTTTAAAAACACCATATTTACAGTTAGGAGTGGTATATAAATCCACAAAATAAGTGGTGAGGACCACCACTATACAAAGCACCATAAGCACCATTTGGTAGTAGATTACAGGGGGGGAATACTTCATTATACATCCACCCACTTGCAGGAAAAAAACACCAAAAAAAGAGCATAAGAAATATGTGTCATTAGGCTCAAGTTTTGATTATCCCAATAAGGTAGAGAACATCATCCACAACCTTGAAAAGTACTACTACAACCATTCAAAATAGGGTAAATTACAAGAGAAATAAAATGTAGGGTGCATTAACAAATAAAAAAAAGAAACTACCATAGTGATTACCATAGGACCACCATTGAAGCATACAAGAAGGTCTTTGGTTGAAGCCATTAGTGAACAAGTCCACCATCATACAAAGGAAGGAGAAACTCCAATAATAATATATTTTCAAGAAGCTAGAATACATTTTACAAGGAGCAAGAATAAGTTTGGGAAGAGCAAAGGCATTCAAAGCCTTACAATCCATACGTTTGGAAAAAGAGTGCATGCACAAAGAGTTTATTACACTTGTCTCTTCCAAAATAAGTGAATATCTCCACTTGGCACTAAATATAGAAGTTGGTGCATAAGGTTGATGTAACTCTACATGAGAAAAGAGTGCTCAAACATTCAAATATTCTTCATTATTATCCAAGCACCCAAGAAGACTGTGTAACTCCCAAGTTGCAAGGAAAAATGTGACAAGTGTCCATTTTATTCTATTCATGAATGTTAGAACCACCAAGAAAGGAATACAAGGAGTCAAATAACATCTACACATGTGGCACACATCCAAATAAATATGAAACTCTCATACAACCATAAAGGTATTAATATAGCAGTTTTTCCAGTGCCTTACATATCAAATACAAGAGGAGAAGCATTAAATAAGGTCAAAGCATCTTTGAAGAGTCACACAAAGCATTCCAAGCAAGTTTAACCAGAGATAAAAGCACCCAGCAAGACCAACAAGGAGAACCTAAATAATTGAGGTATTTACCATAGCATTTTACCATATATCAAAGTTTTATATTGATAGGAGGAATAAGAAGGGAATATATTCTAAGGTCAAAATTTATTAAAAGTAAAAGTGGAGCGATAAGCATTTTTTTAACCTTATAAAATCATATTATTATTTTAAAGCATATATTTTTGAAGAGCATTTTTTGAATTTGAAGGCTATATTGGAGTTTTGTAAAATTGCATACCATAGTTTACAAAATCAATTAAATATTTGCAAATTAAATAAGGTTGGAGAAATAAGGATTCTACATCAAATTAGAATTACAAAATATTGCAAATATTATTTTTAAAATTTCTAAACTTCTAATTTTGGAGGTATAAAGATTTCTACATCAAAATAGTATATGAAATTTAGAATTAAATATTATATCCACAATTTTGGGAGGTAAAAGGGATTCTAAATAGGAATACATTTGATAGTTCATTTGAATATTTGTAAAGGATTGGAATTGCATTCTATTTCCAACATTAGGGAAACATGAGGTAGTCTACTCATAAAAACTACAAACAATCATTTTCTATCTAAATCCCAATTGCTCAAAGGTCATAACTATACTGCATGTAAAATAAAGTAAGATCAATCTTAATAGTAGAAAATATTTGGGATATAGTTAAGGGAGCAAAGACCAAACCTACTGAAGAAAGAGATATACAAAAATATGAGTAGGATGAAGCAAAAGCCCTTATGATCATAAATTTTGCAAGTTTAGATGACATACTACCATATATCAGTTCATTAGGAACATGCACAGATGCATGGGATATCTTAGCAAAAATATTTAAAGGGAAAAAAAATTACCATCTTAAATCTACAAACACAATTGCATTCTTTGAAGATCAAAAGTGGAGAAACTATTGAACTATTTTTAAGAAGGATAAAATACATAAAAGGGAAGTTATTAACCCTAGTATAAAAAGTAGAGGATAATTGTTTTGTTCAAGTCATATTGAGGGCACTTCTAGAGAATTACAAGCATCTAGTAACATCCTTACAAATTCTAAGGAGACTTCTTTTGATAATCTAGTGAATATTTTACAGGAATACGAAGTGGAAAATTTAGTACAAGATTACATGAGTAATAATGTATTAGTGTCAAAAGACAATGTACAAAGGAGCATTGCTTCATTTCCAAGAAGCAAAGGGAAGTGAAATGATGGGTATTATCAAATTTTTAAGAGAGGAGAACATAGTTTCAGCTGCAATAGATTCAATCCAAGGAATCAATATCAAAGATACCAAACTAATTCAGTAGGCCAACCAAATAGTTTATCTCAACCTTAGAAAAATCATAACCAATATAAATCATCACAATATCAGTACCAGTGACAATCACAATACAAAGAAGGAAATCAAAAGGGGCATCTATATCAAGAGATACATGAGATACAAGAAGATGATACACAATTACATGAAGCTAAAGCTCTTTTATAAAATATAGTATTTTATAAAAATACTAATTAGTTGATTTATCAAGACACATATATCAAGAAAATTGAAGAAAATGACAAAGAAGAGCACAAGTTCAAGAAAAATGAAGAATATCCATATTGAAGACCAAAGTTATCAAGAACCAAATAATGTAATATAGGGGGTGTTGGAATATATTATTTGGTACATGATAATATACCAATATGTCAATCTCAACAAGAATTGGATCATCATCCTCGACACTCGGATTAAGGTCATAAAAATTGAGGCTCTCTTATGTTGGCTTTTAATACAACCTATATTAAGTCCTAGTATAATTAAGTAACAATATATTGGGTTTTCATATAATTAATCAAGAGTAGAATTAAATATAAGAGCAATCAAAGTATATACTAGCCAATTGTTAGGACCCCATCCTAACACTTGATGTAATAGTCCTTGTAGAACATGGGTAGTACCCATGTTAATATTTTGTAATGTTTTATTATAGTTTTGGATTAAGAAGCACCTATGCCAAATGGTGCCCTTCTATGTAACCATTTTTCAAGAATGTAATTGATTGTAGGTAGGAGATTCTAGCCCGGGTGGCACTCTACATGTAATCCAACCTTGGGATTTAGGTGCTAGAGAAATTATTTAAATCTTTGAGAGGTAATATTGTACACATATTTTTGCATAATTGAATGACATATTGAAGGAGGTTGCCCCCTCGAAGAGGCTTGTGATTCAATGCTATTGTGAGATTGTTTTTTTTTTGCAATTTACTTTCGTATTGTGCATTTTATTTCCAAGTGTGTTGTGAGCATGTGTGTTTATTTTCAAGTATTTGAGTGAGAGTTTTATTTTTGATAGTAGACTCCTAACAAGTGGTATCAGAGTGCTTTCCAGGGTTGTGTTATACTACGACTATAATGGATTCTACCAATTCAACTGTTAGATATAAGATTTCTAAGTTTAGTTTTTTCGTTTGCAAGTTTTCCTTATTAAAAAAATATATATATCAAAAAAAGACCCAAATTTTTTTTTACAGTAGTTGAGTAGGTTAGAACCCCTATGTCGGGGGTTCTAAAATATCATGAAGGAGTTGTCATTATTTTCTAAGCTAGATAGCTCATAAAGCATCTAGTGAAGTGAGGGGCGATTACGCTCCATTACCCAGGCCTTAGATAGCACTTGCACATGGAATTGATATCCCACACATATTCGGGTGTATCTATAGACCATCTAGGATTTAACAAAATTTTATCCCTAGGAAGATTTTTTGGCCTTGTATTGTCCATAGTGCATGTGACACAACATCCCAGAAGACTACCCTCTCATACTATCAAAGAGGTAGATAGTGTGCTCAAGGGTATGTGTGGAATCCTCCTTGAGTAGTGGCCTAAAATATTGGTCCGAGCACTATTTTTCATCACTACAATATAATATGGGGCCTATGGATATTACATACACCCTTGCCTAGAGTACCTTGGTTTTATTTAAACTTGCAAACAAGTTTGTTCTTCAATTCTTATGTTCTACTTAACCTGCAAACAAAATCCCAAACCTATTATTGAATCCTACATAGAAGTTGAGCATATGAAGAAGACATCCCTATTCCATAATTCTTTCATGCACACCAAGCAATACAAACTCCCAAAATAATAATAGAAGAACATGAATTGTAAAGTCTAAAACAGGGGGTTAGAGTAAGTTACAGTCAGAAAAATTTCATCAGTAATAATGAAGACAAGGTGTTCAGGATAACAATGTCATAATAGTCACCTACACAGTCATAACAGTTACTTGTGCTAGTCAAAATAGTCAGGGAATATTAGTGATAATCATAATCAGAAAAGGACCAAAACAGTAGTAGAAATCAAAACATACAGGACAAAGACAGTTGATAGAGTCTGGGAACCAAACTTCAAAGGCAAACCCAACCTCACAGAATAATAATAAAAAATAGGGATATCTCTTCACACAAACCTCATATTGACTCAAAAATTTATAAATTAATTTTACATTCTATTCCAGACAAAATTTTCCTTGGCAGCCCCTGGTCAAATTTTTACATCGATTTTCCAAAAATGGCAATTTTTTATTTTTCTTGCTAAGGCCATAACTTTTCAACAATCAATCAAATTGATCAAATTTTTTGGGAATATAAGCTAATTGTTATTCTACACCAAATACCCTCAAGGACTCACTGGTGAAATGTTAAGTCCAAGTGGAAGAAATTACCTTGACATCGACTTGCAACCAACTAGGACATCACAAAAAGTCAAATAATTTAGTATATCTCCTCATTTAGTTCTCATATCAAGTGGCCACCGAAGTGGACCCTATCCTAAAATCAGTGTTGCAACCCATTTTACAAATTAAATTTTGGACCCTTACTAAAAATAGTAACTCCTAAAAGCTACCTATCTATTTTTAGTAAGTCCTACAAAAAGCATCCAAACCTTCAATTATGGCTGAGGGAACTCACCAACAAATAGAAGAGAGGGAACTTCAAACAAAAGTGGAAAATATGGGTAACCAAATTTGGTCTAGGGTTAACAAAATCATACAAGATATACAACTACAAATGCAATCTTTTCAATAATCTATGAATGATCTCATCCAGACACAAAAAGCAATGAAGGTTGGATTGGAAAGTAAAGCCTCTACTGATTTCATAGCTCTACATGACCAAGCAGAAATTGGTACAAGCCACCACTAATGAGCTATACCTAACTACAATGGCATGATGTTACCCAAATTAGAATTTCCCAAGTTTAATGGAAAATATCCTGAGGGGTGGACTTGTAAGGTAGAACAATATTTCACTCTTCATAATGTTTATTGTTTCCTATGGTTGACCATTGCTTCTTTTAATTTTGAATCAGATGCACTCCATTGGTTTTTTTGGCTTAGAAATGCTGAACTCGACCTTTCATGGCTTGAATTTTTTCAATGCCTACTCACTAAGTTTAGTCCTAGTGAATTTGAATATTTTATAGAAACCCTTTTTAAACTCAAACAAACTTCAATTGTTTAAGAAAACCAAACTCAGTTTGAAAAACTTGCCAATCGAAAAATAGGACTAAGTGTTGATTCATTCCAAAGATGTTTTGTGGGTGGATTGAAGGATGACATTAGGGCTGAGGTTAATTTTTTGCGACCTCAATCACTACCACAATCCATACAATTAGCCAAATTGGTAGAGGAAAAATTCAAGGCTTTTGGTCGAACTTCTAAATTTCCTCCATCTAAGTCATCTTTTGTGAACAAGCCAAAACAAAGTTCAACTAATAAATCTCCACCTATAAAAAAATTGAGTCATGAGGAGATGGAGCATAGGAAGGCCCAAGGATTATGTTACAATTTTTATGAAAAATATTCTCAAGGGCATAGGTGTTTGCAACAAAAATTATACTTTTTAGATATGGACGAAGTTCCCACTTCAGACTCAACTGAGGATGAGGAGGATCTTCAAGAAACAAAAACCATAGATCAACTAACCAATTAGGAGGAATTCAAACCAAAAAATTTTGTACATGCTCTAGCAGGAGTATCCACACCCCAAACCATGAAGGTGATGAGTCATTTCAAAGTACAAAGGGTCATCATTTTGATTGACTCTGGTAGCACACATAATTTTATTGATCCATGTATCACCAAACAAGGAAACTGTTACATTACCACATGTAATTCCTTTGAAGTTATGATTTCTAATGGTGGCACCCTACCATGTAAAGGAAAATTTCATAATTATAAGCTAAAAATCGGGGACTATAATCTCAAGTATAACATGTTTGCTTTACCCTTAGGAGGGTGTGATATGGTTCTGGGAGCATAATGGTTACAAACGTTAGGACCAGTCATATGGGATTTTGTAGAATTATGGATGAAATTTAATCAGGATGAGTAGGAATATACCTTCCATGGCACAAAGGCAGGAGTAGTTCAATTTATTTTTTCTCATAAGATGTAAAATTGTTAAAAAAATCTTCCCATGGAGTGGTAGCTCAATTTTTTGCTATCACCACTCCCGAGCAAGGGGATTCTAGTCAACCACAAAAATTACAACATACATTAAACATGTATTCTCATGTATTTGAGTAACCCAAGGAACTTCTTCCTTAGCACTCACATAATCATGAAATACAACTTGTTCCTAGCATTTTACCTCCTAATGTTCGCCCATACTAGTATGCTTATGCTCAAAAAAGTGAAATTGAGAAAATTATACATGAACTTCGAGCTTCTAGAATTATTCGTTCAAGTGTTAGCCCCTATTATTCACTAGTGTTGTTATTCAAAAAGAAGGACAACACATGGTGCTTATGTGTGGATTACTGAGATCTTAATAAAATTACCATCAAGGATAAATTTCCTATTCCTATTATTGATGAACTCTTAGATGAGTTGCATGGGGCTCAATATTTTTCCAAGTTGGATTTACAATCGGGTTATCATCAAATCCATAATAATAATAAAGATACTTCCAAAACGGCCTTTAGAACTCATGAAGGGCATTATGAATTTTTGGTTATGCCTTTTGAGTTAACCAATGCACCTTTCACCCTCCATAGTTTGATGAATTCTGTTTTTCATCCTCATCTTCACAAATTCATTTTAGTCTTCTTTGATGAAAACCTAATTTACAGTCGCACATGGGAGGATCATCTTCACCACTTAGAAGCAACTCTTAAACTTTTGTCTGATCATAAAATTTATGAAAAGAAATCAAAATATTCCTTTGGTCAATAGGAGGTTGAATATTTGGGGCATATAGTCACTAAGGAAGGATTTTAGGTAGACCCTAAGAAAATTTAGGCAGTGCAAGAATGGCCCAAATCTCATAATTTGAAGGGAATTCATGGATTCTTGGATCTTATAGGATATTACAAAAAAATTGTAAAAAACTATGGAAAGATAGCAGCCCCGCTCATAGCCTTGTTGCAAAATAAATCTTTTGTGTGGACTGATTCTACTAAGAAGGTTTTTTTCAATTTGAAGTTTGCTATAACCACCACCCCTGTTTTGGCAATTCCAAAATTTTCTTAACCCTTTGTCATCGAGATTTATACATCAGGTACAGGTATTGGAGTAGTTTTAACGTAGGAGGGTCAACCATTGTCTTTCACTAGCATGGCATTTTTCCCTCAAAATTTGATAGATATATCTATAGACTTCATCGAAGAGCTACAAAATTTAGGAGGCAAATCAGTTAGTTTGGTCATAGTAGATCATCTCTCGAAGTATGCTCACTTTTTTTCCCTATCCCACCCTTATATTGTATCCATTATCACACACATCTTCCTTGACTCCATATTTCACCTTTATGTAATGCCTAAATCCATTGTCTCTAATCAGGATCCTACCTTCACTAGTTACTTTTTGCAAGAACTGTTCAAGTTGTAGGGGACACAACTCAAGATGGTTTTAGCCTACCATCCTCAAACTAATGGCCAAACTAAAATAATCAATAAATTCTTGAAAACCCATTTTTTTTGCTTCATTTTTGAACATCCTACTCATTGGCCTAAGTGGCTTCCTTTATCTGAATGGTGGTACAACACCATCTATCACTCTGCCACTAAGGTGAATCCATTCAAAGAAATTTATGATCAGCTTCCATCAGCTCCAACTTCTTATATTCTAGGTAGTTACAAGGTTCAGGTTGTGGATTCCACTCTCCATCAGTGTGACTCCATTCTTCACCAACTCAAGCTCAATTTAGACATGGCTTAGAATCGTATGAAACAACAAGCAGATCAACATCATACTAAATGCAACTTTTCCATTGGTGACATGGTCTTAATTCACTAACAACCATACAAAAAATCATCTCTCTAGTTGTGTGGTTGTAAAAAACTTACTCCAAAATACTATGATCCTTACAAAGTATTGTAGAGGCCCAAGGTGACGGTATACAGACTAGACCTTCTGAATAGTTATAAAATTCATCTAGTCTTCCATGTGTCCTATCTCAAGCACGTTATTGGCAATAGGGTGCAGATGCAATCTACATGTACAAATTTGGATGAGTAAGGGTCCATCATTCTTAAAATTGAATGCATTATTTATCATAGATTATGTACCCTTCGTCGATGATTATCACAGATGTCCTCATCCATTAGTATGGCTTACAACCAGAAGATGCAACATGGTAACCTCTTCACCAAATCGAACAACAATTTTCTCGCCTTCAGCTTTGAGGACAAATATTTTTAAAAGGGAAGGGCATGTTAGGATCCCATCCTACACTTGATGTAATAGTCCTTGTAGAATGTGGGTAGTACCCATGTTAATATTTTGTAATGTTTTATTAAAGTTTTGGATTAAGAAGAACCTATGCCAAATGGTTCCCTTCTATGTAATTTTTTTCAAGAATGTAACTAAATGTAGGTAGGATATTCTAGCCCAAGTGGCATTTTGCATGTAAGTCAACCTTGGGAGTTAGGTGCTAGAGAAATTATTTAAATATTCAAGAGGTAATATTGTACACATATTTTTGCATAATTGAATTACATATTGAAGTAGGTTGACCCTTGAAGAGGCTTGCGATTCAGTTCTATTGTGATATTGTTCTTTTTTGTAATTTACTTTTGTATTTTGCATTTTATTTCCAAGTATGTTGTGAGCATGTGTGTTTATTTTCAAGTATTTGTGTGAGAGTATTATTTTTTATAGTAGGTTCCTAACACCAATATAAATTATAATAAAATCACAGTAACATCAAATATGGATGCAAATGGCCAAAATCATTCATGTACTAGCATGAAAACTACTTATAATAAAATTGCTCAAAATTTGTATATAAATTTTAATATTATAAATGCTTTCTATGGTGATCGTTTATAGACCATTTTACAAATATAATGTATGGAGCTTTGTCTACATAATATAGACATAGAAAGGTGACTCTTCAATACTTGACTGTTACACTCCTCACACATCCAAGAATTGCAACCTTTCCTATTCTTTACATAAGCTAAGACTCTTATGTCCTTTGGCTTCTCATATTACAAATTGTATACAAGACTCTTCACTCTCTACTTACATGCACAGTTAACTCCATGACACTTGCACACTTCTGCATGAAATTTACTCTCATGCATATACTCCTAATACATTATACTTATACGCATCCTCACATTACATATTTGCACACTTACATACATCACATTAGTGCACTTTATCTCATTACACATTTGCACTCTTACTTACATGAAACTTGTGCATATCCTACACATTACACAATTATATAAAATGGAATTATAAATAAATCACCTAAACTATAAACTAAAACCCTAATATATTACATATGTACCATAAATGTACCATGGGGGTACATTTGTATGTGCCAAATAATGTAATATTTGCCAACACCCCCTATATTACATTATTTGGTTATTGAATACTTTAGTCTTCAATATTTATCTTTATCTTTATATTTATATTTAGTGTATGATCCTTTGCTTGAGATCCTTATTCATATTATTTCTTTGGTTCTAAAGTAGACAAAATACGACATTTTATAAGACATAAAACATAAAATAAATGTGATGTCCAAAATGTTTCTTTTTATTCATTCAAATTTTCATGGGTTACAAAGGTGATTTTTTCCAATATTTCTTCATGAATATCAAACACTCTAATGAATTTTATTGAGACTCCTCAATGAATTTGGTCTTGTGAACCAATGCTATTTTTTTGATTGCTATTGTTTGTAATCTCTTGCACCTGTTAGTCAAGCCTCTTGTTTATGAAAAACAAAGATACCCAAAGGAAAACTATGCTAAAACATGATGTAAATGAAGAACACAAGATTATAATGAGAGGGGCGTGAACAATATAGCACCTACTTTTTACTTTCTTTCCAAAACAATATCAATTAATGTCCTTAATTGCAATAACCAAAGATAGCAGTGTGCATTAATAACTTAGATAGCAATATTAAGCAAGAGCACAAGTCACCACACACAATTAAGATACAAAATTTAACATGGTACCCCCAATGTGGGGTACTCCACAATATAATCTCCTTATAATATATCACATAGAAATAAGGATTCTTATCCAATACAATGATTACTTTGATATGCTTAAAACTAGGCAATACACTAATCTACTCAGTAAGCAATCCACTGATCTGCTCAGCTAGACAACACATTGAATTATGCAGGTAGGCAATATACTGATCTACTCAGATAGGCAACACATTGATCTGCTCAACTAGGCAATCCACTAATCGGCTTAGCTAGGCAACACACTGATCTACTCAGGTAGGCAATCCACTAATCTACTCAGTTAGGCAACATACTAATCTTATCAGGTAGGCAATCCATTGATCTTCTCAGCTAGGCAACACACTGATATGCTCAGGTAGGAAACACACTGATATTCTTAGGTAGGCAATCCACTGATATTCTTAGCTAGGCACTCTACTGATCTACTCAAAAATCTCATACAAAACTTTTCCAAATCTGCTCAACAAGTTAACATATAACTTGTCCAAATTTGCTCAACAAGCTCACACAGAACTTGTCCAAATATGCTCAACAAGCTCACACAGAACTTGTCCAAATCTGCTCAACAAGCTCACACAAAACTTGTCCAAATCTGCTCAACAAGCTCACACAAAACTTGTCCAAATCTGCTCAACAAGCTCACATAGAACTTGTCCAAATCTGCTCAACAATCTCACATAGAAATTGTCTAAATCTGCTCAACAAGCTCACATAGAACTTGTCCAAATATGCTCAACAAGCTCACACAGAACTTGTCCAAATTTGTCCCAAAAACTGTCCACAAAGCTGTCCAAAAATATAGCCCAAAAGCCTTCTCAAACACTTAATCAATCATACTCAAGTAGTACTCAAATCTCATCCACAAATCTATGAAGGCAAGGCTCAAATATGAACTCAACAATTAATGGTAATACACTCTTCAAAGGATGACAACTATGATCCATAATGATCTCAACTCAAATCAATCTCATAGAAGCATAAAGAGAATTGTTAGAGACTCAATATGTTCTATACTCAAATCCAATATCTTTCTCAACTCAAGGTAATCTCATAGAAGCATAAGGAGAATTTTTAGAGACTCAATATGTTCTAATCTCAATTTCTTTCTCAACTTAAACTCAACTCAAATCAAAATATAGAATAGTTTCTTTTATGGAATTTGAAAAATCACTTCTCACAATAACTTGAATAGGCACAATAAACTCAACTCAACCATTCATCACAAGGGACAACTCTTTCTCACAAGACCTAGTCCAAGCATGTATCAACCAACTCAATTTTTTTCAACAATGATCAACCATAAATCTCACATAACAATGATACTCATGTTCTTTTCAAGTTCTTTGCATAACCAATGGTCTTAAACAACTATACTTATAAAATAAGGTTTAACCACAAATATCAAACTAGAAAACCTTGAATAATTCAACCAACCACTTTCAAAAAGGAAAACACAATCAATCCTTTTCACTCCAATGATATTTCAGAAATCAACCGCCATAATCAATCAAAAGAAGAATGTGCCCATACCTTTTATGAAGATGAAGAAACATCTTTGGAAATTTTTCACACTCAAAAAACTTATTTTTCAACTTTCAACAAGGGTTAGATATCATGATTAATATCACAAAAAAAATATCCAAATAACACCTTATCACTCCTACTCAAAAAAATGCATCATGTCCCCTTATGAAATAATTAATCACTTTTGAAAAAGAACAAAACAACCTTCACTTTTTAACCCCTTTAGAAGAACATAAATATCTATTTACATACACATTATTTCTCCCTCTAATAATGTTAATCAAATAGCCCTTGAAATAAGCTTTCCAATGATATATAATATGATATACTTCTAAAAGGAAAATCACCAGAAATCTCTTTTTATCAACATGCATCACAACCCTTATCTCTCCTAGGGCAACCTTAGAAAAATAAAATATTAGGAAAAATTATTAACTTGCCTTTGTCCTCTATGGGATTCGATCCCTGGTCGCTACCCCTGCACCACTCTAACCATGGTGCCAACAACCACGTGAGCCAACCGCTCACATAGAATAGTGAGCGCAAACCTTCTATTTGTTTGCTCCAAGCGTGTCCTCAAACACCACGTGCATCAAAAGAGTCCTCCCTTTCACTTTGTAAAACCATCATCGATGGATTCAAACTTTGGATCTATTGGTGCTTCAACACCTTATGCACCTTCTTCTTAATGTTAGGCCACAAGTGCCTACAGTGCTTGGTAAGGGACCTCCCTTACTTTTATTGCTTCATTTCTCTGTTGGATTCAAACAAGCTACGATGCATTTACTCCCTCTTCGAACGAACACCCTTTGCACACTCTTTAACACGCTGGCACCTTTTGCTTCCTTAGAAATTTGAACCATCACCATAACCGAGGACATGGGGGATTAATCAAAATATTTGGTGGCATAGTTGTATATGCCTTCCTCCTTTCTTTTGATGTCGATGTTATAAATTAAACTTTAATATTATATGTTGTTGTGGCTGCTCCACAACATACCCCAAAATTGGGGACCCACCTTTTTGCATATTTTCCAAGAAGACCAAAGTGGCCCATATGCTAAAGATCAAAGAAAAAGCAAAACTCCGCAAGGAGAAAAAGTGTCGCGATATCACGACATGTTGTATTTTCGTGGTACAAAGCAAAGAGAAAAAGCAAGGAGAAAAAAGTGTTGTGATATTGAGACATGTTGCATTTTCATAGCAAAAAGAGAAGAGAAATAACAAGAAAGAAAAAGTGTCACGATATCGTGACATGTTGCATTTTCGCAGTCCAAAGCAAAGAGAAAAAGCAAGGAGAAAAAAGTGTCGCGATATCGCGACATGTTGCATTTTCACGGCCAAAAGAGAAGAGAAAGAACAAGAAAGAAAAAGTGTCACGATATCGCGACATGTTGCATTTTCACGACCAAAAGAGAAGAGAAAGAACAAGAAAGAAAAAGTGTCACGATATCGCGACATGTTGCATTTTTGCGGTACAAAGAAAAGAGAAAAAGCAAGGAGAAAAAAGTGTCGCGATATCACGACATGTTGCACTTTCACGGTCAAAAGCAAAGAGAAAAAGCAAGGAGGAAAAAGTGTCACGATATCATGACATGTTGCATTTTCACGGCCAAAAGAGAAGAGAAAAAGCAAGAAGAAAAAAGTGTCGCGATATCGCAACATGTTGCATTTTCACGGCCAAAAGAGAAGAGAAAGAACAAGAAAGAAAAAGTGTCGCGATATCGCAACATGTTGCATTTTCGCGGCCAAAAGAGAAGAGAAAGAACAAGAAACAAAAGTGTCACGATATCGCGACATGTTGCATTTTCACGACTCAAAAAGGGCAGGCAGGCAGAGAAACAAAAGTGTCACGATATTGCGACATGTTGCATTTTCACAACTCAAAAAGGGCAGGCAGGCAGAGAAACAAAAGTGTCACGATATCATGACCTGTTGCATTTTTGCGACTCAAAAAGGGTAGGCAGGCAGAGAAACAAAAGTGTTGCAATATCGTGACATGTTGCATTTTCGTGACTCAAAAGGGGCAGGCAGGCAGAGAGACAAGAGTGTCGTGATTTTGTGACATGTCCGATTTTTGTCAAGGGAACAGAGTAGTGGATAGTGCGTCTGATATTAGTTATGAACACTAAGATAGTGAAACTGAAGATTGCATAATGACGTGGACCTATAAGGAATAAATCAAATATTGAATAAGGTAATTTGTCACATAAGGACAAAATCCAATGAATAAGACAAAATGTTACATAAGGAATCTTTAATGATTTGAAATCATTTAAGATGGTCGTTACACATGGAAGGAAGCGGACGCATGCCCATGTGGAGAAAAGGAAATGTTTTTTTAAATCAAACGAAAAGTGAAGAAAACCAAACAGAGGAAGCAAAACCATGGGAATGAAACAAAGGGCCACAAAATAGAAATGAAAAGCCTTTTTGGAAACCAAAACACATGCATGCACAAGGGAAGGTGAAACGAACAGCCATTGGAAAATGAAACGAAAAGCTTCTTGAAAATTTTAAATACACCAGGAAAGGATGTTTTGAGGGGTTGGAAACTGCTACGAGCAGAGTTGCAGATTTGAAGGCAAGAGGGCCATTCTGGACCTGTTTGAGTCATTTTCTTCCATGGACTGGTTTGGGAAAACCAAAAATTTCTGTTATTGTAAAATGACAAATGTTTAATACAAAAAATTTCAAAAAGTTGCATTTTATGGGCAAGAAAGGAGTCATTTTTTGCATGCAAGATTGAATTTTTATTTTTTCCCCTTTTCAGATTTTAGGCTTGTAAATGAAGTTTATGGAAGTTTCTTTGTTACTTCATGTGAATGCTTAAATCTGAAAACCTCATTTAAAACCCTAGGAGCCAGCACTTAGCTTATCCGGATTATGCTTGTTTTGCAAGTCCAATAGGTTAGGTTGCATGCATGAAAACCTCACATCTTCGGTTTTACCAAAATAGGATAGCATCAAACTGAATGTATCATGTGTTTCATTTTCTGCATTTCATTTTTTTGCATTTTATTTTTCCAGAAATTTTAACTTTTATTTTAATTTTCAGGCATTAAAATAAACATTAAAAAAATTCCAAAATCCAAAAACAATTTCATCATTGTGTAGGTTATACTTCATACTTCCAATACGCACTTTAAAATTTCATTTTTGGAGTTGTTTAGTATTTTTAAAAATTCATCGAAGTTGATGTTTTATTACAGATTTAGAAACTTTCAAAAATAGAAAAATTCCATTTTTGGACTGAATTTCATTTTTTCAGTTTCATGTTTCATTCATGAGCCTATGATGACATTCCCTTCATGAAAATTCCAATTTTATTGAAGGTTTTATGTTTTATGGCATTTTACAAATTTCCATTTTTGGATCCTAAAATTGCCCTCTCTTCATAAAAATCTTGATTTTACGAAAGAAGGGTAATTTCAGCATCACATTGAAGGTCATTGATTAAAAACACTTAATTGTTCATCTTTATGAAAATTTGATTTCATTTAATAGGAGGTGACATTTAAAGCCCTTACTTTAAGGCCATAAATTATTGCTTCTTTGTGAAAACCAATTTCACCAAAGAGGGATAGTTTATCTATCACATTGAAAGCTATCTTCATATTCATGATAAGAAGCCATATTTGGACTTAATAAACAAGATAAAATCTATTTTAAAACCCTCAAGATAAAAGGAATTAAGGCACTACATCGTGGTCATATGAGGGCCAACTCACATTTGCTTTATTTTGGTTCAATGAACAATCACTAAAGTTTCATGGTAAAATAAACTAACATTGCCCCTTGTTTACAGTTACTTGCAATCACTAAGGTGTTCCAAGCATTTAAATTGAATATCTTTATTTGAGATTACTAATAAACATATGCAAATGCTAATATAGCGGAGACCTTGGAGAAGTTGTTTGTTTAACTTCTTTGCAAGAGGGGATTTGGAACCCAAATCCTAAGGGAAAGTGTACTTTCACAATTGGGTGAAAATACCACTCAACATTTTGGCGCTAGAAGGAGGGCATGATTTTGTTTATTTCAGTGTGATTTAAAGGGATTTAAATTTTGAATATTTCATGCCCTATTGATTATTATCTTTAGCCCTCTTTTAAACAATACAACCTTGTAGTGTTAAAAGGAGGACATGAATTGCTATGCATTGTTCTAACGCTTTTGATTGTTCATATAGGAATAATGTGTTTTGATTTGATTTTGAAAAAAATTGGTCTTGACTAATGAGGTTGTCTCCATGCAATTACTTTCATTGGATTTTAATGGATACATCTCTTGGTTGATGCTAACATGATTATTCATACGTTACATGTTCAATATTTGCGAGTCATTTCATGCTTGTTTTTAAGGAATTATTTTGTCTAAAATGTATTTTTTGTCGGTATCATTCTCTTCACTTGCGTGTAATGCGATCTTGTGAATCAGAAAGCCTACAACACTAGGAGTATGCTCTTCACTTGCGCATATGCGATCTAGTGAATCAGAAACTAATTTACATTTTTAGAATATTGCTTTGTCATGGTTCCTTCTTTTATTCATGGCTAACAAATTGGTTTTGAAGTTATTCGTTGAGTTTCACTAATGGCAACATCTGAGGAGCAAATTGTATCCCTAAGAGAATAAATGATGTCCCTAAGAGAAATGATGGTATCTGCATTAGGAAAGTATTATGAATGTCATTCTACCTTTGGAACACCTTATCAAATTCATGAAATGTTATTGGAGTTTCTATGACTTTTTAATTAAGAGGTGGCATCAGGATACCTACAAAATCTACATATCTATAAGTTCACATTATATCAATTTCAAATATTTTGTGAGCCTATTGCTTGTAGGTTCTTCCCATACATTGTGGGTGATAGATCATTCTCGTGGTATTGCCATCTACCCATGGAGGTTAAGACTTATTTGAGCCAATTAGAAGTAGCCTATATTTATCACTTTGGTAATCAAGTTGACTTGGATAGGTTGCAAAATCAATTCACCTCTATGTGTAAAGAGCCTAATGAGTCCATGAGTCAATTCAGTGTGAGGTTTCGTGAATTGTACTCTCAAATGTGAGAAAGTTTGGGTGCATCGAAAGAAGAAGCTATTGAAGTATACCTGAGAGCCATCCCCCCCACACTTGCTACACTCATTAGGGAAAACTTGGATGACCTGTATCTAGAGACAATCTATGAGATATTTGAAAAGGTAGAACAAGTTTTGGAAGAAGAAAAGGCACAACATGTTCACATGAGAGATTGTTATTTTGGAGTTAGTGATGCCAACGGACACCAAACAGTAAATACAACACCCTCCACTCCAATGATACCTAAGGTAAATGATCAAGGGGATGAATTTGAAGGTCCAAATGTTACAACCACCTTAGATGTAGTCCAAGAGGAGGTGCAAATTGCTAAGTCGACATCCACTAGTGAGGATTATGCAGAGATGATCTCATTCATAGAGATACATGATTATTCGGATAAAGGGGTCCTAAATTCAACAAGGTTTGAGATAGGTGATAGGACAGAAACTGTCATATAATTGAATGAAGTGGTTGAAAGTGAAATTGGAAGAAAATCAATAAATGAATTTGAAGATATGATAGAATTTCACCACTTGTTCTTGGAAGACACTCTTGATGAGAAGCTTGGAACTAATGATCAAAAAATTCTTCACCCTCCAAATTGTGATAAAATTGAATCATGGGTTACTAATTTGGACGATGATAGCCTTACAAATTTGAATTCAAGAAATAACCCACTTTTGAAAGTTATTGAACCATCTAAAGAAGGTGAAGGTGAATTTGATGAGAAACACATTGATGAATTGGAATATGTTGAAGAAGTAGTTGAACATCACCACTTGACTTTGGAAGATGATTATTATGATGCTTGGAAGAAGTGGGAAGACTACACTCACTCCAAAACTGCTAATAAAACTTGTGTGCCAATTGATATACAGGACAATATAATCGCCTACTCAAAGGAATATATTACAACTCCTGTACAATTTGAGGATGTTTTGGAAGAGGGTTTCAAATCTCATCAAATTTTGGAAGATTATAATGATCCTATGACCAAGGAAAAAGAAGAAAAATAATTGACAAATGAATCAAAAAATCATGTCACAAATACCATGGAGTTTCATCCCACAAATTTGGAATATAATTTTTACAATGGTTGGGGAAGATATGAATATGTGTTATTTCCTCACACCCTTATTGATGAAGCCTCTATTCCAATTTATATGCAGGATGTTGAAACTTCTACTTCATACGAATATCTCACATTTACAAGATTTGAGAAGGTTATAAAATTCGATCATGTTGAATATAAATTCATTGAAGATTCAAATACAAGTTTGCATGATTATTTTGAGGATTCAAATGAAGAGATACCATGGATACTGAACAAAGAATGGGAATTAAATGACAAAGTGATTGATCTATTAGAATTAACGCAAGTGATTGATCATGAAGATGAGTTACTTGACATACACTTTGACCAAGAATATTTGAGGTTTGAAAAGGATGGGCATGTTTTCAATTGGGTGCCCAATTTTGGTATGTTTGATGAACAAGTAATCAATGAATAATATGAAGACCATGAGGTGAAAGAGGGAATTGCAAATCCTCATCAAATTTTGGCAAATGAAAATGTGAAAAAGGTAAAATCTAAATCTCTGTGTCCAAACATCCAATATTTAGGTGAAGATTTGTATAATTCAAATGATATTTATGATGAAATGCCATTGAATGTGAATGAAGAACAAGGATTAATTTCTAACCAAACCTTTGATAACATTACTGTAACAAATGAAAAGGAACTTGATGCACTTAAATTGCTAAATAAAATTCATCAACAATTAATTCTTTAACCTAGGATAAAAACTTCTAATGATCTCCATTTAGTAAATATCCTAGATGCTTGTAAATTGTTGCACAATCTTGATTGGCCTAAGAACATGGAAAATGAATTAGCTATGAAATTTTTAGAAATAGGCTCTTTCTTACAAAATTTCATTTTGAATAAAGAAAGCCTAGTTCTAAATCATGAATGGAATTATGAAATTTACACCTTAAAGAATAGACAAGAAAGGATTGAAAATCAACCATTGTCTAATCAATTTGGTAATTTGAATCTCACCTATGAGAATACTAATGGAACTAAATCTAATTGGTGGGGTGAGAGAGGAAAGTTGAAGTTGGTTGCATTGTTTGGTCTAATATTTTTTTTGTTTGATTCCTTCCACATTTGGCATGTGCATCACATTATATGTCTTTTGGAATGCTCAAATCATGTTTGGGATCCAGGGAAGTGACAGTTCAAACTGTGCATCGTCTTGTACCATAATGTACATTTGTATATAGTCTTTGGTTTTTGGTTTTGGTTTGTGTTTTCAAGTTTCTTTTTTGGGATTGTATTTTGGGTTTGGTTTTAAGTTTTGTGTGTTGGTCCTTTGGACACTTTTGGTTTGTCTTAAAAAAAAAAAAAGAGAAAGAAAAGCGAGATGTCAACTTATGTCCTTATGAATGTTGACTAAGACTAAGAGAATATGAAACATTAGAATTGTATTGTAGAAATCTCCACAAGTATCGCAAACACATTAAAGAATATCATTTGGAACTTGTGATGCATGAAGTTGTCAGTTTTACACATTATGGTAAAGTAGGTGGTATACTCCATTCACATTTCAAAAAGAGCAATGCATTCATCCATATCTCATGTTACATTCGACATTGCATATACATTTCATCTCAGTTGCATCTACATTTCAAATACAATCATTGAAAAGGTGTCGAATCCTCATAGGGTTATTACATAACATATATTAAAAGGATCCTAAGGTTGGGAACTGATGCCCAAACTATATTGAACCAAGCACGTTCTACACATTTTAAAGAGGATCTTGAGCAAAATGGTCAAAACCATACTTGGAATAAAAGGTGAGGCAAAAGGAGTATTTTGTGTATGTCATATCATGCAACATAATCCTTAAAATAGTGGCTTTTTACCACTCCTATAGTGCTTAAAGACTAAAATCAAAGTAGTAAGGATAGGGTTAAATCCCCGTCGAACTTAGGTTGAGGATCTAATTCCCCAAAGCTCTGATTTGATCTTCATGGAGTAGTAAGGATAGGGTCTAATTCTCATCTCGCTTAGGTTGAGAATTTGATTCCCAAAAAATTCTATTTTACCTCTATCATGCTTTAAGAAATTAAAAGTGTGATCTGATGAGCAAGGTGCAACAACAGTATTGTCATTGTTGTCAACATAGTCAGACAGATCGGTTGATGCAGTGGACAGGAGTTAAGAGGTTATTCAGAGTATGTACAGTGGTTTTCCAAAATATAGAAGTGGCCCATATACTAAAAATTAAAATAAAATCACAAGGAAGAAAATTGTCGCGATATCATGACATGTTGAGAAAGAAAGAAAAATTGTCGCAATATCGCGACATGTTGACAAGCAAGCAAAACTGTCATGATTTCGTGACATGTTCGGAGAGAAAGCGCAAGCAAGCAAAACTGTCATGATTTCGCAACATGTTCGGAGAGAAAGAGCAAGCAAGTAAAACTGTCACAATTTCGTGACATGTTTGGAGAGAAAGTGCAAGCAAGAAAAAGTGTCACGATTTCACGACATATTGCAAGAGAGATTGTACGAACGAAAAAGTGTCATGATTTCGCAACATATTGCAAGAGATATTGTACGGATAAAAAAGTGTCATGATTTTGCGACATATTGCAAGAGAGATTGTATGGACAAAAAAGTGTTACGATTTCACGACATATTGCAAGGAAGTTTGTACGGACGAAAAAGTTTCACGATTTTGTGACATGTAGGAGAGAGAGTTCGAAAGAAAAAGTGTCACGATTTTGCGACATATTGCAAGAGAGAGAGTCTAGGAGAAAAAGTTTCGCGATATCGCGACATGTCAGGTTTTTGCGACCCAAAGGCAAGAGAAAGAGCTAAGGAGAAAAAGTGTCGTGATATCGTGACATGTCGGGTTTTCACAACCCGAAGGCAAGAGAAAGAGCTAAGGAGAAAAAGTGTCATGATATCATGACATGTTGGGTTTTTGTGACCCGAAGGCAAGAGAAAGAGCTAAGGAGAAAAAGTGTCGCGATATCGCGACATGTCGAGGTTTTGTGACCCAAAGGCAAGAGAAATAGCTAAGGAGAAAAAGTGTCATGATATCGCGACATGTCGGGTTTTCACGAACCGAAGGCAAGAGAAAGAGCAAAGGAGAGAAAGTGTCACGATTTCGTGACATGTCGCATTTTCATGACTTAAGGAGGAGAGAGAAAGTAAGAAGGCAGAAGTGTCGCAATATCACGACAAAAGTAAACAAGAAGAGTACGGAGGTGAAAGTGTCACGATTTCGTGACATGTTGAGTTTTCGCGGGTTGAAGCGAAGAAGAGTAGCAAGGAGGTGAAAGTGTCACGATATCGCGACAAGTTGTGTTTTCACAGATTGAAGCCAAGAAGAGTAGCAAGGAGGAGAAATTGTCGTGATATCGTGACATGTGTTTTCGTAGGTTGAAGCCAAGAAAAGTAGCAAGGAGGCAAAAGTGTCATGATATCGCGACATGTTGTGTTTTTGTGGGTTGAAGCCAAGAAGAGTAGCAAGGAGGCAAAAGTGTCATGATATCGCGACATGTTGTGTTTTCACGGGCGAAAGCTGAGAAGAGGACAAATAGGTAGAAGTGTCACAATTTTCTAACAGGTCACTTTGGTGCGAGCTAAGAAGAGTTAACTAAAGTTATACGACAGTTATAGATGCGGTTGCAGAAGAAAATCATGCAACTAAAATAAGAAGAGTTAACTGAAGTCAGTACGTCAGTTACAGGTGCAATTACAGAGAAAAATCATGCAGCTAAAATAAGTATAGTGAACTAAAGTCATAATGACAGTTACAAGGCCAGTTACGGAGTGTAATCATCGAGCAACGGTTAAACTGGAAGTCATCAGTCGAAGACCAAACTTGAGTTGTAACTATTAATAGGATGCATGAAAGAATATTGTGAGATAAAGGAAGTTACATATAGAAGTTTCTATTAATAAGCTGCATGTGAAAGTATGGAAGTTAAAAATAGAATCAAAAGTTTGTTATAAAATGAGGTCTGCATGGAGAATTGAAGTGCTGCTGAAAGAGAGAAAAAGTGTTGCAAGAAGAGGGTTGGAAGAGTGTCGTAAGAGAGAGTTGAGCAGATTCGTGAGAGCCGTAAAAGTGCAGTAAGAAAATCCTTTAGTGTGTGTGGTATTTTGGTGAATAGCGAGAGAGGTTGGGTTAGCAATAGACCAGTCAGGGTCTTGAATAAGTGAAGGCATTTTTATGTCAATCTTATAGCTTCAAATTTTTAGTCCAAGTAGGTGCTTGGAATTAGGGGTTGGTGCTCCTTTCGTTGGTGCGAGATAAATTAGGGTTTGGTGCTCCTTTCTGTGGATGCGAGATAAATCGGGGGTTGGTGCTCCTTCCAGTTGGTGCTTGGTAAATTGATTGTAAAATTGGTATTTTGCAAATGCTGGATTTGGACGATAATCCAAGCAGTCATTTTTGAGGAGTAGCCAAATTGGTGAACCTCGTTACATCGTGTGTTGTGGAATTCTCTCTTGTGATACTTGTTTTATCTAAATTAAATCTTCATTGTTTCAGTATTAAGAGTTGTAGATTTGAATTTAAATAGCTACACTGATTCACCCCCCCTCTCAGTGTCATTGTGAGACTAACAATTGGTATCAAAGCTAAGTTCCTGAACAAGCTTAATCGGCTAAGGTGATCTTAGAAGTGAGACAATGGAAAGTGGTGAAGGATTCTCTTAAAACAAAGCACCATTATTTGATGGTAAAAATTACTCATTTTGGAGACTCAGGATGCAGACATATTTGTGTGCTTTGGGATTCAACATTTGGGAGTCAGTAGACAGTGGATACACAATACCCACCACTCCTCCAACCGATGCTGCTGGTAAAAAAATGTTTGAGAATAACTCTAAAGCCAAAAATGCTATCATGTGCGATTTAGTGGACAACGAAATGATAAATATTATGAGTTGTAAAACGACAAAAGACATGTGGGAAAAACTAAGGAGCATTCATGAAGGAGACAACAAGATCAAGGAGGCCAAGTTACAAATGCATCGAGCTCAGTTCAAAGCATTAAAAATGAATGACGATGAGAAAATAGAGGCATACATGCTGAGAGTAAATGGAATCGTTAATGTGATTAGAGGACTCGGCGAGGAAATGGAAGATGCTGTCATGGTGAAAAAGGTACTAAGATCTCTTACCCAAATATTTGATTCTAAAGTTTTAGCAATAGAAGAAGCTAAAGATCTAAATACTTTTAGTATGGATGAGATGCATGGTTCTTTGACTACATATGATATGAGAATAGGAAAAACTAAACCCACAGATAGAGAAGCTGCTTTTAAAGCACATAAAAATATAAAAGCAAAGCAAGAATCCGAGGAAGAAGAGACATCATATGAAACAGAAGCAAACTTTGTTCAAAAACTAATAATGGAAAAAGGAAAATACAGAGGAAAGCTACCATTTAAGTGTTTCAACTATGGAGGCATTGGGCACTTTGCAGCTAAATGTCCATTTAATGAGAAAAATAAAAGTGATGAAGGTTCACATCAAGAAAGAAGTGACTAGAAGAAGAAGCCAAATTTTAGAAAAGGCAACTTCAAGAAGAAAAGTTTCATATCCAAGAATATCAGTACTTCAGAAGATAGCTCTGGTGAGGATTATGAAGAAGAAATAGGTGAAGCTCTTTTCATGGCATTCGAAGAAGAAAAAATAGAAGAAAAATAGGAATGTGATAAAAAAATTGAGGTTGAGGCTAAAGTAGATCTGGAAGGTGAGTTGGTCGTTGCACTTCAAGAGCTGAGTATAGAAAGGAAAAAGAATAAGAAAACTTCAAGAAAGCTTGAGGATGCCAATGACATCATAACCATTTTGAAAGTACAGATAGACAAATTTAAGAAAATATCTGAAGATATCAAAGTACAATTAACCATAAAAATAGATGAGTGCAACAAGCTAGAAGAAGATATTGTTGATTTAAGGATGCAGCTAGAAGAGATGAATCAAAAAATGAGTTGCTATCACAAACTTGAAGGAAGTTCTATGAAGCTGGATAAGATTATAAATAACCAAAGGTCTACGAGGCATCAAATTTGGGTTAGGCTTTGTCGAAGCGAGAATCATCAAATGGATCAAAGGCCATAACTATAGAACCCATAAAGAATGAAGACAAGATCAGGGTTGATCAAGAAAAAATGAATCATTCTAAAGAAAGCAATAATGCCAGGCACGATAGGAGTATTGACAATGATGGATTCACCAAATTCACTCATCAAAGGAGAAGAAGATTTATGGCTCCCACTACAAAATGGCAAAGACCATCACCCAGGTTCACTCATTCCTTTTCTAGTTATTGTTTTAAATGCAATGGTTATGGACATAAGATTTCTGATTGCAAGTATAAAGTAGGACAAAGGAACTTTTCCAGTAGAAATGTTTTTTCACCATCGATGGATTATGTAGTAGAATGTTATAACTGTCATAATTTTGGGCACATTGCAAAAATTTTCGAAGTACATTTGCAGCAAATAAACATCAGGGAAGAAAATTTCATCCAAAAGGTTGGAAACAAAATAGAAAATTTCTCGAAAAATAGGTACAGGCTATTGACAAAGAAAATTCAAAACAAGTGACCAAAACTACAATCAAACCAGAGTGGAAACAAAAGAAGCAACCCAAAGAAGAAAAGGAATCCTTGATTGTACAGACAACATTTAAAGCACATAATAAATCTGCACCATGGATACTTGATAGTGGATGCTCCAGTCATATGACAGGAGACAAACAAAAATTTGAAAAGTTACAGAAATATGAAGGTGGTTCTGTAAAATTTGGAAATAATGATGGAGCTAAGATAGTTGGCAAAGGATCAGTTAATATCAGTGACAAAAAAATTAAGTCGAAAGAAGTCTTGTTTGTGATTGGTATGAAGCATAACCTATTAAGCGTAAGTTAGATTTATGATAGAGGTCATGAAGTTATCTTCAAGAAGTAGGGTTGTGAAGTCAGAACAACAAACTATGGAAAGTTGATAGCAACTGGATCAAGGACATCTGGCAACTTGTATACTCTCTCAGAGACTTCAGAAGGAGTATGCTTGATTGAATAGGAAGAAGAAAATTGGTTGTGGCACAAGAGGCTTGGTCATATTAGTTTTGACAATCTAGTAAGAATCAACTAAAAAATGGCAGTGAGAGATATTCCCACCATTGGTAAACCATTAAATAGCATTTGTGCTTCATGCCAAAAGGGGAAGCAAACTAGAGACACATTTAAAATAAAAGAGTGCTTCACAAGCAAACCTTTAGAACTAATACATACTGATTTATGTGGACCCATGAGAATGCAAAGAATAAATGGTGACAAATACTTTATGTTGTGCATAGATGACTATTCCAGGATGACATGGGTACTATTTTTGAAGCTTAAATTAGATGCCTTTGAAATGTTCAAGATTTTCAAAAAACAAGTTGATAATAAAACAAGAAAAAGGATTAAATGTTTAAGATCAGATAGAGGAGGAGAGTTTATTTCAGAAGAGTTTGCAGAGTACTGTGAAAAATATGGAATTAGGAGATATTTTTCAGCAGCAAGGACACCTCAGCAGAATAGTGTGGTAGAAAGAAAGAATAGGACAGTGCAGGAAATGGCACGGACTATGTTGACTGAGAGCAAAATAGCAGACAAATTTTGGAAAGAGGCGGTCCATACTACGGTTTACATCCAAAATAGGTGCATGTTGAGGACGCATGAAAGCAAAACTCCGTATGAAATGTGGTTCGGTAAAAAGGCAACAACAAGATACTTTAAAGTTTTTGGAAGAAAGTGTTACATCAAAAGAACTGAAGATAATCTTGGAAAGTTTGAAGATAGAGCTGATGAAGGTATTTTCCTTGGCTATTCGACAAAAAGCAAAGCCTACACATGCTACAACAAGAGGCTAAAGAAAATTGTGGAGAGTGTCGATGTTAAAGTTGATGAAGGTAGGGAACAAGAAAGAAGCTATAAAGAAAACTACCCAATTTATGAAGAATTTATTGAAGGAGATGATGAAAAGGAAACAGAAAAGAAATAGAAAATTGACTCAGATGAGTTAAGTAGTGATTCAGAAGAGAAAGAAAACAAGAAATTCAAAACAAGAAGCTGGCAAAAAAATCATCCTAGAGAGCAAATAATTGGAGACCCCATAGTTGGTGTTCAAACAAGAAGAAGAGTAGTAAGTAAATATTCTCTATTATCCAACATTGAGCCCAAAAATGTTGTTGAAGCAAGCAAAGATGAAAGTTGGATGACAACAATAAATGAAGAATTAGATCAGATCGAGAAAAACAAAACTTGGGAGTTAGTACCAAGACCTGCAAATAAAAATATAATCGGTACTAAATGGATTTTTTGAAACAAATTGAATGAAGATGGACAGGTAGTCAGGAATAAAGCAAGATTGTTCTGCAAAGGCTATGCACAAGTTGAAGGTATTGAATTTGAGGAAACCTTTGCACCAGTGGACAGACTAGAGGCAATAAGAATTTTTTTGGCTTTAGAAGTTCACAAGAATTTCAAAGTTTATAAAATGGACGTGAAATCAGCATTTTTGAATGGAAAACTTGAAGAAGAGGTCTATATTCAACATCCAGATGGTTTCCAACTCGGTGATAATCCCAATTTCATATGCAAGTTGAAGAAAGCATTGTATGGCTTGAAACAGGCACCTAGAGCATGGTTTGCAAGGCTAGACAACTATCTTACTCAACAAGGGTTTAAAAAAGGTATGGTGGATAGCAATTTATATGTCAAAATAGCGAATGGCCATCTCATTTTCCTTGTTCTATATGTAGATGATATCATCTTTGGCAGCAACAATGATGATTCGTGTAAAGATTTAGCAATTAAGATGCAGAAATAATTTGAAATGTCAATGATTGGTGAACTTTTGTATTTTCTCGGACTGCAAGTTAATCAAAATTAGAAGGGCATATTTATTTTTCAAGTTAAATATGTGAAAGAGATGCTAAAAAAGTTCACAATGGAGGATTGTAAGCTTGTTAGCACTCCCATGATGACAGGTTGCAAGTTGAGCAAGGATGAAAAATCTCTAGATGTTGATCAAACCATGTACAAATCTATGATTGGGAGCCTATTGTATTTGATAGCTACCAGACCAGATATCTTGCAGGCAGTTTGCATGGTAGCACGATTTCAGGCGAGTCCCAAGGAGACTCATGTGACAGCAGTGAAGAGGATTCTTCGGTATCTGAAGGGTACTATGGAGTATGGATTATGGTATTCGAAAGGTAAGGACTTCACCCTTATTGTGTATTCAGATGCAGATTGGGTAGGATGTGTCGATGACAGAAAGATTACCAGTGGAGGGGCATTTTATCTTGGAGATAGGTTGGTTGCATGGCACAGTAAGAAACAAGATTCAGTCTCTTTATCCATAGTAGAGGCAAAATATATTGTAGAAACTACATGTTGTATGTAGGTCTTATGGATGAAACAAACCCTAAAAGATATTGGCATTAAACTCAGTGAGTCAATTTCAGTTAAGTGTGATAACACCAGTGCCATTAACATCTCAAAGAATCCAGTTATGCATTCTCGCACAAAACATATTGTTATTCGATACCACTTTCTGAAGGAGAAAGTTGCGGAAGGTGAGGTAAAGTTGGATTTTGTCCCAAATACAGAGCAAGTAGTGGATATCTTCACAAAACCGCTGCCCAAAGAAATTTTTGAGTACCTTCGCAATAAATTGGGAGTGGTTATGCTTCCCAAGAACTGACTAGCTATCGAAACCACATTCTCATGGGGAGCATTTATATATTTGATTATCTCTTTGCTCATATTTATAATTTTTGCTAACTATCATAACGTGTGCCTGAGAATGTTGTGCATAGACTTAGAGGGAGTCTGCATCAGCCCTTTGGTATTATTGTCAAAGGGGGAGAAGAATTACAAGAAATTGCACGTGTGTTGCCAACAATTCCAAAGGGGGAGATTGATGAGCAAGGTGCAGCAACAGTATTGTCATTGTTGTCAACACAGTCAGATAGATCGGTTGATGCAGTGGACAGGAGTTAAGAGGTTCTTCAGAGTATGTACAGTGGTTTTCCAAAAGATAGAAGTGGCCCATATACTAAAAATCAAAAGAAAATCACAAGGAAGAAAACTGTCGTGATATCGCGACATGTTGAGCAAGAAAGAAAAACTATTGCGATATCACGACATGTTGACAAGCAAGCAAAACTGTCATGATTTCGTGACATGTTTGGAGAGAAAGTGCAAGCAAGCAAAACTGTAGCGATTTCATGACATGTTCAGAGAGAAAGAGCAAGCAAGCAAAACTATCATTATTTTGCGACATGTTCGGAGAGAAAGCGCAAGCAAGAATAAGTGTCACGATTTTGTGACATATTGCAAGAGAGATTGTACGGATGAAAAAGTGTCATGATTTCGTGACATATTGGAAGAGAAATTGTATAGATGAAAAAGTGTCATGATTTCACGACATATTGCAAGAGAGATTGTACGGACAAAAAAGTGTCGCGATTTCATGACATATCACAAGGAAGTTTGTACGAATGAAAAAGTGTCTCGATTTCACGACATGTTGCAGGAGAGAGAGTCCGAAAGAAAAAGTGTCATGATTTTGTGACATATTGCAAGAGAGAGAGTCCAGGAGAAAAAGTTTCATGATATCATGACATGTCAGGTTTTCGTGACCCGAAGGCAAGAGAAAGAGCTAAGGAGAAAAATTTTCGTGATATCACGACATGTCGGGTTTTCACGACCCGAAGGCAAGAGAAAGAGCTAAGGAGAAAAAGTGTCGCGATATCGTGACATGTCGGGTTTTCACGACCCGAAGGCAAGAGAAAGAGCTAAGGAGAAAAAGTGTCGCAATATCATGACATGTTAGGTTTTCGTGACCCGAAGGCAAGAGAAAGAGCTAAGGAGAAAAAGTTTCACGATATCACAACATGTTGGGTTTTCATGAACCGAAGGCAAGAGAAAGAGCAAAGGAGAGAAAGTGTCATGATTTCGCGACATGTCACATTGTCGCGAATTAAGGAGGAGAGAGAAAGTAAGAAGGCATAAGTGTCGCGATATCACGACAAAAGTAAAGAAGAGTACAGAGGCAAAAGTGTCATGATTTCACGACATGTTGAGTTTTCACGGGTTGAAGCCAAGAAGAGTAGCAAGGAGGCGAAAGTGTCACGATATCATGACATGTGTTTTCGTGGGTTGAAGCCAAGAAGAGTAGCAAGGAGGCAAAAGTGTCATGATATCGCGACATGTGTTTTCGTGGGTTGAAGCCAAGAAGAGTAGCAAGGAGGCGAAAGTGTCGCGATATCGTGACATGTTGTGTTTTCGTGGGTTGAAGCCAAGAAGAGTAGCAAGGAGGCATAAGTATCATGATATTGTGACATGTGTTTTCATGGACAAAATCCGAGAAGAGGACAAATAGGAAGAAGTGCCACGATTTCACGACAGGTCACTTTGGCACGAGCTAAGAAGAGTTAACTGAAGTTATACGGCAGTTACAGGTATAGTTGTAGAAGAAAATCATGCAGCTAAAATAAGAAGAGTTAACTGAAGTCAGTACGTCAGTTACAGGTGCAGTTACAGAGAAAAATCATGCAACTAAAATAAGTACAGTGAACTGAAGTCAGAACTATAGTTATAAGGCTAGTTACAAAGTGTAATCATCGAGCGACGGTTAAACTGGAAGTCATCAGTCGAAGACCAAAATTGAGCTGTAACTATTAATAGGATGCATGAAAGAATACTATGAGATAAAGGAATTTACATATAGAATTTTCTATTAATAAGTTGCATGTGAAAGTGTGGAAGTTAAAAATAGAATCAAAAGTTTGTTATAAAAGGAGGTCTACGTGAAGAATTAAAGTGTTGCTGAAAGAGAGAAAAAGTGCTGCAAGAAGAGGGTTGGAAGAGTGTCGTAAGAGAGAGTTGAGTAGATCCGTGAGAGCCATAAAAGTGTAGTAAGCAGAGCCTTTAGTGTGTGTGGTATTTTGGTGAATAGCGAGAGAGGTTGGGTTAGCAATAGACCAGTCAGGATCTTGAATAAGTGAAGGCATTTTTATGTCAATATTATAGCTTCAAATTTGTAGTCCAAGTAGGTGCTTGGAATTAGGGGTTGGTGCTCCTTTCTATTGGTGTAGATAAATTAGGGGTTGGTGCTCCTTTTTGTGGGTGCAGATAAATCAAGGGTTGGTGCTCCTTCCAGTTGGTGTTGGTAAATTGATTGTAAAATTGGTATTTTGCAAAGGCTAGATTTGGACGATAATCCAACCAGCCATTTTTGAGGAGTAGCAAAATTGGTGAACCTCGTTACATCGTGTGTTGTGGAATGCTCTCTTGTGATACTTGCTTTATCTGAATTAAATCTTCATTGTTTTAGTATTAAGAGTTATAGATTTGAATTTAAATAGCTACACTGATTCACCCCCCCTCTCAGTGTCATTGTGAGATTAACATGATCTACACTCAAGAACTTGAAGTTCCAAAGAAAATATTTTTCATCCTACTTTTATTGCATCATTGATACTGGATTAGAAGGATCGTACTACATATCCATTGTAAGGATGGGTAGTCATCTCCAAGGTTCAAGAAATCAAAAGTAAAGTCAAATCCTGGATTATGGGGTTGATCTCCACCAGGGCTATAGTTGCCTAACTGGTAGTGGAGTATGCTCATGCATGATAACATGTCTTGTCTAAAAGCAAGACCACTGACTGCTCAAATGAACAAGCTAGCCTGACAGTTTCATCCATAACAAGTTAAATCATTTTGTTCAAGATGAGGTAATGAACTCCAGATCAGAGTAGTAAGGATAGGGTTAAATTTCCATCTTGCTTAGGTTGGGAATCCTATTCCCCAAAGCTCTGATTTCACTTACACTTGCACATGGGTTCAAAATGGTAGTGACACATAACCAACTTTGGGATCTAGTAAATTAATTTAGTATACTCATATTTGGTCCTAAGAGGATTTGACAGTTTTAATATGTTTGTTCATGGTACTAGAAAGTTTGATCCTTTGCAAAGCTTTTTATATCTTTAGCATCTTCACCATACATTAAATCCTACAAGAATCATCCATAACTTCTCATACGCATGAATCATAAGTGAAAATGACAATGGAAATTTGAATGAGTTTCAAACGATAGGGAATGAAGCACATTGCACACATCGAGCTGATGCTTAATAATTATAATGCTTCATGTACTTCATGTCTAGTTTCATTCTTGGGATATTTGTTGACGCTTGTGTTTGAGTTTTGAAGGTGTTCAGGTTGAGTTCTCACCGAAATGCTCAGGAGCATTTCCCCACAGAGTCACCATTTGTTGTGGTTGCTCCACAACGTACCCCAAAATTGGGGACCCACCTTTTTGCATATTTTCCAAGAAGACCAAAGTGGCCCATATGCTAAATATCAAAGAAAAATCAAAACACCGCAAGGAGAAAAGTGTCACAATATCGCGACATGTTGCATTTTTGCGGTCCAAAGCAAAGAGAAAAAGCAAGGAGAAAAAAGTGTCGCGATATCTCGACATGTTGCATTTTTGCGGCCAAAAGAGAAGAGAAAGAACAAGAAAGAAAAAGTGTCACGATATCGCGACATGTTGCATTTTTGCGGTCAAAAGAGAAGAGAAAGAACAAGAAAGAAAAAGTGTCACGATATCGCGACATGTTGCATTTTCGCGGTCCAAAGCAAAGAGAAAAAGCAAGGAGAAAAAAGTGTCGCGATATCACGACATGTTGCATTTTTGCGGTCCAAAGCAAAGAGAAAAAGCGAGGAAAAAGTGTCGCGATATCGCGACATGTTGCATTTTTGTGGCCAAAAGAGAAAAGAAAAAGCAAGGAGAAAAAAGTGTCGCGATATCATGACATGTTGCATTTTCACGGCCAAAAGAGAAGAGAGAACAAGAAAGAAAAAGTGTCGAGATATCACGACATGTTGCATTTTCACGACCAAAATAGAAAAGAAAGAACGAGAAACAAAAGTGTCGCGATATAGCGACATGTTGCATTTTCGTGACTCAAAAAGGGCAAGCAGGCAGAGAAACAAAAGTGTCACGATATCGCGACATGTTGCATTTTCATGACTCAAAAAGGGTAGGCAGGTAGAGAAACAAAAGTGTTGTGATATCGTGACATGTTGCATTTTTGCGACTCAAAAAGGGCAGGCAGGCAGAGAAAAAAAAGTGTCACGATATCACAACATGTTGCATTTTCGTGACTCAAAAGGGGTAGGCAAGTAGAGAGACAAGAGTGTCATGATTTCGTGACATGTCTAATTTTTGCCAAGGGAACAAAGTAGTGGACAGTGCGTCTAATATTAGTGATGAACACCAGGATAGTGAAACTGAAGACTGCATAATGACATGGACCTATAAGGAATAAATCGAAGATTGAATAAGGTAATTTGTCACATAAGGACAAAATCCAATGAATAAGACAAAACGTTACATAAGGAATCTTTAATGATTTGAAATCATTTAAGATGGTCGTTACACATGGAAGGAAGCGGACGCATGCCCATGTGGAGAAAATGAAACGTTTTTTTTTTTAAATCAAACGAAAAGTGAAGAAAACCAAACAGAGGAAGCCAAACCATGGGAATGAAATGAAGAGCCACAAAATAGAAATGAAAAGCCTTTTTAGAAACCAAAACACATGCATGCACAAGGGAAGGTGAAATGAACAGCCACTGGAAAATGAAACGAACAGCTTCCTGAAAATTTTAAATACGCCAGGCAAGGATGTTTTGAGGGGTTGGAAACTGCTGCGAGCAAATTTGCAGATTTGAATGCAAGAGGGTCATTCTGGACCTGTTTGAGTCATTTTATTCCATGGACTGGTTTGGGAAAACCAAAAATTTCTGCTATTGTAAAATGACAAATGTTTAATATAAAAATATTCATAAAGTTGTGTTTTATGGGCAAGAAAGGAGTCATCATTTTCTGCATGCAATATTGAATGTTTATTTTTTCCCCTTTTCAGATTTTAGGCTTGTAAATGGAGTTTATGCAAGTTTCTTGGTTGCTTCATGCGAATGCTTAAATCTGAAAACCTCATTTAAAACCCTAGGAGCCAGCACTTAGCTTATCCGGATTGTGCTTGTTTTGCAAGTCCAATAGGTTAGGTTGCATGCATGAAAACCTCACATATTCGGTTTTACCAAAATAGGATAGCATCAAACTTAATGTATCATGTGTTTCATTTTCTGCATTTCATTTTCATTTTTCTGCATTTTATTTTTCCAGAAATTTTAACTTTTATTTTAATTTTCAGGCATTAAAATAAACATTAAAAAAATTCCAAAATCCAAAAACAATTTCACCATTGCGTAGGTTATACTTCATACTTCCAATACGCACTTTGAAATTTTATTTTCGGAGTTGTTTAGTATTTTTAAAAATTCATCGAAGTTGTTTTATTACAGATTTTGAAAATTTTGAAAATAGAAAATTTCCATTTTTGGACCGAATTTCATTTTTTTAGTTTCATGTTTCAATCATGAGCCTATGATGACATTCCCTTCATGAAAATTCGAATTTTAATGAAGGTTTTATGTTTTATGGCATTTTACAAATTTCCATTTTTGGAGCCTAAAATTGCCCTCTTTTCATAAAAATTCTGATTTTACGAAAGAGGGGTAATTTGAGCATCACATTGAAGGTCATTGATTCAAAACACTTAATTTTTCATCTTTATGAAAATTTAATTTCATTTAATAGGGATAAGTTGAGGTGACATTTAAAGCCCTTACTTTAAGGCCATAAATTATTGCTTCTTTGTGAAAACCAATTTCACCAAAGAGGGATAGTTTATCTATCACATTGAAAGCTATCTTCATCTTCATGATAAGAAGCCATATTTGGACTTAATAAACAAGATAGAATCTATTCTAAAACCCTCAAGATAAAAGTAATTAAGGCACTACATCGTGGTCATATGAGGGCCAACTCACATTTGCTTTATTTTGGTTCAATGAACAATCACTAAAGTTTCATGGTAAAATAAACCAACATTGCCCCTTGTTTACAGTTACTTGCAATCACTAAGGTGTTCCAAACATTTAAATTGAATATCTTTATTTGAGATTACTAATACACATATGCAAATGCTAATATAGCGGAGACCTTGGAGAAGTTGTTTGTTTAACTTCTTTGCAAGAGGGGATTTGGAACCCAAATCCTAAGGGAGAGTGTACTTTCACAATTGGGTGAAAATACCACTCAACATATGCCTCCTTTATTTTGACGTCGGCGCTATAAATTAACTTTTAATTTTAAATTTTAATTTTAATTTTAAATAATTAAAATTTAAACTTAAATATTTAAAATTAAATATCTCCATCACCGGGGCACCTTTTTCGACGAAACGAAAAGCCAACCTGGGTTTTAAGAAAAACCCATTTCAAATATTCCATCCACGGTTTTAAATAAAACCTTTTATTTTTTTGCCTTGGTTTTCACAAAAACCTTATATATATTCATGCTTTCCAAAATATCATAAATGCTTATTTATGAAATATTTTGGCCACCAAAACTCAGTGTGATCCATGTAACATCAATGATCCATGTGATATCAATGAAAACATAAAATACCTCAAATTTCCAACAATATCCCCCTTTGTCATTGATGGCAACACCTCTAATGCAAATCATCACAGTCACTGGAAAAACCATTTCTGAGAATCAAAGTTGATCCCCCTGACTCAATACTCTCTTTGGAGGTTGCTCCCCCTAACTCAATGCTCTCTTTGGAGGTTGTTCCCCCTAACTCAATGGTCTCCCCTTACTCAAATATCTCCCCCTTTGACATCAATGGCAAAAAGGACACCTATGGGGCTAAAATATATGATTCTTAAACTTAGCCCCCTCACCACCTTCTCTCTTGAGGTGATTAATTTTGGGGTGGGAGTACTTTTACTCCCATATTACATTGTTTCTTTCCTCTATCAACTTCCTTCCATGTTTTTCTGATATCCTTCTCTTGATAAATTACTTGATATCCTTTATACCTTGAACCTATTTGGAATTGAGTCCTACACCATTTTGCAACATGTCCAAAGTTATTGCAATTAAAAAACTTGATATTGTAGCCTTTGGATGGTGCCCAAATCCTGAATTCTTTCTTGAAATGATTTCCATATCCATTCCTTTCCAGAACCCTATATTCTGAAGATTTGTTTTCATGACCATTATGACCATGATTTCTAAATTGTGTAGCTCTAAAACCAAAACCATTTTGCTCATTTTCTTTGCACTAATAAGCTCTATGACCAATCCTTTTGCATAAGAAGCAATGTCCCTAAAAATCATACCTTATTCCTTTGAAGTTTCTTCTAGCAAAATCAAACTTCTTTAATCCATGGACCCTGTAGTGTATAGCCCTGTGTCCAAATCCATTACAAGAAAAACAATGTACTTGAAAATCCCTTTGTTCATGTCTTGATTCCTCATACATTTCTTGACCATTATCCCTATGATCATTTTCAACTTGTGCATTGCATCCTTGAACCTTCTTTGTTGTATCTGGATCTTTTTCCTTAGTTTCTTCCTTGATTTCTTCTTCAAGAATTTCTTTTTCTTTTGAACTTGATTCACCTATCTCAAAATAAGATCCAAACTGAATATTTGGAGCCATAGGAACTTTGAAACTTTCTTTATAAAACTTAGGTGCTTCCTTGCTTTCATCTTTAAGAAATTTCTTTCCTTTTGAGTGTGATTCTTTTTGGAAGTGATATACAGCCTTAAAATAAGTTTCCACTCCTTTTTGAACCTTTTCATATAACATGTCATGTCTTGCCATTATTACCCTTAGTTATTCATTCATAATTTCTTCTATTCTTTTTGCATTTTGAAGCTCTTCTCTAAGATTACTGATTGTCTGAAGTAGTTCTCTGATTTTGACATCTGTTCGAAACTTGTTTTCAAGATTTATGTATTCTTCTTTTAGCCTTTTGACTTCTGATTTTGTTTTCTTGGCTCATCCTCTTCCTTTTTAATTACCAAAAGTGAGATTTATTTATATTCATTTTTACTGAGATCATTATCATCTTATATAGCAAACAAACTCTCATGATTTCTTTGACCATGCCTATAACCTTGATGTGTCATCTCATCTTCACTATCACTGAATCCATTGCAATATCCTGATATGTGATCTCTTTGACCACACACAAAGCTCTGTTCTCTTTTGCCTTCTATTCCAAGGAATATATGTTCTTCCTTTTCATCATCTGACTTGTCTTTAGCACTGTGATCTGAGCTATCACTTGCTTCTACAATGTAGTAATATTTCTTTGCCTTACGAAAAATTTTCTTCTTCTCATACATGTTTTGCTTGTATCTGTCATCTTTGTCATGCTTATGCTTTCCATATTCTTTTATTTTGTGACCTTGTTTTTCATCATCACTATTTTCTTCATGTGGACACTTGTGTGCATAGTGACCAAAATCACCACACTTGTAGCATTTGACTTTCCTCATATCTCTGTAATACCTTGAGTCCTTATTCCTTTTGATGAAGTTAGCTTCCTCATCATTAGTTGGATCTCTATCTATCTCTTTAACCTTACCTTTCTCTTTCTTTTAAGCCTTGAATGCAATATATTTTATTGGAACCTGATGCTTACTCACCCTCATCACATAAGATGTGAGAGTTCCTTGTAGTTCTTCCATTGTTAACTTGTTGATATCCATTATTTCTTCTATTATTGAAACCTTTACTTCATACTTCATGGGAAGTGATCTCAAAACATTTTTAGTAAAATCTAATTCTTTCATCTCAAATCCTAGGCATCTCATGGTGTTAGTAATCTCATCAAATCTAAGTAAAAACTTTGCAATATCTTCAGAATATTCGATTTTCAATTCCTTAAATATTTTTCTATGAGTTTGTAGTTTTGACAACTTTACCTTGGAATCTCCTTCGTAAGTGTTCCGCAACTTGGTCCGCATTTCATTAGCTGAATTACATACCATGACCTTTGCAAAATCTATCTCATGTAGCCCACTCAAAATATAATTTATTTCCCTTGCATTGATATCAACCAATTTTCTGATAGTCTTATCTACCTCAAGATCACCTTCAATCTTATACACTTTTTCAACCATTTGTCATACCTCATATCCTTGTGATATCAAGTAGTTCTTCATTATCATGCTCTAGAAAGCATAATTGTTATCGTCAAACAATGGTATCTTATTTGTAGATGATCCATTCTGTGAAGCCATCTGTGTTCTTGTAGAATCTACCCTCAAGCTATTATCTTTTTTGAAGGAACCCGCTTTGATACCAATTGAAGAACACAAGCTTATACTGAGAGGGGGGTGAATAATATAGCTCCTAATTTTTACTTTCTTTCCAAACTAATATCAATTAATATCCTTAATTGTAATAAAAAAATATAGCAGTATGCATTAATAACTTAGATAGCAATAGTAAGCAAGAGAACAAGTCACCATACACAATTGAGACACAAGATTTAATGTGGTTTCCCCAATGTGGGGTACTCCACAAGATAATATCCTTATAATATATCACACAAAAATAAGGATTCTTATCCAATACAATGATTACTTTGATCTACTCAAATCTAGGCAATACACTGATCTACTCAGGTATGCAATCCATTGATCTGCTCAACTAGGCAACACATTGATCTACTCAGGTAGGCAATCTACTGATCTGCTCAACTAGGCAACACATTGATCTGCTCAGGTAGTAAATCCACTGATCTCCTCAGCTAGGCAACACGCTGATCTGATAAGGAATGCAATCCACTTATATACTCAGGTAAGCAACACATCGATATGCTCAGGTAGGCAATCCATTGATCTGATCATCTAGGCAACACACTAATCTACATAGCTAGACAATCCACTAATCTGCTTAGCTAGGAAATACACTAATCCACTCAGGTAGGCAACACACTGATCTGCTCAGGTAGCCAATCCATTGATCTACTCATCTAGGCACTTCATTGATCTACTCAACAAGCTCACACAGAACTTGTCCAAATATACTCAAAAAGTTCACACAAAAATTTTCCAAATATGCTCAACAAGCTCACACAGTTTTTGTCCAAATCTGCTCAACAAGCTCACACAAAACTTGTCCAAATATTCTCAACAAGCTCACATAGAACTTGACAAAATTTGCTCAACAAGCTCACAAATAACTTGTCCAAATCTGCTCAACAAGCTTACACAAAACTTGTCCAAATCTGCTTAACAAGCTCACACATAACTTGTCCAAATCTGATCAACAATCTCACACAGAACTTGTCCAAATTTGCACAACAAGCTCACACATAAATTGTCCAAATCTTCTCAACAAGCTCACACATAACTTGTCCAAATATGTCCCAAAAACTATCCATAAAGTTATCCAGAAATCTATCCCAAAAGCCTTCTCAAAGGCTCAATCAATCATACTCAAGTAGTACTCAAATCTCATCCACAAATATATGAAGGCAAGGCTCAAATATGAACTCAACAATGAATGGTAATACACTCTTAAAAGGATGACAACTATGATCCATAATGATCTCAACTCAAATCAATCTCATAGAAGCATAAAGAGAATTGTTAGAGACTCAATATGTTCTATACTCAAATCCAATATCTTTCTCAACTCAAGGCAATCTCATAGAAGCATAAGGAGAATTTTTAGAGACTCAATATGTTCTAATATCAATTTATTTCTCAACTTAAACTCAACTCAAATCAGAATATATAATAGTTTCTTTTATGGAATTTGAACAATCACTTCTCACAATCACTTGACTAGGCACAATCAACTCAACTCAACCATTCATCACAAGGGACAACTCTTTCTCATAAACCCTAGTCCAAGCATGTATCAACCAACTCAAATGTTTCCAACAATGCTCAACCATAAATCTCACATAAAAATGATACTCATGTTATTTTCAAGTTCTTTTCATAACCAATGGGCTTCAACAACTATGCTTATAAAATATGGTTTAACCACAACTAGAAAACTAGAAAACCTTTAAGCATTCAACCAACCACTTTCGAAAAGGAAACCACAATCAATCCTTTTCACTCCAATGATATTTCAGAAATCAACCACCATAATCAATCAATAGAATAATGTGCCCATAGCTCTTATGAAGATGAAGAAACCTCTTTGGAAATATGCCACACTTAAAAAACTTCTTTTTCAACTTTCAAAAAGTGTTAGATATCATGATTAATATCACAACAAAAATATCCAAATAACACCTTATCACTCCTACTCAAAAAAATGCATCATGTCCCCTTATGGAAGAATTAATCACTTTTGAAAAAGAACAAAATAGCCTTCACTTTTGAACCCCTTTACAAAAATAGAATTCTCTTTACATACACCTTATTTCTCCCTCTAAGTAAGTTAATCAAATATCCCTCGAAATAAGATTTCCAATGATATATAATATGATATACTCCTAAAAGGAAAATCACAAAAAATCTCTCTTTTTCTCAACATGCGTCACAACCCTTATCTCTCCTAGGGTAACCTTAGAAAAATAAAATATTAGGAAAAATTATTAACTTGCCTTTGTCCTCAGCGGGATTCGATCCTTAGTCGCTGCCCCTGCACCACTCTAACCACGGTGCCAACAACCACGTGATCCAACCACTCACATATAATAGTGAGCGCAAACCTTCTATTTGTTTGCTCCAAGCGTGTCCTCAAACACCACGTGCGCCAAAAGAGTCCTCCCTTTCACTTTACAAAACTAGCACTGGAGGGATTCAAACTTTAGACCCACTGGCGCTTCAACACCTTATGTGCCTTCCTCTTACCATTATGGCACAAGTGCCTATGGTGCTTGGTAAGGGACCTCCCTTACTTTTATTGTCTCCTTTCTCCGCTGGATTTGAATGAGCTATGACGCCTTTGCTCCCTCTTCGAATGAACACCCTTTGCACACTCTTTAACACGCTGGCACCTTTCGGTTCCTTAGCAATTCGAACCATCACCATCATCAAGGACATGGTGGATGAATAAAAACATTTGGTGGCATTTTTATATATGCCTTCCTCCTTTATTTTTATGTCGGCACTATAAATTAAACTTTAATATTATATGCCTCCTCCTTTCTTTTGACGTCGGCACTATAAATTAACTTTTAATTTTAAATTTAAATTTAAATTTTAAATATTTAAATTTTAAATAATTAAAATTTAAACTTAAATATATAAAATGAAATATCTCCATCACCGGGGCACATTTTTTGATGAAACCAAAATCCAGCCTAGATTTTAAGAAAAATCCATTTCAAATATGTCATCCATGGTTTTAAATAAAACCTTTTATTTTGCTTGCCTTGGTTTTCACAAAAACCCTGTATATATTCATGCTTTCCAAAATATCATAAATGCTTATTTATGAAATACTTTGGCCACCAAAACTTAGTGTGATCCATGTAACATCAATGATCCATGTGACATCAATGACAACATAAAATACCTCAAATTTCCAGCAGGAAATTACATAAAAAACTATAAAAACATGAAATAACACTTACTTGATAGATTTGCTACTACAGATGTGTTGCATGGCCAATTCACAGGGAAGGGTGTGAATTGGAGCTCATATTCATAGTTCAGGGGCTGAATCTGACTTCTGATTATTGTGGGACCAAAATTTGTATCTGGATGGATGACAAAAGTTGTCCTTTACTGTTTGTATGGCATAGAATTCTTAAATATAATCCTAGACTAATTTTGGTAGAGTTTTGTATGTTAGCAAAAATGGAGAGAGATAAATTAGGAGGGGGAGCCTTCTATTTATAGAAAAATATGAGGTTAATAAAAGGGGTTAGGTAGACCAACCCTTATATTCACTCCATGCTAGAGTTAGGTTAAGTTTTGAATAAGTGTCAAACCCTCATGCCTTGGAGAAATATCTCTTCCTCACACATGTGTGAGAAAGAATTAGGATTAACTAAGGTTAGTTAGATCCTAGGTTAGGTTAGGTTTTATTTAGAGTATTAGAAAATATCCTAACTAATATCATGTGCACACATGTGTGGAAGTGTGTTTAGGGTTAATTTGACTTAAGACCCTAATTAAACTCACTTAAGTGAAAAAATACATTTAATTAAAAGTCATTGATGAATTAGATCACTAATCAATCCTAATTAGGATTTTTGATAGGGATGAGGTCCCATGAGGGATAATTAGGTGTAGGGGAGGGCTTAAGTTACCTTAGGGAGCTAATAGGTGACATCTTAGTGGATAGGAGGCATTTTGGAGGTATTTTACATAGTTTTGTAGGTTTAGGAACCTACGGATGAATAAGATAACCTAGGCCAATCTAAAAGTGTGTATGTAGATGTACAAGTATCTAGAAGTGAGCATGTGCAAATTTTACGTGTTTACATTTGCCTTTTTTTAACTATGCTATGTGAAATATAGTTTAGTGCAAAAATATGAGATGAGAAGGTGATGAGATGTTTTGAATTAGAGGGGAAGAATGGAAGAGAACAAGAAGATTAAAATAATGGGATCTAATCAAAGGTATGTATCCGCTTGAAGCGTGACCATACAACATTGATCGATAGCCAAGGACAGAATGGAAAAGAATGAGATCTAATCAAAGGTATGTAGTCGCTCGAAACATGACCATACAACATTGATTTATAGCCAAGGAGAGAAGGGAAAAGAATGGGATCCAATCAAAGGTATGTAGGCACTCAAAGCATGACCATACAACATTGATCTATAGCCAAGGAGAGAAGGAAAAATAATAGGTGAATGCAAGTGATGAGATGGAGGTGAATGGATGCATGTGGATGACTACGAATGTAGCATGATGATTTGTTGATTTTGCACAACATTTTGCAATGTCATACTGGTTGCTTGTAAGGGCAAATTATCATTGCTTTGCTTTTGTGACCAATGCAAGATGGTCCAAAATATGAATAGAGCACATGCCTATTCAATTTTTTTGCTTATGATTGATTGATGAGCACTAGATAACACTTGTCAAACCATTTGAGCTATGTGGCATGGATTATTTAAACATACCATTCATTATGTGATTATTATCGACATACATGAATGCTATAGTGACATCTCCATTATTGGGTAATTAAAACGTACCATTCATTATTTGGTCAGGGTCGACTGAATGAAAGAGTGACATCTACAATATTGCATGTAGCTCTCATGATTTAACAAACATATGATTTAGGATGGATTTTATCTTGAGATAATCTTCAACAAAAAAATTGTAGATAGATGTGATCTTCATGATTTGGATGTTTGATTGTTTGGTTGAATGCAAAGTGGATTTTGGATATGAATACCCCCTCAAACGAGGAATCAACAATGAGGTGAATGAAGTGTGATGAAATGATGATGAGTCAATTGATATAGGAAAAATGCATGATAACAGGATGGAAAAATTAGATAGATAGGAAGAGGGAAAATTTTCCTAGGGGTTGGAGTGAAAATTTGGTTATTTTGGAGTTAAGGGGTGCAATTCATTGGGTGGAGGGCGAATTAGACCTAGATTCATAGGATGGAGGGTGAATTGGACCTAAATCATAGGGTGGGGGTGAATTGGGGTTTTAGATGTTTTTAAGCTTTTGTGACTCATCTGGAGGGTCATTTGCAATGTGTGAGTTAGAGAGGGAGTTGTGACCATTGTTTGGTGATGTGGAGTACTTGCAACTTGGTAATTTGGATGCAGCGATGGCGAGGGGGTAGAATGGTGCTGGCAACCAATGTGGGGATCCATTGGTAAGTGGTCACATCTTGTTTTTGGTTTTAGTTTTGTTGTTTCTAGAAAATCATGAAATAGGGGGGATGTTTTCATGTTTTTTTTGAAAATGCATGTAAGTTTGAATGAAAATTGAAACACAAAGTGTGAAACAAGCCAAATGGGTATCTAGATGTGTGATCAAATTCATGTTGATCATTTTTTGTGTTACTTTGATCAGTTAGCGGGTAGTGTATGTGCTTTGTTTAACTTTGCAGTTTGGGAGAAAATGGGGTATTGTTTTTTATATGTAATGAAAGTTTCACTGTAAAAGTGGGAAATGGGTATCCATATGTGTGATTGTGTTTTTTTTTTTCCCTCATTTGGCATGTGATGTGAGTTGTGCATTTTAGGTGTAAGTTGGTTGAACTTTGACTTGCATGTTGGAGATTATTAGTGTGATATTTTGAAAATATATTGAAACTTTCACTGTAAAAGGGTGAAATGGGTATTCATTAATGTAGTTTACTTTTCTACATTGTTGCATTTGGTATGTGTTTGATTTACATGCCATGGGGTATATGTGGGTGGACATGAAATTGGTTGTTGGGAGTCAGTTATGTACTATTTTTCAAATCTATTTGAACTTTTACCATGAAATGGAAAAATGGGTATTCGAATATGCGACTGTGTTTGCATTTTGTGGTGATTTAGCATGTTATGTAGATGTGTATTGTGGTGATGCAATGTTTATACTTATTGATGTATGATTTCTAAAAACTGTTGCTATTTTCACCATAAAAGGGAAAAATGGGTTTTCAAAAATATATTTTATTTTTGTATGTTGTTGTGCTTGACGTGTCTTTGAATTTCATGCCACGAGGTGTATGTGGGTGGATATGAAATTGGTTTTTGGGATCCAGATATGTATTGTTTTTGCATCTGATTGAATTTTTACCATGAAATGGCAAAATGGGTATCCAAATATGTGATTGTGTTTTGGTTTTTGTTTTGTTGTAGAATTTGTAGTTGATTTTGTATCTGGAAATGCATTCTATAATAAATGAATGATTTTGTGGGTGTTAAATATGTTTGAGTAGATTGGTATTTGTATGTTTTGTGATATTTATCCTAAAAGGGGAGGTGAGAGGTTTCCCAAATTGTGTTTTGTTGTTATTTAGTAGTATATGATATACTATAAAACATGATGTGTATGAGTAGCATTTTGATTGAAATAGAATTAACTAAAATGAGTGAAATTTTAGTTTGCAAACTAACATGAATTTCATTATGAATGAAACAGGTGAAAAATATTGAACCATGACATCGTGTGCAGAGGATGCAGGCTGAGTGAGAAGATATTATGAAGAAGAATGTTGAGGATCAAGCATGGTTGGAGGTAGTGTGGCTATAGGAAGTTTGGGGATGCATGAGAATTCATGCCAACAAAGCTTATATTTTAGCATTGTGTGAGATATAGGAACTTGATAGGAACACGTTCCACTTTTTGACAGGTGAGATGACGATCACCTTGGAATATGTGTATAGAATCTATAAGTTGCTCATTAAGGGAGTTCCAGTGAGGGAAGTTGCAGATGATAGTCAGGAGGCTATGATGGAGCGTGCATTTTGTGCATGATGGAGGGAGGTAGATATTAAGATGGATTATGAGTACATTTGGCATCAGGGTATGTTTTCTGATCGCCAGTGCATAGTGATGATGATGATATCAACCTATGTGCTACAAAATACTTCCAAGGTATTGTTTACCTGGAATATGCTAGATGTGGTATGTGACATGGTGGAGTGTAGGGTTGTGTTTGCATGGGCTCCTACACTATTGATCCAAGTGTACGAGGAGTTTCATGATGTAGTGTGTGTTGAGCGAAAGAGATTGAGTTGGAATTCCTTGTTATAGGTGTGGGTATGGAAGCATATAGTAATAGAGAGACCATCATTGTTGCCTTGTAAGGTGCATGCAGAGGAGAAGACTCACTTGTCGTATGCCCTGAAATGGAGGATAAATTAGGAGAAGGGGATGAAGAGACTGCATGAGGGCGATCCGTTGTTTTGGAGGGTGAATTTTGGGGAATTGGAGGCTAAGGATATTTGTTAGAGGCCATGGGGAGGTGGAGTAGTGTGGGAGAAATATGATGAGCATCTAGGAGCTATTCATTGAGAGTGATGGGTAGTTGATCGGTATACTCGGTAGGTTGAGTATTTTTAGTTGAGCAGGGTGATGTGGTAGTTTGGCTTGTGGTAGGATAGTCTGAAGTCACCTATCATGATTTATAGGATGTGAGGTGATAGAGATAGTCAATATATACTACTACCTTGGATTGGGGAGAGGGATTTACTGATGCTCATTGTAGATGTAGAAAATGTGGGTACAACACCAGAGTATGATACCTAATGGGTGACTCAGAGTTGGGAGGCAAGCAAAGGAGTGATTAATTGGTGGGTATAGCTAGGTAGTAAGGTGCCTATTATAAAGGGGCAAGTAGTGATGGTTACCTCATATAGGGTACAGAGAGGAGTGAGGGTGGAAATTGAGATACCTCTTCATCGCTCGAGGCAACGAATGGGTGGTACATCTAGTGCAACTACATAGAGGGTAGCAGAGACACCGATAGGTCATAGAGTGGAGCTTATGGAGGATCTCATGATGATGGAGGATGTGAGGGAGGATGTTAAGGTTAACATGGGCATTGATGATTCATTTAAGGTGAGGGATTTTGGTAATATTGGTGATATGGAAGAGATACCTCTTGAGTAGGAGAGGCTAGAGGCTGATGAGGAGGTGATGATGTTACGCAAGAGGATGTGACAACTAGAAGGGAAACTTAATACTAGTGAGGATGATTGGACAATAGATTGGATGAGATGGAGCAAGGAGTAGAAGGACTTGGAGGAGAGGTTGTTGGCTATTGAGGTGGAAAGTGCCACTAGGGAGAAGGAGTTAGAGCTTCAGGTTACTGAGTAGTGTGGGTGGCTTGAGGAGGTAGAGGCGAGTCACACCGAGACTATAACAAGATTGGAGTATTTTACTAGGGAGAATATGGTAGTCAATGATAGGTTGAAGGTCAAGATGAATACAATGACATATGTGATAGAGGTAAGGGATTTTGAGCAAGAGGCTCACTTGGCAGAGATCATTGAGTTGCATGCTGAGGTTGACCGGTAGTAGGAGGAATGAGATTATGAAGAGTGAATGAGAGTGATAGAGCAAGTCCTTGCGGATGTGGCTATACCGAGGTCTCAGATAGAGAAGCTATAGAAGGCTAGTGGGGATGTGGGGGATTGGATGAGGGAGGATATGGTCACGATCACAAGGGCAAACACATTCACAACAAATTCATTAGAGTACAACCTCGATGGCATAGAGGGGAGTGGTAATAAAGGTTCCAATGGTATTGTTGAGAGGGAGTGTGGCTCCTATGGTGATGCAGCTATACAAGGTAGGGATGAAGTCTAGCAGGGCAAAAATGACACACAAAGTAGTGCAAGTTATGATTGCTCATTAGGGGAGTGGAGAGACTCCTCGTGATCAACAGGGCTGATGTTTTTAGTCAGTAGTGATGTATTGTTGGTTTTTTTAGCTTGCAGGCTAATGTGATTATGGGTTATAGACTTGTACTCATTTTTATAGCCTAATGGTTTTTTTGATCTTGATATATATATATATATATATATATATACTTGTTTTGTTGCGACTCTTTTATATACGTGTTATGATTTGATTTGAATGTATGTGTGATTTCTTGTGTTTTTGTTATGTGAATTCTTGATGGTTGGGTGTACCATGGATGAATATATGTGCATATGGTAGTATGCAAAGAGTAATATCACTATAGTGTAGAGATACTATGAAGTTATGTGCTCTAAATAAATGTATATAGATGTGATGATGCATGATAGGATGTGAATAAATACATGTAAAATAGATGCATGAATGCATATTTGTGATCTAAATAAATGCATGCAAATTAAATGTGATGGTGCATGATATGAATGCTAAAATACATCGAGGAAGCACTTGTATCATAACATAACCTATGGGAATGTGATCCATTTCATAATATCTGGGATGTAGGATAGTGTAGTGTGTACATAATAATTTTGGCAATCATAGTTATGACAATCAAACCTCATGAAAAACTGAACAAGATTTTGTAGAAGACTCCTAACTAACCTGACTAGGTTAGAGTCTATCAAGGACCAATGTGTGCAACTCAATGATGTTTATTTATCCATTTTAAGGGAGATAGGACTAAACCACTGTAAACTTGGCCAAAATAACTAGATCATCCACAAGCATGTAGTGATCTATACAAAAGAAGGTCACTAATGTGATAGATGTGTCACAACTTGTAATACTATTCCAAAGGCAAGAAGGTGCTTAGGGCCTACAGCTGGCGATGGAAATCATCCTATGATGTTATGTTAAACCTAAGGATCAAAGGCAATGAAGTATAACAATTGTGATATCTGGAGGCTTTTCATTTTGTTTTTTGACCCTCATTTATTGCTTGGTTTTTTGGTGGTGCTCTTTCCTCTTTCTCTTTTTTTTTTGTATGGGTGTTGTCTTGTTTTCTACCCCTTTTATAAATTTTTCTTATGCTTATCCCTTTGTTTATCCCTAGGTCATATGTTGACCATGTAAATTATAGGATAAGGAGGGAAAACTATTCGCTAGATGGTGATATGTACACAAGGTGTTATCTTCCCTAGATTCAAAATGTGTTTAATATGTGACCTGTGTGAGTGGTCCTTGAAATAAGTTGACTCAACAAAAGGAAGATATAAATAGTGTAATAACGTATCAACTAGAGGTGATGTTTGATTGACTAAACTAGTGAAGAGTCAATAAAATGCATGACACTATATACCCTATAATCTTGAGAAAGAGAGTGGGAATCCACATGGTAATGCTAATAAGTGTGTGTGTTATTCCTGCTTGGAGCGCATTTCTATAGATGGAATATAAAAATATGAATGAAACTATATAATTTGTATGGATGTATGCAATGAGTGTAGTGTGAGATGTAATATGAGAGAATAATATCTAGAAGAAGAAATATGTGATGATAATCATGAGAAGAGGAAGTCAATATAATAGTTGAAGAATGGAAATTCACGATATCGCCTCAGGGGCACTTTATTGCACTATATTGCAGTTATAAAGTATTCAAAAGGGAATATGATATAAGCTTATAATCTAGTAAAATGAAACATCATAGGCAATACAAATGATCAAAATTCTCTCTTTATTAATTTATAAATAGCTTCAAAACCATATTACAAGACATCCCCCTGAGGGCTTTACAAATGTGATACATTTCCATTACTATTTTCCAAGGGATCTAATCCCTCGAAAGGAGGCCTTTAGGGTGATAAATAATAGTGTGTGTGAATCTTGCTTCCCACAATAGAGAGCTAGTCTTGGGTTGACAAGCTTATGCCTCTTTAGTTCCTCCTCTTACCTGGAATTCTTGTTCCTTAATACAAGGGATTGAAAAGGGGTTAGTATCACCTGCATTATAGAAGAAAACCATAAAACCATGAAAAAGGAGTTTCATCTACAACATTAAAAAGTGATCTACATGCATGGAAACTAATCTAAATAGAGCATAAACATATTATCAACTAATATAAATACAAATAAGAATATTTGAAAGCAATATTAAATGTGAAACAATGCAAAAATAGTGATCATATCTGGGTGATCCAAATAGACCTACAACATTGGGGACCTCAAATCTAGCATCAAAACTGCTCCAAATTACACCAAATTAGGACCAGAGGTTCATCTAGGCATCCTAAAGGGGTCTGTAGAGGAATTTATCTCAAATTCCAACCTATTTGGTGATCATACCTAGGTGTGACACCTACATACTGCTAACCATCCCTAGGTGGGACGATCACAAAATTGGCTTAGTTTTGTCACCTATGTCAATGGGATTTGGTCCAAAACTTGGTTAGGGGTGTTATCGACATATGGGACCAAATTTTCCTTCAATTTTGCTAGTTTGGAATGGGTAGATAAAGTCCTATTGCCCCTAAAATTGCCTTCGAGTGAGGTAGGTGCCACCATGTGTCCTAATCTCATCATTGATTGATGAGGGGAAGGTTGCCCCTTTGGGGCTCCCAATCTACCGCCTCACTGTCCATTTGTAGGTATCCAATCAATTTGGGGTGATTGTATGCAATAATGGTAGTATTTGATTGCCATTTAGTGTGTCCTTTGAATTTTTTAAGGGCCTGCTTGGGGGCCATCCCACCCAGGGATGGTTATATACGGTCATCCCTGGGTGGGATGGTCATCAACTGTGAATGTCCCTTGGTGGGACGGTCACTAGTAGGAGCTCGAAAATAGCCCTAAACTGATATAAACCCTCCAAACTTAGTTTTGGAGCCTTTTTCTAGCCTAGAGATATGCATGAATATTCTTATACGATTTACATGATTTAGGTGTCTACAGATGCCCCATTTTTGGGATGCATGATGTGAAACAAATTGTTGAGCAAAAATACATTACTAAATCGTTGAATGATCAAGGTTTTTCATTAACCTAATCAACTTTGAATGCCTCCATTGTTAAAAAAACATACATTATTGTAATACTTTCTATTGATATAGTTGAGAGATCGATTTTAGGTCTACCTTTCAGTCGTGCTATAATGACAGTCTTATGGGGCTTAGGGTATACTAGGTCTTGGTGCCTTGTATTCTTGTAAACCTTTACATGGGTGAGGTTTAAAGGAGGTCAAGCCTATTTAATTTACTTCTTATGTTGATTATTTTCCCCAGCATGGGCTTGTAAATTTATCTTTAGCCAAGATTCTTTTGAATGCATGGAATTTACACTTCTGAGTGTTTTGATGTTGATTCGTTTATGAATTCATTATTATGACTACCCCCTCAAGCGATGAGTCAAATAGGGCATGAAAAATGCTAAAAAAATGAGTCACTTGACACGTATCACTTAATTGGGGTAACTCTCTATTTTTCCCATGGTAGTATATACCTGTTTGGAGGTGATTTTCGACCGTTTTGATGAATAGTTTTGGAGGTAAAAGTCAAAATATCTCATTCCCATGGAGTGGTCCAGCTAGGGAGGCCTTATTAGGGACTAAAATAGAGTCTTATGATGCATCCAAAAATACTATAGGGTCATTCTAGATCCCTCCTATTTTCTTGACCATTCTACCTTGTTTTTGGTGGGTTTTTTACCTTTTTTTTTTTTATATTTTAAAGCTTTTTTTATAAGATTTTTTTTTTGTATTTTATTTCATTTATCTAGTCAATGCTAGATTCCCAAATTATTGAAAGGGCATATATATTAGAATAATTATCTTCTATAATTTAAGGAACTTGATTTTGGTAGTCTTTGGGATACTGTCAAACAAGCTTAAGTCTAATCCTAGCCTTGGCGGCAATTAGGAGACAAGCTTAAGAAGATAGGCTTAAGTCAAATCCTAGCCTTGATGGAAATTAGGAGATAAGCTTAAGAAAATAGTTTTAATTCAAATCCTAGCCTTGATGGCAATTAGGAGATAAGCTTAAGTTAAATCCTAGCCTTGACGATAATTAGGAGATAAGCTTAAGTCAAATCCTAGCTTAGGCGGAAATTAGGAGATAAGCTTAAGTCAAATCCTAGCCTAGGTGGTAATTAGGAGACAAGCTACTCTGTTTTATTGAATATACTTTTGATATTTATCTTATTTTCCCCAAGCAAGAAGGGTACATGATCATCTGTAGCAATGATTCGTGCATGAACGCACTTAGCAATGATTGAGTTATCAATTGTTTATTTGAATTATACAATGTATGCAATGATGTGAATATGCTATATGTATGCAATGGATGATGTCTAACATGGATGCATGTATTGATCATATGAATTGAGTTGATGATATGTAGATGTGTAAGTTTTCTTTATATGCTTCTATAAATTAAAAGATATGCATAAAATAGTTAGTGGCCGTCTAAATATTATTGCTAATATTTATCCGGTATCTATCCTATTTCATGAAAATCACTTAAGAAATGAAATTTTATAAGGAAAAGTGTGTATGATTTGATGTAATTATTGATGTGATTTAATTTTATTTAATAAATTTATGATGACTATTTGATGCACTATATGCTAGCACCATATATTGTAGAAAATGTATCTTTATTATTTTCATGTTATTGTGACACTATGTAATGGATTTTTGTAATTTTGACAAATGTGTAACAATATGGTGTAAAATGGAATGGATAATGTAATTGAATATGATATTTTTGATAGTTTTTAAGAGACTCAAACACTCTAGTTACCTAATCAAAAGTTGTGTACTAACTATGCAAGACTTTTTACAAAGGTATACATCTACTTAGATAACCAAGATAATCAATATCCCTGTGTGTGCATGTGAGTTCATTACCATGATAACACATAAAGTTACCCTAGTGCCAAACAGGATTCACTCAGCCCATCTGTATTAGAGATCACCCTCTATGAGTCTCATTATCCTGAGTTTTGTACTTAGATAGATTAAAATACTAAGTAGTGTTGGTTACAAAAAGCTAGCTCATCCACATTCAAATATTGGTCTGGACACAAGCAATATTCTTATGAGACAGACATATCGTCATGCATAAGGATACCACCATTATCAAGTAGGCTATCCACCAAACCTGTAATGAGGATCACCTTATGGTTCTCTAATGCTGAGAATTCCAGGGATTCAAGTTCAAGACTTCCTTATTTTATTTTAAATTTGAATTGTGTAGGGGAGTTGCTCATTTTTGTTTATTGATCAAGGGATTTTTGTAGTGGTGAGAACCACTATTTACTTTTCTTTTTATTTTCTAGTGATGATAATCACTATTTGATACTTCTCTTTGGGATACTTGCTCCAATGTAGAACAAGGGATTTTTGGGTAGGGAGGAACTTGTCCTTTTGTCAATTATCAGTATATTTGAACCATTCACACAAGGGGATGAGCAAGATAACCTTTTCTCTTGAAAGTAGCCTATAATACTTTACAATTTTCATCTTTCCTTGTGCTAGACTTGGATTTATTAATGTGAAAATGTGTTGGTATTTTGATGTATATCAAGAATTATCTAAGTAGGATTCTACCTTTTAAATATCATGATAGCGTTCTACAAAATCTGACAAGACAACTAAATATGGCTAAGTGATCGAAGACTTTAACTATATTTTATCAACAATGGCTAAGTGACGGGAAATAGACATATAATATGGAATGTAAATGTAAATGGTATATGTAATAGAAACATGTGGCAATATTGAATCATAATAACAATGATTTTAATAGATGCCTAGTGTACAGACCTGGTTCTATACATGTATGATCAATTTTATAATGATGCATAATGCAATGATGAGTATACCTAATGCAACGATGATTATAATGCAAGTGATGAGAATTGCAGTAATTTTGTATTTTCATGATTTTAATAATAATTTTTTGTTATTATATATATATATGGCTAGGGTTTGATGAGGAAAAACTACTCTTCTAGGTTTTGATGAAGAAAAATTGTTTTGTGGGGATGGCAACAACTTCTGGAGGAGGTTTAAAAAATTGGAGGAATGTCATGATGGCATCAGGTCCGGCATAGAGAGTGCATGCTCATGATATTTTTTCATCTAAAAATGACTGGAAGGAACAAGATTTTCTAGTGCATGTCGAGAACCACTTGTTAAATAACAATGGATGTTTGGAATGATGTGAAGCCAGGCCAGTTCTAGTGGTTCAACTAGACTCGGTGGCGGAAGATGTGGAGTATCTAACCAAACATGCCCTTATTGGCAAATTTTTGGGCATTCAAATTTATCTCCCTTTTGTGGATGCTTGGGTCAGGAAGACTTGGAATCTTGAAGGTGATGTGGAGGTGATTTTGAGTGTGAACAACTATTTTATGGTGGATTTCTCTTGTATTGCAGATCGTAACAAAGCATTTGAAGGGGGTCCTTACTTCTATAACCAAGTGGGACTCTTTATTAAATCTTGGCATGTGGTTTTCAATCCATCAAAGGAGCGATCGTCGCGGGTTCTAGTATGGGTGCGGATTCCATGGCTCCCATTGGAATTCTAGAGAACTGATATCTTGCATAAGATTGCCCTTCTACTTGGGAAGCCGGTTGGACCATCACAACAGACAATGGATAAAAAGGTAATATCTATTGCTTGTATTTGTGTTGAAATTGACTTAAATAATTCTATTCTAGATTCTATTAAAATACAATTTGTATCAACTACATGAGTTCAAAAACTTGACTATGAAGCTCTTCCATTTTGTTGCTGGATTTGCCGTGAATATGACCACCTACAAAAAAAATACCCTAAGTTTGTCTCACCTGTGGCTTCAAATCCTGGGCCATCTCAGTCTGGAAAAAGTTTGGATAAAGGAAAATCCCCTATAAAGGAATGGGAATAGGATAAGGAAGGTTTTGTTCCGGTAAATGCTCAAAATGGAGGATGGAGGGCAAACAAAGACCTTAAGGATAGCCAACCAGATGCTCTACTCAACCATTTTGAAATATTAGATGATATTTATCAGTGCATGGAGATACCTAAAACATCGCTACCTAATGCAAATATCACAAGGCCGAATCAGATGTCTCTTCTTAACGAGAAACTTAAGGAATCAGATCTAGGGGGTTTAAATGAAGAACAAAGGGCTTTTGATCTGAGTATAGGGGACATGGTTGGGTCTAGCCCTATAAGGGAAACTATTTTGGAAATTTTTACAAATTTAGTTATGCCATTTCCTACTTAGGCACTGATGCAGTCATCCTTGGATGAAAAAACTCCTACGGTGTTGGGATTGCAACAAAAAATAATTAAAAAAAGTTTTTCGGATAAGAATATGAAGGTGGGTCGGAAGAAGGACCAGGATAAAATTAAGTTAATGGGGGAGACTTTGGTGGATTTAGGCTTGGTGAGAACATTGGACTCCCATTTTATAACCCCCCAAAATGATTATCCTCTCATGGAATGTAAGGGGGTTGAATAACATCCCCAGAAAAAAAGCTATTCGTGATTTGGTTCGTGTGCATTCTCCGAATGTGGTGTTTATTTAGGAGACTAAATTGGCTATTGATAGTATATTCAATATTACTCCCAAGTTATGGAAATGGGGCAATGCCAGTGTATTGGTGCATGTGGATATGTTGGTGGCATCGCTTGCTTATGGGATCCGGTTAAGATATCCCCTCTTACTTAGATTTCCAGCATATGGTCTATTTCAATGGTTGGGCATGATAATGAATCTAGTAAAATCATCCTACTTACAAATGTGTATGCTCCTATTGATTACAATGGTAAAGTGAATTTGTGGAAGCACATTTGCTTTGTGAGAAGTTTGGTTCCCCTGTACCCATGGATTTTGGTTGGAGACTTCAACTCTATCACTTGTCTAGAGGAGAAACGTGGTGGGGTGGACCGTATCGAGCCTTTTTCTTCTGTATTTAGTGCTCATATACAGTCCCTAAACTTGGTTGACATCAATATAGATAATGGGATCTTTACTTGGCACAATAGAAGGTGTGGGGAAGCTTCCATATCAGAGAGACTGGATAGGTTTTTGATATCCAGTTATTGGATGGGTAATAATAGAGGTGCTAGTTCTATGATTCTGGAGGGTAGGGGATCTGATCATTGGCCTATAAAACTCTATGCTTTGGAGTTAGGGATAAAAAATAATCCCTCCTTTAAGTTTCAACTTATGTGTCTTCATGATCCTAAGCTTCATGATTTCATGCGAGGCTGGTGGACCACTGGAAAACCTCCTCATGGCACTGCTATGTATTCCTTTATGAAGAGACTACAATTTGTAAAACATAAATTGAAGAGATGGAATAGAATGAATTTTGGGAACCTTTCCTTGGCTAATCTAGCAGCTCTTAGGAGGATGGAAGAAGCTTCAAGGAATATTAGAGATCAGGGATTCACGAAGGAGCTTCTTGTTGAGGAATATGAGGCTACAAAAGACCTTGTTGAATGGGAACTAAGGGAAGAAATTTTTTGGAAACAAAAAGCTCGAGTAGATTGGATTCAGGAAGGGGATAGGAACACAACCTTATTTTATAACTTAGTTAAGGCTCACCGTAATGGTAACCTGATTACCTCTCTTGTGAATTATCAGGGTGCCCTGCTCTCTTCTTTTAGGGATATTTCAGAAGAGACTAAGAGGTATTTTTACTCTCTCTTCAAAGAGGACTCCCTATCATATGATGAGAATGAAAAGCTTATTCTAAACTGTATTCTAGCGATTGTTTCTAGAGAGATGAATGAGCACTTGATGGGTTCAATTTCCCTTGAGGATTTGGAAAATTTTGTATTCAAGATGAAAAAAGGAAAAGCCCCAGGCCCAAATGGATTCTTGATTGAGTTTTATCAGTAGTTTTGGGATTTAATAAAATTTGATCTTTTGTAGGTGGTCCATGAGTCCCAAAATAACAAACATATGCTAAGGGCCCTAAATGCTACCTTTGTGGTGCTTATACCCAAAAAAAGAGGGAGAAAATTCCTTGGATATGTTCATGCCTATTTCTCTCTGCAATGTTGTGTATAAGATCATCATAAAAATTATTACTGAGAGGCTGAAGATATGGTTGAGAAAAATCATATATAAGGGGCAAGGAGGGTTTGTTGCTGGCTGACAAATCTTGGATGGGGTTGTTATTGCTATAGAAGCTATTCACTCGATGGAAACTTCTAAGGAGAAAACTATGTTCATTAAGTTGGACATGGCCAAATCTTATGATTGGGTCAGATGGTCCTTTCTTCAAAAAGTTCTTGTTGCTTTTGGATTTGAGGAGGAATGGATTAGATGGGTGATGAGCTGTGTTTATTCTTCCTCATTCTCTATTCTTGTTAATAATGAGCCATCAGAGCTATTTGAGGCCTCAAGGGGATTGAGGCAAGGATATCCTTTATCTCCTTATTTGTTTATCATTATGGCACAAGGGTTGGGAATATTGCTCAAGTGTCAAGTCATGCAGGGTCTCATTCAGGGGTGGAAGTGGGATAGTAGTTTACCACCTCTTTCCCACCTTCAATTTGTTGATGATACTACTTTTTTGGGAGTTGCCACTATCAAGGAAGATGGCAATATTAGACAGTCTCTTGACATATATCTTGGTTCTTATGTATATTTTATTAATGAGGAAAAGTCTTCTATTTTATTCTTCAATACGCCTCCTCTTTTTCAAGCTAGGATTGCTCGTATTCTAAGATTCCATGTTGGGAATCCCCCCTTCATTTATCTTGGTATTCAAATTTCATCTCACCCACTACCTAGATCTTCTTGGTAGTCTATGCTTGATAATTTTAGAAGTAAGGTGAATCACTGGACTTTCAGATGGCTATCCACTATAGGTAGAGTGTTGCATTTAAAATCTGTTGTTCAAGCTTTACCCATTTATAGATGTTTTATACAAATAGCTCCCTCTCACTTCATCAAGGACATGGATGATTTATCAAGACAATTTTTATGGTCTAGAAAAATTGATAAATCTAAATGGAGTTTGGTTAGGTGGGATTCTATATGTAGGCCGATGCAAGAGGGAGGCCTTGGGTTGCGACAGAAAAATATTTTTGGGCAGGATTTGGCTGAAAAAAATTATTGGAGATGGTGTACCTCTCAAGATCAGATTTGGGCTAAAATATTATCTTGTAAATACTTGAGAGGTATTTCTGAGGCTTAAATACCTAGATTCAGCTTGGTTGGGAAAGGTTCAGTTATCTGGGACACTCTGAAAAGAGGAGCTAATTTAATCAAGTAGGGTTTGTTCTGTATTTTTAATCAAGGATCAAATGCTCTTTTTTGGGAGGATTCTTGGGATGGCCACCCTCCTTATTTTGAATCAATATCCTAGGTTATGTTCCCTAAGCATTTTTTCTTGGAAGCAGGCTTGTCTCATGTGGAGGAATTTAAAATAATCCAGTCTTTTGTAAATATGGAGATGTATAGGTGGAAAGATCCACAAGAATGGCCCCACGGGAGACTGGACAAGGAAAGAGAGGTGCTTGCTCTTATTCTTACAGGGAGGCCTTGTTCTTCATTGAGGGGTAAAAATATTCTAGCTTGGAACCCTGATCCTAAGGGAACCTACTTGGTAGCCTATGGTTATTAGGTTCTTGATAAGCAAAAGTATGGGAGTCTTCCTGTCACTTGGTGGAAAAAGGTGTGGAACAAATTTTCCTAGCCAAAATGTAACTTCTTTCTCCGGTTGGTAGCTCGTAATAAATGCCTCACTTGGGATAATGTGAGGAATATGGGATTTCAGGGTTCCTCTTTTTATGTCCTTTATAGTAAGAATGAGGATGAATCTTCTCATTTATTTTTCCAATGCTCCTTTTCCAGAGACATTTGGCATCGTTGGTGGAGCACCTGGAACCATCCATGTTTTCATGTGTTATCCCTGGTGGATTTTTGGAGTAGTCTAGGAAGACCTCCGACCAAGACCCCCTTCCTTCGGGTGGCTTGGAATTTGGGCCCTTCTTGCATCATCTGGAAAATTTGGCTTGAATGGAACTAATGCATATTTCAGGGCAGTTATTTGGTTGTTCAACAAATCTAGCAAAGGATCCTATATATGGTTCAGTAAACCATCCATAGAAAATGTGATGTGGACCCTCTTTTGGATTCCAGGGAGGAGAAGGTACAACAAGCCATTGGTCTCTTTGGGTATGGTGTGATCTCTTCTAGCCCTATTAGGGTTCCTCAGCTCAGCAAGAAGGTTAGGAGAGATGGTAGGTGGAGGCCACCCCCTAGAGGAGTTTTAAAAATTAATACTGATGGATCATCCAAGGGTAATCCTGGACATGTTGGCATTGGTGGTGTTGGGAGAGATTCTACTGGTGGTGTCAGTTTTTTCTTTTCCATTTATAAAGGTGTTCACTCCAAAAATTTTATGGAATATATTGCAATTCTTGAGGCCTTGTGAAGGGGATTTTATCTTGGCTGGCATAGGATTATCTGCAAGTCTGACTCTCAAATTATGGTTAATATTTTAAACAGTAAAAGGGTGGAAGAATTTAATTAGCATTTGGCCTCTATAGCCGTTAAAATTCTCAGAATGAGTGAAGAGTTCAAATTTATATCCTTTGTGCACATTCCAAGGAAATGGAATGTGGTTGCTGATTACCTGGCCAAAAGGGCTTCTGAGCTGTTGGATCCTTGGAGTATCAATAATTGGGAGAGTCTCCCATCTAGGGACTCTCAACGCCTGTGGGAGTTGATCCACAAGGATTTTTAGACTTAATGTGGTTTATTCTTGTTGTCTTTTCTAGGTGTCATTCTAGTCTAGTGGTTTTAGCATGTTTGGCTATTTATTTGAGTCCTGGTTGGAAGCTCAATTGTACTCTATAATCTAGACTTTTTATCAATAAATTTTTACCCCTTTATATATATATATATATATATATATATATATATATATATATATATATATATATATATATATATATATATATATATATATATATATATATATATATATATATATATATATATATGATGTGTGTACATGTTGACCAATGGGATTAATGAATGCCATTGGGGATTTTTGGGTGACTAAAGGGCTTATACACACCTTTGGAGAATTTAGGTTTGACCTATATAATTTTAGACTGCCTAGGAACATTTTAGCTTGGCTTAGATGGTCATAGATCACCTAGGGATGTTTGGTTGACCTAGAAAGTCATTGGAACTAAGGAAATGCCATAGACTATCTAGGGGCATTTGGTTGTGACCAAAGGGCTTATATATGCCTTTGGAGCATTTAAGGTTGACCTAGATGATCGTATATTTTCTAAGGGTATTTTTATTTGACCTAGACGGTCATAGACCACCTAGGAGCATTTTGGGTGACCTAGATAGTCATCAATACTAAGGAAGTGTCATAGACTACCTAGGGGTATTTGGTTATGACAAAAGGGCTTATAGATGCCTTTGGGGATTTTACGGTTGACCTAGACAATCATAGATTGTCTAGGGGCATTTTTTTTATTTTACCTAGATAGTCAAAGATCGCTAGGAGCATTTGGGATGACCTAGATGGTCAGCGACACTTAGAAAGTGTCTAAGACTTCCTAGGGGTATTTGTTTGTGACCAAAGAGCTTATAGATGCCTTTGGAGTTTTTAACGTTGACCTAGACAATCATAGATAGTCTAGGAGTTTTTTTATTTGACCTAGACAATAAAATACTTCTATGAGCATTTGGGGTGACCTAGATGGTCAATGACACTTAGAAAGTGTCTAAGACTACCTAGGAGCATTTGGTTATGACCAAAGGAATTATGGATACCCTTGGAGCTTTTAAGGTTGACCTAGATGATTGTAGATTGTCTAGGGGATTTTTTATTTGACCTAGATGGTCAAAGACCACTAGGAGAATTTTGGGTGACCTAGACGGTCATTGTCACTAAGGAAATACTATAGACTGCCTAGGGATATTTTGTTGTGACCAAAGGGATTATAGATTCCTTTGGAGCATTTAAGGTTGAACTAGACAATCATAGATAGTCTAGGAGCATTTTTATTGGACCTATACGGTCATTGACCGCTAGGAGCATTTTGGGTGACCTAGAAAATCATCAACACTAAGGAAATGCTATAGTCTACCTAGGGGTATTTTATTGTGACCAAAGGGCTTATAGATGCCTTTGGAGAATTTAAGGTTGACCTAGACAATCGTAGATAATCTAGGAACATTTTCTTTTTACCTAGATGATCATTTACCACTAGGAGCATTTTGGGTGAGTCATCGACACTTAGAAAGTATCATAGACTACCTAGAGGAATTTGGTTGTGACTAAAGTGCTTATAGATACCTTTGGAGATTTTTGTATTGACCTAGATGATCGTAGATAGTCTAGGAATGTTTCTTTTGACCTAAATGGTCATTGACCGCTAGGAGCATTTTGGGTGACCTAGACGGTCATCGACACTTAGAAAGTATCATAGACTACATAGGGGCATTTCATTGTGACCTAAGGCTTATAGATGCCTTTGGAGATTTTTCATAACTTTGATTACTTTGTTATTCTATGAGGAAGGTGTAATACCTTGTGTACCCCCAAAATTTGTGGTAATCAAAGGAAGCGAAGAAGATGTGATACCTTTAGGATCTTCAATTTGCTTCATTTCTTGTGATGTAAATAGTGGGGAAGGTGTGACACCTTGGATGCCACCAGTATGCACTATGTTTGGTGCATTGTTATTAGATTGGCTAGGAGTGATAGAGACTAACTACTCTTGTTGTGGCAAGGAATTCTTGGTAATGCCAATATCTTGATGGGGTACAATGAGTGACCCACTTGTGGATACAACTTACCTATCAATAATATCTTGAACCACATGTCTAAAATTATGATATTTCTAATTTCATGCCCTTTCATTCGGTGATAGAGGTAAGAATGATCATCCATGTATCATCTAGATCTAGACCTGCTTGGTTTGACCAAGGGTATGTCTATAAAAACAATTGCCTTTGCTTCTTGCAAGTTGTGAAGGATGGTTGACATGGGCTCAGCTAATGGAGTCCAGGTATGATGTTGAGGCTTTAAACAAGGTGAATGCAATCACCTTATTTTATGATATGATAGGGTTGTATGCATATTAGTCACCTGTTTGGGTTTCTCTTCTTGAATCCCATCTATAGGTAACAAGTTATGACATATCTCAATCTGTTTATTTTTTATTTGAAGATCATTCTTGTTAAGCATATCTTGTACCTTGCTCTTGAAAGCAATACATGACTTAATTTTATGACCATTCATTTGATGGTAAGGATAATGTTGGCTCTCTCGATACCACATTGGTTTGTGCCTATTTGGATCCAAAGGGAGTATATTTTGCAATGTGATAGCCTTGGCCTCGCATAATCAATTAAAGAGTGACACCACCTATTTAGGCAATGACGTATATATGCGAGGTTGATGGTGTTGTTGCATTTGTATCAACTTCTATTGAGACTTGGATATTTTGGATGACTCAACTGTAACTCAATGCTTGTGAGTCGATTTAATATCTATTGTAAATCATTTTTTTGATGACTCACTTGTAACTCAACATTGGCTAACCTACCCAAAAATTTTTGAGTAGATGTGGATGGTTCATGGTCATCTTGTTTAATGAGTATATTTACATGCTCTTATTCTTGATTTAGCTCATGCTCTTGTTCCACCTCAAAGTGTTCAATTGTGGAAGCTAGATTATCTCCACTTTGTTGCAATGAATACACTTGTTCTTGATTTTGTTGATATGTTGAATGATATGGAGTAGGTATGGATGGAATGTTGGATGGAGTCGCAAGTGGCCTAGATGAATCTAGAGAAAATTGGTTCTTTGTAATCACATTAATCATTCCCACAAACTCATGGGAAGAGGCATTGGCACTTGGACCAGTCATGGCTACCTCATCAACATGTTTAATGTGATCTTCTTGGTCCCCATCCTCATGGGGTGCATTAGAAATGCTCTCAATGGGTGGTGACTCGACAGGAGGACAACCTAGATCCTTGTTCAACTCAATGATATGCATGAATTTAACATCAGGTTCAATACATTCATGACGTTCAGGATTGGTCAAGTGACTTGTGTCCTTAAGCATGGTGGTTGAATATGATGTGACATGATCTAATTCATCCGTATCCACTATAGGTTCATCCTTGTTGGTAGGAGTGGGAAGGTGCTCTTAAAATGTGTCAAAAATATCCAAGAGATATTTTGCAGTTAACCTTTTTTACTCTCCCTCATTTGAATAAATAGATGGTGGTACTAGCAGTGGTGGTGAAGGTAGCTTCACAACTAACCACAAGGTTGAATATAGACTCTGGATAAGGTCGTTGAGTTTAGTATCCAAATGTTTGGATGGACGAGTAGACTCATGTGGATGATCATCCTTATTGTAATACTTGAAGGGGTCTGGGTCGGCATCAACCACATGGACCTGACCTTCATGAATGTATTTAAGGTATTTATGTACAAGAGAGGGGATGCACTCTGTGTCACTTATCCAAGGTACTCCTAACAATATGTTTTATATTATTTCACATGCCAATATATAGAATAATGTAGGCATAGTATTCTATCCAACTTGAACAAGTAGGATTATCATGCCCACAGTGGAGGACAAAGCATCATTAAATGCTTTCAAGGTGAAATTGGATCTTGCAATGTGCAAATATGGGATGTTGAGATGTTTAAGTGTGGTTGTGGTAATAATGTTTATTGTGGAACCTGTATCAACCAACACTCACTTATAGGGGATCCTATTGATGCACACAATGATGTGCAAAGGAGAGTCTGGTAAATTGGCAGACCTAGGTTTGATATCCTCATTTCAAAAGGATATAACAAGATCTTTGTGCATTTTTATGTGTCCTAAAAAGTTTTTGAAAGCATCAAAATCATGAGGTTGTACCTCAATGGAATCTAAAACCTTCAGGAGAGTTTCCCAATGCTTGGGGGATCTTTGTATTAACTCTCCCATGGTCATGTTGGTTGATGACATATGCAAACTTTGCATAGGCCTCTTCTGGCTTGCTACCACTTGTTGGATGGGATATTTTAGATGGTATAGAGGGAGTGTAGACTTCCCTACTAGGCCTCTTGGTAGGCATATTATCTCTAGTTTGGGCTTGGACTCGGTGTTGGCTAAACGAAGAGTCCACTTGATCACATGAATAACCCATTGGTGTTCTCTTGGTATAGGTACCTCGTGGTTGCATGGAATAATGTGATCAAGGATAATTAGGATATTCCTCAGGTCTTATTTTATAATTGAGGAATGGTTGGGCAAAATTGACTTTCCCACTATGATGAGTATCATACTCGTCTAGGTTTTGGTACCCTAGGGAAGGGTTCTTTGGAAGCTTAAGATGATCATTTAACCCTACCTTAGGTATATCAGGGCATCGTGTAGGAATGGTGAGATCCTCATACCTATAACGATGATGCTTAGGGCCTCTCCTATAGTTTTCAACTTCATAGGCTCATTATTGAGCTCGGCTATGCATAGTTGTCATGATGCATTGACTAGGCAAACCCTACAGGCAACCCTCACTAAAGAAAATTTTGACTTCCAAAATAGGTTATAAGTGTTATATATCAAAATGATCCATGCGACAAGATGATAACAATGGGATAGGTCTCAAAAATATGATTTTTAGGTCAAAATTTTGTATTTTTGGAATGTGGCCAACCAGGACCCGTGGGGAAATGCCCATTTTGGGATGTTTTGGGAAATTTTGAACTGTGAATATTTAGGACTCAAAATTTCTATGGGAGGTGCATAAGGAGCTAACTAAGACACAAAAATAAATTTGGGAAGTTTTGGATTTGTATAGACCATTTTATGACTGTTTTAGTATGGATTTTCTCGATTTTTGGCTTCAAAAATAGAGTAAAAATAAAACCAAAATAACTTTTTTGTTATAGCCATTTTTTGCACGATTATCGATCCATTGGATGTAGAATTTAAAATTAGATTTTTTTATTATTTGTGTTTGACCCCCAAATCAAGGATCTTGGGTTGATTACTCAAACAATAAAGAAACACCTAAACTAGACAACATTATTATCTCTTTTGATTTTTATAGATTCAAAAACACAATCAATAGGAACACATAGGAATACAATGATTATATATTTTAAATATTTAAATGTGAATTCCTAAGCTATTTGTTGTGTTTCAATATTTGTTGCTTTGTAAAGAAAATACTTGGAATGTTTGATATTTTTTTGGATGATATACTCAAAGTTTAAAGGATTTCACCTATATACTCGTAGCTCGACAACTGGTATGGTGATTAATTCCATATTATTCTAGTCATGTAAACCAATCAATAGTATGGTGATGAATTCCATACTCGATCAGAGAGGATAGGTCCTATTGATCCTCACCCAACATCCCGTGCACAACGATACACCCTTCCAAAGAAATATGTGTGCTATTTTGCATGGTTATGACAAATCTTGGAGTTGGTATTGGCCAGTTATCTTGAGTCTCGATGAAAATCTATCAAACAAGCTAGTCAAGTGGTAATTACATCCACTGCTACTATTGATGTTAAAATAAAACTTGGTGTGTGGGGTTCCTTTTTAAAATTTTAAAGAAAACAATAAATCACTCAAATATTGTTAACTAAATGCATGGAAGTGTGTTTTTCTTTCAGACTTGTCAGTAGCATAAAAGGAAAGCACAAAAATTGAAAGCCTATATGAACTTAACCTTTTTGGCAAGTTTCACTCAAGCAAACTAGACAAAAAGCAGCAAATCTACTATTCTTTTCCTATTTTTTTGAGCTAATTAATGCAAAATTTTAGAGAGATAGAATCTAACCTTTCTATGCATAGAATAAGAAAGAAAAACATGAAATTTAGTAATTTTTAATAGATACAGATTTAAAGTGTAGATGGGTGTAAAATTGAACCTGAAAGTTGTTGTTTCTATAAATTTTTGTAGAAACCCTTTGGTTTTGTGGCCATACCTATCAGGTATGATGGTAGATTGGGGGTCGTCCCACCTAGTGCCACCTAGCTGGCCATCTCACGTAGTGCCACCTAGCAGCAAAGGGGTCATTTCTGATCAGAACGGTCAGTACTTGCAACCTGCAAAACCAAAAATGGAGGTCCAAATTAGCACCATCTAGAGGGGAGATAGAAAAATATCATATACCATGATTTCCACTAAAGAAGTGAAATTCACGATATCACCTTAAGGGCACTTTATTGCACTATATAGCAGTTATAAAGCATTCAAAAGGGAAGATGATATAAGCTTATAATATAGTGAAATGAAACATCATAGGCAATACAAATGATCAAAATTATCTCTCTATTCATTTATAAATAGCTTCAAAACCATATTACAAGACATCCCCTTGAGGGCTTTACAAATGTGATACATTTCCATTACAATTTTCCAAGGGATCTAGTCCCTTGGAAGGAGGCCTTTAAGGCGATAAATAATAGTGTGTGTGAATCTCGCTTCCCACAATAGAGAGCTAGTATTGGGCTGAAAATATTATGCCTCTTTAGCTCCTCCTCTTGCCTAGCATTCCTATTCCTAAAGACAAGGGATTGAAAAGGGGTTAGTAGCACCTATGTTATAGAAGAAAACCATAAAACCATGAAAAAGGAGTTTCATCTACAACATTAAAAAGTGATCTACATGCATGGAAACTAATCTACATAGATCATAAACATATTATAAACTAATATAAATGAAAATAAGAATATTTTAAATAAATATTAAAGGTGAAACAATGTAGAGATAGTGATTGTCCTTGGGTGAGCCAGATAGACCTGCAACATTGGGGACCTCAAATCCAACATCAAAACTACTCCAAATTACACCAAATTTGGCCCAGAGGTTCATCTAGGCATCCTAAAGGGGTCTGTAGAGGAATTTATCTCAAATTCCAACCTATTTGGTGACCGTTCCTAGGTGTGACACCTATAGACTGTTAACCGTCCCTAGGTGGGACGGTCAAAAAATTGGCTTAGTTTTGTCACCTATGTTAATGGTATTTGGTCCAAAACTTGGTTAGGGGTGTTTTTTACATATGGGAGCAAATATTCCTTCAATTTGACCAGTTTGGAATGGGTGGATCAAGTCCTATTGCCCCTAAAATTGCCTTCGAGTGAAGAGGGTTTCAAGGCTAGGATAGGGCGAGTTTTGGTTTGCAAAAGATGAGGGTTGATTTGTGTAGCAGTTTGTTGCATAAATTATCCAATAATCCTCTTGAAATTTGGTTCTTGCACCTATTTTTATAGCCCAAAAGGGCATCTAGGGAAAAATTGCATGTTTGGCCATGCGAGGCAGGTGCCACCATGTGTCCTAATCTCATCATTGATTGATGAGGGGAAGGTTGCCCCTTTGGGGCTCCCAATATACTACCTCACTATCCATTTGCAGGTCCCCAATCAATTTGGGGTGATTGGATGTGTTAATGGCAGTATTTTATTTCCATTTAGAGCATCCTTTGACTTTTTGAAGGGTCTACTTGGGGGCCATCCCACCCAAGGATGGTTATAGATGGTTGTCCCTGGGTGGGATGGTCACCAACTATGATCATCCCTTGGTGGTAAGGTCACCAGTAGGAGCCCCAAACCAACCCTAAACTGCTAGAAACCCTCCAAACTAAGTTTTGGAGCCTTTTTCTAGCCTAAAGGGGTGCCCAATAGGGTCATATGTTGTCAATAGGAGGGCATATGTGATGCAATGATAGTCTTATGCGATTTACACAATTTAGGTGTCTACAATAGTTACCCTAGCATGTGAGGAGATGTAGTAAACATGATGTTAGGATTATACTTCTTACATTGTTGTTAACCATTAATTATTCATTACTCATAATAATGGGTTGTGACCTTTGATCACACCTTCTGTGCACATAAAAATAGGGAATATAGTAGATTTAAATGGACACCCAAGAAAATATAATTCATTCTTTTGTTCAGGTTATCCAACAATATAAAAGTGATTCCAATTAAAAGTGATTATGTGCATTGTTTTCTGCATTCAACTGTCTCATTTCATTTCACAGGTACTTGGTATCCTTACTTCTGGTATCACAACCAAGCTTTTAACAAAAAAATTCCTTCCTTCTTTGAGTACGAGCAAGAAAATTCCTGAGTATGAGCAAGAAAACTTTTAAAGGGTGTTGGTATTTCTAAAGTGCAGAGGGCTCTTCATATCCAACATCGTGCTCACCACCGATAGCAAGGCAAGGGCATACATAAGCTAACAGGTGAGAGAGTCCTTATTATAGAAGCAACCAGTGGTATATCAAGCCGGAATGACTTCCAAATAACAACACAGATGTCGGCCTAATAATAGAGCAAAAACACCCTTCAATCCATCCTAAAGGTGCTACAAATACATTATAAACACCTCAGAAGAAATAATTTTTTTCTGTCACTCCCAGGTCGATGAAGGGATAAAAATCAAACATTAAATCATGCTCTATGCATATATGCATTTTTTTGGTAATATTTTAAAACTTTGGTGGCATTAAATAAATTATATCCTGAATTAGCCTAAGGTTAATATATTTTTAGTGACCGTAAAATCGACCGACAGTAGGAATAAGAACGCAACACAAATTTTTATCTTTAGTTTAATCTTACATTGTTGCAAGGAGGAAATAAGAGGGGTCTAAATTAAAAAATGCACATATTTCAAAGTGCCTAGCAAGCTAGGCATATGTGTGCATGAAGAAGTTCCAATTGATAGGTACATGTCGATCATCAATTGGATGTTGACTCGTTAGTGCTTTAACCATTACCTTCCTTCCTGATCGTCATCTCTTCTCTGCTCTGACCATCACTCAACTATGCCCCACCTATCACCACCTTTGATCCACTTTGACTGTCACCTAGCTTCGCCCCACCCTACCTCCATTGTGGCTTTGCTCCTCATTCTACCTTGACTCTGCCCTCCCTCCACCTTGGCTCTGCTCAGTCGCTGCCTTAACCCCTCTCCACTCTGATAACACCTCAGACTCCACTCTGCCTGCTGCCAACAAGCAAAGTTGCAAAAATAATTTTTTTGCACCTATTGGACAATTTCTAAAAAATCATATTTTGCAAAAAAGTTGTAATTCTCCAAAAAAGTTGTTTTCAAATTTTAAGCAAATTATTGACCATTTTTTTTGCAAAAACATAATAATATACAATTTACAAAGAAATTATAAACCGAAACAACCTACCATGGTAGAAGGACGAAGATCACAAGACATGGTGAAGGATATTGTGAAAGAAGTCTCGAAAGAGGTTTCAAAATAAATGAAAGAAATGCTACAAGGAATGGTGATTTGGAAAGATAATTTAGAGGAGAAGATAGCTACAAAAATAGCAGACTTAACTATGAGCATCAACACTTCCAATATAGAATTATTAACCAAGTTGGATGCTACCAATTATTCCATGGATCTGGTACAACAAAACTTAACATTAATGCATAGCAAACAACAAAATATTACACCACCACAACAAACATTACTAGGGGACCACATACGTAAATCCTCCCTCGTACCACAAAGTTGGATTTCCTAAAATTTTATGGATGTGATCTCAGAAACTGGATATATAGGGCAAACCAAAATTTCACCTTATATCAAATTTTGGAGACCCAAAAATTTCGTATCACATTGTTTCACTTAGAAAAATTGCTACACAATGGTACTAATGGTATGAAAAAATAAAAGGTACCCTCACATGGACCGAATTCACAAATAATCTAATGTTATGATTTGACCCAACTAAATTTTAAGATTTCACAAGAGCCCTCACCAAATTTTGTTAAAAACCCAGCATAAGATAATACCAAGCGCAATTTGAGGAGTTGGTAAACCTTACATCAAGAATCGATGCATCATTCTTTCAAAGTTGCTTTATAAGAGACCTAAAAGAAGAAATTCAACTGGAAGTATAGATACTTAACCCTATAGATATGATGCATGCAGTGGCATTAGCACAAATGATAGAAGAGAAGATCAATAACCAATGATGAATAGGGAGAGTCTCAATAGGAAAACCACCAAACACCTACACTAGCCAAAAACTAAATAAAGTAATACCAATTAAACAAATCAGCTAAGAGGAAATGAAAGAAAGATGCGAAAACAACCTTTTTTTCCATTGTGATGAAAAATTCACCCCTAATCACATTCATTTCACCAAAATTATATATCTTAGACACAATTTATTGCACCCTCAAATAAGAGGATGGCATCGACGTTGAAGTAATAACGAATATTCCAGAAGAAAATAAAGAGGATAAAATAGAAATATCCTTTAACATCCTCGTAGGATATTCAATACCATAAACTATGAATATTAAGGGGTGCTTTAAGAAACAAAACCCTATTGTACTCTTAGACTTTGGTAACACTCACAATTTTATAAACCCTAAGTTGTCCAAATAAGATAATTGTTTTATATATCTCTGTAATAACTTTGAATTCATGATTGGCAATGGTAGAAAAATTGCATGCAAAGGCAAATGCCATAATATCAAACTCACTATGGGAGATTATAACATGAAATTGGATATGTATGTACTACCATTAGGAAAATGTTACATCGTGTTGGGAGTACAATGTCTACGAATGCTCGAAAAAATTCAATGGGACTTTGAAGAATTATAAATTCAATTCACACCGAAAGACCAAACTTACACAATTAAATGGTTACAAATGGGCCTTACACAAATTGTAAGTTCCCATAGAATGGAAAAAATTATTTGCAAAGGAGAAAAAGGCATGGTTGACCAACTATTTTCCTTGCAAAACACTAATGAAGAACAACCAGAGGCACTTGAATTACAAAAAATCCTAGAGAGACATGATAATATATTTAATGAACCAGAAGGATTGCCTCCACAAAGGAGCCATGATCATGCCATTCAATTACTTTCGAGATACCAAACTCCTAATATTAGAACTTATCAATACCCATATTTACAAAATATAGAAATATAAAAATATGTACAAGACCTAGTTAGGGCAGGGGTCATTAGACCTAGTATAAGTCCTTACTCTTCTCCAGTCATACTAGTAAGAAAAAAAGATGGATCATGGTGCTTATGTGTGGATTTTTGCACCCTCAACAAAATAATGATCAAAGACAAATTTCCTATTCCAGTCATCGATGAATTACTTGATGAACTTAATGGAGCCACATCTTTTTCCAAAATTGATTTACGATCTGGTTACCACCAAATTTGAGTTAAAGAAAGTGATATACCCAAAATGGCTTTTCGCACACATGAGGGTCATTATGAATCTTTGGTGATACCATTTTGTCTCATCAACGCTCCTTCCACATTTCAAAGGCTTTTTTTTATTTGTGGAAAACATCCCAGAAGGGATGCCACTTTCGGGTAAGACCCAAGCAGGCAGGGGTATCCATTCCACAAAAAACACCTAGGACTCGAACCTGGCCTACCACCTTTGACATACTCAAGGAGCAAACAAACACACAAAAACAAATTAAAAAAAAATAATAATAAAAATAATAAAATAAAATAAAAAACATGCTCCTTGAGTGTGTCAAAAATAAAAGCACAACCAAACACACACACAATAATATAAAAAAAAAACACAACATGAACTACATAGAAAAAACACAAGAACAACATAACAAAACACAAACATGACAAAAACAATAGAACACTACAAAGACAAAAAAAAAACATGAAAAATAAACACAACCAAAACCTAAAAAATTAAAAAAATAAAATAAAAAGAAAAAGAAAAAACAACCAACAACAAAAAATAAATAAAAAAAAAAAAACATAGAAAACACTCACACATAAAAAAATTAATTAACTCAAAAAAATAGAAACACAAGAACAATTACAAAAAACATAAAAAAATACAAAACAACAAAAATACAAGAACAACAAAAAACAACACAAAGAACACACACACCTTAAAAAACTAAACCAAAAAAAAAGGAAAAAAGAAAAAAGAAAAAAAAATGAACATAACAATGACCTTTCTAGACCATAATACTTTTAAGGCAAGAATTAATAGAGGAAACAAAAGAAAGAATAGTTTGAGCTAGGGAACGAAAATAACTTGAGCGAACCAAAGAGAAGCAAAAATAAAACAAGAAAAAACTAGGTACTTTCGAAACTGAATCCATCCAAAGAAATGATAGAAAGAAGAGCTTTCCTAATTTGTGAAGCCCACCATCTAGGAGGGTGGCCATAACAAGTAAGATGACCTTTGTCCAAATCCCAATTAGCTAAAGCATCAACACTCTTGTTTTGATCTCTGACCACATGATTGTAATCAACTTTCAAAAATCCCATCTGGATTAATTGAATCTTATCAATAATTCTTTTTATTCTTCAATCAACCTTATGATTCTTAGGAGTCTTCAAAATATTAATCATGAGTTGAGATTTAGACTCAAATACCACCTTTTCCCATCCAAACTTAGTAGCCTCTTGAAGGCCTCTGAGGATACCATACCCATCAACAAGGTTATTGGAAAGAATACCCAAATTCTTAGCAAAAGTAAAAACTAGGGAGCCATATGAAAGTCTACCAATTCCTCCCACATTGGCTTTTCCAGGGTTCCCTCTAGAGGCACCATCAGTATTGACTTTTCCAAAATCCTTAGGAGGAGGTTTCCAATTTCTTGTTCTATCCATCTTAAAAATACTCACATTCCCTTTAAGTTGGTTTCCCTTAGAATATTTAATCTTCAATATTTGTATCACTTTATCCCATATTTTGTTGGAGTTTTGGGGGTGATTAAGGAGTTGATGGACTGATTCAACTAAGTTGGCTATGGTATTTTTCCAAATATAGTGAATATCCTTCTTATCTTGATTAAAACTTTTGTAGTTCCTTTCATTCCAAATTTTCCAAATAAGAATGGTAGAACCCATCCAAACTAACTGCCTAATAAAATGATCAACACCCTCTTGCTTAGGCCAATCCCTCCAAAGTTGTTCAAAAGTAAAAAAATTGGACCACTATAAGTCAAGTAAAGTGGTCATTCTCCTCCATAGCTCAGAGGCTAAAGTACACTCAATAAAAATATGGTTGGGATTTTCTACATTCTCTTCACACATTTCACATCTAAAAGGGCCATGAAAACCATGCTTCATAAGTTGCTCACCAGTAAGCACCCTACGATGCAATAAAATCCAAGTAAAGAACCTCACCTTAGCCTAGAGATTTTAAGCCCACAACTGAGAAAATATGTCAGAATATTGGTTGGAATTATTATGGAATAAGTTTAAATAACCTTGAGCAACTGAATAATCAACCTTAGTAGTGTTGTTCCAACCAAAACAATCTTTTTCATGGGAACAAGAGAGATATATCATATGAAGAATGCCTTGGATATCTTGTCTTTTTCTTTTTTGGGATTTGAATAGGCTAGTCCTCAATAGGAATCCAATATCTACCAAACTTTGAATTATCAATGTGGTACTGAAATTAATTAGCCACCTTTATCCAGTTAGCTCAGTGAAGCTCCTCCGTCCAATGCCTCCAATAAGGAAACTGAGTTATCAAAGGCTTGTGACCATCCCAATAATCTGTCTAGAAATTTTCCTATTGACTATTATGAATGATCCAAAGTAAATTTTTATTTATAAAATCCTCACCAGTCTTAAGAACTGCTAAAATGGGAGAACCTTTGGTAGGAAGTTGATAGTGAACAAGGTCTTCAATACTTTTGTTCTCAACATATTTAGCATGGAGATTATTGTCCCAAAGAGCATTGGGATTATGCAACATCCTCCAATATAATTTAGCAGCTAAATATTTTTTGTTATTAATAGAAGACGGAATCCTAACCCCCCTTCATTCTTAGGAATACATAAAGTGTCCCATTTCACCAAGGTCTATTTTATTTTCTCCTTAGTACCACTCCAAAGGAATCAATGACTGATTTGATCCAGTTCTTGAAGAACAAACTTTGGGATATTCAACACAAAAGATACATAAATAGGAATAGCTTGAAGGACTGATTTTACCAAGGTGATTCTACCCCCAAAAGAAAGCCACCTGTTGGTCCACTTTCCAATTTTCTTCTTGACTTTGTCCAACAACCAATTCTAATATTTATTTTTCTGCCTTTGAATATTGATGGGAATACCTAAATAAGTGATCAAAAGGGAGGTCTTATTATATCCTAATTTATCCAAGACCATGGATTCCTATTTGGAAGAGCAGTGAAAGAAAATAACTTTATATTTGTCTTCATTGATCAACTACCCAGTAGCCTTAGAAAAATAGCTAATGATTTTCTTAATATTAGAAGCTTCCTTAACTGTAGCTTTACCTAAAAGAGTAGAGTCATCCACAAATTGAAGATGAGATATAGGACTATCTCCATGAGCAATGGTAACTCCCTCAAGGGTTTTTTCCCCTCTTTTTGGTTATATTCCTACCCAAGCATTAAAAAAGAATGATGAATAAATAAGGGGATAGTGGGCCACTTTGCCTAATACCTATGGAAGCTAGTAACGACTAAGAAGGTCTACCATTAATAAGAACTAAGTAGGAAACTAAAGAGATACATCCCATATCCAATCCATCCAATCCTTAGAGAAACCGAATTGCCTCAAAACTTTGATAAGGAAATTTCAATCCCCTTTGTCATAATCTTTGGATAAGTCTAACTGAATGAACATGGAAGGATATTTTTGCATATCCATGGAATAGATGGCTTCCTAAGAAATAACTATCTCATATACTATTTGACGTCGTTCCACATAACTCCCTTGCTCAGGGGAAATAATCTTATGCAAAAGAGGCTTCAACCTTTCTGCCATGATCTTAGTAATGATTTTGAGAAGAACATTACATAAAGCAATAGGTCTAAAAGTTGAGACATGATTAACCTCTTGAGCTTTTGGAACAAGAGTAATATAATTTTTATTGATAACCTTCAAAATTTATTTGGCTTTCCTGGCTTCTTCCACCACCTCTAATAAATTAGCATGAAGGATATCCCAAAACTCTTGGTAGAACTCAATGGGAAAACCATTAGGACCTGGGGTTTTCCATTTTTGTATTTTAAAAACTACCTATTGAAGCTCATTAATAGTAACAAGAGTAGTCAAAATAGAGTTCTCCTCAGAAGTGATAAGAGAAGGGATTACTTGAAGAACATTTTGTTGAGAAGCTGAGTTAAGAAGAGTAGCAGAAAAAATATTTGAAAAGTAATTGACAACAATAGATTTCATGCCATCCCAAGTGTAGACAACATCTCCAGAATATGATTTTAGGAAAGAAATAAAGTTGTGAGATCTTCAAGCTAGAAGATATTTTTGGAAGAAATTATGTTTCGATCTCCTTCTTTGAACCATTGAATTCTAGATTTTTGCTTCCATAATAGTTCTTTTTTTCCCATTCCTCTAACTGAGTTGTGAGTTTAATTTCATCTACATTTCTATTATTTGTGAGGCCATCTAAACGGATTTTTTTATTCAAATTTTCAATTTGAGCAATAACTTCATGTTTTTTTATGAACATCCCCAAACTCCTTCCAGTTCCAAGTCTTGATTTTGGATTTAATGCATTGCAGTATTTTGGCAAAACAAAACATCTTAGTTCCATGCCTAGGCTTACCTTCCTTCCACCATTGTTGCACATGAGGTCTAAAGGAATTGTCTCTAAGATAGATTAATTGAAAATGAAAAGGAGAGAAACTCACATTGGTTTTCCAAATTTCTACCATGAATAGCCAGTGATCTGAACCAACATTGTTAAGAGTCTTCATGTGACCATGGATTAAGAAATTTTCAAAGAGAAAAAACATATGCAATCTCTCCATTATACAAGCTAAGCCTTGCCTTCTATTAGACCAAGTCATAAGGCCATTATCTAGTTGGATGTCCACAAGATGGAGGTTTGTAATATATTCACTCATGAGGTCAGTGCTTTTGTCCAAATTTCTATTTCCCCCCATTTTCTCATCTAGAGAGAGGATGGTATTGAAATATCCTTCGATCAAGATCCAAGCTTCAAGAAAATGAAAGATAATATGAGTTATATCCTTCCATTATTTTCTTTTTTCCTCTAAAGCAATCAGAGCATAAATAATAATGCAGAGCATAATTCGGTTGGAATGTCTACTTTGAATAGCTATAGCCAATAGACCCCAACTGCAAACCATATGGTGAATAACTACCTCTTTTGGGTTCCAAAGAAAAGCAATGCCACCAAAATTCCCCTGGGAACTAAGGGAAACCACTTTTCCAACTGGCCAAATTTATTGGCAATTGAGCCCGTATCCTCCATTGACATATTTGTTTATTGAAGGAAAACAAGATGTGGATGATTTATCTGAATCATTCTTCTAATTTAATTTTGTTTTGAAAGACTCCATTTGAGTCCTCTAATATTCCAAGTGATGATCTTCATTAGTACCAGGTCTAAAAAAGTTGTGAAGGGCATTAATATTACCTTCCTCTACAAGCTTTTCACGTTCTTTTACCATATGATATTGATTGGTCTTGCAACCTACTTTTTGAATAGAATCCATCTTCAGTTTCTTTTTCCTGTTTCTTGACTTACTCCAATTGAATATGAGATGGCTTCTAACCTTGAAGAATGCTCATACTCAGCCAAATTTTAATAGAGGGTTCAACAGAGTCTATATTGGGACCTGTATTATTTGAATTTTTGACATTTAAAATATTGTTTTTCTTGTTTAAATTTTCTCCCTTTTTTTTCTATTGAAAACCTTTGATTTGTTGGTTTGTCTCTAAGTTCTTCCCTTCATATTTAAATTGTGTTTCTAAGATTTTTATTTACATTATTTCCTCTTCCTCACATGGGACATCATTTGTGGAAAGGATTTCAAACATATTAGCAGATGACTTTGATTGATCCTTCATAACTGGTTTTTTCTGAGTGTTCTTCTCCTTAGGCTTTTGGAAACCTTTTGAGTTTATATCTTCTTTATTTTATCAGGAATTTTATTTGGTCAAGCACTATCCAAAATGATCATATTCATGGTAAATTCTACAATGAAAAGGAATGTTCTCATAGTCCACTACTTGATCCCAAGTATCTTCCCCAAATTGTAATGTGATATTTTTAGGTAGGGATTTGTCAAAATCCGTTAAAACACAAATCTGAGCATAAAGTTTCCAATTGAAGAAAAAATAGTAGGATTCCAAAATTCAATAGGGAGGCCAAAGAATCTAACCCACACGGGAGATATAGAAGGCATCTCTTCTTTGAATTTAAATTTAGTATGCCAGGGCTTCATGAAAAACCCTAACCTTCCAAAAAACCAGGGACCCCCTTGAATTTTTTTCTCTCTATCTTCATTATTAGCAAATAAAACAAGAAAATAACCATTTGGATAAATAGAGATTTTTAACTCACCTTTAGTTTTCCAGATTTTTGCAGCCTAGAATTTGAAAGCAGATAGGATTGGATGAAAACCCATGAAATAAAAAATTAGTCCTCTTTTTTCCAAATCTTCAGTGTCGGTCTGAATGTTACCCATATCAAGCTTAACAATAGGAGTTCCATCAGTTGCTTTCAGACATCTTGACTCCATTTTCCTGGTATCAATATTAGGTATTCTTAAAGGTTTATGGGAAGCCCTAATATTAATATTAGCATTGGTATGAGGCTATCCACCATGGAGGGCATCCCTAAAATTCATTTTTGGGGCTGAGTCTTCAAAATTATTACCCTTGATAGGGGTTTCATAGTAGAATTATTTTGTAGGTGCACCTTAGCACCAGATTCACTTGAGATCTGAGCCATTTTTTGATCAACTACTTGAAACTTGTTTCGTGATATCTTTAATCCTTGCCCTAGACATTATGTAAAGGTATGTTTTTCACTTTTCTTTTGTGCAGCAAATTATTAGCTATTGTCACTCAAGTTCATAGCATGATCTATTGAAATATAAATTTATAACCCATATTGGATCCCCTATAACATATCCTACTAAAATATTGAGCATAAACCATAAAACTATTGGCTACTAGGGCCCAAAGGCCCTAAAAACCAACCTCTGGAGCTACTTGCACTCAACCCAGATGAAACCCTTGCACAATCGCTTGCCAAAAATATCATTCACACATAGGTATATGCTAGGATCTATGTTTCTCACAATAATATGAACATTGGTGGAGATGTTCTGGGTTTTTTTAGGCATCTACCCTCAAAATTTCAGCTCAATATGGGTATGTATGAGTGAGATATGGCCAAAAAAAGATTTACAATTTGGGAAGTCCTACAAAAAATATCCCTCCTCAATATAGCTTCCACTTCTTATAAAAAACCCATAAACATTTCAAAGCCTTATGAACAAAGTATTTTAGCCTTTCCTTCGAAATTTTATTCTAGTTTTCTTTGACGATATTTTGATTTACAGTAAAATATGGGAAGAGCACTTAACCCATATAGAGCAATCACTCAAGATCTTGGAGGAAAATCAATAATATGCTAAGATATCAAAATGCTCCTTTGAAAAGCAATAAATTGAATACCTCGGACATATTGCCTCCAAGGAAGGAGTTAAAGTAGATCTTTGTAAGATTGAAGATGTGGAAAATTGGCTAATTCCAAAAACACTAAAAGGGTTGTGTGGGTTCTTAGGATTAACTGGCTATTATCACAAATTTTTAAAGGATTATGGAAAAATTATGGTACCCTTAATGGCACTACTTAATAAGAATGCTTTATTATTGCATCCAAAAGCTAATGAAGCCTTCATTACCTTAAAAAATACCATGTGTACCACCCCTGTCCTAGCCATGCAAAATTTTTCCAAACCATTTATTATTGAAAGTGATGCTTTAGGATTGGGAATGGGAGCCATACTCATGCAAAGTGAAAAACCCTTAGCCTTCACTAGCAAAGCATTCTCAAAAAATAATTTAGCACGCTCTACTTATGAAAAATAAATGTTATCTATTGTTCATGTTATCCAACATTGGAGACCATTCCTTATCAGTAAATATTTCATTGTCCACATCAACCACCATAGTCTAAAATACCTTCTAGAGAAATGGATAAACACACAAGAATAATAAAAGTAGGTGAAAAAACTACTAGGAAATGGTCATGAAATCATATATAAAAAAGGAAAAGATAACATGGTTGCGGATGCACTTTCTAGAAAGTTTGAAGAAAATTCCCAATTACATGCTCTTTCCTGCCCTATTCCTAAATGGATCTACCAAGTCAAGAAAGAATGGTATACAGACCTTACCACACATACCATAATCCAACATATCCAAAAAAAACCCATGAGAAAACCTCACTATTCTTGGTAAGATAACATACTCCGTTATAAATAACATATTGTCCTCTCTCCCACATCTGCTTATTGTACAAAAATTTTACATGAGTTACACACTACACTCACTGCAGGACACTTTGGATTCCTAAAAACCTATAAAAGAGTGATTAAATATTTTTATTGGATAGGGATGAAAAATGATATCAAGAGATTCATCAATGAATATGAGACATGCCAAAGAAATAAATGTGAAATGGTGGCTACACCAGGCATTCTTCAACCTCTTCCCATACCAAAAAAAACATGAGTGAATATTTCAATGCATTTCATTGAAGGCATTCCAAAGTCTATAGGATAAACAACCATCCTAGTTGTGGTCGATCGTTTATCTAAATACGCCTATTATTTTCCAGTAGCTCACCCCTACACCACTAGTATGATTGCTCAAATTTTCCTTGACAATATATTTAAATCACATGGCATGCCTTCTATTATAGTTAGTGATCGTGATCCTAATTTCACTAGTAATTTTTAGAAATAATTGTTTAAACTCCAAGGTACTCAACTTCGGATGAGCTCTGCTTACCGCCCCAAAACAGATGGTCAAACTAAAGTTAATAAATGCTTAGAAACTTATCTCCAATGTTTTATTTCCACAAAACACCTTCACTGGGTTAAATGGCTTCCACTAGCTGAATGGTGGTATAATACCGCATATCATACAACCATTAAAATGGTCCCTTATAAAGCACTATATGGCCAATCACCCCCATCCCTAACCTCTTACTTTCCAGGAAGTACAAAGGTGTCAGTCATAGATATGGAGCTTGTTACTCGAGATAATATTATTTGCACTCTAAAAGATAACCTACACATCGCCCAACACCACATGAAGCAAAAAAGAAACCAACATCAAATCGAGAGGGTTTTCCAAGAAGGAGATATGGTTTTTCTTCACCTTCAACCATATCATCAAACTTATTTAAAAATTAAAGGGTCACAAAAGTTAGCACCCAATTTTTTTGGCCCTTATAAAATTCTACATCGTACTGTACTGTTTGCATATAATCTTGAGTTGCCGAAATCCACTAATATTCATCCTGTTCACATCACTACTCAAACTCAAATTTCAGAGTTTTTCGATAATGGGATCCTCATGGTTGAACCAGAAGCTATCCTAGATCACTGCATGCACCACATTCAAAATCACACCATCATCGAAGTATTGATTCAATGGAAAGGTCTACCTTTAAAATATGCCACATGGGAGACACTCCATCATATTTAAAAACAATTTTCTCAATTGCATATTTGAGGACAAAGCTCATTTTAAGGAGGGTGGCATGTTAGGATTCTACTCCTAACATTGTTATTAACCATTAATTATTAATTATTCACAAGCATGGGTTGTGACCTTTGATCACACCTTTTGTGCACATAGAAATAGGGAATATAGTGGATGTAAATGGGCATCCAAGAAAATATAATTCATTCTATTGTTCAGGTTATCCAACAATCCAAAAGTGATTCCAATTAAAAGTGATTCTATCCTTTTTTTCTGCATTCAACTATCTTATTTCATTTCATAGGTACTCAGTATCTTTACATAGGATGAACCACCAGATAAGTAGGAAAGTAAGTATGGTCCTGATGAGTGTGGATAGTGAACGTGGATAAGAAATGTAGAAGAAAATAGGAGTGACAAAATGTAATAAATATGAGAGGAAGAAACAACAATGAAAAGAAAAGAAGAAGAAAGAGGAGGGTAAGGATGAAATCAACACAAGAATGTAGTTGCTCGAAGCATGACCATTCAAAAATGCTAACAAAGAAAAAGGTGAGGATATGAAATGGAATAAAGAAAAATAACTCGAAAAAAACAAGGACTATGTGAAATGATGCGGATTGGATCATGAGTGACTTGGTAAAATGGCAAGGTGACTTGGATTTTGATATTTGGTGTAGTTGGATAGTTTTTGGAAGTAGCGAGGTGTAGGAATGAATGAGTATAATGATGTGGTGGAATGAGGTGCTAGCTGGTGTTAGGGGCTTTGGAGTTGAATGGGCAAGAGATTTTGTTTAGGATGTGAGTGATAATCATAGGAGAGCATATCTTGAATAATGGGTTTGAATGAATGACATGAATCAATGTCATGCCCTCACTGGCAATGGTAAACATAAAAGTAGTTTTTATTGTAATAACGTGACTTAAGGTATGAAGGATCGATAGGATGACTTTTGAGTAAAGCAAGGAGGCCCTGGTGAAATAGTTTGTGAAATATTTAGGATAAAGGTGTTGTTAAAACTGACCTAGGATAGATATAGTGGTCAAGTAGCAATGAGTGTGGAGGAGGTGGTGTGGGAATAGGTGATTGAGTTGGGATGTGAGAATCGGATGTGTATCGGGTCTGAGAGCTAAGGGTAGGCCTGGATGAAGGTGATATCAATTGGGCTACAATAGAGCAACATGAAGAGGACTGGTAGCAATAGTGACTCAAGTGTAACTCAATATTATCAAGCTAGGAGAGGATATGTTGAATGTCAATGGGGGGAGGTGATGGTATCAAGGATGGAGAGGATCAAGATTCAGGTGGGTAAATGGAATGAAGATATGAATGTGAGGAAGGGGATGAACGAGATGAAGAGAGAGAATATTGAAATTGTTGGGCTGATGGTATGATAGGCTAGAGTAAGAGGCCATGAAGTTGTGATGGTGGCATTCAAAGGACGGGAGGTGTAGGGGATGGTTGTAGAAAATGATGTTGGTGGGATGGGAGAATGTGAATGGATGTGGCATGGGCAGTGTGGTAGTGAAGGGATGGGTCATAGGGTGACATCCTAGTTGGTAGGGGTGGAGGTAGTCCTATGGAAGATGCATGAATGGGTGTGGTGCCCCTATTACGGGGGTAGTAGGCTAGTGGAGAGTGGTGAACCAACAAGGGTGGTAGATATGGGTCCCTAGGGTCGACTAGATGAAGTGGAGATGATTCTCGATTGCATGAAGCTAATGGGTGAGAATGTTATTTCTTATCCTTTAAGGAAGATAGAGAGACCTAACTATCTCCTGAGATAGGGGAATAGGAAGCATACCTACGATAGGGTGAACTATGGTGAGGGAGAGTGTTGGTATGTGTGAGCCATGTGGGGTGTCTAGACCAGATCGGTTGGGATGATCGATATGGATGATAATTTTTGAGGGTCCTACATGATGGGGATGAGTATATGTTGGATTTGTGTATTCAAAATCAGGTGTTGTCATTGAAGATGTCAATATTGATGATGTAATACCTACAAAAATTAAAATACACTCAACATATAAATGACATGAAAAGAAAAATTAGTTATGTTGTGTAATAGAAAGTGAGATATCATGTATGGAATGTTGTGTAGTGTATGTGTGATGTAAATTGGGACTGTGTTGTGATAATCCTATATACAATGCATGCGGTTACTCACCTAGATAGGCTAGGCATTGAATGTGTGAAGGTGAATGACTTTGATAGGCTTAGTTTCAGTGGAGCCTTCGAGGTTTGCTAATCGATAGGCATCGAAGTCAATTTTTTTTGTGATGATGCTAAACCCTAACTAGTTATGAGCAAATTTGTCTCACTGCTATTGGGATTGGATTGTGATTTATTGGTTTTCCTTGAGGACGAGGTCACCAATTTGGAATTCACATTGATGTACCTTACTATTGTAGGCATGAAAAAGGTTTTCTTAATTGACACGTGTGTTTGATGGTATGGATGTGACGTTCATCCAAGAGTGTTAATTGATCAATACGGGTTTGACGAGCAATGCCATCATCAATGAAGTATTTCATGGAGACTCGTAATGACGTTATTTCAAGCTTAAGGGGCATAATATCTTTTATGCCATAGACTAATGAAAAAGGGTTTACCCTAGTGGGAGTACAAATGCTTATACGATAAGCCCACAAGGCAAGAGGTATTTTACTATGCCAAACACGATGGGATTATATAACTATTTTTTGAAGGATGGAGCAAATGGTTCTATTGGTAGCTTTGACCTGTCCATTACCATGTGGGTAGTACAAGGTCAAGAAGCTATGATGGATGTTAAATTTGGTGTAAATAGCACATACCACTTTGTTTTTGAAGGACTTCCCATTATCAGAGATGATTTGAAAGGAAATACCAAAGTGACATATGATGTGATCTGTAATGAATACCACGATCTTGGTTCCTATTGTTTGGATGAGTGGGATAGCTTTGACCTACTTTGTGAAGTACTTGATAGTAGTGATATTGAATTTATGGTTGTTGGATGAGGTAGGTGTGAACTACCCTATGATATCAAGGTCCCATTATGAGAAAGGCCACATATATTTAATTGGTTGAAGAGATTGCGAAGGTAGGTGTGTGAGGTTGGCATGTTGCTAGAATTTTATGCATCGCTTGACATATTCACAACAATAATGTTATATTTTATGAAAATAGTAGCCCATGCATAAGATATGCTTGGTGATAGCCATGCCACTGAAGTGGACATCATAAGTACCATCATGGGTTTCTTGTACCACCCGTTAATATTCATGTGGTTCAAGGCAATGTAGGAGAATACCATCATAACCATGGTGGTATAGGATGTCCCCCAATAGTGTATAATGAATGGCACATTGTTTAAATTCTCAATGTTGAGCATGTGGTAGATCGCAAGGTAGGAAGCCTAATTTAATATAATCCTTAAGTTGGAAAAACCAAGGATAATGGGGTTCGGTATGGATAATGTGGATGCCATCATCATGTGTATGAGGTGAAGATGAGATAGTTGATTTTGTAAGCATATGAACTGACACATGTGTAGTATCTAAAAAAGGATTTTGTGGTATCAGTGATCCTAGGGAGGCCATTGTGTCGACGAAGCAATTCGAGGAATGTAGAGCAAATTCGATAGTGTACTACTTGAATTGGGTAAGGATTTTCTGATTGATTTGTTTATATTATTGGAGAATGGGATAATGACATTGTCATATATCCTGAAATTGATTTACAATGAGGAGGGAGTCTCCAATAATATGAAGGCACCGAATGTGCATAGAATGTGCCTAGTTTAGGCCAAGGATAAGGTCTTCATATTCCACATTGTTATTTATGCAAGGAAATCCTAATTTGAATGAGAATGGAAGAGGCTCTCCATATGGTGTGAAAAATACAATGCCTACACCCCCAACATATTTGCAACAGGAACCATTGAAGAAGAGTGTTAGATCGGTAGTTATCTTTGGCTCAACATACTTTTTGGATTATGTGATATTGAAAATAGAGTCATTGGGGAGTTGGATGATGAGAGGATGATTATCAAGTAATAGGGTCTTCGTTAATTGGTCTGGGATGACCACCCCTTAATGGATTTTTACAAAATGAATTCTAGGTCGAATTTAGTAAGAATCATAATCCATTTAGAAGTTCAAGAGTTATGGTAACTCTTGTTCATAATGTAGCGGAGTGGGTTGTTGCGAGTTATGACAAATGTGGTGTGATTGAGCATGTAATGGCATAGTTTTTAGGTGGTAAATACAACAACCAAACACAACTTCTCCATGTATGCATAGCGGGTTTCATAACTAACCAGCATATAGTTAATGTAGTATATAGCTTGCTCATGATTGAGTTCATTATTTTGGGTGAGTAGCATACTGAGTGCAAAGTCCATGCCAAAAATGTATAACATGAGTGGTAATGTTATATTTTGAGGAGATAAAATTGGGGAAGAAGTGAGATAGACTTTAATGGAATCAAAGGTATTTTGGCAGTTTTTGTCCCATGTGAAGGTGACCCCATTTTGTAAGAGGTGATTAAATAACTTGCATTTATTTGAGAGCTAGGAAATAAAGTGATGTATCAATGTCATTTTTCCTTGTAAGCTACACAATTTTTTGAGATTCATGGGTTAGGGCATCTCAAGGATGGCTTTAAATTTTTTAGGTTCAACTTCAATGCCTATTTTATAGATGATGAACCCTAGGATTTTATCTGATGTGACACCAAAGATGTATTTATTTGGGTTAAGGTGAAAATTGTGTTCCAAGAGGTGATCAAATATTTGGCGTAGGTCAGTGATATGGTCTAAATATTTTTTGGATTTGGTGATAAGATCATCGATGTAGACTTCCACAATTTTATGCATGTAATCATGGAAAATTTAACTCATTGCACGTTGATAGGTTGCCCCAGTGTTATTAAGGCCAAAAGACATGACCTTGTAGCAGAATGTCCCCCAGGGAGTTGTGAAGGAAGTTTTGTGTTGGTCGAAAAGATTGATTTGATCTAGTTGTAGCCAAAAAATATATCCATGAGAGATATCATTTCATGGCCTATGATGGAATTGACGAGTGAGTTGATGTTGAGTAATGGAAAGTTGTATTTGGGATAAGCTTTGTTTAAGTCAAGAAAGTCAGTGCATATAGGAACCTTGTCAGAGGGTTTTGGGACTGGTACCATGTTTGAAACCCAATCGAGATAATCTATAGGTATGATGAATCCTACATTGAGGAGATTTTGGAGCTCTGATTTTATGAGGAGAGCAATGGTAGGGTGCATGCATCATAATTTTTTCTGATAGGTTTGGCATATTTTTCAAGAATGAGGTTATGTACTACTAGAGAAGGGTCGAGTCCTGAAATGTCATTATAGACCAAGTGAAGACTCTAACGTACTCCTTGAGGAAGGTGGTGAAAAAGATGCGCTCTTCTAGTGAGATACTAGTCGCTAGTTTGACAATGTGTGGATTTTCAAGATCATCACTAATTTCAATGTCAATAGTATCTTCCACAAGCATGTGGGAACCATATCAAAGCTATTCTGGGATCAGGATAAGGTGGAGGTCATTGATAGCTTCTGGTATATCAAATTCGTTATCTAAGTATATGCTTGTGTGGTGGACCCATGGAATGTAGGCTATGGTGAAAGGCAAGGGAGCATTTGTAGTACGCATGATATGGGATGATAGTAAGAAATCATGAGGTGAAAGTATAGATGAAATGTGTGTGAGGTTAAGGATATATGGCTTGGATGTGTCATCATGAATTGACTAATGTTTATACCAAATTAGGGTGAAGAGATCTACATAAATCATGTTAACCGAAGCCATAGGAGATGTAAGCGGTGAGGAGTTTGATGATGAGGACTCGATAACATGTGAATGACCTAGTAGGTTTAGTAGTGGGCATAAGATGATAGGTGGAGAACATGATAGAGTAATGGAGTGGTGTAGTTTTTGATGTATGGGAAGCGATATATCTAGATGAGGTAGCAATGGTGGAGGAGACATCATGTCATATTTTAGGTAGTGAGCATTTAGAGATAATGTAGCAAATTGGCTATTCAAGTCATTGACACAACATGATGACGTAGTGTCAGAGGGGGACATTCCTGAAAGAATTCATGGGGAAGAATGACAATCAAATGAGGAGATGGAATTTCCTCCAAAATATCCATGTTGATATATTCTTCCAAAGTGTGTGTTGTAAGTGGGGAAGGGTGTAAGGAGAGATCCTAAAGCCCATCCTTAAGTGTGTGAATGACAATAGGGAAATAGCCTAATTCAAATTTACTTGTAGGTAACTACACATGAGGATTAATAGGTGTGTGTAACCCTTGTTCATAATGTCCTAGCCCAAATATGTGCCAATGGAAATGCCAAAGGTAGTGCAAAGCAAAATAAGGGTTAGACATATGATTTAATATACCACAAAAGCTGAATTATGGTGGTGGGGGCACAACAACCAGGAGTGAAGAGTCGATTCCTACATAGATAAAGTTTGTTTGGTTATTAGAAGGACCTAATGGTACAATAGTGGCAATGGTCAATACTGAGGTCGAAGGGCAGCCAAAATTGTACATAGATTGGACTGCAGGGGGTTATACGTGAGCATCATGAATATTATAGTCACCTGGACTAGAGTTCATCATAAATATAGATATGCGAGGTGACATGCAATGTGGTGAGAGAGATGGTGAATCTAATTATGAATATGAGGATGAGAGTTAAGAATATCATATGATGGTAGAAAATGAGTGAAGTAGTTGATTTTTGAGGTGAGAAGCTTGCTTCTCCCAATCATGGCATTCAACTATCGTAGATGGGATAGGATGATCTGCATATGGGAATTTTGGGGTTGAGTTAACAGGTGTCAATGCTAAGGTGCGAGGATATGTGAATGACCTAGGTCATGGGTGAAATAGAAATGAAGGTGTTTGAGGCATAGGGAGGATAGGAGATTCGATAGAGGAAGGTGGGTGAGGTGCGATGGTGGGTTGAGGTGATGATGACGATGAGAGTATCGATATTGGGGGTAATTTTATGGAAGAGGATGGCTGAGAAGGTGGTGATGACCATATGGAAGGTGGTGAAAATATCATAGTAGTAGGATTAGGTGCTACGGTGGCTGGTGAAAGTTGTGTGAATACTAAAGTGTGTGTCATTTATGGATATTGTGGTGATGAAGTCAATATGGAGAGAGATGTCAATGCCCCAACCAATTGATGATAAGAAATAGGAAAGAGTTGTGTAGAAGATGATGAAGGTCCTGGTGGAAGGTCTACGATGTTGCAACATTTGAAGGGCTCCCCATTAGTAGGAACACAATGAACAAGTTCGTCATAGATGTATTTGAGATAATGGTGTAATGTGGAAGGTACACACTACATGTCCTTAATCCATGGATTCTCGAGCTAGATATTGTATTGCATCTCACCTTGAATGACATGGAATAGGATAGAAATGGTGTGGATACTCACTCAAATGGGTAGGAGAATAGAGGCTATTGTGGGCATGGAATTATTGAATACTCAAAGGTAAAATGATGGGGTGGTGAAATGTGTTGGAGGAGTATGTAGGTGGTGTAAGGCTATAGTGGAAATGATGCTAATAGAGGAACTAGTATAAATGAGAACACACTTGTAGGTGATATCATTTATGGTTGATTGGATGTGAAGAGGATGATATTCTCCTTCACATATGAGTTCAATAATCTCATGATCATGGAAACTGATATAAGGTTGAAGGCAGTGTGGAATGTTACCCATAAAGTTCACAAATACATTTGTATCATGGGTTTTAGGATTGATATATTGAAGGATATCATTCAACACCTCACTATGGGGTTGAGTCTATTACAAAATATCAAATATGGATAGTCTGGTAGGTGTATTATGCAATTTGTGGGTGAGGCTACCATGAATGGTAATGCCATATTACAGTGGAGGGGGTGTGGCATTAGAAGTAACAGGAGACTATGGATAAGTAAATGGTGCATGTGGTGAGACCACTGGTGTAGTTTGTCATGAAGGATACATTTGATTATGGGTAGTGAGGTTGATCATACCCACTATTCCATGTGAATGAGGATCACGTTGGACACTTTTAACCTATATAGGTGGCCCTACGGGATTAGGTTGAGCTTGTTGGGGATTGGTCCTCCTATTTTTGGGTAGGGTATTTTGGTAGATTTCCAAGTTTTAATTTTGTGGGGTGAGTGGGTTGGAAACCTGAATGGTACATCTATCAATGAGATCTTGGACAAGGCTATAGAATGAGTGATAATATTTGATATCATGACCAGGTTTTCAATGGTATGCACAAAAGGCATACTCATTGTATCATTGAGGTTTAATTTGATTCAAGTTGAGCGGTTAGATTTTGGGCAGGTTGATGTGACCTGCATCATATAATCTCTGGAAAAGGGTTGGAAAAGGCTTATAGAGTGGAGTGATATTACACTATGGAGCCTATGGGCGAAGGCCGAGAGGCTGCTATGGTCTAGGAAGGAGAGGTGCACTAGTTTGGAATAGTTGTTGCTATGGACCAGGAGGTTGTGGGACAAGTTATGGATCTAGGATAGCTTTTGCCATGCGATTGGCTTATGGTGGCCTAGGCAAAGGTTGATTAGGTGTACTTCTGTTGAAACAAGAATTTGAATTGTATGAGGACTTTTGTCTCAACTTGATTTTGCCTAATTGGAATTTGATGTCTTCGATAACTTTAGCTTGGGTGATTGCTTCTTTAAAGGTACAACTTTGATGGAGCTAGAGGGAAGTGGAGATGTGGTTATGAAAACTTTTAGAAAAAAGTGTAACAAGTTCAACAATGGGAAGAATAAGAGCAAGGTCATGTATGATCGATCTCCATTGGAAAAAAAATTATGTAATAGGCTCATCATCAACGTGTAGTACGGTGTAGACATATAAGAAGTTAGTATTATTTTTTATGTTGATGGATAAGTGTTCTAGGAAGGAATTGTCCAGCTATTCAAAGGTGTACAGGCTATGGCACGAAAGCATGTTGTACCAATCAAGAGCTTGTCCCCAAGAGAAAGGGATAAGGTACATAACATAAGGGGGTTGCTACTATGAAGCTGGTAGCAGGCTGAGCGGTAGTTACTGATATGTTCTCGTGGATCCTCTTTGATTTTATACTTATCAAACTATGAATTCTCAAAGTGATAAGGATAAAGAGGGATGAGAATTTAGGGATGAACTATCTCATTATAGATTTCATCATAGGTGGGTTTTTGTGGTCCGTAGCTGGCAGTGCAGAGGTTTAACATTTTTACTTCAGCTTGCAAGAGTTGAATTTTAGATGTGAGAGGTGTGGAGTATGATGCTAAGGTAGGTGGGGCCTAATATTATGGTGGATACTAGCATTTTTGTTCTTCCTAGTATTGAGAAGGGACGTATTGTAACTGATCCTATAGAGGTAATTTTTGAACACCACATGGTGTTGTAATGGATGAGATACTAGGTTGTAAAACCAGTATCTGCTGAGGATAATAATATTGTGGCTGAGGGGTGTGTGGTTGTTGTATAAGTATCTAATGGAGAGGATCTAATTTTAATGGCTGGGCTATAGGTGGTGACGACCAAGAAGGGGAAGACGTAAAAAATATGGGCCCAGTAGATAATGGTAATGATGTCTATACAGACAGTGCTAGAGGTGGACTAGATGAGGTGTCGAAGTATGGTGTATGCATCAGTCCTAACAGATAAGAAGTAGGAAAACTAAACTAAGTAGAATAGCCTATGAGAGTATGAGTATAGGTTGAAGGTCATGGATCATAAGTGGGAAGAGTACCTACCATCAGGACTTGAAATGAATAAGGGGGAGGTAATATTAAAGTAGTAGATAAAAGTGGAATGGAAGACTAGGTAGGATATAATACAGGAGGATGGGATGTAGGTGTAAATGATGTAGAGGAAAGAGGATAATATTTTGAAGAAGGAGCTTGAGAAGGTGTAGTGGTGAATGTGTTCACTCCATATTATATGGAGGTAGTCGGTTGCTACTCTTGGTGTTGATTTGGTTTTGTTTGAAGAGGTGGTTGTGACATGTCCTCAAAATATGGGAAGAATGATTGTTGGGAAGGTGGTGGTTGTAACTCTTGGAAAGAGTATTGGTATGAAGGTAGAGGTGGATCTTGTTGTTGTTGCAAGGGTGGATGTTGTGATTAGGTTTGCAATGATGACACCTAAGTTCTTGGTGTAGAAGATATTGGAAATCTTGAGTAATTATATTTTCATTGATGTCAAGTGTTAAATGCAAGCAAAGTTCATCTCAGTGCAATGGAGTTGATAAAAAAGGGTTAAAATATTTATATTTTAAGCCCAAGATATTTGGTACAAAAGCTCCACATGGTTGGCCAAAAGGATGTCTAAATATCCTGAAGGAAGAAAATGTCTAGGCCCAAAAGGAACTAATATTATAATATTTATTATTATAATATTTAAGTTATAAAGTTATAAAGTCTAAAGTTAAAATTATAAGATAATTATAATATTTAATATTATATAATTTTATAACCCGTGGTGGGTTTTGGTGCAAATTTAAAATAATTTTTAAATTATTATAGCACCGATGTTCGAAGCATGGAAGAAAATCCATATAAATATGGATAAAGCTCATAGCCCTAAGGTGTATTCGATATGCGTGTACAAAGTGTTTAATATGTGATTGATTCGAATAATCAACATGTGAAATCGAGAGGGAAAGAAGATGAAATAATATTTTCAAGAAAGAAAGGATGTTGAATGTACAAGGAGAAGATCGTGTGATCTAGTCTCCAACCAGGAAGTTGGCCTAGCGGCAGACTGGGCAGTGGTTAAGTTGCATGTGGACATAAGGTCTTGAGGTTGAATCTGGGTGGCTACAGTTTTGATGTGAATTATTTTTGCAAGGTAGTAGATGTTAAAATGCACATAGCGCATTTGCATATTTGTGTAGGCAGTTGGCCTAGCGGTAAAGGAGTGTGGGCGTGCTGGCAGCTAGGAGGTGTTGTCATCAAGTCTCACAGTGGCATTTTTGGTAGGCAAAATAATTTTATTTTATTAATCCTAAGGTTGAGTTGCTAGGAACTTAAGGTAAATGGTTAGGCACTTAGGTTATGTACAGTGTTTAAGTGCCATAGAATTTAGGGAGTTATAAGGGAAATACTTTTATTATTTTACTTTTGTTGAGAAAAAAGATATGAAGGTGAATATATTTTTTTTGAAGTGTTAATTTTGGAGTAATAAGGAAGTTATTGGAAAATTATTTTGGTATTTTTATGATGTTTTAAGTGAGATTTAAAAGGTGTAGAATGTACCTTTATTGTTTGTAATATTTGATTCAATTTTTGAAGGACTTTTTCATGAGTTGATATTTTGTTTTGAGAAACCAAAAGAGGTAGAGAATATTGGTTTGAGATAAATTGTGCACACATTTTGAAGGTTTTCTAACTCATAAAAGAATGGTGTGCTAACTTTTATAGTGTTAAAATATATTGTACATGATACAAGTTTTGAAGATATATCTACATAAAAATAAAAAGGTATGGACACATCAATCTTAGTTTAAAGTGTTGTTGGAATGAATGTTTTGGAACACAAGGTGGAGTGAAAAGGATTGTTTGATAAGAATTCTTGGAAATGTTTGAGTTAGGTTTTGAAATCTATATTGTGAATCCTTGTTGAAAGAAGCTGGAAACACCTATGTTAGGATTTGTAAGAAAGTTGTGCATCATTGGTTGAATGGTTGTGTGAAATTCTTGAGCATTGGTTTTGAGTGATATTGTGAGTGAATGTGGAAGCAAGTGTGTGCATCAATAAGATAGGTGTCATGTGCTATACTAGATCTATCTTTAAAATGTAATAAATGTGAGACATGTGGAAGCGATAGACTTAATGATTGAGTAGAACATATTGAGCAATTTACAAGTGCATATCATTCTCTATATGTTTAGGAAGTTAAACAAATTCTAGGAAGAATATATATAAACTACTTCAAGTTAAAGGAATTAGTTTTAATATTGGACAAAGCATTTGATAGCATTGTGTGCAAGATTTGAGATTGGTTAAGCATATCTTGCGAGTTGTTTCAACATTGTTAGAGAAAATTTGTGCATGTGTTAAAGGTATATATGAGAAAGTATTTGAGTAGAATTAAAAGTATATTTAAGCAAGTATTTGAGTAGACTTGAGGGTAGATTTGAGTAAGTATTTGAAAAGACTTGAAGGAAAATTTAAGCAGATATTGAGAGCAGGTTCGGTTGCTGAGTTGATAAAGCTTTGTGTTAAGGCTTGGGGAAGATTTGAGCAAGTCTATCAGAAGACTTGAAGGTAAATTTGAGCAAGTTTTTTATAATACTTGAAGGTAGATTTAATCTGAGATTGAGAATAAGTTTAGTTAGTAATTTTATCAAGCTTTGTATTAAGGCTTGGGGACATATTTGAGACAGAGTTTAGTGTAGATTTATGAGTAAAGTTGGAGCAGATTTGTGCTAGACATGGGATAGAGTTTGGTGCAGATTTGAGATAGAATTAAGAGTAATATTTGGAGGTGATAGAGTGAAGAGGACAATAGTCTCCAATGGATATAGATCCATTAGCTATTATAGTGGGGATAGAGGTCTTATTTGGAGAGATATCCACAATCCAATGTAGTGGGGGCAGAAGTCTTCTATAATATCACCATCCGAAGTTGAGGAGAAAGAGTTATCCTGTGGAGAGAGATCCATAAATCCAAAACTAAGTGGAGTGGTGTCCACAAAACCAAAAAATATTGGAGTAGTGTCCATAGAACTAGAATAGAATGGAGTGGTATCCACATAACTAGAGCAAGGGAAAAGAGTTCTCCTGTGGAGTGTGATCTGTGAACCAGCTAGGGAGACAAAGTTATTCTATGGAGAGATATCCACAAACCAATTGAGGAGAAAGAGTTCTCCTAGATCAAGTTCTACAAACTAGAGCAAAGGGGATAGAGTTATCCTATGGAGAGAGATCCAAAAATTAGAGCATAGGGGATTGGTGTCTCCTTTAGATAGAGGTCCATAAACATTGTAATAGGGAATTGACTACCAAGATATGTTCTAAGAAAATTTAGTGAAAATATTTTCTCTGTGAAGTAGCCTACATTGGGTGAACCAAGTTAAATTTGTGTCTCTCTTATGTATGATGATTTATGCATTGCTTTGATTACTGCTATTGATATTGCCATTGATAATATTGGATAATATTATTTGGGAAATAAAAGTAAAAGTTGGTCTGCTTGGATAACCAGCCAGATGCTCAGCTCAATCATTTTGAAATTCTAGAGAATCTTGATCAGTGCGTGGAGATACCTGAAACATCGCTACCTGTTATAGATATAATAGGACCAAATCAGTTGTCTCTTCATGAGGTGGAACCAAGGGAACTAGATACAGGGGGTTTAAATGAAGAACAAAGGGCTTTGGTTCTGAGTATAGGTGATATGGTTGGCCCTAGCCCCGGAAGTGAAGTTATCTTAGAAAATGGCATAGATTTAGATGTGCCCTCTCCTACCCAGGCACTGATGCATTCATCCATGGACTATAAAACTCCTACGGTGCTGGGATTACAGCATAAAATAATTAAAAAAAATGCTTCAGATAAGAATATGAAGGTGGGTCAAAAGAAAGACCAGGATAAAATTAAGTTAATGGGGGAGACTTTGGTAGAGTCAGGTTTGGTGAGAAAATTGGACTCCCATTTTTATAACCCCCAAAAATGATTATACTTTCATGGAATGTAAGGGGGTTGAACAACATCCCCAGACAAAAAGCTGTTCATGATTTGATTCGTGTTCATTCTCCGGATGTGGTTTTTATTCATGACAGAGTATTGATAACTGGGAGAGTCTCCTGTCTGGGGATTCTCAACACCTACGGGAGTTGATCCATAATGATGTTCAGACTTAATGTGGTTTGTTTTTTTTTTGGTTTTCTTTGAGAGTTGACCTTGTCTAGTGATTTAGCCTGTCTTGTTGCTTATTTGAGTCCTGGGTGGGGGCTCAGCTGTACTTTGTAATCCAGACTTTTTCTCAATAAATTTTTACCCCTTTATTTTAAAAAAAGGAACCAAGGATACTCAAATATTTCATTTATGGTAACTTTGGTCATATTGAATATCACTACATAAAGAATGGGTTTAGTAATGTAGTCCCAAAATGGCCACATACTTAGAAATTTTTTGAAATTTTTTACCTAAGGCATGGAGTTCCCATTCTGCATGTGTTTCAGCGCATATTGGAGCATATCAGCAACAAAGGTTCTTAATCAGCCCAAAACTTAGTGTATTTTCACACTAAGAGCATGTCCGCATAGTTTCTAATGTTTTTGGCTCCAGACTGACGACACTTATTGAATCCATAAAAGTTTTTGGTGAAGGATGACATCAGCATAAAAAGGTGTGGATTGGTGATCGCTTTGTATTTTTAAACATATTTCGAGCGACTAAGTGTTGGGGAACCCAATTTCGAGGAGCACATATAATGTTTTTGCCTAGAATGGTGAAAAAATGTAGAAATAAAAACAAAGGCATGTATATTTGTGACAAAGAACATTGTAACTAACTTTATTCTGGATTGGTGACAAGCAGCGTTGTATACTAATGACAGTGTGAAATGAAAGATGAGTTACCTTTACACTGTAGCAAGTTTGGAATGGTGTTTAGAGTTAATACACTTGCTAGGGTTCAGAATTAAATCCACAAAAGTTTTGAAGGATATGTGACATCATCAACCTTTAGGTGTGGATTTGTGAATGCTTCATTTCCAATAAGATAAAATAAAGGATAAGGAGTGGGTTTCATACCGCTTCACTTTCAAATAGTTTTTGTGTCATATTGGCGTTCTGTAGGCTATGAGGCATAAAAGGTGACATAATGAATTTTAAAAGTGAAATGGTGTTTTTTTTATTCATCTCCATTGCTCCAAGAATATTCCATATCAGATCATAGTCGTGTGATGGGGGAAGATCTACGATCGAGATTTTGTCAATAATTCTAATGTATATTAAGGTGATTTCTCACAAAATTCAAAACATAGTCAGTTGGAGGAGGAATCCAAATCATTGGGGTTTCAAGAAAACAAGAACTAGATATGGTTGTATATTTACAATGAAAAAAAGTTTCCAAGAAAGATTAACGATGCAGATGTAGTCTCTAATGGCTAAAACTTTAGTTGACGTCGAATGACCAAAAAGTTACAGAGGCTCTAAGATGCCATGGCAGTCCACTTGCAGCAGATTTCATGGATAATGAACCAGTAAGGAAATGTCAGCTTGAACTCTTTTATGAGCTATAAATGTTAAATATTTGTAATGTTCTTAAATATTTTTAATTCTACAAACTATAAATAGAGGTCAAACCCTCATTTTTAAGGGTCGACTCTAGTGTGTTTGCCTGTGCTATTGTAAATATTCCCAAGGGCTAATGAAAGGAGCATTACATTGATTTTTTTTTTTAATTTACATGGTGGAATCTAGCTTTTTATGGTCGCCACAGTATTCTACGTTGTCTGCCCCAAAAGCTGCCATATAGATCTTCACACAGTCCACCCCTATAACCACCATGCCACAATCATTTTAAACCTTTTATGCTGTTGAAAGCACCAGGAAAGGGACAAGCGTTTAGTCTAGCAAGGCTTGAGATTTGAACCTTGGACCTCCGCCCCTTATAGGGTTTGGATGAACCAATTGGTCTATAGCTCGGACCTAAAAAACAAAACAACAAATTTGAATGCATTACATTGATTTTAACCTCAAATTTTGTCTTCATAATTTGATATCAGAGGTTCAAATTCCTAAGCAGTATTTTGATAATTACTTGAATGGTTAGTTTATGCCAGATTAATAGATTACTAACTGTTAGGGTAATTAAAATTTTCTTCTGAATTAGATCTTTATTGTTAGGGAGTACATTTTTGTAAAATATAGATATTGATTAATTCTACTATTTGGATTATCATTTTTTGGATATTGAAATTGTTTTCTACAACATTTCTCTACTATCCTTTAATGAATTAAAGTGCATTTGATTTGGGATAATGTTGATCTAAGTAATGTGCATTTAAATTGGTTTATGGGAGCCTTTTATGTAGTGACAATACTATTAGCATATTCGTACACTATTGTTCACATTTTATACCCTAATATTTTCTTACCCTAATCTCCAAAACCCTAAGTGAGCATAATTGTGTCAACACCCTATTTAAGTTGACAGGAAACCAGCCTACTTTGGAGGTTAGATTTGAAACCCCTATTTTAGTCCATCCAATATTGAGTGCTAAGTTGTAGCTATCGGGTGTATGCTTGTATAGAAAGTAGAAATATAGATAGCCATAGTATTGAGTAAAACTTGATGCAATTCAGTGCCCAATAATTTTTGGCATGCTCGATAGGACCAGTTCAGAAGGAACACAAAAATCCATCATATGAGTTATTATTTTATCCTTACCCAAAGGAATTAGGATTTGGTGAATTGTATTGACCTTGTAAGAGGAGAATAACAAATTCACCTAGCGACTCCCTGGTCCTTGAAACCAGAAAAGAATTACCCCTATAGACCAGTGTCCTTTCATGTATACTAGGTCTTTAAAAAGGAATAACCCTAACCCATATTTCTATTGTGAATTACCTTATAGAGGGTCTAATGTTGTCAAAAGTTTATATCAATATTCCCTCTTAGAAGAAGATTTTCCTGAGGAAAATCCTGTAGTTAATCCAATATTCCTTTCGATAAGACCTACACCTAGAAATATCGCACAAAATGTAGCCACTAATTAGCAATTATAGAAGTTTCCTAGCTGGAACACAATTGATCCCCTAATATTAGCCCTAATTAATGCCATCCCCTAAGCTATGTCCAAGGCTATACCCAATTATGATGGATTAGGGAAGACAACATATGAGCACTATCAAAATATTTTAAATGTAACAACAATTCACAATATAAAAGAGGAGGATATTATTGTAAGAATTCTAGTCCTGCCCTTCAGAGGAAAGATTTTGCATTGGTTTAGAAATATGGAAGATAATACCATAACTTAATGGCAAGCATTGGCTGAGATGTTTGTGGAAGAATTTAATGAATATACTAACCCTTTCTCCCTGCTCAACCAATTTACATCCATGCTGAAATCTCAACAAGAAATTATCTTAGATTTCAATTTAAGGTTTAGTAGAACATGGAAGAGAATTATCCCTACAACTAGACCAATTATATGTTTGGCCTATATGTATTATATCTGAGATATTGGATCAGATCTAGGCTTGCAAACACACCAGTATGGAGTAGAAACCTTCCCCCAAGTTTATAATGTAGCAGTTCATGCTGAGAATATCCTAATTAATGTGGTGAGACTACCCCCCAATATTGTGTTACCTTATAACTTAGAAAATACTAATGGCCAAATCCAAGCTACAAACCCATATTACATGGATCCCCCTTATTTATCATCCCCATCTATGCAAATGAGTGTGATCCCTCAACTGAAACCATCATCCTCTATAGTTCCTTTCCCTCCCCTTCCTTCTCAAGCATCCCAAGAGTCTTTTGCTATTATTGATATACAAAATACTCTAAAGACTCTAAGTAACATAATGAATTCAATGGAGAAGAGATATCAAGAGAGGTCATAGCAAAGGAGATTTCCATATGTGAACAAATATCAAAGATCGGGTCCTAGTAACAGTATTGGGGTCAAAGTGAATGCAACATATGAGGAGCTTGAGTGTTCTTCAGATACTACTCTTGCAAATATCTAGTTTCTGATATGTAATGATCCTTATGACTCACAATATTTTATTATGTACAAATACCATGTCCAAAAAGCTATGGATCAAGCTAAAAGAAATCAAAATGGGAGAGTAAACATGTTATGGCAGTATGATCAAATCATACTTGTGAAAGAGTTGGATGAGGACATCCCAATTGCTATCATGATAAGGTATAGAAAGAAAATATTACAGGTAGATCCACAAAGGATGGTACAATTCCAAGTCCCTTCTCAAAAAATAAATAACCTACTTCCCCAAAGCGATGATACTTTTACTATTCCTCAGGATAAAGGGAAAGAGAAGACAAACAATCTTCCTAAGAGGTTGGAAAATTAAACTGAAGGAGACCAAATGAGATCTAAAGATGAGGCTCAAGAAAGGCTTAGATTCCCCTCTATTATCAAAAGGTAAAGAATAGAAGCCACTCAGCAGTATAAAAGAAAGTATGGTGAGCCAGAAATAAGGCCTGAAAGACCTACCTTGGCTAAGTCTAAGTATAATATTTTTGAAGAGATGAAAATGATCCCATAAAAAGCCATTCTAGATGACAATTTGTTCATTTATGGTCAAATTGATTTTCTTAAGGCTTCCCTCAACAAGTATCCACAAGATAAACAAGCCACGAAAATCCTTAGTATACAATCAAAAAATAAAGAGATGTCCCCTAACATTTTAAAGAATTATGCCCCTTATTTTTATATCTAAGGATGGAAGGTTGGATAGTCTAAAATTGTATAATAGATTCAGGAGCATCAACCATAGTTATGTCCAAAGTAGTCTGTGAAGAAATGGTATGGAGTATACATGATCTTGTCCTAGAGTATTACAATTGGATGGAACATCTGTTAAGATAGTAGGAGTCATAAAGGATGTATTAATGAGGCTACATAGAGCCCCTGAGGTGACAATAGTACAAGAAATAGTAGTGGTTGACCTAGAGCCCTACTTTGGATTATGCCTTTCAATGGAGTTTAATGTAAAACTAGGTGGATGTATGTATATAGATTATTCTAGTATGGTAATCCCTTTCAAAGGAAAGAGAATAAGGATAACACATAAAAATCCAATAGCTTATCATATTGAAAATATTTAAGAAGACATGTGCAATATTAATCCCCTAGAGGAATTTTATCTAGTTGATAATTTTTAAGAATTGGATATAGAGGATGAGTTACCCTTTAGAGAGAATTACAGTTAGTTTGGAATTGGTATGGGGAAATATAGTATCTTAGCTAAATCATAGAATAAAATCCCTATTATATCCAATCAATATCTGAGAGAAAAGGAAACATGAATCGTGCACTTTGACGGTGCTAAATGCAGAAATGGTGCAAAAGATGGTGTGGTACTATAGTCCCAATCAGAAGGGACAAAGAATTTTGCCTATAGACTAACATGGTCATGTACAAATAATGTTGTAGAATACGAGGCTTTATACCTTGTACTAATGCAAGTAGAAATCATGGGAATTAAAGTGTTGAATATATATGCCAAATCTAAGTTAATTATCCATAAGGTAAGAAAAAGGTGCAAAAGTAAGCACCATTACCTAAAATCTTACAAAAATAGGGTATGGGATCTGATGGAATATTTTGATGCCCTAAATCTAAATTTTATTCACAGAGAGAAGAATACTATGGTATATTCCTTAGAAACAAAGGGAGCTAACTTCAACCCTTATGTAGACTTTGGAATCAAGAAAGCCAAGGGAATCAAAATGATTTTTAGACCTACAATACCAGATAAGCAGATATTCTGGTAGGTTTTTGAAAGTGATGAAAAAATAATTGAATTTTTTGGAAAGAGAAGCATGTCTCTCCACTTTCCAAGAAGATAATCCGAAAAAGATTGATCAAAAATATGTTATTCAACTAAGGAACAATCACATTCCTAGAGGGTTGGTCACCCTAGAAAGCTTATTTAACAATGAGGAAAAAAAAAAACCAGAGCTATGAAGGTCAATGAAAAATTTATAAATAATTTGAAGTCAGTATTGAAAAGAAGCTCAATGTTGGGGTTTTATATTGACTAGAGGAATTATAATAAATCAAAGACCTATGCCTAAAATACCAATATATTGTGGCTTGGTCATATGAATACCTCAAGGTATATGACAAGAAAGTTATCCAACATACTATTGAGCTAGAGCTTGATGCAAAGCCTTTTAGGTAGAAGCAAAAGCTAGTAGATCCAAGGATCAAAGAAATTATGAGAGAGAAGCTATTAAATTTATTAAAGGCTAAGATCATATATCCAATAAAACTTTCAACCTCAGCAGCCAACTTGGTACTCATAATGAAAAAGAATGGGGATATTGATTTGTGTGTATATTTCAAAAATCTTAACCAAGCATACCTTAAGGATCACTACCACCTCCCATCAATTAATCAAATATTATAGATAGTGGCAGGGTTAGAGAGGTTCTCATTACTATATGACTAATCTAGGTACAATAAAATTTGGGTGAAGGATGAAGATCAGTATAAAACAACATTCACCACAAAATGGGACACATTTGCCTACCAGAGAATACCTTTTGGGTTGTCCAATGTGGGAGCCACCTTTCAGAGAGCCATGAATTATGCCTTTGGAGAACTGATCAAAAAATTCATTCTAATCTATTTAGATGACATGACTATGTTTTTCCATGATAAGCATGACCATATATCACACCTGGATCAAGTTTTTAAAAAATATAGAGAATTTGGTATTTTACTCAATCCTAAGAAATCATTCTTTGTAGTTCATGAAGGAAAGCTGCTAGGTCATGTGGTCTCAAAAGAAGGTATGGCCATATATCCAGATAGAATTAAGTCCATTATTTCTCTCCCATTGTCTATAAATAAGAAGGCCTTACAGTCCTTTTTGGGTCAAATAAAATTTGTCAGGAAATTCATTTCTGAATTTGCACAGAAAGTAAGGCCTATATCTAAGTTACTCAAGAAGAATACCAAGTTTAAGTGGACCGAGGCTAGGAAGCAATATTTTGAGATTACCAAGTAGTCCATTATTATGGTCACAGTACTGTTAAATCCATATTTCGATAAATATTTTATCCTTTATGCTTATGGAGCTGAATAGAGTTATGCCTCAGTACTCACTCAAAAATATGATCAATATGAGGAACATCCCGTATTCTTTTGGAACCAGACACTCCATGACTACCAATTCAAATATAAATTTATTTAAATACAAGCATTTTCTATGATGAAGTCACTGAAGAAGTTCAGATAGTACTTGGTATAGAGTAAGACCCTGGTATATGTTGTTCACCCAGATGTAAGAAATTTTATCCTACAAGATAAACTAGGAGATAAAAGGGCTGGTTGGATTACCAAAATATAATAATATGATGTAGGGATACATCCCACAAGGTTGGTGAGAGGCAGGGCCCTGTACCATGGTCTAACAGAGGTAGTGACATCAGCAAAAGTAACAGCTTACCAGACAGTAAAAGAAGATCAGGTAGAAGTATAGCCAGGAGACTTTGACTGGGTTAGCCAGACGATCAAATATTTTTAAATTGGATTATGCCCTCCTAATATAAATGCATCCCAAATAAGTATATACAATATTTATTCTTTGAAATATGTATTTCTTCTAGAAGAATTGTATAAAAGAAACTTGGATGGAGTCCTTCTAAAATACTTAAAATATGATCAACAATAGAGCGTTATTGAAGAGTTCCATGGAGGACCAATTGGAGGACATAACTCAGGCAGAGTTATAGCCTTGAAAATCATAAGAGTTGGATATTACTGGCCTAATATGTTTTCAAAACTTTTAAGGTTACTAGGGCTTCTAACAAATATCAACGATATATTGGAAGGACAAGGAATGCTTCATTCCTCCTCAGGTTGATACAAGTTGAAGAAAATTTTCAGCAATGGGGGCTAGACTTCATAGGGGTCATCAACCCTCATTCCTAAGGAGAGCACAGATATATGTTGACTACCATAGATTATCTTACCAGTTGGGTAGAAGCCATTCCTACAAAGAAATTAGATCAGGAAGTTGTGAATAATTTTATGGAGAACTTGATTTGAAATTTTGAAGTTCCAAAAGCCTTGCTGAGTGACAGTGGCCCAACTTTCATAGGAGCCAAGTATATTAAGTTTTCCACAAAGTATAGCATCACTGTTGTGGGCCAAACAAGGTGAATGGTTTCCTATTTTTTTCACATGCCCGTGCATTTAATTATCAACCCAAGGAGCTTCGTAAACTTGCGAAGAGTCAGAACTAGGTTACAACAATACCACTGGAGGGTGAGTCTGCTAATCCTACATTTGGGAGGTGTTTTTGAGATGGTTGTCAATCATTTCCGCACTCCTCAATAAATTACATAAGAAGAACATAAATAAATATACAGAAATAAATCTAATGCACATTCCTGGAAATAAACCTACTGCAAATACTAAAACTAGTAAATTAATGAACATTCTATGAAATCAATAAACTAATAAATAAATCAGCCTACTACAGTCAAGAAGCTCCCAGTGAGGGTCGTGATTCCTCTTCTCTAGTTTGGGTTCCCAAGATCATTCCTAAGGTTAAATTATTCTGCTGGCTGGCCATCCAAAATAGAATCCTCACCACTGACAATATGATAAATCGTGGGCTTCTCATTCCCAATTGGTGCATCTTGTGCAAAAATGCCTGTGAGTTTGCTGTTCATATATTTTTGGAATGTCCCTTCTCCCTTGCAGTGCTCAATCAGGTTTTCAACACTTTCACCATTTCCGTAGCCCTCCCTCACTCCATTCCCCTCATTTTTCAACAATGGCCCCGACATTTCAAAAGCAGTCAACTCAAATTCATGTGGCAGGCTTGCCTTTTCATTTACCTGTGGCAAATTTGGCTAGAGAGAAATGCCAGAATTTTTCAAAACCTTGCAATGGACAAGAATATTGTTGTTGCCAAAATATTGGCTCTTGCTGCGGAGAATGCTTCTCTCATCTCATCGTCCAAACCTCCCCCTCCTGGTCTTGAATTGGATCTGGAAAATCATTTCAATCTGCTTAATTTTTCTGCAACACCTTGTCCTTCTGTTGACAGGTCTGGTATTAAATGGGTCTTACCTCCTTCTGGGTGGCACAATATTAACTTTGATGGCATAGCCAGAGGCAACCCTGGTGTGGCTGGTGCTGGTGGAATTCTTAGAAATCACAGAGGAGAAATAATTTTGGCCTTTGCTCAGAATTTAGGTTGTTAGTCTAACAATATGGCCAAGGCTCGGGCCTTACTCCAAAGCTTGATTCTTTTGGAAGGTTTGACCATCAATAAACTCATCATTGAAGGAGACTCATTGAATTGCATCAACTGGCTCAATGGAACCTCGGTGCCTCCCTAGGCCCTTGCTTCCATCTTCGATGATTGCAAGACTCTAATTGGTGTTTATCCTGAACTAATCATTCAACATCAATACCGGGAAGGAAACAGAGCTGCGGACTGGCTTGCCAATAAGGGAGTTGACGCAACTGATTTTCAGGTCTGGAGAGATTCTTTCCCAATCAACCTAAGGGACGATTCTTCAAGTTCTAATGTTTGCTCAATGTGAGGGGGTTCCTAGTCCTTTGGTCTTGTGGCTGCGTATTGGCACCTTGGAGCATTTTTGCGTCATTTTCCTAAGTTGGCCATGAAATCTCAGCTTGCTACGTCATCATGAAATTTCCTTTATGCTCTGGCCACGGGGTTGCTTCTTGTCGTGATATCGTGACACCTTCCAACTTGTCATGATATCGCGACTCTTTTTCTATCCGGGAGCTTTTTGGCAAACTCTTCGCGATATCGCGACACCTTTTCCCTTCGGGTGCAGTTTTGGAAACTTGTCGCGATATCGCGACGCTTTTGGCCTTCAGGCGCGGTCTTGCTTTTTGTCATGATTTCGTGACATCTTTTCTCTCTCCAATGGCGGTCTTTCTTTCGATCGTGATTTCGCGACAAGTTTCATCTCCAATGGTGGTCTTCCATTCTGTCGCGATATCGCGACACTTTTTCTCTCCGAGTGCATTTGCGCAATATTGTCGCGATATCGCGACACTTCTTCTCTCTGGGTGCCTTCACACATTTTGGTCGCGATTTCACGATGATTTTCTCTCTCCAAAGGTGACCCTCCTTTTGGTCGTGATTTCATGATGCTTTTTCTCTCTCCAACGGCAGTCTTCCAAGTTGTAGCAATATCGCGACCTTTTTTCTCTTCAACGACGGTCTGGCTTTTTTTTTGTGATATCGCGACCCTTTTTCTCTTCAGTGGTGGTCTTTTTTTGTCGCAATATCGTGACACATTTTCTTCTTGGCAGCAGGCTTCTTCTTGCATCATGATTTCGGAGCTCATTTTCTTCTTTGGCTGTGGTCTTCATTCGCATCGTGATTTCACGACACCTTGCTTCTCGTCGTGATATCGTGAATTCCTCCCTCCTTTGGCTCCGATGGTGATTCTTGTCATGATATCACGACCTCTTTTCTTCCTGTGGCTTCTTCGACGATTCTTGTTGCGATTTCGCGACATCATCATTTTAGTCGCGATTTCGCGACACCTCCCCTAGTGTGGAGGTTTGTTAACTTTCTTCTCTTCTCTTCTTGGACCTCCTCGGTCGCTATGAATTTATTGTAACCTCTCTTGTTCAAGGTTCAGGGACCTTTCAAAACCCTTTCTACCAATAAAAAAAAATAAACTAATAAATAAACAGAAAGGAAATGGGGAAGAAATACTGGCTTTGAGTGGGCCCAGGCTCCAGCAGCTTCTTCTCGATCGAACACGCTCTTTTAGAACTTATGTAACTGAAATATATTTATCAATGCATTACAATGTCACTCTTAAATATTTCTATATCGCTATATCTTTTCAGAACGATATGCATGTGTTTATATAACACACCCGCAGAACTTCTATTACAGAAGTGGTTACAACAATCGATTCTTCCCAGACTAAATTAGAACAGTCTAGCGAATGCAATCGACGTCTGGCATTCTGTTTTGATGGCGGCATGTTCATTTTGACTTGTGCTTTGCCTGGCACCCATAAAATGTTTTGATACATTGGTGCTATCTCCAATTTAGCTATGCATGACGCAGAGCTGGAACTGCACCAGCCGCTATCATCCATGTCCTTTGAGTCTGGTCAATGGGAAAAGAATCAGTGGCGCCTTTCGACTGCAAGGAGGCACTCCCATTCAGTTGGCACCTTTCGACTACAGGGAGGTGCTGATATTCAGTTGGTGCCTTCCGACTGTAGGGAGGTGCTGTCTTTGGTTTGGTGCCTTCTGACTGCAGGGAGGTGCTTGCATTCAGACAGTGCCTTCCGACTTCAAGGAGGCACCCATGTCCAATCAGTGCCTTCTGACTACAGGGAGGCACTTGTTTTCACTTGGCACCTTTCGACTACAAGGAGGTGCCTATGTTCAATCGATGCCTTTCGACTATAGGGAGGCACTGTGTTCAATTGGCACATTCCAACTGTAGGGAGGTGCCTATGTTCAATTGGCACCTTTCGACTACAGGGAGGTGCCTATGTTCTCTCCATTGACTTTTGATGAAATAAAGTGCCAGGTCCATCGAAAGGACCTCGAATGTTCCAAATCTAACTAAATCAACTGCAATTCCACAAAACATACTAAAAGCACACAAATTAGATAACACGCATAATTATATCAAATATCTATATAATAATTTATAAAAGCATGCAATCCTTATTATATAGCTGCATATTGATCCAAGAAGTATGTACAAAATATGAGCATTTTTTGTGCTCATCATCCCCCCACGCCTAACATATGCCACACCCTCGTGGCATCCAAACTGTAGGTAGCCCTCAGACTTTTTCATTGTTGCCATCTCTTGGAAGATTCGGGTGCCCCTACGGCCCGAGTTTGTCTTTTCGTGCCGACATGTGAAGGTGTGGTTCTCCCCTACCTATGGGAAACTACGGCTGTTAATTTTCCCCTTCTTGTTCTAGCAGCTACTAGTGGTGGTATAGCCAGCGTTGTTCCTACCAATTGAAATGCAGCTTCGATAGCTTGCCAGAGGTCGACGTCTGGAGGTTTCACCATTTCCAGAGGGATATACGAGTTATCCTCTCTGGAAGGCACTACTTGGGCCTTGTATAATCCAACCACTTCAGGGGTAAGCCCTGCATTTTCCTTTGCAATTGCAACGGCCTCCAATTGTGGGCCATAGACTCCCCATCATTCCAAATACTTCCTCATCATGGAAGGCTACCCTTGGGATGAACCATAGATGTCCCAAAACTGGCTATTTTCTGTCGGATTCACGTAGATGCCAGAATCTCCTTTTATCCTCGAAGATGCCTTCCTGGCCGCATTGGCTGCTTTCATTTCTTTGTGTAGCTGCTCGAAATATTTTTGTTGTTCGATGAACGGCTGCATATCCCATTCATCCTCTTCTAACTCGACGAAGGTTACTTTCACCTTCTGTCGAGCCGTCCTAGGCCTCTTTGCCTTGGCCTCTGTAGAAAATGTGGTGGCTCGGACAGGGGTCTCTTCTTTCTCTTTTGGGGACTTCTCTTCACTCCGAAGGATTGGCTGTGATGTTATCTTCGAGGGTGATTCATCCTCCTGTATTCCTAGTGTCGACCCCTCATGTTCTTTTCCTTCTTCAGGCCTGGGGAGGTCCTTCGTATCCTTTGGTATTATCTGGAGTCCTTCGTCCTACTTTGTGTCACTCAAGACAATGACAGGGGGCATCATAGGACTTCTGTTTTCTTCAACCCTGAAAATAGAGGATTTCTCCCCTGCCTCCGGGCTGCTCTGTCGGGCATCTGATCGAATCTCCCCTGAAGAGAATAATCTTTTGATGGATGTGGGAGAGTTCATCGGCATTGCTTCTGCCCAATCATTCTGAGTGGCCGCCTCCTGTCTTGCTGTTCTTCTACCATGAAGTATTTGATTTTCTTCCTGCATCTGCTGGACCAGCTGCTCAAGCTGAGCGATTCTTCTATCCTTTTTCTCCAATTCCTTTTGATGCTAGTTCTGGAAATCCTCTAGAATCTGTTGTGCCATCCAGCAATCAGTTTGCCAGTTGAGCACTTCCTGCATTGACCTGGTCATTTCTCTCGAAAGTTTCCTCATTTTGTGGGCTCTGGTTCGTTAATTCATAGAGGGTTTGGGCGGCGACGTCTATATCTGTGTTGCTCTGTTCTTCCTCTATCGAGCAGAATCATCGTAGATGTTTCCTCCTAGGAATTGGTTCATCTTCACCACCATCGGGTGGCGCTCCTTCCTCCTCATACTTAGGCACTAGGGAATGCCCTCTATCCTCTATGTCTACGGGCATCGATGACTGTTCTGCCCTTCTTGTAAAATAGGGCAATACTAATTGCCCAATGTTTGCTATCTCCTCTACAGGGGATGCTTGCCCTAGTTTGGCAACCACATTATGTTGCTCTATTTGGCCGCCATCTCCCTCTGTGTCGTGGTTCTGTCTCTGTGTTTCTACGTGGGGGACCAATGTTGATATCAGTCCATGGTGGGCTAGGGTGGACGATGCCCCCTTCTGGTACCAAGCCACTTCATCCTTCAGAGCAGTCGCTAGATAGAAGGGTATATTTATTTTCCTCCCATGCACTAGGTGATTGAGGAAGTGCACATGATTGATGTTCAGATGCGTATACTTCCCTGTGCATGTGAAGAATCGAGCAATCTGCTCGAACATATTTCGTATATCCATGGGGAGACTGCTTTTGAGTAACCCCTCTCTTTCTATCTACACGTTCCCTCCTGGCAGCAGTATTTCAGTGTATAGCTTTAGAACTCCGCCCTTGTATGCACATTCCCCTGTGAGAGGCAATCCAGTCACCTGTGATATGAACTCAGGGGTGACTGGAATTTCCACCCCTCATACTTGGGTCGCATCGCCCCTCAAAGAGGTGGCAAATTCCCTAGCTACCTCCACATCCTAGCCTTGGCTGACCAGGGTGCAGTATTCGAGCCACCCCTCAGCTTAGAATCGAGTCTTCACTGCCCCTCTAATTCCATCAGTGTCATTGGGTTTGTTCTTCTTGATCGCGTGGTTCTTGGACCTTCATCCCATGGTGCCTTTCGGTGCTGTATATTTTTCTATCCTTCTTGCTGCAGGAAGGCACCTTATTATAGAAAAGACACCTAACCCTAGTAGTTATGGAAGGCACCTTATCATTGGCATGTGATTTCGACGATGGGGGGATACGATCTTTATGACAGCTGTATTTTTTTTGGTATTGCATATTTATATAAAATATTTGATTTAATATGTGTGTACCTAATTCGGCATTCCAGTTGTCGTGGTAGCTACTGATTTGCTGACTTGTGACACAAGGGAGGGGTATTTGATGATGCTTATATGTGTGATGCTTTGTTTCGCTTGAGGCATCCGATCGATGTAAATGCTACACGTAGGAAGCGTTATTTGGTACCTTCCCCATGTGGATGGTGTCCATGTAGCACTTTTCGGTGTTGTCGGTGCTCATCTTCGAACGGATGCACCTTTCGATGCCTTTTGATTGGTGGGAGGTGCTCTTATCTGCATGCGTCTTCCCAATGTGGGATGCGCCTCCTCCTGGTTCGTGCCTTCCCGATGTTGGAAGGCGTTTGTCTTGATGAATGCGCCTTCCTGATGTTGGAAGGCACCTTTGGCTGATTTTTTTTTTTAATTGGGTGCCTTCCTGCCACGGAAGGCACCTATTATATATATATATATATATATATATATATATTATATTGGATGGGTGCCTTCTGACTGTAGTAAGGCACCTCTTCTGGATGGGCACCTTCTGATTGCGGTAAGGCACCTTCTTCTAGTCGGGTGCCTTCTGATTGTGGTAAGGCACCTTCTTTTGGACCGGGTGCCTTCTGATGATAAGGCGCTTTCTTTTGGATTTGGCACCTTCTGACTATGGTAAGGTGCCTTCTTCTTGATGGGCGCCTTCTTCTGGACGGGCACCTTCTGACTGTAGTAAGGTGCCTTCTTCTTGCATTGGCGCCTTCTTCTAGATGTAGTAAGGCACCTTCTTGTGGGCTTGGCACCTTTTGACTGCGGTAAGGCACCTGCTTCTGGACTTGGCGATTTGACTGGAAGAAGGGTGATCAGACCTTCCTAATTTTTTTTTCATGCTGCCTAGATTCTATCTACGAGCCGATGTCGAAATGTTGAGCCGAATTAGGCCTGGTTTCCCAGATACCTAAACCTCATGCTATCAGGTCCTCCACTTGCAAAAAGCAACTAAAAAAGAAAAGAAAATAAAGGCAGTTAGACGTATTCCATGCCTGTTAGGCCCTGGGTTAGGATGCCTGTAGCTTACATGTGGGCGTCATCCCTGCAAAAAAATACACATTAAAAATTATAACTAACTAAACTAATTGGGTGAGTACTTTCATGCCCACCATTTTACCTGTGAGAGTTCGATCTAGTTCTAGCAAGATGGGGTCTCCCCCACGCCTACTCTGGATTCCACATAAAATGTTTCGAACGTATTATAGGGGCGTAGTCGGTGGCCATTGACTATGAACACGGTGTTGCTGTCGTCAATTGTCTTGATGTGCACCACCCCATTCTTAATGAGCTCTGCCACTTCATACGGCCCCATCCACCTCTGCATAAGTTTGCCCTTCCTTTCCTGGAACCGAGAATCATATAACAGTACCCATTCCCCTACCTGGAACTTCTTTAGCTTGATGTGGTTATCATGCCACTTCTTCCTCTGCTTCTGTATAATCTCTGTCCTCTACAAAGCATTCAGTTGGATTTTGTCCAACTGATCTAGCTGGCGAATCCTCTATTTTTGAGCTTCGTCTAAGCTCAAATTTAATTCTGAAGCTGTCCTTAGGGTTTTTATTTTGAACTCGATGGGCATCATCACATTTTTTCCATAGGCTAGTTGGAAAGGTGTGCATCCTATGGTGGATTTCCATGTGGTGTTGTATGCCCAAACTACCTCTGGCAACCGTGTGGCCCAATCTTTCTTGTGTTGTTGCATGGTTTTGGTCAGGATGTTTTCTATCTCTCTTTTTGTCACTTCTACTTGCCCGTTCACCTGCGGATGGTAGGGCGTGGTTTTGTTGTGCCAAAATCTATACTGCTCCATCAGCTCCTCAATAAATTTGGAGGTGAATTGGGGCCCTTGATCTGTTGTTATCTCTCGAGGAATCCCAAATCGTGTGAAAATATGAGCAAATAAGAAGTCGACGACCATTCTTTCCTTTGAGTCCCTTAATGCCTGCACTTCCACCCATTTGGTGACATAATCCGTGCAGACCAAAATAAAACTCCTTCCCATCGAAGGTGGATTAAATGGTCCCACGAAATCCATGCCCCATTTATCAAAAGGTTCTAGATGTACCTAGGGTTGCAGGGGCATTTCATCTCGGTGGGTTGGTCTACCCATTCTATAACACTCGTCACACTTGCTGGTATATGTTGTCGCATCTTTGAACAAAGTGGGCCAAAAATACCTAGCCTACAGGATTTTATAGGCAGTTCGCTTCCTTGCAAAGTGTCCTCCACATAGCTCATCGTGACATGCCTTAAGCACTTTTGAAAACTCCTATTCTGCTACGCATCTTCTTATAATTTGGTCCCGTCCTATTTTAAATAGAGGACCATCCATCCAAAGGAATGATGCGCTCTTCTCTATGATCGCCTGCTTTTCTCAATAGGAGAGAGCAGGTGAGGTCCTTCTGGTGGCCAAGTAATTGGCTATGTCTGCATACCACGGAGTTTGTTCACTAATAGCGAACAGATGTTCATCTAGAAACTGGTCTTCCACTGCTTGATGATCTGCTGGTATCAATATGGATAGAAAATCTGCCATGACATTGTCCTTGCCTGGTTTATCGACTATAGTAATGTCGAATTCCTGCAATAGCAATAGCCATTTGATAATTCTGCCACCAATGGCCGGCTTGCTCATCAGATACCTGATAGCCGCATGGTCCGTATGGATGAAGACCTTGTATCCCATTATATAGTGACGAAATTTGTTTATTGCATGGACAACTACGAGGAATTCTTTTTCTATCACTGTATAGTTGAGCTCCACTCCTACCAAGTTTTTACTGACATAATAGATGGCGTAGAATTCTTCGCCATATTTCTTCCCGAGGACTGGGAGCAGGAAGTATTTTCTTCCTGAGAGTGTGTCCAATACCTGATCGATGAACGGGAGCAGGAAGTGGTCTTTCTTAGTCGCCTTGTTCAATGCCTGGTAGTCCATGCAGATCCGTAATTTCTCGTTCTTCTTAGGGACCACCACTAATGGTGATACCCATTCACTATCAAAAATCAAATTTATGAATTCGATAGATAGAAGTTTGTGTAGTTCTTCTCTGACAATGTCTTTCATTGCTGGGTTCATCCTTCTCTCTGGCTGCCGACTAGGAGTTGGCTAGTCATCTAAGTAAATCCGATGGATACATATTTATGGGCTGATGCCATGCATATCTACGTAGTCCCATGCAAATGCTTTCTGGTGCTTTACCAAAAGCTCTTCCAAATTTTCTAGCTATATGGGCGTCAACCTACTGTTGATGTTTAATGTCCTCCTTGGTCCAACATGTATTTGTTGGATGTGCTGATCTTGGGCGCCAGTTAACGAAAATCCAGGTGCGAAGGTGGATGATTATCCATGGAGAAACTCCATGATAACACCATCCTCGTCCTCTTCTGCCACCTCCTCCAAGGTCATCATCGACTGGATTATGGATAGCTCTGTAGTTTTGTGCTCAGTGATCCTAGGTTCTTCTGTCGAGTCCATAGACTAAGCTGGCGGTGAAATGGTCAGCCTTTTGATGTTTTGCCCATTGGAGATGGTCATTAGCCCATCTCGACAGCTGATGTAGGTGTCAGCTGTTGCCAGCCATGGCCTCCCCAAAATGAGCAGGTAACCGCCTAGCCTGGTCTTGGTTTGCAAAACTAGAAAGTCAGCTGGATATTCCCATGCACTTACTGTTACGATCACATCTTCCAGCATTCCTTTCGGTGCCATGGTTGATCGATCAGCTAATTGCAACACTATTGTGGTTGGATTTAGGTTTGTGAGCCATAGCATCTGCATGGTCTCTTGAGGCATCATGTTGATGGCTGCCCCAAGGTCAACCAGTGTGTTGGACAGGGAATGTCCTCCAATTTTTATGGTCAACATTGGGATGCCTAGGTCTACATACTTTGGATGATGTGTTCTACCCATCATTAGGTCTGCCAGTTTACCCATGACGTTGATAGTCTGGGTAACCTTCCACCTTGGTCTCCTTAGACACATTTCTCTAATTGCCTTGGTGTAAATGGGGACGTCTCAAATTGCTTGAAATAATGGGATTATTACCGTGAGATTCTTCAAGCTCGATAAGATGTCAAATTCTAGCTGGGTTGTTTTTCTTTGTTCCTACAACCGGCTAGGAAATGGATCCTCCGCTCTCTCAAGTGCTTTTCCTTCTTCTACCAGAGGTGTCTCTTCTATTTTTGCCTCCTCTTCTACCAATGGAGGTATCTCTACCATTTCTTCCTCCTCTTCTACCAGAGGTGGAGTCTCTACTCCTAGTTGTCTACCTGATCTAAGCTGAATATTGTACATATGGTACATCTCACATTCTACGTTGTATGTCGACTAATTTACTCTATTTTTTAGGTTTTCTATCGGTTGTTCTGGTAGCTGCGCAGGTCTCGCTGCTGGCAATGCTAGTAAGTTCTGTTGGATGTGAGCAGGAGCTGTGTTCTATGGAGTCTGATTCCACACATTGTGGCCTCTCCACTTCTGCCCAGGATATGGATATGGCATCCATGGCTGTTGATTCAGGAATGCTACTGGGGGTGCGTTTGTCCAGGGTGACGGTCCCCACCACCCCATATTAGGTGGTGAGGGGGTCCTTGGTGCATGTATGACCCTCCCCCATATGTTGGCATTTCAGTTGGCATATTCCCCGTGGGGGGCTGTGGCCAACTCTTCCTATTGCTTATGAAATAGGCCTTCGTACTCTCAGTCACTTCCTGTTTATTGGACAATTGTGGGCACAATCGAGTTTTATGATTCAGCCTACAAACTATGCATTATCTGACCTTGTTTTCTGGGCATGCATTCTTTATGTGCCTTCCTTTGCATTTTGGGCAAAAATAGGCTAATGCTGCGTCATTTTCTTGTTTCTTCTTTTCTAAGAGCAGCGTATCCATCTGCAATGCTAGAGATGAAAGTGTTTTGCTCTTCAAATCCTCCAGCATGTTGCCTATCTCTATTTTGGTGACTGAAGCAGTCACCTTCATGGTCCTGGGGGTGACTTTGCCTCGCCTTCTCGAGTAGTTCTGGCATAATTGCCGGATGTCATCCATAGCATGCTAATAGACATCACCTCTAGAGATCATGTTGAGAGCCTCTAGTGACTCATTGGTAAGTCCCCTCAAGAAGATACTTTTGAGGGACTTATCAGATAGCTTTGAGTGAAGGGACCGTTGAAGATTAAAGGTGAATCTCTCCCAATACTCCTTGAGATACTCATCTTCTCTTTGTGTCATACTCAAGACCTCCTCCATGGAGTCTCTTGCTCTCTCGAAATCTTGATATTGCTCTAAAAAGAGCGTCTTCATCTGGTCCCAGGTGGTGATGTGTTTGTCTCCCAGAACAATGAACCATCGTAGATATGCATCGTCTAATGTGGAAGGAAATAATTTCAACTTCTGCGCATTTGATTTATAATCCACAGACCAGCACAAAACATCAAATTTAAATAAAAATAGGTCAGGGTCCTCATTCAGGTGTCCTCTGAAGTACGGGAGGTGAGCAGGGGATATGTTTTTCATTTTGGTATCTCCTACTCCCTCCTCTATGGGGAAACTAAAGCCAGATGAGACTTCATCATTATCTGCCATTTTTTCAAGAAATGTGGTTTCTAATGCAATGTTTATGGCCTTCTAGTCATTTAAAACTTTCTGAGTTAATGCTCTAAGGTTGTCTGGCGAGATCGTCTAATCCTCCATAGCCTTCCACAATAGGGCTTCCTCTAGAGGAGTCCTATTAAACATTGGATTTGTGATGATTCGTTCGTCCCATTGTTGATGGGATGAGGTGGCACTTTGCACAAAGTGCGGTTCCTCACTCCAATGGACTGTCGATAGGTTGGACGGGTCTAACTCAAATCCAAAATGCTTGACTGACTCGGGTCCTGATGGATTAGTTCTTATAAAGCGACCGTCAGGTCCTCTTCTTCTAGAAGAACTCATGCAAGGTCAGGTGAAGGTTTTAGGGTATTGTAGGTAATCTAATTGAGACGCTTCCCCGGAAACAGTGCCAAAATGTTGCAGGCCAACCAAGGTGAATGGTTTCCTATTTTTGTCACATGCCCATGCATTTAATTATCAATCGAGGGAGCTTCGTAAACTTGCAAAGAGTCGAAACTAGGTTACAACAATACCACTAGAGGGTGAGTCTGCTAATACTAAGTGTGGGGGATGTTTTTGAGATGGTTGTCAATCATTCCTGCACTCCTCAATAAATTACGTAAGAAGAATAGAAATAAATATACAGAAATAAATCTAATGCACATTCCTGGAAATAAACTTACTGAAAATACTAAAATTAGTAAATTAATGAACGTTCTATGAAAGCAATAAACTAATAAATAAAAAGAAAGGAAATGGGGAAGAAATATTGGCTTGGAGTGGGCCCAGGCTCCAACAGCTTCTTCCCGATCAAACACGCTCTTTTAGAACTTCTGTAACTGAAATATATTTATCAATGCATTACAATGTCACTCTTAAATATTTCTATATCGCTATATCTTTTTAGAATGATCTGCGTGTGTTTATATAACACACTCATAGAACTTCTATTACAGAAGTGGTTACAACAATCGATTCTTCCCAGACTAAATTAGAACAGTCTGGTGAATGCAATCGATGTCTGGCATTCTATTTTGATGGCGGCATGTTCGTTTCAAATTGTGCTTTGCCTGGAACCCGTAAGATGTTTTGATATATTGGTGCTATCTCCAATTTAGCTCTGCATGATGCAGAGCTAGAACTGCACCAGCCGCTGTAATCCATGTCCTTCGAGTTTGGTCAATGGGCAAAGAATTAGTGGCACCTTCCAACTACAAGGAGGCACTCCCATTCAGTTGGCGCCTTCTGACTGCAGGGAGGTGTTGATATTTAGTTGGCACCTTCCGACTATAGGGAGGTGTTGTCTTTTGTTTGGTGCCTTCTGACTGCAAGGAGGCGCTTGCATTTAGACAGTGCCTTCCGACTGCAGGGAGGTGCCCATGTCCAATCGGTGCCTTCCGACTATAGGGGGGCGATTGTTTTCACTTGGTGCCTTTCGATTGCAGGGAGGCGCCTATGTTCAATCAGTGCCTTCCGACTGTAGGGAGGCATTGTGTTCAATTGGTGCATTTCGATTGCAGGGAGGTGCCTATGTTCAATTGGCGCCTTTCGACTGCAGGGAGGTGCCTATGTTCTCTCCATTGAATTTTGATGAAATAAAGTGCCAAGTCCATCGAATGGACCTCGACTGTTCCAAATCTAACTAAATCAACTGCAATTCCACAAAACATACTAAAAGCACACAAATTAGATAACACGCATAATTATATCAAATATCTATATAATCATTTATAAAAGCACGCAATACTTATTATACAGCCGCATATTGATCCAAGAAGTATGTACAAAATATGAGCATTTTTGGTGCTCATCAATCTCTCTTAAGAATACTTCAAATTATTATCCACAAGGTAATGGACTTTCTGAATCCACCACCAAAAACTTGTTAAGGATATTGAGGAAGTCACTTGAAGGGAATAAAAGAAGTTGGGACCTATAGTTGGACCAAGCTTTGTGGGTAGACATGATTACTATTAAAAATTCCATTAAAACTTCACCTTATTCTCTAGTGTATGGAAAAGAGATGGTGCTACTTGTCCATTTGAAAATTTTGGCACTCAAGCTGGCAAATACAGAGGAAGAATCTGAGAAAAATTTAGTGGAAACAAGGTTGACTCATTTAATTTAGCTGGAAGATAATAGAGCTCAGACATATAAATTTTTTCAAAAGCATTCCTTAGATATCAAGGCTTGGTTTGATAAGAAGGCTAGATTCAAAAAATTCAAGATTGGAAACTCAGTTCACAGGTGGAATGTTGATAGATCAAAATCCGGGTAAGCATGTAAATTTTGGTTCTTTTTGGGATGACCCTTTCAAAATAGTGGAGGCAAAGGAGTCCAATGTGTTCTAGCTTGAATATCTATAGGGGAACATATAATCGATTCCAGTAAATGGTTTTCATATCAAACTCTACTATGTTTGAAATATAAGATCATTGTAACATATGTGTATGCATTGTATTATATTTCCTTTTCTTTCTGCACTTTGTATCCAACTTTTTTTAAACATTTTGAAAAGAGAAAATATTTGCAAAAATGGCTAAGTGTGAACAAAATATTCAATGAGGTTCCATTTCGTACACAACTACATGTAAATTTTATAAAAATGGCAAGCATCTCTAATCTGCATCAAAATATACAAATATATTAGCGGAACAGAACCAATGTAATTATCCACACGTGAAATGAGCTAATTATCAGCGAAAATTAAACATGTATTCGATCCACCAGTTTCAAGACTAAGGTGGAGCGAAGTGGCAATTTTGCAATTGTGCCACGTGGAGAGGAAGGAAAAAGCCCACATTCAATGCTAAAAGTCTCGCATTCAAACCAAAGAGTAGCCAAAGAAACATCATGAGGTGGTAGCCAAGTTTGAATATTCGATCAATGAGAGATTAGAATGCCACCCTTCAAGTCACCAAAAGGAGTGGGATTTAGAAAGAATGCCAATGGATATATTGTGTAGTATCCGCAAAATAATTAAGGGTTTATACCTCATTAATAACATCAAAAAATAAGGAAGTTATAGAAAATGTCTTCGTCTCAATTTCAAAAGAATAAGAGGACAAGATGAAATGCCTGAAGTTCTGATTCACATTGATGAATTTGTAAACCCTGAACTATTTTCTATGTTGACCTGTATGGAGGGTTTAGACTCTAAAAGAATGGTGCATGGATAGAAAATTGCCACAGCCTATTGTATTTCAAATGAAAGGATGTATGAGTAAGATGTAGAGTAAAAAGGGACTAGGGTTATCTATTTTTACTAGCCAACCTTTCTTACCCAAAGGATACATGAATAATTAATAAGAATGAAAAGAGGCTCTGATGCTCCTAGTTTTAGGCATTTCTCAAGCCTGGTTTGGATGTTTTATGTTGTTAAGGATAAGATGCCTTGGATTTTTGTTAGGAATAAAACCAGTTATGGGGAGCCCTTACTAGTTTATTATTGGACATGTCATTTGAGGAGTAGTGAATCTTTTTATAGACTCAATTTGGAATTCTTAGGACCTGATTTGAAAATAATATATGGAGAATGCCCTAGACTGCCACCTATGACCAAGAAAATTCTGAGAATAGAGGGTGCTAAAGAAGGAGACTAGTATATTTTGATAGAGGGTATGATAATCATATTGTATGGATTCATGGATAAACCTTTTCTCCTATCTCATTTTTTCACAGAGAGACTGTTTGCCTTGGAATACTTGAGGCAACTAGAATACATTGATTTGAATTATGGTTCAGGAAGAAAGATAAAATCTTTGCTAACTTACCACATTGTGGATTATTTTACTATTATGAAGAAGGGGCAGAGTGGGAAAATTGACCAATACCTAGATAGGTTAGTTCTATTTTATATTCCTCAAAGATGGAGTTATGACCCTGATGACATTTTCAATAAAAAGAATGTAGCCCTAAATGGAGATAAAGCTTACAAATTTGACAAGAGGCCTAGGGTTCATTTTGAACAAGGTAGAAACAATGATGAGATCGCTCTTTTGGAGTGGAATGTTACAAAAAAGGGTCAAATGCCTCCATGGTTATATTTCTATGAACAAATTGTGGATTTTGATCCATAAAAGAATAAAAGTCATCGAATGACAGAGGTCATCATGTGTGATATTGAGGATAAAACTAGAAATAAAAAGGACCCTCAACCTGATGAGGACACTGCTGAAGAAGTAGAAGAGGTAGAGAAATGGAATGTGGAAAAGATATCAGATTGGTGGAGAATGAGAATTGAAATTGGAAAACCTAAGTCTAGGTTTGGCATGAATATTGATAATGAGTTTTCTAAAAAGTGTGATGAAAATATCAAAACCTGGAAGCCTAAGGACATCAGAAACATAGTGTTAACAATTGAAAAGTCCCAGGATAGTTCTGAATCTATCTCTCCACCCATAGACCAAGAATCCCCAATAGAAGGGCATGTGACTCCTTTGATAGCTGTTGAGGCCCCGAAGACATTTCAGCCTACCAGTGAATAGGTAGAGAAATTTCCTAAGGAAGTACAAATTTTGAGTAAAATACAATATTTAGGTGAAAGAGTTATCAACACTCGAGTAATAGAAGTAGTACCTAGGCATAAAAACTTAGCCCTGGGGGGTTAGCCTCCAAATGTAGATATAGAATCGAGAAAGAAAGATTAAAACTTAAGATTTACACCTCTCACTTTCACTACCACAACATCAGTAGAATTGTGTCCCATTTCTAAGCAGATGTTGCTTGAAGAAACAACATAAGGAGAAGTATCTGATGAAGATTTAGAGATTGAGTTGGCTTCCTTTCAATTAATTCATGGAAGGAAAAAATATCTCTAGAAGGAATGGAAAGAGAGGTTTCAAAGAAACATATATTAGATATGGAGGAGATTGCTAAAGAGGTAGCTATTTCAACTATAGAAGAATTGACTCATCAAGAGTAGCAGTAGGATACAGAAGCATAACAAGAACACCCTATATATGTAGGTGAAGGTATGGTCTCTAATCCCTCTTTTCCTCTTCATAATATTGAATCCCTAAGGAAGTCTCCCTCCCTTTTTGGTCAAGAAAATGTAACAAAGGTACCTTATCCCTCTCATAGTCCACCCCATGTTTCATTAGTCACCATTGATGTACAAGTCATCCCTTCTCCTCCAAAGTCACCCCAAATCCTACTTTCATCATCTGAGGTTCCCACTTCATCATATCCCATCATTTCATCTTCACCATATAAATCACCACCCCCATCTAAGGAGCAAATTGTTCCAAGCACCTCCATTCATCCCTTTGTTAGTCTTGCTTTGATTTATATGAGTTTACTAGTAGCCACCACATCAATAGTTATAGAGTCCAATTTTATTACTAAAATTATTGTAACTACTTCCACACCACCATTTTCAATGGTTGAGTTCACCCTTATATTCCTAGTGTCTTCATATCCCCTAGTTGCTAGTTATTCAAATCATGTAACTTTGCTAAATGAGCAGACAACCACACAAAAAATAAATGATTTTTTGGTGGAAAATCTATCTAAGCCTTCTAGCAGTATGGTTGTAAGGAGTATGTATGTCGATCCAATATCAAGGCAAAGGATAATTAGGTCCATGGTCCACCTTGTAAGAAATCCTAAGACCGAGATGAATGTTCAAGATTATCAATTTGAAGAAGTAACAGAGGATATTAAGAATATTCTTGAAGAATATGAGATGGTAATGGTCAGAGCCCACTTAGAGACATTCTATGTGAAGAATGATATATCCAAAGAGAAGGTGGGTAAACTGGAGAAATAAATTAAAAATATTTAGAAGACTGTGAGCAATCAAAATGAAGTGGAAAAGACTCTAAAAAAGAGGCCAAGGGCTGGCAAGAAAATTTCCAAGAAGCCAATAAGCTCAAAGATCAGCTAGGAGAGCAAAAGAAGCTAAATGAAGAACAAGCAAAAGAAATTCAAATTTTAAAACAATAGCTTAAAATTGAGAAAGCTAAGTCTTCTTGCTTTTCTAAAACTGGATTAAAGAACATTAGAAAATAATTACTCTTTGAGGTCTAAGAGAAATGTTTAGGGCTTCGGCTTATGATTGATTATCTAGATGATACCAACCATTTACTCCTAAATGTGCAGAAGGATTTATATCAAATAATTGGAGAGCTACAACCTATGGTGATTCTATAAGAATAGATGTACAAGCTGGTTGATAGCAGACTCAATGATTCTGCTAAGACAATCCCCAATAAAGAATGAAATCTTACTAGAGTTTATGCTAGAACCATGGTCAAGAATCATAGGGTACTTAAAAAATTCTAGCTATTATTTGATAAAATTGGAGTGATTAAGGATGTTCTGGATGTAAATAAATAATTGATTCAATTTTATTTCAAAGGTTTGTGGATGGAGGATCACAAATTACTATCTATCTATCGATTCCCTATAAGAGCCACTAAACCAAAATCAAGCTACTCTATTGATCATTGATTTCCTAGACTGAGAGATATCATGGAGGATATGGTAAATAAAGGGAATGCTACTAATTATAAAGATATTGGAGAATTGTAGTATATATATAAGTATATCAAAGAGACATCAAACCCCTCTAAAGCATCCTATAATAAAGCTTTACACACTTTGAAGTTGATGATTCAATTGTTTGGTGATAATTCTGGAGGAATAAATAAATAAAAATATTCTCCAGAAGAAGAAAATGAAGAAGAAAGTGAAGAAGAAAATTAATAAGAAGAAGATAATGAAGAGGAGGTTGAAGAAGAGGCCCATCAAGAAGAAGAGTAAGATGGAACCACTATAGGCCCAGAAGGGGCACACACTTAAGTTATTTTTTTTTTTGTACATATACATAAGTTTTGCATTTTTGTTTTTTGCTCTGATAATTGTTATAAATAAAAAATAAAGGCATGAAGCCTAGAGAGGCACAAAGAGCAACATATTTTGTGTGAAGGTATTTTTTAGAGAAGGCCTTATAAGAAGAGTAGAGCTGTATTTTACAAGAACAATAAAGCAATTTTGGTATAAGGGCACAGAGGTAGATTTTGGAAGCAGCAGAGTAACATGTGTCTATTGCATAGTCTACATATGAGCAGTTATCCTCTATATTGCTTGAATCATGGTCTCGATGTGAACTTCTACTATTTAAGAGGACCATATTCAAAGGGTAGTGTTCATATAGAAATTAGTATTTAAATCACATTTTTGAAGATGAGCATTTGTTGACTCTTGTAGCCCAATGGATAAGACTCTGAGTTCTATGGCTTTGCAAGAAAATCCACCTAGGAGGCACCATAATGTAGGTCTAAAATGGCCACATACTTAGGAAAATTCTGAATTTTTTTATCTAAGGAATGGAGTTCCTATTCCGCACATGTTTCATTGCATATTGGAGTGGATCCGTGATAAAGGTTCTTAATCCGCCCAACACTTAGTGTATTTTTGCACTAGGAGCAAGTCCGCATAGTTTCTAATTTTTTTGGCTCTAGACTGATGACACTTCTTGAATCCACAAAATTTTTTAGGGAAGGATGATGTTAGAATAAAAAATATGCGGATTGGTGATTGCTTCGTATTTTTAAACATCTTTCGAGTGGCTAAGTGTTGGGGAGCCCGATTTTAGGGAGTGCATAGAACATTTTTGTTCAAAATGGTGATAGAAGGTGGAAAGCAAAACAAAGGCATGTGGATTCATGACAAATAATATTGTAACTAAATTTCTTTCGAATTTGTGACAAGTTTTGTTGTATACTAATGACAGTGCGGAATGAAAGAAGAGTTACCTTTACACTGTAACAAGTCTAAAATGGTGTTTTGATTTAATACACTTGCTAGGGTCCGAAATAGAATCTACAAAATTTTTGAAGGAAATGTGATGTCATCAACATTTTTGTGTGTATTTTTAAATGCTTCATCATAAAAAATATAAAACAAAGGATAAGGAGCGGATTTCATCCCGCTTCACTTTTAGATAGTTTTTGTGTTGAATTGAATTTCTACAGGCTCTGAGGCATAAAAGGTGACATCATGAATTTTAAAAGCAAAATGGTGTTTTGGTTCTTCCATGTCATTACTCCAAGAATATTCCTTATCAAATCATAGTCGTGTGATGGGAGAAGATCTACAGTCGAGATTGTCAATAATTCTAAAGTATATTAAGGTTATTTATCACTGAATTCAAAACATAATCAATTGGAGGAGGAAGCCAAAGCATCAAGGGTTTTAAGAAAACAAGAAATAGAGATGGTTATATATCGACGACGACGAAGGATTTCCAAGAAATATTAATGATGCAGATGTAGTCTCTAATGGCCAGAACTTCAATTGACACTGAATGACCAACAAGTTGTAGAGGCTCAGAGCTGCCATGGTGGTCCACTTAGAGCAAATTTCATGGAGGATGAACAAGTAAGGAAATTCCAACTAGAACTCTCTTGTGATCTATAAATGTTCAATATTTGTAATGTTCTTATATATTTTTGATTATGCAAACTATAAATAGAGGTCAAACCCTCACTTTTAAGGATTGACTCTAGTGTGTTTGCTTGTGCTACTGTAAATATTTCCAAGGGCTAATGAAAGGAGCATTACATTGATTTTTACCTCAAATTTTGTGTCTTCATAATTTGATATCAAAGGTTGAAATTCCTAATATGTATTTATGTAAATACTTGAATGGTTAGTTTGTGCCAAATTAATGGATTACTAACTGTTAGGGTAATTGAAATCTACTTCTGAATTAGATATTTATTGTTAGGGAGTGCATTTCTATAAAATATAGATATTTATTAATTCTACTATTTGTATTATCATTGTTTGGATATTGAAATTGTTGTCTGCAACATTTCTTTGCTATCCTTTAATGAATGAAAGTGAATTTAATTTGTGATAATTTTGATATGAGTAATGTGTATTTAAATTGTTTTATGTTAGACTTTTGCTGTAGTGACAATGTTGTTAGCCTATCCGTCCACTATTGTTCACATTTTCTAACCCTAATATTTTCTTACCCTAATCTCCAAAACCCTAAGTGAGCATAATTGTGTCAACACCCTATTTAAGTTGACAAGGAACTAGCCTACTCTGGAGGTTGGATTTGAAACCCCTATTTTAGTCCATCCAATGTTGAGTGCTAAGATGTAACTATCGGGTGCATGCCTGGACAGAAAGTAGGAAGATAGACAGTTACAGTATTGAGTAAAATTTGATGCAATTTAGTGCCCAAAAAGTAGCAATGAAAAAGAATATGAATATGCTCTTGATACCTAGATTAAAAAATGAAGAGGAAGGAACAATTGATCTAGAATTAGAACTCATTATTGCTCTTAGAGAATTGAAAAAGGTTAGGAAGAAGAACTTAATATTGAAGGATAAAGTTCAATAGGATGAGAAAACAAAAGAAAGGTTTTTACAAGACCTAAATGACTTAAAGGTTAAATTTGAAAAGGCAAAAAGAGTTGAAGAATTCATGATTGGATAGTTAAATGTAAAATATATAAAAATTGAAACACTAGAAGATGAAATTCAGAAAGTTCTTGGAACATACATGAATACACTATCTCGATTCAAGGAAGGATCAAAATCTTTGGATGATATTATCAAGGTACCAATTTCTCCATATATCAAGATAGGTCTAGGTTTTGAAGCAGGTCAAGAAGATCATAAAGATGGGTCAAGCTCAAGCCCAAAAGAAGAAGTTTTAGAGGAAAAGAGTAAAAGAGAAATTGATACTTATGAAGATAAGTTGAAGAATATAAGATTCACTAAGAAAGGAAACAATGCACAAAAAAGGAACATGAATCATCATAGAGAAGGCACAGAAATGACTAAGAGACATGAAAAGGATTGAAAATCCAACTAACTTCATATTATTTACAAACTCATTATATAGGCACTAATGGCCCAAAATACATAACCAAACCCATCAAATCATGGATTTGATCCAATATGCTTAACCATAAGCTACAAAAGTGCAAAGGAGAATGCACGTAACTTCTAAGTTAAGAGAAAAGGAATAATGCTAACTATAAGATCCATTTTAGCTATCTTGAAGTACACACTTCCTACTTTGAGTTCACACTTACTAACTAACACTCTAAATGACAACTAGAAGATAACTAGTGCCCACAAGTGCATGTGAGAAGGAGACTCACTTACAATTATTAATTTGCAAGAAATAAACTATGCAAACCTAGCTAGGAACTACTAGAGGGGTCATATGAGGGATCAAACATCAATCCTCATCATGCCTCCCCACAATAGAAGCATTGGCCTCCAATGCTTTCAGAAGAGTAGGAAAGTCACGGGACATCTGATGAAAAGAAATCCAACGAGCCTGATGCGACAGCTATCCTCGCCGAGCCACAAGATATGAGGTGGTAGACCCCTGGCGAGTCTGTCGAGTCTTTGTGTCATAGATCTGATCAGAATCCAATGGTAACTGAGAATCAAGAACCACGTCCACAGGATGACTGATAGCTGGTGCTGTCTCCAATGTAGAGTCAAAGTACAACTTCAAAAGATCTACATTGATGACGTCATGAATTCCCAAGTGTGCAGGAAGATCAAGGTGGAAAGCATTCTCGGACACCTGTTGAAGAATAGTATAAGGCCCATAGCGAATCGGTTTGATTTTACTATGAGTCTTATCAGTAAAACACCGCTTGTCAAGATGCAACCAAACTTTGTCACCAACCTAAAATGGATGAGGAATTCAATGTCGATCCATGGCCTTTTTCTGTTGTTGTTGTGTCTTTTGCAAAATCTCAACCACCTTTGATTGTAGATTGTGCAAGTGCTGAATAAATGAGTGTGCCTTGTCTTGCTCCTTCTGAAGATGTGAAGTGATAGGAGAAGGCAAAGACAAAGGTAACTCATAAGGTGCCAAGGGCTGAAATCCCATACAAACCTCAAAAGGTGAGTGACCTATAGAAGAATGTAGGGCCCTATTGTAGGCATGTTCAATATGAGTGAGACTCAAGTCCCACTTTGCTGGTGAAGCATGATGATAGATTCGTAAACTTTGCACAAGGGTATGGTTTACCACTTCAGTCTGCCCATCGGACTGCAGATGATAGGCGATGGAAAAGTTAAGGGAAACTCCCAAAATTTTCCACAAAGAATGCCAAAAGTGACCCACAAAGCGTGAATCATGATCCGATATAATGCTGGTAGGTAGACCAAAGGAACACCAAATGCTATCAAAGAAAAATTGGGCTAAGTCTACTACAGAACTGGTCTTGCGGCATGGAATAAACTTAGCCATCTTATTGAATCTGTCAACCACCACGAACACACAATCATGTTGTCGCACTGTCATGGGAAAACCACTAACCAAATCCATGGAAATGCTTTCCCAAGGATGGGAAGGAATGGGCAAAGGCATGCCTAAGCCAAACTTCCTGTTAGCTGGTTTTGAGCGACAACAAACTACACACTGTTTGAGAAATCTCAACACATCCCTCTGCATTTTAGGCCAGTAGAAAAATCTTTGCAAGTGATGAAGTGTTTTGTGCTTCCCAAAGTGACCACCATAAAGTGTAGAATGAGCTTCCTTAAGAAGTGACACTCTAGGCTCACAAGGAACACAAACCTTGTCCAATTTGTAAAGAAGTCCTTCTTTGATGTAGAAATCTTGGAAAGGACGCAAATTGGAAGAAGAAGGCTTACTCACTTGCTCAAATATTTTCCCAAAATCAGGATCCTGTGAATACCGATTAGGCCAAGTCTGAAATCCCAAGTGTGAAGTGGACATAACTGTTAAGGCAAGAGCGGCAGGAGGCCTACTCAAACAATCAACAACAGTATTACTCTTCCCCTTTTTGTACTTGATCACCAAGTGAAATTGTTGGAGGTAAGAGGCCCACTTCATATGTCTTGATTCTTCAATTTTACTTTGAGATTGTAAAAACTTAAGAGGCATATGATCAGTGTGTACTACTGTATATTTTCCCAAAAGATAATGTCTCCAGTACTTGATAGCTTGAACTAATGCATACAACTCCTTGTCATATGTAGAATAGTTCAACTTAGCAGCAAAAAAAGTTTCTGAATGATAAGCAACTGGATGACCATTCTGTTTGAGCACAGCTCCTAAGGCAACTTTAGAGGCATCCGTTTCAATCTCAAAAGGTTGAGAGAGGTCGGGTAAAGTTAACATAGGTGTTGTACAAAGTTTCTTTTTGAGTTTCTCAAAGGCAATCTCTTGGCTTTTCTCCCAATGAAATGGAACTTTAGACTTAGTGAGATAATGCAATGGAGTTGCAAGGGTGGAATATTGAGGAATGAACTTGCGATAAAAATTTGCAAGTCCTAGGAAACTCCTTAACTCAGTGAGAGTTGTAGGAGGGGACCACTTAAGTAAAACATCAACTTTGGTGGGATCTACCTGAATTCCACTTTCACTAATCACATAACCAAGGTAAGAAACTGAAGTATTGCCAAAAGAACACTTGGAAGAATTGGCATATAATTGATTCTTCGCAAGAAGATCAAGTGTATGATGGATATGCCTAAGGTGTTCCTCCCAAGTCTTTGAGAATATCAATATATCATCAAGATATATTATTACAAATTTTTCAAGTACATCACGAAATACATCATTCATCAACCTCATGAAGGTTGCAGGAGCATTAGTAAGACCGAAGGGCATGACCAACCATTCAAAGAGGCCCATCTTCATCTTAAAAGTTGTCTTCCATGTATCCTCAGCTTGGATACGCACTTGATGATATCCACTTTTGAGATCTATTTTTGAAAAGAACTTAGCTCCTTGGAGCTGATCTAATAAATCATCAATGCGTGGTAGTGGATATCTATTCTTTATAGAAATTTTGTTCAAAGCACGAAAATCAATGCACAATCTCCAAGTGCCATATTTTTTAAGAACCAACAAAATAGGTGAGGCACAAGCAGAAGTACTTTCCTTAATGAAACCCTTAGACAACAAATCTTCTATTTGCCTTTTTATTTCTTCATTTTGCAAAATAGATTGTCTATACATGGGAGCATTAGGTAGTGAAGAACCAGGAATGATTTCAATGCTGTGATTAATTGTGCGAATTGGAGGAAGAGACTTTGGCTCCTGAAATATGTGTGAGTAATTTTGCAATATTTTATCCATTGAAGAGTGTTGCTTTGGAATGGATGTGGATGTAGGAGTGTTTTGAGAGTGAATGAAAATTAGAGCAACATCACCACCTTTTTTAATTACTCTTTTTGTTTTCTTGGAACTTAGAATGATGTTAGGAGTGTTGGTGCTTTTAATGAGAAAGACCTGACCATATTTTTGAAGTGTGTAGGTTCTTTTGAAAGCATCATAAATAGCTCTCCTATCATACTGAAAAGGTTGTCCAAGAAAAATCCCACAACAATCCATAGGAGTCACATCACAAGTGACTTGATCTATGAAATGTGGGCCAAGTGCAAATTTTAATGTGCAAGTGTGAGTGATTTCTGAGCCCCTTCCACTATCCTTCCAACCCAAAGAATAAGGTTGAGGATGAGGCTCCATAGGTAACTTCAAACGCTCGACAATGGACCTCGCAATTAGATTTTTCTGTGAGCCATTATCCACTATACAATCTGTTGCAAAATTATGGAGCAAATGAGCTCGAGTGATGAACAAAGCATCACGAGCGCTCTTAGATGAACTTACATTCACTAAGGTAACCTCATTGAGCTTACCTCATAATTCCGTATATACTCTACTTTCTCCTACTGACTCAAGGGGACCTTTGGAAGCATCCTCCTCTTGAGTAGTAATGACTAAACTCTTCTTTTTAAGCTTAAAACAATCAGCTTTTTCATGACCTTTCTTCTTACAATAGTTACAAAACTTTTTAGAAGAAGAAGAAGAAGAAGGTTTGGAAGAAGAAGAAGAAGAAGGGAGTAGAAGCGAAAGGGGAAGGAGAAGAAGGATATGGAGAAGAAACATTCTTCTTTTGAGAAAAATTCTTCTTTTGTGAGAAAGAATTATTCCCTTTTGATGAGTTTGCAACCACTTGAGTAGCAGGTGCACGGAATGCCTGTGAATGCGCCTTAAACTTGTCCTCCGCAAGTTGCGCTTGGTTGAAAATTGAATCCAATGTGTCCATAGAAACAAACATAATTTCCCTGTACAAATGTTCCAACAAACCACTTTGAAATTTGAGAATCAAAGCTTTAATATCTTCCTCCACATTCAAAAGTATCCTGTACCTGTTGAATTGAAAGATATATTCCTGCACAGTCATATTAGTACTTTGTCGAAATCGAAACCATTTAATGACCAATTCCTTAGAATAATTGGAAGGATAAAAATTGGTCTTAAGACAGTCTACAAGCTCATCCCATGAGGTGAGTTCATCATGACCTCTTTTTCTTTCAACAAGTACTTTAGCTAAACCAAAAAGTTTGAGTTTAGCATATGGAACCATATCCTCATCTGCAAGTTGAGTGTAAGAAAACCAAGAACTCATGTCAAGAATCCAACTATTCAAGACTTCAGGGTTCTGGGATCCATCATAAAGTGGCACTTCACAACGAACTCTCAGGTGAGAATCATTAGCAGAAGTTGAAGCATTATGGAGAGAAATATCATTTACCTTCATTGCAAGGTTACCAAGAACTTCTGCCATGGTAGTATCATTAGCTTTATCTGCTAAAGCATTTACAACATGGGCAAGTTCTGCCACTTGGGCAGCCAAGTCAGAAGCCATGTGAGACCGGGTATAAGCCAGGAGTAAAAGGGAAAAACACTAAAAAATCAAGGAAAATTTGAAGGTTCCTTGTTACAATGGTGTGCCCTGAAAAATACTCCTAAGGCTAAAAATTGAAAAATTTAAACTAACCTAAGGTTTACAATTTATATTTTATTAATTTAAAAATAACTTAATTAAAAATTAAATTATAATTAATCAAAGATTAATTAATTTAATTAAGCTATTAAAAATTAAATTAATAAAAATAAAAAAATTACATGCAACCTTAGAATAGTAAAATTTTAAAAAAATTACAATTTACCCGTGGTAAACTGAACTCCACTGGCTGTGCATGGATTTCTGAACTTCACTGGCACGTTTCCCGAGGCATCAATTTCCAAAGCCAGGTGCAGTTTGAGATGTGGTGCATATCCAAGGACCTCCTGTCCTGTGCACACAATTCTCGAGCAGGACAGAGGCCTGAAATGCCTGGGCAAACACCAAATAAACCCAACTCGTGGGTCTGCTACCTCCTGACGTAGGCAGATCCTGTCTGTCCTACGTGGGATGGCGCATGATCCACCCTGCTGGTAGGTAATTGGCCAACAACCTACGTAGCATGCTCCTCTGCCTATCGCACGCTATCCGGATGACAGTGTTGTGCATAGCAGGCAAACCTGCCGATCGCATGCTATTCGGCTAACAATGCTGTCAGGATGACAGATCACTGTCAGAACCAGATAGTGGCCTGTGTCTTGCATGGAAAATTCAACACACCGGTCACTCATTGTTCGGATGACAACGCTGTCAGGTTGATAGATTGCTGTCATAACCAGACAGTGGCCTGCGCCCTACACGACCAATTCAACACGTCGACCACTCACTATTAGGCTGACAGTGCTGTCAAGAGGATAGCACGCTATCAGATCCAGAAAATAGGATGGCACCCTATGTAGTAGGTTCAACACATCGACCGCATGCTATCAGGCTGACATCGATGCCTGGGTCGACGTATTGTTGAGCCGAATGGGCACGTCGACCGAGATAGGTCACTGGGGCAAGGCACTGAACATGTCGTATTCGGCCCTAGTGGCCGAAAGGCAAACTATGCCAAATATTATTTTTTTTTTTTACAATCTATATTTATTTAATATAATATATATATATATATATATATATATATATATATATATATCAATTAAAATATAAGTTTTCTGACAAAAACTAAGAAATTTTTAAAAATTAACCAGGAGGGTTAATTTAAAAATAGAGAAAACATAGAAAATTGCTAATATTTGAAGACAAATTACCTTCAAAATAAAAAAATTGCTAATTTCTCTTGATTATCCCAAGACTCCTTCAGTAGCTCTCCTTTCAAGATCCAATCGACACACGACCAGCGTTTGAAAGGCAACCAGATCTAAGTCGACACACGACCTAGTTTTGATGATGCTCGATCTTCAAGACTCCGAAATGGCAGGAACATCAGGAACAAAAGGCTCCCTAATTCGCATTTCACCGTAGGAGAAATCCAACCCTGCCAAGGGATTTTTGTAAGAAAGAAATCGGGGTAAACTTCTCCTATACTTCTTGAGCATACGAAGAAAGTTGGAACGAGGATTTTGACGCCTAAGGAACTTCCTTCTACGAATGGTTTTCAAGCTCCCCTTGAGCTTGAACCGAGTCCTCAATGAAAACAAGTTTCTCATAAGAAAAACTAATCTATCTCCTATCCTCTCACCTCACAAGCCCTAGTGTAAACTTGAACTAGGCTCTGATACCAATGAAAAGGATTGAAAATCCAACTAACTTCATATTATTTACAAACTCATTATATAGGCACTAATGGCCCAAAATACATAACCAAACCCATCAAATCATGGATTTGATCCAATATGCTTAACCATAAGCTACAAAAGTGCAAAGGAGAATGCACATAACTTCTAAGTTAAGAGAAAAGGAATAATGCTAACTATAAGATCCATTTTAGCTATCTTGAAGTACACACTTCCTACTTTGAGTTCACACTTACTAACTAACACTCTAAATGACAACTAGAAGATAACTAGTGCCCACAAGTGCATGTGAGAAGGAGACTCACTTACAATTATTAATTTGCAAGAAATAAACTATGCAAACCTAGCTAGGAACTACTAGAGGGGTCATATGAGGGATCAAACATCAATCCTCATCAAGACAAGAGGTTGCAAAACAAGATTTATTTAAAGGACATTTTTTTTCATGTAACAAGTTTGGCCGCAAGGCTATGCATTGCAAGGTTCATGAAAAGAAGGAATATGGTTTTACTAAGAGGAAATTTAAATATGGACACATTTTTCAAGGGTATTGCTACTCTTGTAATTGATTTGGTCACAAAGAAATACATTGCAGGGTTCATGATAGAAAATATTATGGCTTCACCAGGAGGAACTTCAAGAAAGTTGCACCTTCCAAGAATTACAACATTAAGTGTTACACGTGTAACAATATAGGGTATAAAGCCAAGTGGTGTAGAACAGAGTTTCTAGAACTTCCAGAAATAAGCAAGAACGAGGACACTCAAAAGGATCAAAAGGGTATGTTGAGAAAGAAGGTTGACAAAGAAAAAGAGCATTGTATCTTGGGAGTAGTTTTACTCCCACCCCAAAATTAATCACCTCAAGGAGAGGATGTGGGGAGGGGTCTAATCTAAGAGTCTTATATTTAGCCCCAAAGGTGGCCCTTTTCCATTGATGACAAAGGGGGAGAGATTTGAGTAAGGGGGAGAGAATTTAGCCAGGGAGAGCAGTTTCTCAAAAGGAGAAGATTTGAAATCAAATGATTTGAAAAAATAATTTTAAGAAAAATTTTAAAAAAGGGTTACCACCAATGAAAAAGGGGGATATTGTTGGAAAGTTGGAGTAATTATGTTGTCATTAATGTCAAGTGTTAAATTCAAGCAAATTTCATATCAGTGCAAGGGAGTTGATAAAAAGAGGGTTAAAATATTTATATTTTAAGCCCAAGATATTTGGTACAAAAGCTCCACATGTTTGGCCAAAAGGTTTTCTAAATATCCCTAAGGAAGAAAATGTATAGGACCAAAAGGAACTAATATTATAATATTTATTATTATAATATCAAAGTTACAAAGTTATAAAGTCTAAAGTTAAGTTTAAAAGAATTTTTAAATTCTTATAGCATCGATGTTCGAAGCATGGAATAAAATCCATATAAATATGGATAAAGTTCATAGTCCTAAGGTGTATTCGATGTGTGTTCAAAGTGTTTAATATGTGATTGATTTGAATAATCGACGTCAAAATCGAGAAGGGAAGAAGAAAAAATAATATTTAAAAAAAAAGGGAAGCACGTTGAAGGTACAAGGAGAAGATCATTTGATCTAGTATCCAGACAGGTAGTTGGCCTAGTGGTAGACTGAGTAGTGGTTAAGTTGCAGGTAGACAATAGGTCTGGAGGTCGAATTTGGGTGGCTACAGTTTTGATGTGAATCATTTTTGCAAGGAGGTGGAGGTTAAAGTGTGCATAGCACATTTGCATATTCGTGTAGGTAGTTGGCCTAGTGGTAGCTCAAGAAGCGTAGGCATATTGACAACAAAGAGGTATTGTGGTCGAGTCTCATTGTGGCATTTTTGGTAAGCAAAATAATTTTATTTTATTAATCCTAAGGTTGAGTTCCTAGGCACTTAAGGTGAATGGTTAGGCACTTAGGTTGTGTAGAGTGTTTAAGTGCCATAGAACTTAGGGAGTATAAGGGAAATACTTTTATTATTTTGCCTTTGTTTAGAAGGTGAATATATTTTTCTAAAGTGTTAATTTTGGAGTAAAAAAGAAGTTATTAGTAAATTATTTTTGGTGATGTTTTAAGTGGGAGTTAAAAGGTGTAGAATGTACCTTTATTGTTTGTAATATTTGATTCAATTTTTGAAGGTCTTTTTCATGAGTTGATATTTTATTTTGAGAAACCAAAAGAGGTAGATAATATTGGTTTGAGACAAACTGTGCACACATTTTGAAGGTTTTCTAACTCATAAAGGAGTGTTGTGCTAACTTTTATAGTTACAAAAGATATTGTATGTGAGACAAGGTTTGAAGACATATCTCCATAAAAACAAAAAGGTATGGGTACATCAATCTTAGTTTAAGGTATTTTTGTTGGAATGAATGTTTTGGAACACAAGGTGTGAGGGAAACAATATAAAATTATAATTATAATATTAAATTTTCACCCCTTAATTCAATAATACAATAGCTCTAAATGGTATTTATAGGGAAGGAGGAGGAGGAAGAAATGGAGGAGAGGAAAAGGTGGAGAGATAAGGGGGAAGGGAAGGCATGGAGGGATAAGGAGATAGGGGAGTAGGGAATTATGGAGGAAAAGGAGGTGGAGGGATAAGGTACGAGGAGAGAATTTTGAAGAGCATTTAGGAGAGGGAGTTCTACAATTAAAAAAAATCATGCTGACAACACTTTGTCAATAAATTCCTGATGTGTTCACACTTGGGCCTAAACCCTTTTCATACTTGCAACATTCTCCCCCTTAAAGTTCAGAGAACTAACTACATAGTCTCTCAGCTTTAAAAATTGAGATTTAACCATTGATTTGGTGAATATGTCAGCAACGTTCTCCAAAGTGTGGCAAAATTGAAGCTCAAAAATTTCATTTTCCACAATATCTCGGATGAAGTGATACTTCATATAAAAATTCTTTGTTCTACTATGGTGGATCGGATTGTATGCCAACTGAATGGCACTACTGTTATCACAGTAAATCCTAGTCAGACCACTTTGTTGCTCTCCAATATCTTCCAGTACTTTTCTTAGCCATAGGACTTGAGTACTAGCATAGGTGACTACTATATACTCAACTTCTGTAGAAGACAAAGCTACCACAATTTGATTTTTGGAACTCCATGTTATTAGCCCTGATCCTAGACTAAAACAGTTCCCTGAAGTTGATTTTCTATCATCAATATTGCTGCCCCAATCACTATCACTAAAGCCTACAAGCTTGATAGTGTTACATTTATGGTACTGGATTCCAAAATACAATGTACCCTTCACATATCTGAGAATTATCTTAGCTGCCTGCAAATGCAGCTCATATGGGCTAGCCATAAATTGAGAGACAAGAGAAACATCATACTAAATATCAGGTCTGGTGTTGGCAAGAAACATCAAACTCCCAACCATGCTCCTAAAAGTGGTCACGTCAACTTTTGATGCTCCATCATCTTTGCTTAATTGGATTCCATGTCCAACTGGAGTTGCAACTGATTTGCAATGCTCCATAGCAAACTTCTTGATCATGTCCTGATCATACTTATGTTGATAGATGAATATCCCTATATCTGATTGATGAAATTCCAATCCAAGGAAGTAGTGCATTAGGCCGAGATCCTTCATCTCAAACTTCTTCATCATGGAGCGCTTGAACTCCATATTCACTTTTCTATTACTACCCATGAATATGATATCATCCACATACAAGAAAACTATGAGGATTTCATTATCTTGCATTAGGTAGTAAAATGTGGGTTCATTTCTACTTTTGCTGAACCCAAAATCTTTGAAGTACCCATCAATGCGTGAGTACCAAGCTCGTGGTGCTTGCTTGAGGCCATAGAGTGCCTTTTAAAGTATGTAAACAAGGTGCTCCTTACCTTGTTCTTGAAATCCTTGAGGTTGCTCAACATACACTTCCTTTGTTAAGTACCCATTGAGAAAGGCACTTTTCACATCCATGTGTTGGATTTTCCAACCCTTGTGAGAAGCTAAAGCAATAACTGTTCTGATGGTCTCTTGTTGTGCTACAGGAGCAAATGTCTCTTCATAATCAATACCATATTTCTGTGTAAATCATTTTGCAACCAATATTGCTTTGTGCCTTTCAATGCTTCCATCAGCATTGAATTTGGTCTTGAAGACCCATTTACATCCAACACACTTCTTTCCTTTAGGAAGCTCTACCAGATCCCAAGTATCATTGTTTTTTATAGAGGTTATCTCCTCTTTCATGGCATCTTGCCATATCTTTTGAGTACAAGCCTTCTCATAACTAGAAGTTTCAAGATGTGCACTAGTTAACAAGGCATAGTTAACTACATCTCCTTGAGGTTCTTGGGAGTCATCATCTCCATATAAATGCATATTTTCAAGTCTTTGCAAAACTGAACCCATTTCACTTGCTTGACTTCTAGTATATTGTCTTTGAAAATTTGTATCCAACATCTGATAAGATGGATGATGTTGGAGAGTTCTCTTACCTCTAGATGGAGAATCAATATCCATTGGTGAGGAACTCATTGACATTTATGGAGAAGGACTTGGTGATGATGATGATGAACTGGAAGTCGAATGTCTACTTGGGCTTGGAGGAGAAGGATACTTCTTGATTTTCTATGGCACCTGTTGAATTTGTGAAGAACCTGTGTCATGAGATTCAATGTCACTATAAATTTTGGGATTTCCCCATTCTTCCCCTTCATAAAAAATCACATCCCTGGAAAGTATTATCTTTCAAGTCCTAGGATTGTAGAGTTTGTAAGTTTTTGTGTTCTCACAGTACCCTACAAAAATACATGCTTGACTCTTAAGATCAAGCTTATTCCTCTGTTCATCAGGAATGTGTGAGTAAGCTAGTGAACCAAACACTCTAAAATGCTTGATATTCGGTTTCTTACCATACCATGCTTGGTAAGAAGTTTTCCATTTCAAACTTGAAGTAGGGCTCCTATTCAAAATATACACACTATTCCTGGCTGCATCTGCCCAATACATATTGCTCAAATGCTTCATCTGAAGCATAAATATTTCCATCTCTACAATGGTGTGGTTTTCCTTCCAGCCACACCATTCTACTATGGAGTATAGGTAGTAGTGAACTACCTCTTTATTCCATGTTTTTTACAAAAATTTAAAAATTCATTAGAGTATTCTCCTCCTTTATCTTATTTGAGACACTTAACAAAATATCGACTCTCATTTTCAACTCTTGATTTAAAATCTACTATGTAATTAAATGCCTCATATTTGTGCTTCAAAAAATATATCCAGCACATTCTTGAAAAATCATCAATGAAAAGAAGAAAGTAAGAGTTGTTACCAATGCTCTTGGTCTGCATCAGACCACAGATGTCCGAATGCACTAGCTAGAGTGGATAACTAGCTCGCCATGCTTATCCATGAGGAAATTTGGTTCTAGCGTGCTTGCCCAAGGCACAACCTTCATAAAATTCCTTATTGTCCTAAAATTTAGGAAGTCCGGTCACCATCACTTGAGAAGTTAACATATTCAAATTGGCTGAATTCAAATGACCGTATCTAAAGTTCCACAACACACTTGGATTTGCAATAGAAACATTTACTAATTGATCTCCTCCTGGCTGGCCAAAATTTAAAGGAAATAACCTGTTCCTTGTCATTGGCACTTGAGTAATGACTCTATCACTATTACTCTTATCAAAAATGGTACATTTACCCTCATAAAATAGTAATTTATAGTTCTTCTCTAACATTTGACCAACACTTAAAAGATTGTGTTGGAGATGAGGTGTGTAATAGATATCACTTACTTGTTTCATGCCCTCTTTTATTGGAACCTCCATGGCTCCAATGCCTTCAACTGTCAATGACTTGTCGTCTCCCAATTTGATGTTGGATTTATAGGAAGAATACAGAGTAGCAAAGAGTTCTTCTTTTCCACTCATATGATTTGAACACCTAGTATCCAAGATCCAGGTATCATTCAGGTTCTGATCTAACTTGCCATATGAGAGAAAGAGATTTGAGGTCCCTTCCTCTTCTCCAAAATTACCATACTGACTACTCTGTCTGTTGCTCCCTTGTGAATATTTTGACCAGCAATCACAAGCAATGTGGCCAAGTTTACCACAATTGTAGCAAGTTTGTTTTGACTTGTCACTTCCTTTTCATCGTCCTGGATGCTTCCATATGTTCTATTGTCCACCTCTATTCTGACCTCCACCTCTGTTTGAAGATCCTCCTCTATTAGGAGTTACACCTCATGGACTATTCCTACCTCTACCTCTATGCTGACCTCTACCTCGACTTCTGCCTTGTCCTTTTCCTTCTTATAAAGTGAAGTCTTTGTCATCACATCCATGGCTGGTGGAAGGAGATTCCTGCAATATATCTTCATGTGAAAGAAGAGAAACAATTAGTGCATCAAAGGAAAGTGCAGTAAAATATTTTGACTCTTAAATAATGATTGCTACATGATTCCACTTAGGAAGAAGTGTTCACAACACTTTCTTCACCACAACCTCTAGTTTAACTTCTTCACCTAGAGTGACCATTTTATCTACTACAACTTTGATTCACACACAGTAGTCTCCTACTTTCTCATTCTCCTACATTCTGAGATTTTCAAAATATCTTTTCAAAGTTTGAAGCCTGACCTACTTCACTTGATCACTCCCTTGAAAACATTCCTTTAAAGCCTTCCAATCATCTTGAGCTGTTATACAAGATGCTATTATAGGAAATATGCTTTTATCTAAGGTTGCTTGTAAATGATATAGGGCAAAGGAATTGTTTTTCTGGGATTATTTCTTGGATTTTCTATCAATAGCACTTAAGGTAGACCAGTCAGTAGGAGAAGGTTCTGTGTAACCCTCTTCAACTATTTCCCATAAACCTTTACCAATCAGCACAGTTTTCATATTTATTGACCAGTATTCATAATCACTACCATTAAATTCAAGAATTTGGAGATTTGAATTTGAAGCCATTTCTACTACTTGAAAGTAAACTTTGATTTGACTAAAAATAGGAAGTACAAAGCAATTACAAGTTCAAATCAAATCTAGATTTATTAACTCTCTCTCTGATTTCTTCTTCTTCTTATGGATTGCCCAGTACTTGAGGCCCAAAACTGTCTGCAATGGAATCCTCATCATCGCTGATGATAATAATTTTAGGAGTTGGCTCGACCTGTGTTGGCTCAGGCTGTGTTGGCTCAGGATTTGGAGAGCGTGAGATATAAATTTCATTGGATTGTTCCTTTGGCTCAACTGGAGAGTAGCTATCACTAGCTTAATCTACAAGTGCGGCTTCAATTGTATTAGACTCCTCCACTCATTATCTGAATATATTGTCTTTTGAGTCAGCCTCGTATCCAGAATCTGGATTCCTTTGGTGGGCTATAATAGAATTCTATAGCTTACTAAATAAGACATGCAGTCCATCTCATTGAACTCGTTCATCAAAAGCTTCAGCATTTTCTCTCTGTAGTAGAGAGCACAAAGCATGGTAACATCCGGTAGGTCTGATTATCTACTCATCAAGGCAAAAAAAAAAAAACTTCGTTAGAGCTTCTGAGGTTACACTTTTCACTCTTTTACAGTCGTTGAGGCTATTACACAAAATTTTTAGCCTTTAATGGGGTTATAAAATTTTTTGGAAGTGCTAAACGGGCGCTCTGAAAGGCTCCCGTCACTATTATGTTTCCCCTTTTTACAAAGATAGCCCTTTTAAAGTTTTCAAATTTTATAAAGGTTTTTAAGAAAATTTAATAATATTATTTTTTATTTTTAATTATATTTTAAATAAAAGTTTATTTAAAACTAATTAAAAAATCTAAAATTAGAAAAAAATAATAAATTTATTAAAACCTTGATAAAAAACTAAAACTTAAAAAAAAATTTAAAAAACATTTTCTCAAGCTGATTTGAACTCAAGACCTCTCCCCGACTAAAAAACAACTCTGCCAATGCGCTACGTGTTTCGGATGAGATCAATGGTGAGCATAAACATTTTTGTATTGATGCGGCGGTTGAAACTAAATAAAAAATAAAAAAGGTTTATCCCACATGCAGTGGGATGAGGGCAAACCAATTGTTTTTAAATGCTTGCGAACCACAATAATATCAATTGCCTTCGGGCAATCACCAGCAACCTGTTTTGCCACTTCGAGCCACGTTTCATACTCGTACACGCCAACCGCTCTCACCATGGTGTTGCTTGGTCAGCTCAGTTTACCTAGTCAGCACCTATGTGTCACCTCAGGATTCATGTCTGGCTACCACCTCAGCCAGTGCCTACCACGTTGAATTACATGTCACTACCTAGTCAGTGTCCATGTCAGCACCTGCCTCGGGATCCATGTCCCTGGCCTCAACTCTCGTGCCTCCATACTTATGCCTCGAAAAGTGTGCACAAATCTGATACCAGTGAGGGAAAAAATATAAAATTATAATTATAATATTAACTTTTCACCCCTTAATTCAATAATACAATAGCACTAAATGGTATTTATAGGGAAGGAGTAGGAGGGAGAAATGGAGGAGAGGAAAAGGTGGAGAGATAAGGGGGAAGGGAAGGCATGGAGGGATAAGGAGATAGGGGAGTAGGGAATTATGGAGGAAGAGGAGGTGGAGGGATAAGGTACGAGGAGAGAATTTTGGAGAGCATTTAGGAGAGGGAGTTCGACAATTAAAAAAAATCATGCCGACAACACTTTGCCGACAAATTTCTAATGTGTTCACACTTGGGCCTAGAAATATATAGATATGTCTGGGCCTAAACCCTTTTTATACTTTCAACAAGGTGGAGTGAAAAGGATTATTTTATAAGAATTGTTGGAAATGTTTGAGTTAGGTTTTGAAATATATATTGTGCATCCTTGTTGAACGATAGTGGAAGCACTTGTGTTAGGATTTATAAGCAAGTTATGCATCATTGGTTGAATGGTTGTGTGAAATTATTGAGCATTAGTTTTGAGTGATATTGTGAGTGAATGTGGAAGCAAGTATGTGGATCAAGAATATAGGTGTCATATTATAGACTAGATCTATCTTTGAAATGCAATAAATATGAGACATGTGGAAGCGACAGACTTAATGATTGAGTATAACATATTGAGCAATTTGCAAGTGCATATCATTCTCTATATGTTCAATAAGTTAAATGAAATATAGGTAGAATATGTCTAAAACGCTTCAAGTTAAAGGAATTAATTTAAATATTAGACAAAGTATTTGATAGCATTGTGTGCAATATTTGAGATTGGTTAAGCATATCTTGTGAGTTTTTTGAGCATATGTTAGAGCATATTTGTGCATGTGTTAAAGGGAGATATGTGCAAGTATTTGAGTAGAATTGAAGGAAGATTTGAGAAAGTATTTGAGTAGACTTGAGGGAAAATTTGAGCATGTATTTGAGAAGACTTGAAGGCATATTTGAGTAGAGATTGAGAGCAGGTTTGGTTGCTAATTTGATCAAAATTTGTGTCAAGGCTTGGGGTAGATTTGATCAAATCTATTAGAAGAATTGAAGGAAGATTTGAGCAAGTATTTGAGAAGAATTGAAGGTAAATTTAAGTAGATATTGAGAATATTTTTGGTTGCTAATTTTATCAAGCTTTGTGCTAAGGCTTGGGGATATATTTGAGACAGAGTTTGGTGTAGATTTATGAGCAGATCTGGAGCATATTTGTGCTAGAATTGGGATAGAGTTTGGTGTAGATTTGAGATGTAATTAAGAGTAAGATTTGGAGGTGATTGTTAAAGTTACTATGTTAGTAACTATGATTATTACCTCATTTAGGTAATTTGTAAGTTTCACCTAGGTAGATATAATTTACCACATGGTAAAAAGTAGCTTGTTACTTTTTACCACTAGTAGTTATCTTTTACTAGTTACCTAGGGTTAGTTAGTTATTGTAGTCATTTTTACTACGTAACTAGGTTAGTGGTTATCGAACTTCAAGGGGAGTAACCTAATATGCATTTGTTAGTGTTATTAACTCATAGGTTATTCATAGCCTATGTAAAATGTTATTTAAGCTCTAATTTGATTAATACTAAGGTTAATTCTTATGGTTTGCTCTATTTTATAACATTGGTATCAGAGTGCAATACTTGGGCAAGGGAGAGCGAAGCGGAGGAGTGAGTAAGGTAGAATTATCATTTTGTAATGAGCAAGGCAAAATATTATTTTTTGTTTCATAATACGAGCAAGGTGATTGTTTTATTTCCATTTTATACTTCATTTTTGTTACTTGAAGGCACAAAAATCCAGGTCAAAGGGCAAAAAAATTCTATTTTCATGGAATTATTTTTTGAAGGTGCTCATTTGATCCCCCTATCAGCCTGACAGTGCTAACAGCCCAAAGGCCTGACAGCTTGCAGGGCTGTTGACAGTGCGCCAATAGGGCTACTAGTAGTGCACCAATAGGGATGTTGTCACCTCCAATGATCTTGGGACGACACTGAACAACCAACATTGACGTTGTCAGATGCTGAACAACAAAGCATTATATGACAATTGATAGCCTCTAGCAGGCTATCCCTCACTTCGAGTGCATATTTGACAAGAGAGGAGATAGACCCTATCAGACCATGTTGAAACCTAGACAGAAAGCCTGGAGACACTGATGGTCTAGAATCTAATGCCTAATGTAAGTTGACAAGATTCCTATGAATAGTTGACAGGTGGCAAGCATGACCTACAAGGTGGGTTGATGTGCCCCCCTATAAACAACTGAAAAGTGGTGGGTATGACCTACGAGGCATTGACTGGCTTCTAACATGGACCTGTAGCTGATGTGGATTGGTCTTATTTATCAAGGGCACTGACGTGGTTGTTTATGGTTGGGACACGTGGTAGTGACTAACTCAGCCACATGGATCATGTGCAGGTTACCTCCATCGACAAAATATGGTGATGATTACCAGAAGGCAATGAGTAAGTGGGGGGGCAAAGTGCTTTTAAAGTGCAAGACGTTGCTTGTGGGAGAAATTTGGGATTAATATCCCACTTTGCCCCGCCCACCCATGGGCATGCCTTCAAATAGAAGGTGGCCTGCTTCTATTCCAGTTGGGCCAGATAGCCTAACTAGTGATGGGCTTGGAGCTAAGGCTCCCAACGGGAGGTCGGGAGTTCGACTCCCGTCGGGGCCACTACCCCCCTTCATTTTGCTAAAAGGGGAAAATAAAGAGGGCCCAAGGTAAGAATGTTTTTTTTTTTAATTATTTTTTAGTTTAAAATTATTAATAATTTAATATTATTTTATATAAAATTTTAATAAAAAGTAATTTTAAAAATAAAATAATTTTTATTATTAATTAATTAGACTTAAAATAATTAGAAAAATGCACTAAACATAAAAATTAAAAGATATTTTTTTTTGCAACACAAACAAATTGAGTGCTTTTGTTTTCTCACAAAAAGGGATATAAGACATAGAAGAGCACCTTCTTTTTTTTGCAAAATTAGGAGACCTTAATTCTTCTCAAACCTTGTTAATTTAGCATACAATAAAGAATCAAACTTGAATTCTTTTTTTCCCAATTGTAACACAAGGAAACACAATTTTTTTGTAAAATTCAAAGGACATGTGCATTTGTTTTCTCCAAGGGGGGATATAAGACATAAAATTTCACATTTTATTTTTTGTAAAATTGAGAAGAAATTGAAGATCTTGGGTCCATAATAACCAAGTCGTGTGTCAACTAGTTCTGGAAGCCTTTCAAACATGGGTCGTGTGTCGACTTGTCTTGGAAGGAGTGTTATTTTGTTAATTTTGCAAAACAAAGGGGGGAAGACAAGAAATTGTATTTATTTTGCAAAATTGTAACACAAAAGTGAGGAGCACTTAAAAATCAAACTTGTTAAATTTGTAAAACAACAAGAAAATGCAATTGTTTTATACCACATTCTTTGCAAATTTGAAAAATAAGAGGAGACATAAAAAATCAAATTTTTGCACGACACAAATCCAAATTTTGTTGCAAAAATTGGTAATAAGATGCATTTTGTATTTTACTCGACACCTTTATTACAAAATTGGCAAATTAGGTGCATTTTCGGCAGTGACCGACACCTATGTGATAAGAATTTTGTGGGCATTCTTGTTTTATTATTGCATTATTTTTTGCAATTATAAGTCATAAAATCAAGAACACTCAAAACCCCAAAATTTCACAATAATTTGTGTAAATCATTGCATAGGTTTAAAACCAATTATACTTGATATTCTCTCCTAAATCAAAACCTCTAATTCACTCTTATTTTTTTGGCTTAATTTCCTCAAACTAATTATCCCTCTTCAGGAGGATTTTCAGGAAGGTGTCATTAAATATATTTTTGAGTGAATTATCTTTTGGTACTCTTTTAGGGTATATCAAAAGAAAGAACAAGTTTTTGTAAAATAAGGAACCTTGAAAGTAGCAATCTTTTGCACTAAGGGGGGATATTCCTTTATTCCTTCAAACAAAAATTTTGACAAGAGGGAGATGAAACTTGTAAAGGCAATCAGAAAAGCAGAATATTAGGATCCTCAATCCTAACATTATTAGTTAGTATTATTAATCATTTAATTATTATATTATTAACTTATAAAGTGAACCATCACAACCCTTCATAACATGAACCATCATGTCTCTTCATACATGAACCATCATGTCTCTTTACCAACATAGCTTTAGGGTAGATATATATATTAGGTTGGCCATCCATATCAAATCATCCATGAATAATAAGAAGAAGAATAATATAGATTCTAAAGGAGGGAGCCCCCTATAGTGGCAAAGCGATTACAAGGGAGCCCCCTTTGAGTGGCCTGCGATTACATTTACATTAATTTTTTAATAATTTTATAGTAAGACCTTGGGGTCTTACCATTTGGTATCAGAGCCATGTGGGACACAATCATGTGGGAATTGCTCAAATATCTTCATCAAATCACTTATGTGCATGAGTATCAAAATCGGTTTGAGGATATCACCAAATACAACATAATATTGGATGAATCAATTCTCATCAATGGCTTCATTAGGGTATTAAAAGAGGAAATTAGAATGGAGGTGACAAGGTTCAATCCCTATACCATGATGCAAACCTATGGATTGGCAAAATTAGCTGAAGATAAAATCAATGCACAACAACAATTAGGGAAACCACTTATGGAAAAATTGTCGACCACTTACATCGCTCCCAAACCTATGCATAATGGAATGGCACAAAGCACTTACACAACCCCCAAATCTAACCAAACTTTACAAATTAAACATCTTAGCTTTGAGGAGATGAAGGAGCGACGAGCAAAAGGACTCTGTGATAATTGTGATGAAAAATTTGGACCCTGCCATAAATGTGCTACACTAACATTGTATTTATTGAAGGAAGTTGATCCCTGTCTCTCCATAGAGCAAGTAGATGAGGTAGTTGTGTACGAAGCAACCAGTGCACCTAATCATTACAATGAAGACAATGAGGTCGATGTGTAAGAATTTATTGATGTACCAAGCAAGGATGAGGTAAACATACCCAAAGTGATCAATCCTAGCCAAACATGCACTCTACAAGACCTACAGATACCTTCCTCACCAATAGTGTGTTTTTGCCATATGACCAAACCTATTCGGAACCAACACAGAGTGACTACACACTCCTTCTCCATTGGTTCTACCAAGGAACCAAAAAAGGATATGAAATCATTACCATCACTTTTGATGCATCATTTTGAAGTATTTGAGGAACCCCAAGGGTTGCCCTCCCATCGTCATCATGATTTTCCTAAGGAAGATTATACTATTGTTATTGGCAACCCCCCGCTAATGCTTCATCCTTCTCGATATCCCTGCCTATGAAAGGATGCCATTAAAAGAGTCCAAGAACTTACACAAATCCTTCTTGGAAAATAAAGGAGAAAGATTATCACTTTGAGATTTGAGGACAAAGCTCTCTTTAAGGAGGGTGGCATGTTAGGATCCTCAATCCTAACATTATTAGTTAGTATTAGTTAGTATTATTAATCATTTAATTATTATATTATTAACTTATAAAGTGAACCATCACAACCCTTCATAACGTGAACCATCATGTCTCTTCACCAACGTAGCTTTAGGGTAGATATATATATTAGGTTGGCCATCCATATCAAATCATCCATGAATAATAAGAAGAATAATAATATAGATTCTAAAGGAGGTATCCCCCTATAGTGGCAAAGTTATTACAATGGAGCCCCATTTGAGTGGCCTACGATTACATTTACATTAATTTGTTAATAATTTTATAGTAAGACCTTGGGGTCTTACCACATAAGTCATCAAAATTATACATTTTTCTTTTAGGCTTCATAAGAGCAACCATGCTTGAAGTACTTGCAATAAGGAAGGATTATTTGGTGAACTTTTTTGATAAAATTGCCTAGGAAACAAAGTTTTGCACAAATTGTAAAAAGGACAACCATGACACCATTTAGTGTTGGTTTCCAAACAAGCAAAACTAAAATGGCAAAGGCACATCACAGAAGCCATGTTGCTAGTGAAGTGTCTGATTTTGATTCTGGTTCAAAAAAAGCACACAATGTGCTCATGGTTCAAACAACATTGTAGAGGGGAAACAAATTTGTCACCTTAAGCAAGCACCATTTTATCTCTCTTTTTTTAGGATTCATAAATAGAATAAGTTTTTGTTTGAAGTAATTGCAATAAAGGGGTGATTGTACCTTTTTAAGGCTTCATAAATAGCAAAATCTCATTGTTTGAAGTACTTGTAATAAAAGGAGGGAATTTTATGGTGTAAAATTGCCTAGGAGGCAATCTTTGTACAAAACCTTCACAAAGCTTCTTGAGTTGCACATATTTTGAAATTAAGGGGGGATAAATATTTTTTATCCTACTTCACATAAAATTTTTGAAAAAATGGAAGAAGACTTATAAGGGTAAATTTTCAGCAGCGACCGACACCTTAGTCACTCTTCTTTCAGAAATTTCATTACAACATGTTTTGCAACAAGGAAGGAAACTTATAAAGGTGCATTTTTTGCAATGATCGACACCTTAGATACCTTATCAAAACTTTTTGCAAAATAATATTGTAACCGAATGAACCTCGTATGAAGTGATTTACTCTACTACACCTAGCAGTTGTAGTGACTAGTTACCCATGCAATCTGGTTGGATGATAAAATTACAATAAGGAAATTCGTTAATGTGAAGAAAATGTGAGGAATAACCCACTTTTTTCTTAGGAGAAACCAAAGTACTATGATATAGCCCAAGAAAAAGCAAGAACCAGTAGATCAACATCTTTTTCACTATATTAGGACAATTACATACATTACCCAAATAATGTAATAAGGGGGGATGCTAGAGTTACTATGTTAGTAACTATGATTATTAACTCATTTAGGTAAATTGTAAGTTTCACCAAGGTAGATATAATTTACCACATGGTAAAAAGTAGCTTGTTACTTTTTATTACTAGTAGTTATCTTTTACTAGTTACCTAGGATTAGTTAGTTATTGTAGTCATTTTGACTATGTAACTAGGTTAGTGGTTAGCTACCTTCAAGGGGGGCAACCTAATACACGTTTGTTAGCATGATTAACTCATAGGCTATTCATAGCCTATGTCAAATGTTATTTAAGATCTAAATTTATTAATACTTTGGTTAATGCTTATGGTTCACTCTATTTTATAATAGTGATAGATTAAAGAGGATAGCAGTCTCTAGTGGATAGAAATCCATTAGCTAGTGCAGTGGGGACAAAGGTATCCTATGGAGAGAGATCCACAATCTAGTGTAGTGGGGGTAAAAGTATTCTAGAATATCACCAGCCAGAGTTTAGGAGAAAGAGTTCTCCTATGGAGAGAGATACACAAAAATATAACTGAGTGGAGTGGTGTCCACAAAACTAGAACAAAGTGGAGTGGTGTCCACAAAAGCATAATAGAGTGGAGTGGTGTCCATAGAACCAAAGTAAGGGGAAAGAGTTATCCTATGGAGTGTGATCCGTGAACCAACTTGGGGAGATAGAGTTCTCCTATGGAGAGATATCAACAAACCATTTGAGGAGAAAGAGTTCTCTTAGATCAAGTTCCATGAACCAGAGCAAAGGGGATAGAGTTATCCTATGGAGATAGATCCACAAATCAGAGCATAGGTGATTGGTGTCTCCTTTGGATAGAGGTCCATAAATATTGTAATAGGGAATTGATTCCCAAGAGATTTGTTGAGAAAATTTAGTGAAAATATTTTCTCCGTGGAGTAGCCCACATTGGGTGAACCACATTAAATTTGTGTCTCTCTTGTGTGTGATGATTTGTGCATTGTTTGATTACTACTATTGATAAATCCATTGATAATATTGGATAATGTTATTTGGTAAATAGGAGTAAAAGTTGGTCTTATACTATTCACCCCCTCTCAGTATAATCTTGTGTTCTTCAGAAGAGGAGGGATCTAAAATCATCCCGATGGTAGAGGAAAGTGATGCAACCTTAGGATGAGTGTAGTTTAAGAATAAGGAGTCAATATCAAAAAGGGATTGAGATAGACTCTGGAATAAAGGGTGCATGAAGCTAGGAGATGTGGGTAGGGTGTCCTCATCAATGGTGAAGAAAGGATCAGGATGTCTTGGAGCTATATAGATAACATAATTGTAGAATGTAGAAGGTGGATTAGGTGAAGGTGAATGGGAAATCAGTGGGTCATATTCACTAGATAAAGTAGGGATCTCATCAGAAGAATAAATATGTGTGAATGGTGGATGTGTATCTATGGGCAGATCAACTATGAGTTTGTGGGCTTCCCCTATAGAAGGAGAGGAAGAAGGAGGCTGACTGGAATGGGTGAAGAATGCCTCCTCCTCAAGGTACTCTTGCTCGTACGCTTGACTACATGTGATGACAATCATGGTGTTGTTCAAAACTACACATAAATTATAATGGCCACCCCATTCTACGATTTTTTCTCAAATTTTTCCCAATTTATTTAAATTTGTTGAATTAAAATATATTTCAATTTGCACAATTATTGCAGAAATAAACATCCAAAATTTGCAACTTAATTTCAATTTTATTTTTGAACTAGGGCACAACTTCAGAATGTTCAAACCCTAGATACATTAAAATCAACAACAATGTAAATACCTCTGTAAATGGATGAAGCACCAAGTGTGAATCCTCAATGATGATCAAAACAATTGAACCCAGGTGCTCCGTTTGTCAATCCAATTGTCTTCAGATTTTGGCAAACCCTTGTCTGCCTCTCAATGACAAATGCTGGTCAAAATATGATGTAATTTAGACTGCCTTAACTCAATGTCAGCCCCCAAAAATAGCACCCAAAATGTCAGCCTTAACTTAATGTCAGCCCCCCAAAAATAACACCCAAAATTTCAGCCTTAATTGTCAACCTTAACTATTTTTTCCTTCAATATTCACCCAAAATAGCACCATCAACCCTAAGTCGTGGGTTCCAAGGAAGGGCACCCAGCTGGAAGGTTCGACCCTTCCTAGAAATTCATTCCCTTTGTCAAAAATTACAATTAAATACTTGAAATGATCGTTGTCTCAAGACCAATGCAATGAACCAATACCCACAACGGAATAAGATTCTAATCTGCAACTACGAACAAACATGTAGGTCTGATATGAAATAACCAGTCATGGATGAACACATCAAAGTACCTCTAAATGAGCTCCAATCCTTAATGTAAATATGATTTCCTGAATGGCTGAAGCTGAGCAACAAAACCCATGTCTCTGATTTGCCCAAAGCTGACCTTCAACAATCCACAAACCCTAAGCTAAAATAAACTCTGAAGCACAATGAGTTACCCATTGTAGCAACTCCTCTAATTGGCTAGGTATGGTATTGCACATACGAAACCAATGTTCTCATGGAGGTTGACTCCCCACAAGCTCCAACACTGCACAAATCTGCAATGCCCTCAAAAATTTGATCACCAAAACAAGCAAATATCCAATATCCCCAAATGAGTTCACAACTCCCTTATTTATCTTTGCATTGACTATCTTCTAGAAGCTTCAAGAAGGGGGGGATGCCACCTTGACCCCTTTCCTAGTGAACTCAACGTTGTTTTAAAACACATGGCCCCTTTATAATTTTTAATTATAATTTCCCTTTATAAAATTATTTTATAAATATATATATTATGCATAAAGGGAAATAAATCATCTAAGGCCAAAAATATCACCCATGACCCAAAAATGGCCAATCAACTACAGAAGTCCATGTTGGAGCTTGAACCAAGATATATTCTCCATGGCGTTGAGTCCCTTAGCATCACTCTGCATGACCTACAAGGACTCTAAATAGGTCATCAGGATCATTACCACCAAGTCACTAAAAATGGGGACATTACAGTCTTCCCCCCTTAACATTGCTTGTCCTCAAGCAATGGCAAGGTATACTAGGATCCCACAACATCCTCTGAAAAATCTCACTGTGTTGATGCTGAGCCTCTATGAACCAAACAAAAAATCCATTATGCACTAACTGTACATTCTGTTCCTGTAACCCATGCACAACCAACTGGACATGAAGCTCACTCATACTGACACTGCACATGCCAAACAACTGCATCCAGGGGAATGGTCTGGAAATGTGCCCAATATCCAAATCCCAAAATGCCACGTGTGTAATAGGCCTCTGAGTGTCGAAAGGGATGCACCAAGCACTATCAATCCGCCACTGCTCCAAAAATAGATAACTCTTTCTCCCAGGAGTATCATCATGATGGGATCGCACCATCCTTGATGCCATAGGAACTGAAAAGGGGAAACATGTTGGAAACCTACAAAGCAACACCCCCTCACTGGTAACTAAATCATCCTTAAGCTCCTCCTCATGTGGTGTGGGTAGTGTATCATAATGAGCTGACCACGCAATCTGATTGTGCCCAATAAGTCCCTCCATTCGATTGAGGGTGACTAAGCAAGGTCCTCCCGAAGTCATTCCTCTCAACACAACCTTCTGACCCTTCACCTTAAAATTTACCTCTAACTTCTGAAAATTGAAGGTGACATCTCCCAAGGTACGTAGCCACTGAATACCAAGGATTATATCTAAATTATTTGTGTCGACCACAAAGAAATCATCGCACAACTCATAGTTTCCCAGTTTAAGCTTCAGTTGTGGCACTTTCTTGGTGCATGATATGGAGAATCCATCTGTAATTATAACCTTGATTTCATCCACATTCACCAATCCCAATCCTTTGCATACCACAAGCTCCTCAACAATGAAATTATGTGTGGCCCTTGTGTCAATCAATGTAACCACACGCTGCCCCTATAAAACACCTTGTATCCTGATGGATTGTGCTCCCTGTAAGCTACGAAGATGTGCAACTGTATTACTTTCCTTGTCCTCATGGTTTGGAGATTTTTTTGGCTCATCTGTAGTCTCTTCTCCACTGCTGCTCCCACTATCTGAATGCTGATCTAAATTTTTTGAATTGTTCTCATCATCCGAATAGTACCTAATCAGCTGCAACTTTCCCTTAAACTCACACTTATGACCTGGAGTCCAAGATTTCTTACAAGTAAAGCATAGTCCCTTCTTCCGGAGTTCGTTAAGGACATCAGAATCAAGTCTTGTAGTTGTACTCTTTGGCTGCTCTGATTCCTTCCTAAGTGCCTTTTTATCTTCATCTCTTTTGATCTCTCGACCATCCTTCCCCTTGAACTCTTGTCCATATTTTCCTTTGAACTGGCTCTTGGACTTGGCTGAAGTGATCTCCATGTCCCTAGCCTGTCTAATGGCATCCTGTAGTGTAGTTGGGTTGAATGCCTTAACCCAACCTCTCAATGGCTCAGATAATCCATCCATAAATAGGTTCACTAAGCGCCTCTCTGACATATCCGTAACCATGATGGACAATCTCTGAAACTCAGCTATGTAGGCATCCACTGAACTCCACTACCTCAGATGAGTCAACTCTTTGAACTCCAATTCCTGCTCCCTCCTATCAAATCTCTGTTGGAGCCTTTCTGTAAACTCTACATAAGTATCCACTCTTTCATGTCCAAGAGTCTGCATCCCATGGTGCCACCAATCGTGAGCGACGCCCTCCAAATGTAGAGTACAAAACTTAATGGCATCCTCTTCTATCATTTGGTTCAGCTGTAAATATGTGTCCATATTTTGGACCCAAGCCTTCGTTGTCATCCTCCCTGAACCATCAAATAAGGGGATGTGTATCTTGCCTATTCTCTTCTGAATTACCCTGTGGCCCTGTGGCGTATGATGTTGTACCTCACCCTATCCCTATTGTATGTGACCCTGATGTCTCCCTCTAGACCTGGGTGCCTGTCTATTCCTAGTATCCACATAATCTCTGAATGGCATAAGATCATGAAAGTCTGGGCCTAGAGACTCCCACTCCTATCGATACTATTGATACTGCTCAACAATAGTGAGCTCTGGCTCCTCTACAGGTGGTGGTGTGGCTGGAATAGCTGGAGGCTCTAGCCATGGTAAAAATCTAGGCATAGTAGGCCTAGAACCACTAGATCCTAAATGTGTACTCCCCTTGTTAACTGTTGACTCCTCATTATTAGGTCTTTGTTCTGGATTATTTTGTTCCACCCGTGGACCTTGTGCATTAACCAAAATGTTTATCCCATGAACCTGCTGCTGCATTAGACCCACTAATTGTTCCAGGCTATGTTGCATGTTATGTTGAGTCTGTCTAATGTCCTCTACCATTTTTCTTTCTATTTCCTCTTGGTTTGATCTCTCACCCATCTGTCTATTTCTTAATGCTGCTAAAAATGTACTCTCTTCTGGGTATGGGTGTGGAAGTTGATATTGTTCCCTTCTCAAATTCTTGTTGTAGGCCCTCAGATCCCTTTCACTCATGAAAATTCAATCCACAGGATGGCAGGATCGGTTTGCTCTGATACCACTATAATGGCCACCCCCTTCTACGATTTTTTCTCAATTTTTTCCCAATTTATTTAAATTTGTTGAATTAAAATATATTTCAATTTGCACAATTATTGCAAAAATAAACATCCAAAATTTGCAACTTAATTTCAATTTTATTTTCGAACTAGGGCACAACTTCAGAATGTTCAAACCCTAGATACATTAAAATCAGCAACAATGTAAATACCTCTGTAAATGGATGAAGCACCAAGTGTGAATCCTCAATGATGATCAAAACAATTGAACCCAGGTGCTCCGTTTGTCAATCCAGTTGTCTTCAGATTTTGGCAAACCCTTGTCTGCCTCTCAATGACAAATGCTGGTCAAAAGATGATGTAATTTAGACTGCCTTAACTCAATGTCAGCCTTAACTTAATGTCAGCCCCCAACAATAACACCCAAAATGTCAGCCTTAACTTAATGTCAACCTTAACTATTTTTTCCTTCAATATTCACCCAAAATAGCACCATCAACCCTAAGTCGTGGGTTCCAAGGAAGGGCACCCAGCTGGAAGGTTCGACCCTTCCTAGAAATTCATTCCCTTTGTCAAAAATTACAATTAAATACTTGAAATGATCGTTGTCTCAAGACCAATGCAATGAACCAATACCCACAACGGAATAAGATTCTAATCTGCAACTACGAACAAACATGTAGGTCTGATATGAAATAACCAATCATGGATGAACACATCAAAGTACCTCTAAATGAGCTCCAATCCTTAATGTAAATATGATTTCCTGAATGGCTGAAGCTGAGCAACAAAACCCATGTCTCCGATTTGCCCAAAGCTGACCTTCAACAATCCACAAACCCTAAGCTAAAATAAACTCTGAAGCACAATGAGTTACCCATTGTAGCAACTCCTCTAATTGGCTAGGTATGGTCTTGCACATACGAAACCAATGTTCTCATGGAGGTTGACTCCCCACAAGCTCCAACACTGCACAAATCTGCAATGCCCTCAAAAATTTGATCACCAAAACAAGCAAATATCCAATATCCCCAAATGAGTTCACAACTCCCTTATTTATCTTTGCATTGACTATCTTCTAGAAGCTTCAAGAAGGGGGGGACGCCACCTTGACCCCTTTCCTAGTGAACTCAACGTTGTTTTAAAACACATGGCCCCTTTATAATTTTTAATTATAATTTCCCTTTATAAAATTATTTTATAAATATATATATTATGCATAAAGGGAAATAAATCATCTAAGGCCAAAAATATCACCCATGACCCAAAAATGGCCAATCAACTACAGAAGTCCATGTTGGAGCTTGAACCAAGATATATTCTCCATGGCATTGAGTCCCTTAGCATCACTCTGCATGACCTACAAGGACTCTAAATAGGTCATCAGGATCATTACCACCAAGTCATTGAAAATGGGGACATTACATAAATTAAAATATGAGATTCTATGTGTGATCTGTGAGGGTTTTTGAAGTAAACATATGAAGTTTGACCGATTTCTAAACCTGGAAGCAAAATTCGTAGGTCAGGGGTGAATTGAGACCTGATTCATAGGTTGGGAGGTGAATTGGTCTCAAACTATAAATATGATAGTGACTAATCAGTGACAGACTATAGATGGCCAAAATACCAAGTGTCGAACTATGAAATGTGCTGAAACCAGTCTGTGATCATACACACAATGCAAAATTAGAATCAATTATAAATGCATAAAATAAAATGTTTATGTATTTTGGTATGTTTTGATGTTGAAAATATACTTCTTAGGAAAAATCACAGGCAATGGGATGATAATTCTAGAAATATCAGGAGTGTCATCGGTATGAAACCTCCTATAACACCCAAAGACACATAGAATAGAACAATGTGATAAATGATAAATAGTGACCTATATGGAAGGTACAGTAAAATGATAGCCTATAGGGGGATTCTCCAATATGCACTAATGAGTCCAATAACCTCTTGTGAGAAGAGGTGATGATGTCTAAGACTTTCTACTTTTCCAGTCGAGCTTTTGGTTCACTCTTGGGTGAGCTTAGTCAATGAATAAAATTACCATGTTCACTAATTATGTAAGCCTCATGAACTAAGGCGTCTATTCCTATCCCACTCCAAAGGCTCCTTATGGTGATGAATTCTAGAAGATAAATCTCAAATGTGGGGGATTTTTTGGTGATGAAATCTATAAATTTGCTCCTGTAGGACTGCTAGGTGTCTAGCGGGGTGAGCTGGTGGAGGGTAAAAATCCTACCTCAACAGTCTTGAGTGATGGATTAGGGATGAAATCAAATCTCACCATTTGTGTATAACACATGAGTGTATGGGTTTTTATTGTCTAACAATGAGATGAAAGCAAGAAATCTAACTAGATGCCTTTTTGAAATGTAAATCTACCCCTAGATGCATTTTTAGAAGCAAAGCTAGATTAAGATGCGTTTTGAAAGAAAGCTAGTCCTATGTGCCTTTTTAGAAAAGAAAATAGGATATATGCTATGAAGCATGTAAATAAGCAATGTAACACATGTGAGAAGAGGGATTTATGGAACCCTAATTATGAAGCATGAAAGAAATGTGAGAGAGAATGTGCAAAAAAAAATAAGTTGGACATCTTAAACTAATGATATAAAGAGAAATAAAAAAATTACTATGTACCTGGGGGATTTATGAAAGAGATAGGAAGTCATAATCTAATGATACAAAAAGAAATCTAAAATTTTATGTTGCGCAAGGAAATTTGAAATTGCTTTAATGAAAGATGTGAAAATATATTTGAAAGCCCTTAATTCAAAATGCATGAAAGAAATCTGAAATTGATTTTTGTGTGAAAAGAAATTTGAAATTACTTTGATGAGAGATGCAAAAAGAGGTTTGAAAAACCCTAGCTCTAAATGTGACTTGTAGAATGGAAATCTGAAATGCACTTTGAAGGGAAACTGATGGGTAACACAAAAAGAAAAACGAGAAACCTATTTGTCATGTGATTTTTAAAGGAAATTAAAATGCTCTTGCAATAAAGTAAACTAAAATTTCTAATCTACATGTAGGCTTTTGAAAGGAAGAATTTGAAACTTATCTAATGCAAGAGATATGACTTCAAAAAATTGATGATTCATAAAGAGAAATGACACAAAATAGAAGCCTATCCTAATGATTTGATTGAAAACAAATGCAATTCTTATTTAAATAAGTAAATAGAAATCTAAAACAAACTGAGAAAAATGATCTAAGAGTGACAAATGCATTGACAAGAAATTCCATATAATGACACAATGCATATTTTAATGAAATTTTTCCTTGCACATGAATGACTAAAATAGAGAAGTTTAAGGATAAAACCTGGTTCCTTTTTCTCCAAATGAACTATTTTGAGTCTCTGCTATAGACCTCTGCAATTTTGAGGGTTTTTGAAGCAGTTATGTTGGATTCGCAGGGCAAGGGGTGAATGAATCTGAATTTACAAGTTAGGGGGAAAATCAAGTTTAGGAGTCTGAAACTCCTGTTTTGATGACCTAAGAGGCTTGTAAAGGTTTTGAGGGTTTCGTACTATCTAGAAATGGTACCTGCAACAACACAGAAACATAAAATACCCTCATTTATGAAACATAAAATACCCTCATTTTGAGGGTTTTAGTCAAGACCCTCATTTATGAAAAACAAAGATACCCAAAGGAAAACTATGCTAAAACATGATGGAAATTACATAAAACACTATAAAAACATGAAATAGAGCTTACCTAACATATTTGCTATTATAGATGTGTTCCATGATCAATTGGTAGGGTAGGGGGTGAATTGGAGCTTGGATTCATAGGTCAGGGGTGAATCATACTTTTGATGACTATGGGACCAAAATTTATATCCAAATGGATGTCAAAAGTTGTCCTTTACTGTTTGTATGATGTAGAATTCTTAAATGCAATCCTAGACTAATTTTGGGAGAGTTTCTGTATGTTAGCAAAAAGGGAGAGAGAGATAAAATAGGAGGGGGAGACCTCTATTTATAGAAAAATATGAGGTCAGGAGAAGGGGTTAGATAGACCAACCCTTAGAGTCACTCCATGCTAGAGTTAGGTTAGGGTTTGAATAGGTGTCAAACCCTCATGCCTTGGAGAAATATCTCTTCCTCACACATGTGTGAGGAAGAGTTAGGATTAACTAAGGTTATTTAGATCCTAGGTTTGGTTAGATTTTAGTTAGGGTACTAGAAAATATCCTAACTAATCTCATGTGCACCTAATTAAACTCACTTAAGTGAAAAAGTGCATTTAATTAAAATTCAATGATGAATTAGACCACTAATCAATCCTAATTAGGATTTTTTATAGGGATAAGGTCTCATGAGGGCTAATTAGGTGTAGGGGAGGGCTTAAGTTGCCTTAGAGAGATAATAGGTGACCTCCTAGTGGATAGGAGGCATTTCAGAGGTATTTTACCTTGTTTTGTAGGTTTAGGAACCTACAGATGACTAAGATAACCTAGGCCAATATACAAGTGTGTATGTAGATGTACAAGTATATATAAGTGAGCATGTGTGACATTTAGGTGTCTACAGGTTATTTAATATTTGCTTGTTTGCTATGATGTTCATGAATTGCTTGAGCTTATTCATTTTCCTTGACTTTTAATTCATGTGATTTTGCTTCTTTGCTATAAAATTCTGATGACTTTTCATGAATGAATTAAAATTATTCTTCATATTTGGGCTCTGGTTCATGTGCTTCTCTTATTCCTATAATATCTGAAAATTCACTTAGAGCATCATACTATTTTTTTTAATTTGATGATCTTGAAATGCTAATATTACATGAAGAGTGAAATGTTGCTTTTAGGAATGATTCACTTGACTTTTGTGATAAATCACTATTTTTATTTTTAGATTATCAATCAACTCTTTTTGCTTTTGATTTTCACTTTTATGAATTTTAAGTGAAAGCAATTCCAAATACATTATAATACATATATTAGTAGGTATTGTAATAATATCCTTTAAATTATCGCTTACTTATACAAGATTTGAATGTAAATAATATTTAAATGTCTCAAAAATTCCATTCATTGCTTCTCTATAGATGAATTGCATTGCCATATCTTTCTTAACATTAGATTTTCCAATCAATTTATGTAGGCCATATTTTATGACTTCCAATATTTTCTTCCTTATTATAAACTTAAAATCATTTTCCTCCATAATTGAATTCTTTTGAAGTTGAAATATTATTTACTCCAAAATTTAAATTTAAAAAAATAATTCAAATTTTTCAATTAACCTCTCAAAAAATACATTTACAATTTTAAATTTTCCAAAATTTTCATATCCTTTGAAGTCATGTTATCTCCCAAACAATTAAATTTGCAAATTCTAAATTTATTCAAATCTTCAAAAACTTTAACTTTATAATTTTCTTCAATTTTCATATCCTCTAAACAAATTTTAAAACCTCTAAATTCAAAAACAAAAAAACATTAACTTTTAAACTTTCCTAGGTCCGAGGTGTAGACCAATTGGTGTGACAAAATCTTGTAAGGGGGATGGACACCCAGGGTTCAAATCTTGAGCCTCACTAAACTGAACGCTTGTCCCTTTACTGGTGCTTTCAATGATGTAAAAGGTTTAAAATGATTGTGTCATGGTGGTTATAGGAGAAGAATGCGTGAAGTACTATGTGGCAGCCTTTAGGGCAGACAATGCAGAATACTACGAAAACCATAAAAAATAGGCAATATACATGGATCATCATGGTGGCTACCGATTCCACCATAAAAAAAAAAAAAAAAACATTTTAACTTTCCTCAAATTTCAAATTCAAATGATTTTTAAATCCTATTTGAAGTAGAAAACCTTATCACTCCAAAATTTAATAAATATTAAGAAATTCAAAAATTAAAATATATGGTAAAAAATCTTATAACTCCCATCTATATTTATTTTACTAAAAAAGGTTGTAAAATTTTATATCCCATTAAATAAATTAAAGTTTCTAACATTTAATACTTTACACAATTCTTAACTTAGAACTTTAATTCATTGAGGAAAGGTGATGTTGCTTACCTTGCCTTCCACTAAAAATCTTAGAATTGAACAACGCTTCACCAATGATCGTTATGTTCTATAATGAATTTTGAATATGGTAGAATGTGTGGTAAATATTTGATTATGCTTTCAAAAAATTAATTTCTCTAGATATGCATCTTTTAATTCAATGAGATGCTCAAAATAATACCTTGGAAGATGTTCAACTTTATTCTTCAAAAACATCACTAGTTTATCTTATGGAAGCACTATGGTTTGTATTCAGGTTACACTTTTGTTTATCTTTAGATGATGCTAATTTGGCGGTGTTCTTCTATTGTATTTTGGAAGTGATGTTTTAGAGATTTTGGAGGTGCTCTTCTATTGTATTTAGGTGACACTCTTATAGAGGTACTTTTATATTGCCTTTTGGAGGTACTCTTCTATTTCCAGATTACACTATTCTTGTTGTTGTACATTCTCTCCTAACTGCAATTTGCTTTCCACTCTAAGTATGGTGTGTTCTTCCTAGCTATGACATGCTCTCCCTAGATATGATGTGATCACATTATCCTCTTTCCATGTAGATTCATTTGTTTTTATCTACTATAATTCCTTGGATGTTGATCACCTTGATTTCTTGAATGTTGGTTGCTTATATTTCCTAGACGCTGGTCAACTAGATTTCCTTCTCCTCTAGAAACTTAGATTCTATTTCTTGCTAGTCATTGAGACTCTTCTAAATAGCAGTTGCATGGATTTTTATATCCACTTATTACTTGATTTTTAGCATGTTGGATGACTTCTATATTGCTTCCAATGAATCTTTTGTTAAAAATGCTTTTTCTCTCTAGTCTATTATAGACTACCTAAATTGCTTAGGCACTTTCTTTATTTTTTCTTGGTTTGATATCCTAGTACTACACCTTGCTTATTGAAAGTTTCCTTTCCATCCTTGCTTCTCTTAATAGTATATATTACATATTTCAAAAATTGTAGAAATCTTAAATACTTTTATAACCTCTTGCTTCTTTACTTAGTATATTTATTTGAGTTCTCTTATATCTTCTGTCTCTACACTCTCTAAAATTCTGCTCTGAGTGCACTATGTTATTCTCCTCCTTTCTAGATAATCCAAATTAATAGTAGGATAACTTTGAATGTTCCCTCACATCCAACATTCTTTTGATTTAGATCTTAATATTTTTAGTTGAGTCCTTTATGTTCACTAAATCATGGCTAGACTCTAGGATCTAAATCAAGGCAGCTTTAATAATTCCCCTCAATATCTACTCCTTAAGACCTTTTAAAATAAATCCCAACTATTCACTACTTTTAAAGTGGACAAACTCTAAAATATAACTATATCAATAATAGATAGATTTGAGTAGTTGCACTGATATCATTGTTGGATTTTAAACCAAGCTATCTCAAGTCCTAGTGTAATTAAGTAATAATATCTCAAGTCTTAATATAATTAATCAAGAGTAAAATTAAATATAAAATCAATAAAAGCATATACTACCCAATATAAATTATAATAAAATTTACTATAACATCAAACATAAATGTAAATGGCCAATATTATTCATGACTAGCATGAAAAATAATTATAATAAAATTGCTCAAAATTTGTATACAAGCTTCAATATTATATAGTGATCATTTACATACCATTTTCCCAATACAATGTATGGATCTTTGTATCCATAATATAGACATAGAAATGTTACTCTTCAATACTTGACTATTGAACTCCTCACACATCTCGGAGTTGCAATATTTCATATTATTTACATAAGACAAGACTCTTATGTCCTTTTGCTTCTCATCTTACCACTTGTATACAAGACTCTTCACTCTCTCCTTATGTGCACACTTAACTCCATTAAACTTGCACACTTCTACATGTCACTTAATCTCCTAAATGCACTTGTAATACATGATATTTGTGCAATTTCTTATATTACATATTTGCACACTTACATACATGACACAGGTGTACTTTCTCGAATTATACACATGCACTCTTACTTACATGACATGTGTGCATATCCTGCACATTACACACTTACATAAAATGGAATATAAATCATTCACCTAAACTATAGAATCAAATCCTAATATATTACATATGCACCATAAAGGTACCATGGGCGTAAATTTACATGTACCAAATAATGTAATATTCTCGAACATATTCTAATTCTATGCCATTTAATTTTGACATGTCCAAAAAGAAGTTTAGTGCAAAATAGTTTGAAGGTACTCTCAGTTAGACAACATGGTGCCTTAAACAACTGAAAATAGGGTTCAAACCGCTCTGATACCAATGATGAGGATGCAAAAATGAATTGTGATTGCATTATTTTTAAGTGCTTAAATAATCACAAAATAAAAATAAACATGCAATCCTAAGAAAAAAATACTTGATAATTTTAGATAGAAGTAGCTAAGAGGTTGCAACTAGTAGCCTAATTTAGCTAAATCTAAAAAATTAACAACCTAATTAGCTAAAAGTCAATCTAGAAGCTAAAAAACACTAGATAATATGAGTTGTGAAAAGCTTCATGTGGTAAAAAAATTATTAATCCCTAAGACTAACTAGATGTCCTCATAAAGAGAAGTAGTAACTATTTTTGGAGGCAAGTCGATGAGGTTTATTTTGGTGGGGATGAATGGGGAGGAGGTGGTAGAGTAGCTTGAGGAGGAGAAAAAGGTGGCAAAGCAAAGTAAGATAAGGGACGCACAAAGAATATCAAGGAGAAGAAGATTGAAGATGAGATAAGTGAGAAGGATAAGGAGGATATGACACAAGTAATCCTTGTGCTAACATTCTAGAATGATGTTCAATAAATGGAGGTGTTAGTTGGATCTTTATTTTCTTTAATTTTAAACTTTCCTAAACTGAAGGAGGCCTTGGTATTTTGCTTTCCCACTTCCTTTTTACTACTTTTTTTTAGGATTTAGGGATTTTAGGACCAATAACTTCATGGGGTGAGGTTCAAAAACATCAACACCCAATCCTATTTTGATCCTATCAAGAGGTGTCTAGGTAGGTTTTATCGATCTACTTGTTGTTGTACCTAGGCTGTCAAATGTGTAACCCATTTTTTTCCATTATATTAACACCTATAGTATAATATTTTTATCATTACTCTTAAGGCTAAGGTGATGGAGGATCTTGATGAAAATTGAAGTAACAATATCTAGGACATGTTATACTTGTATCAATCGATGAGTCAATTTTATTTTCTCAATATTCTTCTAAAGCACATCAAGCCTCACAATAATTGCTCCTCTACTCATATTTATTTTAATATTCCTTATCAAAAGCATCATCAAATTTCAAACCATAACCATGGCTTTGAGTGTTGGTATCATACTCAAAGATCAATTGTTCTCAATTTTTTTTTTAAGTCTGTTACTTTTACACTATTGAATTCCTTCTTTTCTTCTTGAGCACATGACTTTAATTATGTTGAGGGTCATAACCATTTGTATTTTCAAAAAACCTCCTCCATGGAGGACCATTATCTTTGATTACTTCTAGCTTAATTTCATCTTCTTCTATCTAGTTCATTTTCTTCTCAACTTCTAGCCTTGGGTTTTGTTGAAATGTGGGGGACTTATTGTTTATATTTACAAGACAATTATTTAAAATATCATCTAGATGATAGATTTACCTATCTAGTTCCATTTTTAATGTTAGGCTCAGTAGCTTCTACTTTAGCAACATGGACACCCTCCTAGACTCAAGACTAATTGGTCCATGAGTCAAAGGTAAGTTATAAAAAGTTTTTTTGTTTGCTTTGGAACCTAGATATTGATTTGTGTAATCCTTTTGGTGGTAAATTTCCAAACTAAAAATCTAGTCTATAACATAGTAGGGAAACATAATTGGTTTTCTACAAAGTTTTTGCACCCTTATCATAGTTTCTTTTGGTACAAAGTACTATTTTCCAATATGTTTTTATGCTATTTGCAACCAAGCCTTTGCTTCCTTGGTTAGTTAGAGAATTGGTCCTTTTATGGATGAAAGCACTACGCCAAGGAAGAAATTATTGAAATGTCAAAAGGAATTAGACATCCTAATGGATAGTGTCAAATATACTACTAACAAAACCCTTTTATCCTTAGCTTGCTTTTGAATTTTAAGGCACGGGAATATTTCTAGTTTGTAGAATAACAAAAGCTAGGCTAGGTAGGAGGGATATCTAAAAAATCCTTCTTGATTAAACTCTACTAGTTTCTTATAAATTTGAGATAAGGAGCAGGTCCCAATCAAAATAGAAATGGGTTTAGGTTTTAGTTATTGCATAGGTCATGGTCATTTGGTACTCATGCATATACTTATATGGATCTAAACCAAAAATAAATACTAGCATGGAAAATATTTAATGTGCATGTAGCTAAAAATTAGTCAAGTTGTACTTTAGGAAGCATTTTTATGGGTTTGTCTAATTATCTATCTAGACATGTCATTATCCTATTATTATAATAGGCTACTTGGTAATAAAATGGCTTGTGCATACAAGGGGGAATAGTTCTAGTAAATAATGGTATAAAATATTTAGGTTTAAGGGAAAATAGTACCTAGTCTACAATGTTCCTCACCATCTTTTATTTTGCATGGTAGTGCTCAACTAAAACCTAGATCAACTCGAGATAAGGATGTACTCTTTTTGGCGTGTACTACCCTAAGGAGAGTTAGTAACATGAAGCCTAGTGTCCCTTTGAATATCATATAAATTTTTCCTCTATGAAGTCTCATAGATATTTTTATTTGATGGTTAGAATTAGATCAAAACATCTCCCAAATGGTTTTTTAAATTCTTGTACTCCTTAGATTCCATACCTATTTTCACAAAGCTTTGAAATAGGGGAGGTAGGCAACCACTCTTTGGCTTCCATTTTTAGAATAACTAAGTGCATGAATATTTTTGTTGAGTTGGATAGAGTTGATGAGTGCCTTTTATGAGCATTTGCTAACTGGCATCATCACAAGAGAATTAATGTATGTATGATTTGAATCATGATTCAAATACTTTTGGCCATAACTTGATTGCTTTTCCCAAAGATTTTGTTTGTGTGAGTGTCTTAATTTATTTTCATCTTTAAATAGTGCTATATTTTATAGCCAATAGATATTTGAGAACCTAAATTTTATTTATCATCAATGTTATTTTAGATTTTTCTTATTTAAAATATGGTACAAGGCTTTAGCATGCTTTTTCATGCTTAATATATTTAAAATAAAAATATTCACTAAAATTGATAATGTTTGGACCATATCGATCCAAATTTTTTATGCTTCTATCTTTCTACTTTCTAGAATGAATAATTTGTGATATTGGAAAGTGTGTATCTATTTGATTCAAATATATAATAAGTTATCACTCTAGAGTTAACTATTGCATTGAAGTCACTCATTGAGAATGTTAGCTTTTGATGCTATATATTTAATGAAAAACTACAAGGTATAAAAATAAGCATGCAATATTAAATATAAGATAATGGTAATATACTAAGCAGGTAAAAATCATAAGAAACATTTATAACTACTCATAAAACCTCCATTAATGAAAGCTCACGAAAATAGAATCTTCATACAAAAATTGGAGATCTCAAACTCTTCATATTTAATGCATGCTCTACGTTGTATCTACCTTGCTCTATACTACTTATCTACTATTCTTTATATCTATATCAAAGGCCTATATATAATGGGATGTGACTCTTGATCTTACACCTTCCCACGAGTCTTCATATTCCTATTCTATAGACTCGTGTACACATGGACAACATGCACATTTACATCATTGCACATTCTGACAATACTTGTGCATTTATTATATTTTATAAAGTAAATACTCAAACCCTAATCTAAGATACACTCCTAATCTAAAAATATACCCAAGGTGGTACATTAGCATGTACAAAATAATGTAATTTATTCTAACACCCCCTATATTACATTATTTGGTTATTGAAGACTTTAGTCTTCAATATGGATCTTCATCTTGTTCCTTCAGTTCACTTTGATCTATATCTTGTAAATTTATATCTAGATTCAACTTGAAAGTATTTTCTTCCATATTCATATTTTCTTTTCTATCATGCTTCCTCTTCATGTTTCTTCTTCTTCTTCTTCATTTTTGTACCTTCACTAGTGATATATCTTCAACATGGTGAGTTAGTATATATTTAACAATAGTATTAGTTAAGATTTGGTACTTCATTACTAGTGCATTCATATTTCTTTTGTTTCACATCTTGAAAGAATTCAAAAACAATTAATGATATATATATCATCAAACATTCTTCTAAAGTAAACATAACTATGTTTTGAGCATTCTACCAAGCTTTGAAAAGTATTTCATTAATATAATCAATTAATTTCATAATTGTTTTTTCTTTTGCTTCTTTGAGAAGCAAAAAAAATCTTTCTTTTAACCTAGTAGACAAATATTTGTATCCATCAAAATTATCTATTAAATTTTGTGAATAAAACTTTATTTCATGAAATAGTTCTTCATTATTAAATGCATTTCACATTATTTCATCCATACTTTTTTTACTTTAATCTTTGAAGTAGAATTCCTTATAGCTCCCTAGTATTAGATAGTTTTAATAGAATCTTTAAACTTTCAAAAAAATTTGAGGTTGACTTCCTTATGACTCCCTAGTTTTAAGTATATGATCAAAATTGATTATATTGTTTCTATTCTCAAATTTTGTAGAATACCTTGTATCTCTCAAGTTTTTTGAATATAATATGGATTTGATAAAATACTTAGCTTTCTTAGTTACCTTTGAGTTGAATCCCTTTGACTCCCTATTTATGAATGGAAATCTAAAGACTATTTTAATGCAATTTCAATTTTGATAAGATTCTTTATTTTCAAGACCTTTAAGTTGGATTCCTTAAGTCTCGTTAATTTTAGCAAGATACTAATTCCACTATAATTTTCCAACTTTTCAACAACTCTATGTTGTGTTTCAATTTTCAATAATATGGTTTCTAAATTTCAAGGACATTAAATTGATGTTGAATTCCTTATAACTCCCTAATTGGAAATTTTGAAAACAAAGGTAATTTCAAATTTAATATACTTTTTTTAGTGTAGAAATGCTTATTCCTCCATGTTAAACTATTTGAAAATATTTCTATGCAATATGAATTTCAAAATTGAATAAAGTAGTTTCAAAATATTTCAAAGTGCTTCTTCTTCAAATATCTTTTGAGGCATTCAATAATTCTTCTAAGGTTATAATTCATCACCTTATTTGTCCTATTATTCAAATAACCTTAAGTATAATTAATTAATATTTATTCCAATAATATTATGCCTTATACCTCCTTAATTTTTGCAAAGGTTTTAAATAAATTTAAATATTTCATACCTCCTTGAATATGGTGCATAAAAATTTGACTTGCTTCTCTTTGACTCTACAACTTGTGCTCTCCAAGTAATCTTTCTTCACTGTAATGTATTTAATGCTCCTTGATGCTTATTAAACTCAATATTCAATAGTTTGATTCTCCTCTACATCATATCTATCTTCTCTAACCAACAATGGGCTTAATACACATTTAGGAAATGTTTGAGCTCCTCCAAGATTGCTAACATTCCTCTTCTCATATGCCACATGGCACTCAATGTGGCATATTCTTAATGATTCATATTATTTAGGTGTTCTTAATATTTGTTCTATATTACTCATTGTAATGAGTATGGAAAATCACGATTAGTGGTAATTAATATCCTCCTCAATATCCATTCCTCCTTGTAACACTCATTTGAAAACTTTATCACTTATTATATGTTCTAAGTTTAGTCTTCCTCCATTAATACATATAAGAAGATGTTTCACCTTGCTTGCATGATTGTTGGAGCTCCTCCTCCTACGATGGCATGTGGCATGCAAATTATTCACATGCTTCTAAATGGTGCTCCTTCCTCTTGGGAATTATGGTTTTGATTCTCTTCACCTAGAAAATGATCTATTGCCAACACTCTAATGATGTCACTCCTTCCAATATGTTTTGAGCCTTAGACAAATAATTTCTAATTGATATTTTTGCTTGTCCTAGTACTGTTTGGCTATATATGATATGTTACTATTTTTTGCTTGTCTTTCCTTAAGCGACTCTTCAACAACTGAAGGTAACCTTGGATCTTCAACCCTTGCACTGCTTCACTTTTCAATGGTGCTTCAATGACTTGTCCTTTTTGTTTTGTGGTTGCTTGTTGGCTATTGCTGACTCATGATGCTTTGTTGGCTATTGTTCATAGCTCTAGAGAGACACTAGCATATGGCTTTCAAATGCTTACCCTCTATACTCAGTCCTACCTAAACTACACTTTCACTCTTTCTAAAATATATATTCTTACTTCTTTGAAATGTGGATTTCTTAGCAACATACTCCAAATATTGTCTTAAGATTTATATTCTACAATCTTATTATCTACAATTTTTTAACTCTATATTGTTTGATGTATTTTATAGGTTTTAAAACAATAAAAATACCTTTTGAAGACTTGTATTGAAAACCATATAATGAGCATAATATTATAAGTAATCCTCTTTGTATTTGAAGCTCCTTAGCTTGATAATGCTTGCTTTCTTAATAGCATACAAATATTAATGAACTAGCTTGTTTATGCTATATTAACTCACTAATTTGCAAGCTTCTAAAAATTATTTTTTAACTGGGAGATAATAAACTTAGAGTTCTTCCTTCTCCTGATTTGAACTCTCTAATATATGGTGCCAAATAAACTTAAATTAAATCAACTTTTCATAAAACTCTTTTAAGAACCTAATTATAGACCTCTTAGGTTGTCTTTTGTAGCTTATCTCCTATCCTTTATTTCTACTCAAAATAGTTGTTATTTACCTTTATATTTGTAGCCTTAGCTTGCTGCCCAAAATTAGCTTGTATGTTGACCAAGAATGCTTTCAAATATACCCTTATTTTTCTCAATTTTCTAGCTTAAGTTGATGCATATTTCTTCTTCAATTATGCTATCTAAGATTGTATAATATTGTAGATAACTATGTTCAATATGTTTCCTTCAACTTATAAAATTTGTAGCACCTTTCTTTGACTAAATGCTATCCAAATTTGTAATCCAAATCTCTTAAATTGTTGGCTCAAAATTTTGATTTCTCCTCATTTATCTTGTTCAAAAACAACATTCAATTCCTCTATATTACTGCCTTCTTTTGTTTTCAATCCTTCTTTCAATTGGTTGTCCAAAGGCACTTGAAAATCTGCCCAATTCTTCTTTAATTTTGTAGCACTATGTCACCTTCAACTTGTTGTTCTATGACCCATCATCTTCTACTACAATAATCAACAATATTCTTCTATGTAATAATAGTATTCAAATTTCTCAAATCAATAGCCTCTTCTATCTTCTTTCTCCTCCTTAGCTCTTGTTATATTCTATATTCTAATCTAACGTCTATCACTGATGTCTTCCTCTAGAATTTGAATGTCTTGAGATCTTCAAGAATCCTTTGTAATATTCGACAAACTTCTTGTCAAATCCTTTTTTCTTTTAGGCTTGTTGTTGGATGGTGATAATTATTCTAAATTTTTCTTTTAAGGAGATTCTCTTGCTTGTAATATTCTACCTTGAGCTTTCTTCAAATATTCTCCAATGGCCACTTATTCAAGTTCTTAAATAGTTCTTGTCTAACCTTCTTCTTCTTTGTCCTTCCAAGTTTACTTGAGACCTCTTCTATTGGATCTTTCAAGTTTACTTGAGACCTCTTCTATTGGATCTTCAAATTCTACAACTTCTCAAATCTTCAATTGGACTTTTCCTAGTTCTCCTCTATCTTCAATCTTCAATATTCTATCTTCCAAATCTCGAAGTTCTTCAATGGGACCTTTCAATGGGACCTCTTTCTTGGGTCTTCTCAATCTTCTACCTTAAATCTCCAATGGGGTCTTCTTCCTTGGATCTTCTTAATATTCAATGTCTACTCTTTTGTTGCAACAAAGAACTAATCCCTATGTGAGGAAAGCACATAAAATTTCATATAATAGAATATTAAATTCTTCTCTATTCACTTTAGGAAGCTTCTCAACTTTTAAGAACTATGTTTTTGCAACAAAAACTTAGACAACAAAAACCAAATGCATATAAATCTCTAGATCTCTAAAAATCAATAAAATTCACTAGGTATCCTTAAATATAGTAGAAAAATAGATCTATGTTGAGTCCTAGTCCTCAAAAGTTTTCCTACAACCCTATGGAAAGACTCTAACCAAAAAAATAACTTTTAAAATTTCTAAAAATGCAATCTCCCTATCTCCTCTCAATCTCTCTTGTGGTTCTCCCTCTCTCTTATCAATCTCAATCTCTCTTGTGGTTCTCCCTATCTCCTATCAATCTCCCATGAGGCTTTGATACCACTATTAGTGTTTGATAATATGTATTTAATGAAAAACTACCACAAGGTATGATACCACTATTAGCTTTTGATGCTATGTATTTAATGAAAAACTACCACAAGGTATAAAATTGAGCATGAAATACTAAATATATGACAATGACAATATACTAAGCATGTAAAACCCATAAAAAACTTTTGTAATAAAATCTTCATACCAAAATTGGAGATATCAAACTCTCCATATTTCATAATGCTCTATATTCTCTATATCTATATCAAAGGTCTATATATAATGGGATGTGACTCTTGGCCATTTTCACTTGAAAAACATGCACGTTTACATCATTACACATTCTAACAATACTTGTACATTTATTATATTGTATAAAATAAATACTCAAACCCTAATCTAAAACAACTCACATGTACCAAATAATTTATTCCAACAATAACTCATCTTCAAAATTTGGATCTTTTAAACTAATTTAGGTATTCCAAATGCTCTCTAATCATTTCTTCAAGTCACTTTGGGTCATCTTTAGCCAAATTAGAGCTTTATTCCTCAAAATTTTCTACATGGTAGGGGCTAGGCTTCTCCATGTAGATCTTGACCTCCTTCCTTTGCTTGTTTCACACTTTCCTGTAATGTTTAGATTACTCACACCCTAATGTCTAATATCTGTAGTACCGCGTACATACGTCGGCTTATATACATTACATTATGGGATGCTCCACAGTCAGGAGCCCCTCGGACCATCTACAAAGACCTCTTTGTCTTGTGATCCGATCATTCTCTGCATTTCTTTCCTTTCTACCCCGACACCTGCAGCCAACTGCTCTTCCCGCAGCCTTTTCAGCACTGAATTCTTACCTGCAAAATGAAAACATGGACCTTTTTATTCCAAGATAGATGAATCTGAAGCGATGACTGATATACTTATAATCAATCGATGCAACAAAAACAATGATGAGAGTACCTGCGAGGAAGTTGTGATCGTTGCGTTCAAAATTGACGTAGAAGCTAAGGAATTCAAGGCGTTCGGATGAGGCGATTTGAACCGATGGATGCCCTGCTGGAATTACAAACACGTCCCCACCTTTGAGTTCATCCTCTACTCGTCTGTATGACACTCTGAATTCTCCTCTTTCTTTTGTTTCTCTTCCCCTTTCGCTTTCGCTTTCCCTTTCGCTGCCTCTTGCCTGCTGCTGAACGCCCTCGGGGGATGGAATTTGGAGAATCCCCCGTCCTCTCAGCACTACACATATCTTCAAGGCATGAGTGTTATAGTAGGGTACAGTCATCTTTCCCTGTCATGTCCTCCCCCATCACCCATCATTATATTATATTAGACGTGAAATTTTTTTTAAATAAAAATAAAATTGAAAATAAAAAATAAAATAAAGATAAAAGTCGCCCATGGAGTTACAGGTTCAATTCTTGTGTAAGAGACGCCCATGGAGATTCTGTCTTCTTGTCTCTTCAAAGGACGAAAGTCCTCACTATCCACTTCGATGTACCTGCCATTCTCGTTAGAATATTTTGCATCCTTCCTCTCCTGATTGAATGGCTTGTTATATTCCTCCTCAGATTCTCCTTTCCTGGATTTCAATGGCCAGAATGATGAGAGTTGATTATCATCTCGCCCCATAATTTTCTCCCTCTCTTCTCTGTTTAAGAATCGAAATACCCGCTGATCTTGCTTTCCGAACATTTTTTGGATGTCTTCACTTCGAACCTAAGTAATTAACATCCACCAGGAAAGAAATTAGAACATCATCCATTAATGGAACCAAATGGGTTAATGCAAATTAAGAGCAGATACAGGAATTGGAAGTACTTACCTTGAAGGCGGCTTCAAGAGTTTCTCGTCTGAAAGCATTTAACATATTGGCTGGGTAAAACGACTGCCACAAGCCCGAAAACAAGAGCATTAATTAAAGAAAGATTCAATCATAAGGCTGCTAATGGACATTGAGAGATGCTGTCAAAGTGTGACCAACCAACACACCTCGTGGTGTCGGTGCTTGTAAGGGTTAGGATTGTATAACAGATTGACCATGATAAGCTCTTGGCGTGGATCGTTGTTAGCGATGGACAAGATTGAGCCCCTGCGAATGAAGAGGAGGTTCCCTCTGTCCAAATTCTCTTCCCTCGATTTCTCTTTCCGCACCCATTGAATTCTTGCCTTTCCTATTTTCCCATAAAAACCAATGTGTTAGATAAATAAAGAAAGTAAGTATTATATATCCAACGTTGATGATTGAAGAATTAAAAATGAGAAATGTAGTTTCAGACCTTGTAGAACAAACGAAAAATGATCTGCACCGCTGTAATGATAACGCATGTACGCATTGGGCTTCATGTGAAAGAAATTGAGTTCATAGTTCTCGAGATCTCTGACGAGTCTGGAGAACAATCTGAAGAGGGGAACCGCTTCGATCTCGCCTGCCTCTGTAGCGAGTCTCCTCTCCTGCTCCTCCTTCTGAAAAACGTATGGATTTTCACCCTCTTCTTCACCATGTTGATGACCCTTGTACTGATCGACCTCATTGCAATGGATTGCACACACAAAACCTAGAAGAACAAGCACTAAGCAAAGCAAAGAAAACCTACCATTCGCCATGAGCACAGCACGACCACCTCACCTGCATTGGACAACTCTGAAAGTCAGTAGTGTGACCAAAAGGAATATGAATTCATGAAGACGGAAGTGACTTTTACTTCATTTATGTATATTACCTCTACGGAAAATATAGAGAGCAAACAAAACACCACACCACACTGGAGTGAGGGGGGAAGCAAGCAGATTATATAGTCAATCAGTGGGGACGAGGTGAGTGAAGGGAGTCCACGTGTTCATACGTGTTCGCAAGCTTCTGAATGCGCAGTCTACGTTGAACGTTGGAAGGAGAACAAGTTTAGGATAGAATGGCATCGTATGCGCATGTGCTTTGTATGGGAATTGCATTGTAAGAATTGTGGACGTGTGTATATTTTTGTATGTTTTCATATGCAGCGCCTCGTCGTCTCATCTGCCTTGGTTTCAAACACGTATAGCTGCATCACCATAACAGTCTTGATATGAGCAGCAGTCGAATCTTACAGGGAATATCGTACCGTACTACCAACGTCTACTTCAAATATTAAAATTTTGAGATATATATTTTTGATAGTACTGGAAATCGATTAAATTCACAAATTAAATAAGATTTAAGGATGTGATCGCATATAAGATGTAGAGATATTTAATTTGTTCATTAAACATTTATTATATTGCATGTTGGAAAGTAACATTGTAACTATACAACGATGAAATGAAGGGGAGGATCAAAGTATCCACGAAGGAAAAAAATCCATGTACTTCGTTGGTGTTTAAAATAAATATTTAATTAACTATTTTTCATACAAGTCTCATGTGCACCAGAATACCTGGTTATATGAAATATATTTGTTCTATTAATTGATCCTTTAAAAATTCAGTATTGGATAAGAGTCTTATAAACGAAGTTATAATACAATAGGTAAGGGTTTTATGATTGGAATCCTAATATAATAGGTAAGGTTTTATGAATGGAGTTATAATAGTAAAGTTTTATAACCCAAGTTTAATATAGTATTGAAATTTTATAAAATAAAAAAATTATATATATATAAAAGTATCACTTTTGGCATAAAAAGACATTGTGTTAAGTGGGACTCGTGTTTTATTAACAAGTTGAAAGGTGACCTTGGTCTTAAAAATCTGCGGGTTCAAGGTTTGGCTTTAGCTATTAAATGGATGGTGCAGTGTTTTGAAGGTGATGAGTCATGGAAGGTTTTAATTAGAAAGAACATTTTGCAATATGTTCCTAAAAAAGCTCGATACTGGAAAGGCCTCCCCATGAGTGTTATCCTGTTCAACAGTTTTTCTATTGCCCCTACTGTCTCACCTGTTTTCAAATATCTGTGGAAAGCTTGGGAAATGATAAGAGAGTATGTGGCTTATAATAGAGTTGACAATGTTATTTATCTTCAGAGTTCTATTTGGTGGACTCTTAAATATAAGAATAAATTTTTGGCCCTTACTCAAGGATGTTTAGCCAAGAAATGGGTTGGTAAAGGTATTAATACTTTTGCTAATATTCTTGATCACGGAGTTATCAAGCCCTGGGAGTTTCTTAGTCACCAATATAATCTTTCACGTTCTCATTGGAGGACATATTGTTTACTAAGAGCTGCCTATGATCAGATTGCTGGTTGTGATATTTTACCAGATGATCACTCCTTGATCAAGGCTCTTCAGTGGAAGGATGGTACTAAACTATTCAGTAGGAAGCCCAGACAGTTGTATAATATGTTGATGGATACCAATGATATTTTTGGTCATATCAATAGAGTTTGGAAGATGGACATTAATCCCTCTTCTGGTTTGAACATCTTGCATAATGTGTGGTCGACGTGTCTTGAGCCTAAGAAGGCTTGGTTTAGATGGTTGTTATTACTTCAGAGGCTCCCTGTCTCAGTTGATTGTCATTCTTATTTACTATGCTCTTTATGTAGACTTCATGATACTATGGGGCACATATTTTTTTATTGTATGTATGCGAAAGAAATTTGGTTTATATTTTTTCAAGATATGCTGAGTTGTAACAATGATAGTACTGCTTTTCGACATTATGTGATTTTTGGGTATGTGCCTAAAATGGGCAAATGTTTTAATGATTTTTGGATATTTCTTTCTACGAAAATTTTATGAAACATATGGCTTTCGAGGAATAAGGAACTTTATTAGCATTTATCGAGATCTCTTACTGAGTCTCATAGGAGACTCATAGGTGTTTCTATCTCTCTACAGGTGGTGAAGACTATGTTTTGCTTCAGGGAAATATTTAGTATTCTTCTTCAAGCTTTTCAAGATTTTCTTGCTTCAAACAGTTCGCCATCTACTTCAAATTATTCCAGGATTGATAGATATGTTGATATGATTAGTTTTTGTACATATTTATTTCAGAAAAACATGATAAAGTTTAATATGTAATGTTGTTTGGGATATTGGGTAGTGTTGTTGTAGGTTTTTTTATACAGTTTTTTTGATGTAATTTTTTACTATTTTTTTATCATTAATATATGTGAAATATTTTCAATTCAAAAGTACATATAAAAGATTAGGTATTTTTTTTATTAAAATTTATAATAAAGCATTAAAGAGTTACGTAAGAGTTTTATAAAGGGAGTTACAAAACAATAGAGAAGGGTTTTATGATGGGAGTCCAATTCAATATTAAGGTTTCATGAAATAAAAAATTTATATGTATATTAAACATTATAAACTTTTCTTGATATTTAAAATTGTAATAATATTATTGAGAATTAAAATTTGTTATTATTTTATAAAAGGGACTTTGTTTAAATAGTAAGTGCATACAATATGATTCATTGGATCATAACTAACTGAACAGATCTTAACCACACAATTTATTCTAATGTCCTAGTAACAACTTAGGATATCTTCTAACACCCCCCTTAAGTGGTACGAGGAGGTAGTGAAAAACAACAAAACTAAACAAGTGGCATATCCACAGATACGAGTCTAAAAAACAAGGCATGATAAGGTACTCATGTATAATATATCCATAAGAAACTCTGTTGATGATGAAAAAACCATCTACCAAAAAAGAAGAATAAGAAGGAAGATGTGGAAGGAGTATGGAGAGGAAGATGTCCTCTTCAACCCCCCTAGGACAACTTCCATCAAGAAGGGCCTGCAAAGGATCCATGTGATGTCCCAAAAATGTATAGATACCTCATCCCTTAACTGAATTTTTTCCCACTCTATGAAATCTAGTGCTTGTGACTATGAGCAAGGATGTAAACCATGAAAAAGTCACCAAAGTAAACAGCATTAAATCAAAGTTTCTCACAAAAAATAGTGTGAATATATGATGGAGAAAGAAGCACCACAATCGCAAGGGTAGTCCAAAATGATTCCACAAGCACAAATATGTGGTGTCCACCTATACGAATAGAATGGGATGATATCAAGGTCTAAAAACATGTGGACAAACAACTAAACAAGGGGATTAAAAATAAATGGCACCAAGGTAGCTTTCGAACAATGAAAAAGTCACCAAAGAATCCAAACAAGGGTCAAAGGGACTTTATAAATTTAGTTTGTAGCAGCCACACAAAACCTTTCAATTGAGAGAGCACTCCGAGATACAACAATATTTGAGCCACAAAAAAGTATAGAAAATAGTTTCAAAACTGAAAATTGAAACCACCATTGTTTTTGGCTCAAAAAGATCTTTCCAATGAGTATATATAAAGGTATACTCCCAAAAATATAAGTGCTCAAAAAAAATGATGTCCTTCTAAGTGGGTGTAGCTTTGGGACTTATCAAATGGTCACCCATCTGAGTGGTACTCTAGAATAAAATGCTTAACTTGGGATTTTTTAAAAAATTTACTGCCAATAGAGAGAACCTCTAATCTTGAAATTAGATACAAAAAAATATCCTTTTAAAAAAGATGTTCTCTGAAGAAGTCAATGGGTTTCTAACAGAAAGCATCAAAATAATATCAACAAAATTTTGGTAGTGCACTGTGACAGTGGGCTTCTATGCATCGAGACATCCCTCCTTCTGGATGTGAACATGAAGTGGTCTTTGAAGAAATTTTTCCAGCACATAGACTCTTTCACAACATCAGATGGAGCATTGGTGCTTTCAAATGGCAACCAGACATGGGAGGCCCCCTTCATTTGTAGAAAATGACTGCAAGTGGAGTTCGATTGTGGCCAAAAAATAGACCACCCCAAATTGCCCACGTTGCCCTGAAAACTATGGTGAAAATTGGTATCAAACAAAAGAAAATCAGGGCCACTATATGTGGTAAAATTTTTGGCCAAACAACTATGATTTCTAGTGTTTCCACATCTTGATAGAGGGCACCCACGTCGAGCTTCACGAATTGTCCAAAAAACTTTCTCCATCACGGTTTGCACACACATCGAGGCTAAGCATCAATAACATTATGATGGAAAAAATACCATATATCGAGCACTAACAATCACATCATTGTAGATAACTAGCTAGCAGACCATAATAAATCTCAATTTCTTTGTTGACAAACCACTCGAGGCACTCAAATTTTGTCAAAGTTAACTTGTAGGAAAACTTTTGACATCGACTACAACCATGCATGACTAAGAAGTGAGGGATCCATGTGGTGCTATTACAACTGAGAAGCTGCCAGATTTTATTTGTTCAAGTAGCACTGAGGATAGATGAAGCACTTGTAATATATTTCTTCTCCACAGGAATTCTCGATCATAAACTTATCTACATAATTTTGAAAGTTGTTAAACTGATAGTGGTTCTTCTATAGTATCACCAAATTTGACGGTCTTTTGTAGCCCACTAGTACCATCAGCACCATCAATGCCTATATATCTTGTCCACTAAAGTAGATAAAACTGGGTGTAATCCCTCTCTTTAAGGGACATCGCCAGATTTTTACCCTTCACTCCACTAGTTGAGAATGTCAAATATATATAATAGATAATATTCGAACCTCTAGTGTGAATGCTCACCTCCAAATAGGACAAATTTTAACTTGGAACTAACTTTTGAAACTCCATATACAAGTATGGCTTTGTACCAATATGTTCCCTGGTTTTTGGTTTAAAAATATTGAAATAAGATTACACATATGAACCAAAGAAACACTACTCATTATAGTTTGATCATGATAGCCTATTTTCTTGGAGATGATTATGGTTTTTGGCACCGTTGCATTGTGATTTGATGGAGGAATCATCTAAGGCAACACGACTAGATTCACCATCGATTCCTGCCAATTGCCAACAAGAGCTAGTTGTTGTAGTTGCCATGGTTTTTCCTAGCTAATCATCTTGTTTGGTGCCACTTGCTTCTTGCAACCACATGGTACATCCTTCAAGTTGCGTTAATTTTTTTTAATATTTGGCAGGATATTTCTAGCATATTCCACCAACGAGAACTCTTTTCCCCCTGTTTTTAGACTAGATATTTGGATAATACTACTATACACGCTAACTGCAAAGGACTTATTTTTTCTGAAAATCAGCAAAGGTCTCCTTCAATAGCAATGCATAAATGAGTATTCAACCCCTTCGAAAATACCCATTAACTGCAATGGTGCAACAGTAGGTCACATTGCTAACCCAACGATTGCAGAATGGAGCACAACAAAAAATAACTTCACCAAAAAACTGGTGAGCCTGAGCATACCATCCGATGAGACTATCACCTGTAGATTCAATAGACATCCATAAAATGATGCTAAATATGTGCATATGCCAAAATCCACTCATAGAGTCCAATCCATCACCATAAAAAAATAGACCACGAAAGCAGAAGGCCTTGGCCGAATGCTAGACAATCCAGCTAGGTCCTCTGTGGGTGTGTCATGTTGTGGGTAACAACATAAATTTACAGGAATAAATCTGCAACATAACTAAATGGTTATGCCCAAAAAAACATAATGCCTATGGTTTCAGGAGGATTACCACAAACCTCTAAAGATCAAAACTAACCAAAAATAAAAATTTCCATTAAAATGCAAAGATACTTTCTGATAAACCAGATCATTTTTAACTGACAAGTTTAGAGCATAATCATATGTTTTGCATTAAAAGAAAAAAAATAGGAAAGGACGGGAAAAAAATAAGGGGGGGATTTCCATGAGGGAAATCTCCCCTCAAGTTCACAGGGAAGGGAAATCCTGATACCATGTTGAGAAATAAAACATCTTATTATTCTATGAAAGGGACCTTGCTTAAATAACAAGTGTATACAATATGATCCATTGGATCATAACTAACTAAACAGATCTTAGCCACACAATATATCCTAATATCCTAGTATAAACTTAGGATATACTCTAACAAATACATGAAAGACTATAATATTTCTATAAACTATGAAAGCCTTTAACTATGGCTCAAAAGGCGAGTTAGAGTCTTAAAGCACTTATAAATACTTTTCAAGGCTATGTGGCTTCTCATGTTTGGTTTACCTTTCTCCATATCCTATGCAATGACAAATTTATTTAAATATGAAAATGGTATAAAGTTTTCTAAAAACATAGGATTAAAACATAAGTTTAAAGTTATTCTAAAACACTAAAAATTTCTCTACTAGTAAGTAATTAATAACTTAAGATTCCGTACTAATTAAACTTTTAAGCACTCCTATTGTATGAGATCTTACCCTTAGTTTCAAAATTAATTGTTTTTTAGTGTTTCTTTGGACAATAACTATGCTAATGTTTTGTAATAACTAGTTTACACCAAATTTCATATAATTAATATTTCATTTTCCACATATTATCACTTTTCCATTTGTATTGAAGGGGAATTTATTTCGTATTTATCAACAACAATGTTTGCCTTCATTTTAAATATAATTAATTTTGTTTGTTATTAATATGATGAATTGACCTTAAAGGCTTAGTGGTAAGCCTAAATTTGACATCCAATGTTGAGTGTCATGATAAATTTAGTTGATATTTTAAAATTTGAAGGTACTTATAAAATAGTTAAATTTTAACTTTACATGTCAATAAATATTTCCAATAAATTATGGATTGCTCAAGTCTTCATCACCTATAACATTAAACTAACCTCCACATCAATGACAATAGTGACATCAATTCGATGTGGGCATCAAACGTACCAAGCGCAAAACACCAAGATATATGTGGCACTATTACTAGCATCAACTCTTGATACCCAAGTTGTCATCTAATATAAATCAAGAGAGCAAAACAAAAATTTCATAGTTGTTCTCCTTGAATTGTTTCTTGCGTCAATTTAAAAGGAATAATTTCATCTTCGTACCTATTTTGTAATTGTATCTTTCTTTTTGTATATATAGTCCATAGAGTAGCATAGACTCAACATTTTTATCTCTTTGTTTTTCTTTTTGACTATTTGTTTCATTGTACCCAACTTATGTTTGAAATCTCATATTCAATGCCCAACTTATGCTATAACCCAAAATTTGCATATGTAACTAATGTTTACAATTGTTAACTATAATACTACACACTAGACATTCCCTTTTATTGATTTTAGATTTGCATTATTAGTAAATTGAGTTTTTTTTTTTCACTAAGGATTTTAATTCTTCTATATTTTTAAAATATTGGATTATTTCATTATCTACTATAAAAAAATCAAGCATAACTCATTTAATACCATTAATTAAGTTAGGAATTTGTCCTTCATGGAACCCTTTTGGGACTCATGGTGTAGATCAACTATTATTGGAAGAATCTTTGTCATTTTTTGTAGATTATTTTGTTCATTTATAGTAATTTCTATCATAGTTGTACTTGAAAAATGTTCTATTGTTGAATGTATCATCATACAAGAATAAAGGGAATTTGGTTATCCTACAAGTTATTATATTCACATGGGAAAGGACAATAGTGCAAAAACATATTTAATAAGACTAAAACACTAGTTAATAGGAAGATAATTTGAGACACTTTGTATGAAAAAAAGATATATTTGTTTGGGCATTTTCAATATCTCATAATTAACATGGAAGAACCACCGAAAGCCATTAATTTTATATTTTAGAGACATACTCTATTTAAGGTGTAATGATCTGGGCATGTGACATTTTTGGAGTATGGTTTTATGGCCAAAAATTCCTAGCAATTTATTTTATTGATCCTAAATGCATCATTAGGGGACATAAATTTATGCTCAGGACTCTGCTTAATCTAGCCAAGAAGTGTTGGAAAGATCTATAATAGAAAAATAATTTCAGTAGCCAACTCTATCATAGGTAAAATTGATGGCACATTTGTGAAAAAGCTCTAGAGACCCAAAAAAAAAAAATAGTTAGTAAAAATAGTAATTTTTTATTTTTAAATTTTCATATCCAAAATGCATCTCTAACATTGTTGTTACATTAGTATAAGATAAAACATAAAAGGACATGTCATACACATATAACTTTCAATTAAATGCACTTTATAACTTATGGAAGGTGAATCACTACATTTTCATATCAATGGCCTTATAACTCATGGAAGGTGAAACACCACATTTCCATGAAGGTGATCTTCCATATATAATACAATTGATTTCCAACACAACTAAGATAATGTATACAGAGAGATTCATCCTTGAGTGTAAATATATGAGTAATGGATACATTGTTATAGTCTCACATCTCTTCTCACAGATTGCTTGCATTATACTCTATTTTTAGAGCAATATCATAATTATGCTTTTGTTTGCTTATAAACTCTATTGTTTTAGTTTGTTATACTAATTTTTTAAATTGCATTATTTCTTGATATTTCTTAACTTGAAGTTTTATGTTTTGGAATAGTCAAAATTCTAAATATTTTTTCAATAGCATTAGAGTGGACTATGTTTTGAGTGTTTCTATAAATACAAGATTATGATATCAAAAGTTTGGGTATCAGACATAAGATCCCTTTGATTACTTATCCTATTGTTCCAAATAATCTTAGGTAAGAAGAGGAATGCACAACATTGAGACAACCAATACTTTCAAGGAGGTGTTGAAAAAATCCCTCGTAGAGAAGAGGAATGAGGTGATGGAAATGTTTACTCAAAGTATTCAATGACTCCCTACTATAAGTACTATAACCTCCTTTGCATAACATCTCACTACTCTTAACACCATTCATTACTCCCACATCTTCTAATGTGTAGGTGAATTTTGATATTCCTATTTTTAGGGCAAAATTAATGCTAACACTTCCCAAAATTGGTTGGATTAGTTATCTACATAATTTATATGTAAATTTATTGATAGTTATAAAATAAAATTCTATGTATTGCAAGTATAATTATCTATTCAAAATCCATGTGAAGTATATTCTAATTAGGTTAAAAAAGATAATGAATATGAAGTAGTATTCACATGGGATAATTTTATGGATGTTAATAAGGAATAACTCTATCCCATGAAAGCTTATGAAGAAAAATACATACGATGGTAAAAATTGCATCAAGGTAAAGATCAATATTTTTAAAATTATACTAATACTTTCCAATCCATGATAGTTGTAGGTAAATTTTCTCGGTAGCCCTATTTCACTCAAAGAAGGCTTAGTCAAAAATAGGACAAGCCAAAAGAGGGTAGCCAAAGGAATTTCCCACCATCAATTGGAATGAAATATCTTCAAAAGAGGATTGAATAGACTCATAAACTATTTCAAATGTTAGATATTCCATCTATGGTAAATGCTCATATTTTTTCCCAAAAAATCCACATGGAGGGTGCCAAGGCCCATGGATTGTTGATTTTTAATCCAAAATTTGTGCAATACTTCTAACAAAAGAGGACCTATAAAAGAAGAGAAGTATCTAGCAAAGACCAAAGAATAATGTGTGTTGACTAGTTGAGAGTTCAAGAAGGAGAGTGCTAGTGATGAAGGCCCACCATTGACTACAAGAGGTTCCACCTCATCTAAGGATACATGGAAGCCATATATGCAAGGAAGGATGTAGGCAAAGGAGCATTTATAAGTTCCACCAACCATTGGATACAAAGATTAACTTTTATAGCCAATCCTGTTAGAGCTAACCTCATGTTACCTATGGTAACTATCCAACATATGTGTAAGACTATCTTACCAATATACACCAGTCAAGGAAACCATGCCCATCGTATCAATAATGTGATGCATTCCAGTAGAAATGTGATAGATAATTAATGACACAACCACCCCAACATAGTAGCAAAGATATGAGTCAGTGATAGTTGATCATTCAAATACCTAAAATCCCTAAAAAAATTAGCCCTAGATCTAAAGACCCTAAAGTTGCTATTTTTAGTTGCAGAAGAACATTGATTGTATAAAAAAAGATAATTTGTAGGTCTTTTATACAAAAATTTGGAGGGAATTAACTCTCCTTCTAGTTTATAAATAAGCCCTTACTATAAAGGTATAGGAAATTATGTGTTCATGCTTACTATCTAGCCTTGCAAGCTCTTCCTTTCACCCCCCTTCTTTTTTATTGTAATAAGAAAAGCTCAAACCTTGTCTTATTGTCTAAAGAAACATAGAACCCTCTAGGCCTAGTTATCTTAAAATTATTTCTGGCATGCTGATAGAAATTATGACTAATTTCACTTTGTCCTCATTTCTTTAGTTTATTTTTAATTTCTAGCAAATTGTTTTTTTAGTTTTGTTCAAATTAACCATTGTAAGATGGATTTCATGTTTATTTATGGCCAATTATTGATGTCTTTGAAGCCTTAATATTAATATAAACTCATAGGATTAAATATAAGATAGCCACGATATAGTAAGATCAAGATAATGATGTAAATAGAATAATATGAGAAAACTAATATGTATATCAAGGCTTATAATATATCAACTAACATTCATTAATATGTAGAAATATGAATGTAAATAACCTAAATCATACATGTACAAAGCATATAGCACAACTTACAATATTAGTTGCTCAAAATGTATGCAATCTTTATTACTTATCTTTCTCTTACAAATGTATCATAATAATCTATTACAATAATGATAACTATACTCCTCCACTGAGTAATATATAGCCATTGTAGAATGACTATTCCTTTCCTTATGCCAAGTCTCATGAATCTTGGATTCTCTACTTGACACTTGCATACACATGAATCTATCTTGTATGCACAACTAGAGATGACTCTTTACTTAGTACACTCTAATCTAAAGACACATATACACTCTTATATATAAGATAATTGTGCACATACCCACATGGCACTTGTGCATTTATTGCACATACATACTTACATAACACTTGTGCATTTCCTACATATTACATAAAATATTACTCACACTCTAATCTAAGGCTCAAACCTAGTCTAATATTTACAAGATGTGCCATAAAGGTACCACCGGGGTACATTAGCATGTACCAAATAATATAATATATTCCAACACCCCCTTGTATTACATTATTTGGTTATTGAAGACTTTACTCTTTAATGATGGTCTTTATACTTCAAGTGACTTTGCAATGGATTTTTTCTTTATCTTGATCTTCATCTAGTTCTTCTTTAGATCAATATCTAAGCCTATAATATGAGAATCTTCTTTGTCTTTGAATTCAAATTTTCTATTCTCCTTCTTGAGGTGATTTTTTTTCTTCTTGTTTATTATTATTTATTTTTGCATGTGCATTTGAGATTATATCTAGTGATATATCTTCTAAGCATGGGGTTAGTAAATCATCACAATGATATTGTCCTGATTTTGATGATTTCTCATAAGCTTCATTCAAGTTATTTGCAATTTTTTCTTTTTCTTATATCTTCCCTTGAAAGAACTCAAAGCTAATTAATGATAAATACATCATTAAAAACTATTATAAATATAATATAATAGTGTTTTGAGAATTACACCAATTTCTAAAGTGTTTTTCATGAAGATAACTGATAAGTGTTGTAAATTTCTCTTCTTTTGCCTCCTTATGAAACAAAGACAAATTTTATTTTAAATCACTAGGCATTTGTCTCTTTCCATAAAAGTCATGTATTTATTTTGAGGATACAATTTAAGCATGTGCAACATTTATTCACTATCCTCATTAAATTCATTCTTAACAATCTATTCCATGATATGAAATCAATATCAAGAATATATTTCCTTTGATGTAGACTACCTTATATATCCCTAGGTTTAAATAAATCAAAGTTTCTAAATTAGAAAAACCTATGAAGTAGAAGTCCTTATGTCTCCCAAATATTAGAAACTAAGAAATATGAATTTTGTAAATTTAATTTTCCTAAGTTTGAATTTGTAATCCTTTTTACTCCCAAATTACTCAATTTGTAAAAATTCAATAATCTTTTATTTCAAAAAACTATTAAATCAAATCAATTTCAGGTTTATCTAAGAAATAAAAAACTATTAATAAAGCCTTATAAATCCAATCTCAAATCAGTATTATACTTATCCCTCCATTAAATTAATAGCTAAAATCATTTTAATAATGTTAAACCATATTACTCCTTAATAAATTAAATATAACTTTATAATTTATTCCCCTAAAAATAAGCCTTTATAAATCCTAAAACTTATCACTCCACAAAAACTTAAACTTTGAAAATACTAATTTTGAGATCACCTCTGACTTTGTTCATGCGTTTCTTTGATGTATTCATTTTCAATGCATCTTCCAACTCATGCGCCTATTCTTTAATTAACCTGATCAAATGCTACATGCTTATAGTTGGATGTTATTCTTTAGGTAGGCATAAATAGAATATTAGAGTTTCTTAATGTTTTAATTGCATTGAGAATGTTATGTTTACGAGGAGCATTTCACTTTGGTTCTTCTATATTTTGCAAGCATTACACTGCCTTTCTCTATCAATGAGGTGTCTAGACCAAGATCTGCTCGTTACTCTTATTTTGGACAACATATAAAATATTTAGTTGACTCTAGACGTTACTATTGTGAATCTCCTTACTATGTTGACCATTGGAAAATAACTATTTCATTTCCTCTTTAGTGTTAGGTCTTGGATATAGTTTGTTGTGATTCACATTTTAATGTTGGCTCTTTTTGGATAATTATTGTGCTTCACCTTCCTATGTTGGCTCTAATGAGGATGACTATTGCACTTCATGTTCCTACATTGGATCTTGGAGAATGTTTGTGTAATTTCTCTACACTTGGCTTTGATAAGGATTCTACCTTTATGCATTGTGTCTCTTTTGATTCAAGCTTGATATATTATTGCTTCAAATTTTAATATGCTACTCTCTTATTCCTTTCAGGTTATATGACACTCATATTAAATTTGACCCTTCAACCTATAGTCCTACATCATTCTACATAATTATCTTCTTGGTGCACTAAAATACTAAGATTGACTATGTTCAATAAGCCAAATGGTTTATTCTTATACTTGCACTTGATCAGATCGAATGCCATATACTCTTAGTTGCACCTTATTTACTTTTGTATCGAGTAGACTAGATTTATCCTTTTGTCTATGCTTTGATTTAAATAATATTACCCCTTTTTATTTTAGCTATGATCCAAAAAAACTATTGTATTCAAATCCTTTTAGATGTTTGAGACATCAAGCTAAAACTCAAATATCAGGTATCTCTACGGTATCAAAAAATATGATCCTAGGATATCTTAGACCATGAGTTTATTTATTCCTTTTTCAAATGACGACTTGTCTTGCTAGAAAATAGGCTTACATTTTTTTTCTTCAAGCTTAGTGAATGATATACTTATATTGAGACTTATCTTATTTTTTCAAGACTTGATGTACAAACATTTTTTCTTTAACTTAAATCATAATCAAATATTATATTCTGTATCTTTTCTTAGTACTTTAATCACTGGATATTTATGTGGTTGCCTCTTTCAAGCCTCTTAAATATTTTTCAAGTTTAATATTAATGACTTACAACTTATTTCTATATCAAGGTCTCTATTCAAGACTCGATTCTATCCCTATATCAAGATCTCCTTCCAAGACCTCAAAATTGTTGAATCCTATTCTCTATCAAGGTCTATCTTCAAGAATTGAATCCTTTTATCTATGTTAAGGTCTACCTTCAAGACCTAAATCTTCAGTAACCTACAACTTAAATCAATCTCTACTTGATGGAAACTTTCTACTTTCTTCTAGAACTTAGAATATGAAATTCTTCTCTATCCACTATAGGAAGCTTCTCACTCTTCTAACGACCAATATCTATTATAGCTTTGTATTAGGTTGCACCTAAGAACTCCAATGATGTTAAGGTGACTATAAATTTCCTTGATGCTTTAATAAATATGAAGATGACTTGATTGTACCGAATCCTTCAACTTTCTCTTGAGTTGATGGAAAATAGTGTCAAGGATTATCTATATTCTTGAAATTCTTCTAATGTCAAGGGTTGGATATTTCCCTATAATGATGAACTATATTAAATTTTATTCACCCTAATAGTTGATCCCTTGTTTTTTCTAATTATAACCATAGAAAGAACCTATAAATGAGTCCTAGTCTTCACTAGTTATTTTGCAACCATGAAAAGACTCTATAATTGAGTCCTAGTCTTCACTAGTTGTTTCTAAAGTTATGGAAATACTTTATATTTTCTGCTTACTTTGATATTACAATAGATTCTAGGTCTATCTCCATTTAAAGTATATAGATTCAATCAATTTTATCAAATTGGACAAAATCAATTTTATATGATACTAAACAAATTCAACCTATGCAAGAAACTACTTGTTGTAGCTCTAATACCACTAATGGATTTTGAAGCCTTAATATTAATATAAAATCATAGGATAAATTTCATATGATCAAATATAAGATAGCCACAATATAGTAAGATCAAGATAATGATGTAAACATAATAATATGAGAAAACTAATATGTCTATCAAGGCTTATAATATATCAAATAGCATTCATTAATATGCATAAATATGAATCTGAATCATACACGTACAAAGCATGTAGCATAACTTACAATATTAGTTGTTCAAAATGTATGCAATTTTTATTACTCCTTTTTCTCTTACAAATGTATCACAAAAATCTATTACAATAATGGTATCTATGCTCTCTTTGTTCACCATGTTCACTATGTTTGCTATGTCCTTCCATGAGTAATCTATAGACATTGTATAATGACTCTTTATCTACTTGAATATTCCTTTCCTTATGCCAAGTCTCATGAATCTTGGCTTCTCTACTTGACACTTGCATACATATGACTCTATCTTGTATGCACACCTAGACATGACTCTTCACTTAGCACACTCTAGTCTAAAGACAGTTGTGCACTCTTACATATAATATACTTGTGCATTTCCTGCACATACAAACTTACATAACATGTGCATTTCCTACACGTTACATAAAATATTACTCACACTTTAATCTAAGACTCAACCCTAGTCTAATATTTATAAGATATACCATAAAGGTACCATGGGGGTACATTAGCATGTACCAAATAATGTAATATACTCCAACAATTATTGTAGTTAGAAAATTGGAATTTTAATTCTTTGTACATTTCCCACATAGCTTAGGATTTTAATTTTTTATATATTTACTTTTTTTTTTTTTACTTTCATTACAATTCCTTTCCCCGCATCAGCTCATGGAGGTCATTGTAAATCAAGGATTAATTCATTTTAGAATAGTTCTTTTTAGAATGCTCTATGGGATGAGCTTATACATTTGCCCTAAAAAGATTGAAATTTTTTTCATGATATTGATGAAGATCATAGTCCAACCACTTGAAGTGAAGCATCAAGAAATTAACTTGGCAACTCTACTTGAAAAGAAAAAGAATTTGAAGAAGTTATTCAAGAAAATACAAATATAGGTTTCAAAGGGGGTATTTATCTCATGAGCTTGTTGAAGCAATACCTCCCCACATGACAACTATGTTTTGAAAGGAATGGCCCCAAATTATATGAGCAAAAGGCCTATAGCTAGAGCCTTCACCTAAGCAAATTAGCAAATGATGGTACCACCACTAAATTTAAGATAAATGAGGAACTGATGGTGCAACATGGTGACTATAGTGCAACAATAGTAATTCCTAAAGGAATTTATGAAGCTATGGGAATGAAGTATACCTGGTCTAATCATCATACTCACAAAAATAAATTTAGTGTGGAATGATATAAGTCCCCTTATTTCCACTTCAACACTCAATTCCTTACCTTACTTCTTAGGAGAAGATGTTACCCCAATATAATATTTACACCACCTAGTGAGCTTGTGCATTGTACATTTCATTTAAAACCAAGATATAGTCTTGAGGCTATTGTTAGATTTTTTTATAAGAGCTTGTGAATGGAACCTCAACCATAGCCCACAATTAGTTGAAATTTAGGATCAATTGGTGGAGATCCATATAAATAGATTTGGAGAGAAAGAAGATGAAGCATCCTTCCTAGAGCAACTCATAACCATCAAGATGGTACTTGTAGAAAAAATGAATAATTTTAATGTATGATTCCATAATATTTGGTAAAGTATCCTCGATGATATTTGATCACCTTTGGGTATGATATTTATTTACTATCTAAAAGCTTTCAATTCTACGATTTCAATAATGATCAATTCTATGGATGAAAATTCATTACCGAAGGCCTATGAGATAGCCATCCAAGATAAGATGGATTTGATCTAAATAGAAATGCTAGATCTGTTGTGGCCTCACCACAACTAACCCCAAGAGCTTGGGGACCCACCTTGATTTTTGTTTTTTCAAAAATTTTGCTTGTCTTTGAGTTAATTTTGATAAATTGTTCCATTGGTTTTTGCCATTTAGAATCCAAGGTTCATTTTGGATATGTGTCTTTTCAATTTGACCATAGTATGAGTGTTTTAATTTAATTATTTGTTTTTTTGGTCTTGATTTTTTGGTCTAATGTATTGTGTTTCTCGATTTTAATGTTTAAATTAGACCAACTCCAATTTTTGGAGTTCATTAGATCAAAAATTATAATAAAATAAATATATATATATAAATAAAAAGGTTTTATATATATCTATATATATAATAATAAATATAAATAAATAAAAATAAAAATAAACAAAAAGAAATATAAAATAAAACTCTAAATTGTAGTTCTTTTAAAGGTGATTTTAAAATATTATTGTTAAACATTTCGAAGTTGTTGTAATTAGATTATCTGGGGATTACATAGGTTTTGGTAATGTTGTGTGCAGGCTTATCCATCAATGGACCCGTGCGATAGGGCTCACCAATACAAAGGATGAACCAATACCGGTTACGTGGATTTACAGATATCCACATGGTAATCACATGGTCCTAATGGATGAAGTCAAAATCCTAAGACACGATGACCTAGGTGGTGGGTTTGTAGACATGGATGGTTGGTCTTATGTAGATTATGCTTTAGATGTTCGATCCATGTGGGGTTTTGAAAACCAACTGTGACAAGTGGACCTTCGTAGCGGTAGCATGGATAGTGATTGGCGTTGGGTGTATTTCAAAGTTCCTTGGAAAAATGTCAAATAGGGACAAACTCCGATGTGAAACCTAAAAGGAGGTCATGTAATTCAGCATGTAGGATTTATGAACAATTTTATAGTGAGTTCACCTCAGTTATTAACTGGTTTGAACAGCTCATGAATTTTCCATTCACAGCTTGTCACAATGTAAATTATGATGGGATATCCTGAGTTGTAGTGTGACAATGACTACAACATATGCATGGGTAGTATAGACCTGGATATTGTAGATTGGATGGAATCGTGTGGGGATGCTCACAATGCAAATTCATATCAGGAATGCTAGGCAAAGAATTCACTGCAAGAATGGATGGCATCTATGAACCAAAACTCAAAAGAAAATTATAAATAATGGGCGAGGTGATGGGGGACCAAAGAAAATTTGCATACAATAAACTCAAAATTTTCATTCTATATTTTCAATACAATTACAATAACTAGCCCACAGGCGTAGTTTTCATTCACGTGCAAACTCTGGCCTCCATGCCCTCTCATTACAACACTTGGGTTTTTATAGAGGCCTCGACCCTCTGACGTCTAGAATAACAATTACAGACAATGACCACAACCATTACAATCTCCCATTTGGTTGCCGCTTTCTCCGCAACCCTCTGACATGCACGATCCTAGTGTAGACTGCCTCACACTCGACGAATCTGTCTACACTACCCAGGATTTCTAAGCTATCTCTAGAAGGAAACACATAGCCCAAAACTGCCTCATGTTCGGTGCATCTGTTTTGTGATTTTTTGACCCCAGCTCCTCTAGAAGAAAAACAACAGTGCAGTAGGGCCAGGATAGCCCTCTGGCCTCGCAACTGCAACCCTCTGCCTCCAACTATTTTTTCACCCTTGTGCATGCCTCGGCTTGCCCTTTTATAATTTTTGTGCAATGATCTGTCTTCCATTCGTGGCCCTTCATTTTAGATTCTCGTGCCTCTTTGTCTGTCGCGACTCTTCATCTTCATCCACTTTCACTACACCTTGGTGCCACGTGTTGTCTAGTGCTGCCACATTTCGTTCAATGGCCTCATTCTGTAACGGCCTTCCAAAAATGTAGCATGTCATGATATCATGACATCTCCTCTCTCTTCCTCATATTCTTCTCTTCCTATCGCGATATCGTGACATGTCGCGATATCGTGATGTTTTGGCTTCCCTGCGCTTCTTCTCCCTTTTGGTCACGATATCATGATGTTTCCCTTCATCGTTGCCTTCATCGCCTTCAAGTCACGATATCGTGACATCTTCCTCCAATGCTGCCTTTCTTATCTTCAAGTCGCGATATCGCGACATGTCACGATATCGCGACATTTTCCTTCTGATGTCCTGCTTTCCTGCACCTTGTTGTGATTTTGTGATAGTCATAATTTTGTGACATGTCACGAAATTGCAACATTCCCAAGTCTTCCCTCGTCTGCCTGCTCCCTATCATGATTTCGTGACATGTCACGAAATCGTGACATTCCATAGCGTCTCCCCTTTGGCTGCTCCCTTGTCACGATTTTGTGACAGTCGTGATTTCATGACATGTCATGAAATCATGACATTCCCTAAGCATCTCCCCTTTGGCTACTCCCTTGTCGTGATTTCACAACAGTCACGAAATCGCAACATTCCATAAGCGTCTCCCCTTTGGCTACTCCAATGTCGTAATTTCGTGACAGTCGCGATTTCGTGACATGTCGCAAAATCGTGACAATAACATAAGTGTCTCCCCTTGGCTATTTTTCATTGTGATTTCATGACATGTCACGAAATCATGACCTCCTCAATGACTTTTTCTCTCTCCTGTCGACTGTCACGATTTCACGATGGAGCGAAATTACAACAGTTTTTGCTCTGCATTTTCTCTCTCTCCTTTCTCAGTTGTGAAAACTTAGAAAAAAAAATTTTGATGCAAGATTGCTCTGCTGCCCTTGGATGCTCCTACATCAAACACCCGGAGTAGATGGAGAAGTGACCTTCACTTCTGCACTGTTCTGTCGCCTCTTCTACATAGGGACTCGAACTCTCATTAATCAACCCTTTGTCTTCTCACCATTTTTCCACAGATCCTGGTGCACTGTTGCATGCTCAGAATATTCTCACTCTGATACCACTTGATGGGGGACCAAAGAAAATTTGCATACAATAAACTCAGAATTTTCATTCTATATTTTCAATACAATTACAATAACTAGCCCATCGGTATAGTTTTCATTCACGTGCAAACTCTGGCCTCCATGCCCTCTCATTACAACACTTGGGTTTTTATAGAGGCCCCGACCCTCTGACGACTGGAATAACAATTAAAGATAATGACCACAGACATTACAATCTCCCGTTTGGAAGTAAACACATTGTCACTTTCTTCGCAGCCCTCTGACATGCACGATCCTGGTGTAGACTGCCTCACGCTCGACAAATCTGCCTACACTACCTAGGATTTCTAAGCTATCTTTGGAAGGAAAAACATAGCCCAAAACTACCTCACATTCAGCACATCTGTTTCACGGTTTTCTGACCCTAGCTCCTCTGGAAGAAAAACAACAGTGCAAGCAGGGCCAAGATGGCCCTCTGGCCTCGCAACTGCAACCCTCTACCTGTAACTATTTTTCCACCCTTGTGCATGCCTCGGCTTGCCCTTTTATAATTTCTATGCGATGATCTATCTTCCATTCATGGCCCTTTATTTTAGATTCCCGTGCCTCTTTATCTACCATGACTCTTCGTCTTCGTCCACTTTCACTGCACCTTGGTGCCATGTGTTGTCTAGTGCTACCACGTATCATTCAATGGCCTAATTCTGTAACGGCCTTTCAAAAATGTAGCATGTCGCGATATCGCGACATCTCCTCTCTCTTCCTCATATTCTTCTCTTCTTGTTGTGATATCGTGACATTTTGGCTTCCCTGCGCTCCTTCTCCATTTTGGTCGTGATATCATGACATGTCACGATATCATGATGTTTCCCTTCATCACTGCCTTCCTCGCCTTCGGGTTGTGATATCACGACATGTCACGATATCACGACATCTTCCTCCAATGCTGCCTTTCTTATCTTCAAGTCGCGATATCGTGACATTTGCCTTCTGATGTCCCACTTTCTTGCACCTTGTCATGATTTCATGACAGTCATGATTTCATGACAGTCATGATTTCATGACATGTCACGAAATCATGACATTCTCAAGTCTTCCCTTGTCTGCCTGCTCCCTATTGTGATTTCGCGACACGTCACGAAATTGTGACATTCCATAGCATCTCCCCTTTGGCTACTCCCTTGTCACGATTTTGTGACAGTCACGATTTCATGACATGTCACGAAATCATGACATTCCCTAAGCATATCCCCTTTGGCTGCTCCCTTGTCGTGATTTCGTGACAGTCGTAATTTCATGACATGTCGCAAAATCGTGACATTCCATAAGCGTCTCCCCTTTGGCTGCTCTAATGTCATGATTTCACGACATGTCGCGAAATCATGACAATAACATAAGTGTCTCCCCTTGGCTATTTTCCGTCATGATTTCATGACACGTCATGAAATCGTGACCTCCTTAGTGACTTTTTCTCTCTCCTACTGACTGTCACGATTTCGTGACGAAGCGAAATCACGACAGTTTTTGCTCTACATTTTCTCTCTCTCCTTTCTCAGTTGTGAAAACTTAGAAAAAAATTTGTTGACGCAAGATTGCTCTGCTGCCCTCGGATGCTCCTGCATCATGAGGCCAACGAGGTAATATGTCATTAGTCTTTAGCAAAGAGCGTAGATGATAAGGTAGATGATTCAGATGATAGCCTACATGGCAAAATTACTTGAGCATCCAAACTAATAATAATATGACATCGTTGTGGATAAACATTGATACATAGGATACTGATGGATGTCTTACATACATAATGCGATGGTATTGTGCCATGCAAAGGATAAAGAATGGTTTGAATTGGAATGCATGGGTGTTAATTTGAAGTAAAGGTAATGTACAAAGGTGACTTCACCAATATTGACACTGCAAAGCATGGAAAAGTAGTTTGTCCCCATTGATGTGGAAGCTACGATGGGGTGGACTAATCGCTCAAAAATTGACACTCATAGTTTTTGAAATTTTATCATAGCAATTTTACTTGTGATGTTTAAAAAACATGTTCGGTTATGCTCAGTGAAAGGTGGTCTATCTAGTTTGATTGGTCACATCAGATATCACCATTGGGGGATGGATTTGGCATGAATCTATTGCATACCATTTTCCATGAGGAGTAGATAGTATATTGCTTTCCCATTGCAATTAGAAAATTGAAGGATAAATGATGCAGTTTGATACCAGGCCAGAGGAGACAATGACTTTTACACCATAAATACCCTCAATATGGGGAGTTGATTACCGAGCTAGATGGATAAAAGAAGCTATCAATATATAGTGTAGTGTAAGCGGAGTACCAAGTAAACTATTGTTTACAAAGTAGTATTTAGATAATGCAAATATGGGAGGTGGTGTAAATAGTTTTTTCACTAGCACACCTTCATGGATGGTAGCAGGATTTTAGTTATTCGATGGAGGTCTAAGATGAGTGTCTAACACATCGAATGTGGGTGTCGTCGACAACAAATATGGCATGGTTTTAATGTTGAAACCACCCTCACTATATACTAGCATGCCTCTTTGATGATATGGATCAGCAAAGTGAGCACTATGGGATAAACTAGGACCATAGTGGAGCATTTGGTACTAAGGCCAGTGAATGTGATAGGATGGACACAATCTACGATGAGGATTTGATGACGAAGGCGGCTTGGTGAGAAGGATTTAATTGCATTTGATAGTGTTCCACCAATAGAACTACCATTGACCCAATAAAAGTGGCATATCAGTTACGAATGCGTTATAAACCAAATAAAATGAGCTATCATTGTTTCCATGGCCTCAATGCTATAGAATGGGGATTAAGTTCATTATGAGAAGTGTTTCCATGACTAGGGAGGATGTGCATGGTTAAAGAGCACGTGTTTCAGAATGACAGGTTAGATATCCTATGCTTTTGTGGATACCCGAAGCCATTGGTCGTGTACATTATGTGTTGAAGTGGGTTTGTCTTGGTGGGTCTATCTTCGTGCATTGTCCCATTGACTGTGTATGGTTATAATAGAAGCTGGATGTAACGACCTTTTATCTAAAACATCAACATGGATAGCACCTTCTTGGCATGAAGTGTATGGTTATAGAATAGGTTACATGTGTCGATGAAAAGACATGATGCTACTTACCATGGGTAGCCGCATAAAAGCATTGGTAAAAAAAAATATATATGAAAATTTCCCAAAATGACTTTATAAAATAGAAGGAAGACAAGGGCTTGAAAAGGAGTGAAATTTTCTCAAATAACAAAAAATTATGTTAGTTAATCCAACGTCGAATCAAAAAAGGGAAAATATAAGGCATTACGAAATATGAAAGGCCACAAGGAGAGTTTAAATATGCTATGAGGGTATTGTTAGAAAGGTTGGTAACTTTTTAGAGATGATTGCAGCAATGAAGGCATGATCTTTGGCACTAGATTTTGTTGGAAAAATGAAAGAAGATATTATTCAATTGAAAGGACCTTGCTTAAATAACAAGTGCTTATAATATGATCCATTGGATCATAACTAACTAAGCTAATATCAGCCACATAGATTATCCTAGTAACAACTTAGGATATAACATACTATTCTAAAACCCCCCTTAAGTGGTACTATGATATCTCTAACATCGCCCTTAAGTGATACTAGGACCTTAAGTGATACTAGGAGGTAGTGAAAAACAACAAAACCAAATAAGTGTCACATCCAGAAGCATGAGTCCCAAAAACTAATACTGATAAGGTACTCATGTACAATATATCCATAAAAACCTACTGGAGAGATGATGAAAAACCATAAGGGAGAAAACCACCTACCAAAATAGAAAGAAGAATAAGGAATATGTGCAAGGAGTATGGAGAGGAAGATGTCCTCTTCAACCCCCCTAGGACAACTTCCATAAATAATCCTACAAAGGATCCATGAGATGTCTCAAAAAGTAGAGAAGCCTCATTGCCAAACTGAATGAAATCTTACTCCCAGACTGGTGCTTGTGACAAATATCAAGGTTGTAAACCATGAAAAGAAGGTCACTAAAGAAAAATCCTTGAAATAAAAGTGTCTCTCAAAATAAGAGAGAAGATAGGATGGGAAAGAACCACAAGAATCGCAAGGGATGTCCAAAATGACTCCACAAGCATAAGTATGTGGTTTCTACCTATATGAACACAATGGGCTGATAAAAAGATCCAAAATAAGTGAACAAATAACTTACTTCAAGGTAATATAAAAATAAAAGGGCACAAATGTAGTGTTTGAACACGTCCTTATGGTGATCTCCTCATCCTATTGAAATGCATAGGTAACCAGCTATTGCAACATTTAGGTGATATATAGGAGATTACTAGATACTAGGATCACCGTAACAAATGTTTAGGAGTGTCGGGTTCAACTGAGAATGCACTCCATGATAAAAAAAATATTTGAGGTCAAAAAAGATATATTAAACTACCTCAAAATGGAAATTGAACACCACCAATGTGTTTGGATCGAAAAAACCTTTCCAACAACTATAAACACCCCTATGATCAAGTGTGAAATTGGTCTTCATATGCAGGAAAAAAAAAACTCTTCTTATTTCCCTCACAAGGGAATATTCTTGAATAAAACATGGTTTTAAAATTTCTCTGAGATGAGAAAATACATTGTCCATCATTTTTGAATACAATAAAGGTTTTAGGAGCCCAAAAAAAATATAATTTCCCTTGATTTGAAATGCATAAAGCCCCCCACTAGATCTTGCACTTAGAATGCAAAATATGGTCCCCTGTCCATTTAAAAAAAAAAATGCCTTACCAATAAATACAAGGTAAATGGACATGAAAGGGAACATTAAAAAAAATTATGCATATTTTACCTTCACCGTCAATTATAATAAAATACATTATGAAAATGAAAATGGCAAGATTTAAAATTGGTGGTAGAATAGGACAAACGACATTGGGAGAATCGAAGTGAATGAGGACATGATGACTCATTTCCTGCTCTTAGCAGCAAAGAATCACAAAAACATCCCTCTAGATGAACACATGTGATACCACGTAGGCACGGATAGAAGCATCTTTATTGATCATAAAACACATGGCTTGCTCACGTCAGATGACAAAAATACCCCTCTGGATTAATATATGTAGTGTCATGTCAGTGATTTGGTGTACCTCCCCATCATCATGGCCATCAAGGGGGAAATAGTGCTTGCAGCACCCTCGGGTGTGTCATAAATAAAACCCCCTTTCCTTTTTATGAAAGGACCTTTTACATGTAGCTCACTGCCTCTTTATGAACAAATAACCACACATGAAAGAGAAAAATAGGTTCAAAATCATTGTCGAGTATCCACCACGTCGGCAAAGACAAACACGATGTCATCCAGTAGAAAAGAAACCTTAGTGTAGCACCTTCGTGGCATAAGGACGTAAGAAAATATGGACACTTTTTTATCCATGCACCAATTTTTTATTGGATGTAACAGGCCCTCCCTCCTTCAAACTAATGCAAAGTACCAATAATTATATCATTGATTCCATCTATGAAGATCTTCAAATAAATGACATCCCATTGATAATGGGTAAACAAATATGCATTGAGTGATTTGAAAATGAATCCTCCACATCAATGCATGGTCACTATACTGAAAAAAAAAATTATTGTTGTTTTGTATTCAATGGGATGACCTCAACACGATTTTGACTCACAATGACCAAAGAACTAGGCAAGATCAGGCCATGAAACCTTGATGCGCCTATTTTCATAGCAAGACACACCTTCCACACACTACCATTTTTAGTTTTTCAAAAAGCAACTAGGTTCTCCACATTGCTCTGAAGCTGCAACAAACAACCAATGATCCCATGAGAACATGATTTGAATTCTAGGAGAACTTAGAGCTACATGGCGTGCATCACAGTGGTGAAACTTGCAGTCTCTGTACAGTATGATCCAATCACTCCAATTTCTTCTTGAAAAAAAACAAGTCTTCATCAGCATATCAATAATCTTCTACTTCATCGCGATGATGGTAACATCTCACAATGCTCGATTTTTTTTACCTCTGTGATCAAATGGATGCTACTCCATTTATCTCTGATTTCCATGTGGATGTGCATAATTGAGAATCTAACATCATCTTCCAGAATGGGCCATCAAACCATCTTTCCTGAATCATTGCTCTACCTCTACCGAGACTCCCTACTGGTTCAATGACATCCACACTAATATCATTTTGTCCACCAGGTGTTCGCATAGGGTTTCAAACTACAATTTTAAAGCCCCCTCCATGAACCAATAGAAAAACAATGCAAAAAAACATGGGCACGACTGGAAATGATGCAATCTATAGGAATATAAGACTTGAAATCAAACTATATTCTCTCTTTCATCCATGGATCGAACACTGCATCAAAAAATAGTGTTGTGGATATCTTCATTGATCGACACAATATGCTTCAACTACGGATGCTCTACAAAAAAAACTTCAAATTTTAATGTTTCAATCACACATGTGAGATGCTACAAAAGAGGATTGTTGACAACGCTATGCATCACTGAAAATAGCAAGTGCTTACAATCTGATCCATTGGATCATAACTAACTGAGCTAATATCAACCACACAAATTATCCTAGTAACAAATTAGGATATAATATATTATTCTAACATATTTTTCTAAACATTTTCCCTCCATTTCGTTGGACTGTAGTTTCTCCATTAATGCCAAAGGGGATTTTGTATTCTGCAATAGTTGAGCTAATTAAAAATATGTTTTTTTTCAATATATTGAATTTTTTGTAGATTTTATACATGTTTAAAGTTGATTTGTTTGATATTTTTCCATATATTGCATCTTTCCTTAGGATATCATACCTATTTGAAGGCTTGATTGCATGAACATGGATCACTTCAATGCAGGTTTTAATGCAGGATACAAATATTCACAGGGTTTATGGAGCATTTCAAGTTGAAGCATTTTATTTTAGTGCATTTTCAGTTTTATTTTTTTATTTTATTCTCTAACCCTGACCTTTTTGACATTTTTTTAATGTATACAAAATAAAAATAAAAAATATATAAAATTCCAAAAAATAGATTCACGGATTCAAAGAATAAACTCTAAAATTTTATTTAGATTAGTTTAGATTTTGTTCTTGAACATTTTCGAAGTTCCAAAATTATTTAAAGTCTGCAGTCTTAAAAGGTATTTCGTAGTCTTAGTTTTGCAGAGTTCCATATTTTGGTTTATGTTGTCATTTCAAGTACTGGATTAATTCCTCTATATGAAAATTACAATTTCATAAATAGGGGGGTTTCCAAGGCCATTACATTAAAATAAAGAAATTGACCTCTCTTCATGCAAATTACGGTTTCACTAAAGAGGGGTAACTTATGGGACATTTCAAGCAATCAATTAACTCTATTTATGGAAATCAATTTCATTAAAGATAGTTATTTATAAAGCACATCAAAGGGCTATCAAGGCTACATAATATGAATCCACTAATCATTTTCATATTCACATGTTAGAGGTATATTTTGATCTTTATTTCACGTCTAAATTAAGGTTGAATGAAAGGGTAAAATTGCTTAAAACTTAGATAAAAACTATCTAAAACCTTCCAAGCTAAAAATAATTGCACTTCTATGTCGTGGTCATATGAGGTTCAATCACATATGTTCTTCTTTTAAGTTCCATGAACAATAACAACATAGCATACTAAAGTAACCCTAGCATAGGCCCATTGTTAACAGTTGTTTTGCAGAGCCCTAAGGTATTCCAAGCACTTTTTGATACATTTGAAAAGCATACATTCACACATTAAAATAAAAGTAACCTTGGAGAAACTTTCTTTGCATAAGAGGGTTTTTGTTAACATAAAATCCTAATGTGAGTGTGGTTTTGCAGCAAGGCAAAAATACCACTCAACATTTTGGTGCTAGAAGGAGGGCCTGATTTGGTTGTTTTGTTATAGATGCTAACTTGTTCATGTTATTTGAAAGAATGATTTGGAGGTATTTATTTTTACTAATGAGGTTTTGTTTATCACATTCATTGATTTGAAAAGTATTTTAAATTAATGATGCACGAATACAAACCTTTGCAAATTGGAGAATGGTTTTTAATGTCATGATTTAATTGATGCATATCTCTTGAGATTTGTTAGTCATTTCATGCTTCTTTACAAAACATTTTTTTGACTAACAAAATTGGTTTTAAAGTCATATTCATGGAGGTTATTTAATGGCATTCCTTGCTTCTTTAAGGATAGGTTGTCCTTTAAACATACCTGGGCCTTCGCAGCCTATGCTTATAGATGTTTTGGAGCATATACCTCAGTTTAGGCATGATGGCATGGAATATTCTGAAGAACATATGCAAGCATACATGAACACTTTAATTCCATTGTAAATGATTTATGAATATGTTATTTGTAAGATGTTTCCATTCACATTAAATGAATTTGCTTATTATTGGTATATTGGTTTACCTGTAGATTCTATCACCTCTTGGGAGCAATTAGAGGTAGCATTTCTCAAAAAAATTGGAAAATTAATTGATCTGAACAGGATATTAAATCAATTTGTTTCTATTTGTAAAGAACCTAAAGAGTCCACAAGCCAATTTAATGATAGGTTCTATAGTCTGTACACTGATATGGAGAGTCATTACATCATTTCAAAAGAAGAAGCTATCCAAGTGTACCTAGAAGCCTTAGACCCTTTTTACTCTATATTCCTAAGGAGAAATATTCAAGAGCCACACTTGCCTAGAGCCTATAGTGAGGCAATAACGGTAAAACAATGGTGCATTTCAAAAGGTATGAATGTGGGTCAATTATCATTGCTCAACCCTAAAGCTCTTAATCAAATGCTACCAAAGAATCTAGCTGAGGAACCACCTTATCCCATGATGGATTTTTTTCCAGGAGTAATGGAGTCCAACCAATACCAACCATCAAACCTAGTAGTCCTGAATCAAACAATGCCTAATGTGATCAATCAAGGGGATAAAGTTGAATGTCCACATATTACAACCACCTTAGATATCATCAATGAGGATGGTTATGATCAAGTTGATCGAAGTCTAGAGGTAGGCTTAGAGTCACTTTTTACAAAGGAGGATTGGGACAACTTTAGAAGTTTGAATACAATAATGGATCCCATTGAAGAAACCCTTGACCCACCAATAGATGAATCTGAGGAAGATGAATTTTTTGAAATAGAAAAGGATGAATCTGAAGAAGATGAATTCTTTGAAGTTGAGGAAGGTGAATCAATAGATGAATATAAATATTATACAAAATACTTGATAGAATCTGATTCTTTGATATTAAAATATAATTATGATGATGTTTGGGAAAAGTATGAGGAATGTGTTCATTTCATGAATCTTGATAAAAAAAAGTTGGTCTTGATTTATTGGTCTAATTTATTGTGTTTGTAGATTTTAATGCTTAAATTAGACCAACTCCAATTTTTGGAGTTAATTAGATCAAAAATTATAATAAAATAAAATATATATATATATATAAATATAAAGGGTTATATATAAATATATATATAAAGCATAAAAACAAATAAAATTAAACAAAAAGAAACACTACATCAAACTTGAAACTGTAGTTCTTTTAAAGGTGATTTTAACATGTTATTGTTAAAAATTTCAAAGTTGTAATTATATTATGTGGGGATTACATAGGTTTTGATAATTTTGTGTGCAGGCTTATCCATCAATGGGACTACATGATAGGGTTGCAAATACAAAGGACAAACCAATACCAGTTACATGGATGTACAGATATCCACATGGCAATCACATGGTCTCGATGGACAAAGTCAAAAGCCTAAGTAATATTTATAGCCTAATGCAAAGTAGGTGATGGAATTCGGATGGATTCAAGAATGTTAAATTGAAAAAAAATTCACACAATTAGCTAAATAAATTGAAGAACATAGGATTATACTGAGAGGGGGGTGAACAATATAAGACCAGTTTTTACTTTTATTTCTCAAATAATATTAATCAATATAATCAATGGCAATATCAATAGCAATAACCAAATCAATGCACAAATCATCACACACAATAGAGACACATATTTAACGTGGTTCACCCAAATATGGCTACCTCCATAGAGAAACTATTTTTCTAAATATTTCTCAAATAATCTCATGGGAATCCTTTCCCTATTACAATTTTTATGGACCTCAATCCAAAGGATATGTTGATCCCCTAAATTTGGTTTGTGGATATCTATCCATAGGAGAACTCCTCCTCTACTCTAGTTGGTGATCCTCTAGAAGACACTACCTCCACTACACTGACTATGGATCTCTCTCCACTTGAAGACTCGTGTCCTCACTTTGAAGACCTATCCTCAATGTCCTAGCTGATGGATCTCTATCCACTAGAGTCTTTGTCCTCTCTAATTTATCATCTCCAAATCTTTGTCTTTGTCCTCTTTGTTCTATCACCTCCAAATCTCTATATCAATACTATACTAAACACAATCTAGTTAGTATAGCATGACTATGCTCAATCTCTTGCATTACACATAGTACATTCGGTCTAGCACAAATTTTCTCAATCTCTTGCACTAAAAATAGTTCATTCGATATAGCACAACTCTGCTCAATCTCTTGCACTAAACACAATTCATTCATTATAGCACAAATTTGTTCAATAGGTCCACTCAGAACCTACTTAAATATGCTCAACAAGCCCACATGGAACTTATCCAAATCTGCTCATTAGGTCCACTCATAACCTATCCAAATCTACTCAACAGGTCCACACAAAACCTATCCAAATCTGCTCAACAAGTTCACACAAAACTTGTCCAAATCTGCTCAAAAATTTCATACAAAAATTGTCCAAATTTGCTCAATAAGTCCTCTCTAGGACTTGCTCAAATCTTCTCAATAAGTTCTCTCTAGGACTTGCTCAAATTTTTATTGTAAGCTTCCACAAAAGCTCACATAAAATTATTCCACAAGTCTTCTCAAAGACTTACCTCAAATATGCTTAACAAGTCCACACATAACTTGTTCAATATCATATAAACATAAAGAGAATTGTTAGATACTCAATATGTTCTATACTCAATACTCAATCACTTTCTCAACTTAATATCATAGAAGCATAAATATAATTGTTAGAGACTCAATATATTCTATACTCAATGCTCAATCACTTTCTCAACTCAATCTCATAGAAGCATAAAGAGAATTGTTAGAGACTCAATATGTTCTATACTCAATGCTCAATCACTTTCTCAACTCAATCCCATAGAATCATAAAGAGAATTTTTAGAGACTCATTATGTTCTATATTCAATTCTTAATCACTTTCTCAACTCAATCTCATAGAAGCATAAAGAGAATTGTTAGAGACTGAGTATGTTCTATTCTAAAAACTCAATCTCAACTCAAATTAGAATATAGAATATTTTGTTTCATTGAACTTGAACAACCACTTCATACATCCACTTGACTAGGCTCAATCAACTCTACTCAACCAATCACTTCAAGAAACAACTCTTGCTCACAAACCCTAGTCCAAGCATGTATCATCCAACTCAAAATATTTCCAACAATGCTCAACAAAAAATCTCATATAACAATGATACTCATGATATTTTCAAACCCTAATTCAAGTTCTTTGTACAACAACTCACTTCAAAAACAATGCTCATAAAACAATATTCACATAACAATGATACTCATGTTCTTTTCAAACCCTAACTCAAGTTCCTCACACAATCCAATGTCTTCAACAACAATGCTAATAAAACAAGGTTTTAATCACAACACTTAATTCCATAAAACCTTGAAGCATTAACTCAAACACTTCACTCAACCAATGGTCTCAACAACAATGCTTATCAAAAAAGGTTTAATCACAACTCTCAATTCAGAAAACCTTGAAGCATCAACTCAAAAACTTTTGAAAAGGAAACCCTAATCAATTTTTTTTCAATCCAAACTTAATTTTCAATCAAGCCAATAAACCAACTCAATAAAGAATAATTTTACCCATACCTTTTCTTGAATAGGAGTTGATCTCACAAATCTGCCACACTCACAAATTTCTCTTTTCCAATCTCAATAAGGGTTAGATGATAATTTTCTTCAACAAAACATATCACAAAAATAATATCAATATTACACCTTATGACTCCAACTTGAATAATAATCAATATCCTCACAATAGTCACAAAAACCCTTAATTCAAAATAACATACCATTCACAAAGTCTTAACCTTTCAATATTCCACAATTTTAATTTTAAGACTTTAAAGAAATAAAAACATAATTCTCCTTATAACTCCTAAAGGTAATTCTCAACTACCACACTTTATTACAAAGAAACCTTTCCAAATTTCAACCACCAAATACCTTATACCTCCAACTTAGGTATTCAATAAAATAAAATATAAAAATGTTACCTTTGCCTTTGGAGAGTTTCGAACTCTCAACACAACCCACACAAATATCTTTCCCATGGTGCAAACCACCACATGAGCTACATGCTCGTTGGAGAGGAAGAAGCACCACGTGCTTCAAAATGTTATGCCTTCCTTACCTTGCAAAAAGGTGCTCCTTACATTTGGTGCTTTCAACACACCCACCAAAGTGCTTCTACCAAGATTTGAATGGCATCCTCTTGCACACAAAACGTAAGCTTGCACCCCACTTGCCACTAGGCCAAGGTGCCTTGTTGGCTTCCAACTAATAAATGTTTGTTATTTTGTTTCCTTTCACCATAAAGACAAACACAAAATTCGCACATTCGTTTCATGAGCTCTGCATTAATTCGTATGCTATACTTTTTCCAATAGAACAAGAATAATTTTAATGTCCTTTGGGCATAGGTTTAAATACTAATTTTTTCTCCTTTTCTTAGAATGTCGGCGCTTCAAAACGTAATTAAACCTCATGACGTCGGCGAGGATTATCAAGGCCTTTGGTCTTAAACCCAACCTTTGGTTTTATTAAAATATTTTTTGACTTTATAAAACCCACTTTTGCCTTTTAAAATATTATAATAAAATTTATCAATGTTTTATTTGGGTTTTCACCATGGCACATTTTAATATTATAATAACCATTATTATACTATTAACCTTCGATAATGTACCTTTAATGTTTATTTATAAAATTTAAATTCATAATGAATTTAAATAATTTATAAAATAAATATTACAACTCCTTTTTAACTTCAGTCTTTTGCACTGTTTCACTTGATCTTTGGCCTTCTTTCTAGATATAAAATAATCATATTTGTCCCCTTTATTTCTTGCTGATATCTTTGGTATTAATGTTGAATTCATCTGGTGACATCAATGACAACTTTGACATAGTAACTCAAAATTTCCAATAATCTCCCCCTTTGTCATTGATGGCAACCCATATCCTTTTACTGAAACCTGACCTTCCTTTTTATTCTGCTCCCCCTGGGAAATTGCTCCCCCTAGCTCAATGCTCTCTCAAATATCAAATCTCTCCCCAATACATAAATCACACAATTATCTCCCCCTTTGACATCAATGGCAAAGGGGCTAAGCTAAGAGGCTCATTCTTAGCTTAGTCCCTCCCCCACCTCCTCATGAGGTGGTTAATTTTGGGGTGGGATTATTTCTACTCTCTGAAAGCACTGTTCTTTACCTTTATATTTTTCCCTTCTTTTCTGAGTTTTCTAAATCCTCTAACTATTTTTTTCAAGTCATCATCCCTATTCCTATCATCATTCATGTTCTTGTTCCTATTCCTATTCCTATTCTCATTCATGTTCCTATTCCTGTTCATGTTCCTATTCTCATCCATGTTCTTGTTCTTGTTCATGTTCCTATTTCTATTAATACCTAATTTTGGAATATTTGTTCTACACCATCTTGCTGCATGACCATAATTATTGCACTTATAACACTTAATGTTATTATTCCTTGGAGGTGCAAATGTCGTAGTATTTCTCCTAATGAAACTATATCTTCTTCTATCATGAACCCTACAATCCATTGCCTTATGACCAAAATCATTACATGAGTAGCAATACCCATGGAAAAGTTGTCCTTTCCCATATTCCTATATTTCATTTGCCCTACACTATGAAGCCATGTGCCCAAACCTGTGACATGAAAAAAATCATACATTTAAGAAACCTTGCCTAGACCACATTGGTATCTTAGTCTCGTCTACCTATCTCTTGTTCTATCTTTTCCTTGTACATTATTCCTTTCCTTGCTGAACTTTCTATTGTCCAACTTATCCTTAGAAGACTCACTCTCTCTTTTACTTTTGACTCTTATTATTTTCTAATGTTTGAGCTTGACTCTCCTTTTTCTGCTTCCTATTTCTCTTGTTATTTTTTAGAACTAAGACCTGTTATGGTGACTGATGATCTTTGTGCATTGATAGTCCTTTCCAAGGTCTTTGAATTTTAGAATATTTTACATCTATCCTTAGTGAAACTATCTCATGCTCTAATATTTCACACTCTAGATATTTTATTTTTAATTTTTTGGCCGTACCTTCTTCAATTTTTCTTGTCTCTTCAACTTTAATTTTGAAGTTAGTGAGTTCCAGTAGAAACCTTGCTTTTTCATTTTCATCTTCTTGAGATTTAACCCTTAATCCTGAGTTCTCTCTTTTTAATTCTCCAAGAGTAATCATAAGTCTTTCAAATTCTATCTCTTTTACCTTTGACTGTTTAATAATACCTTCTTCAACTCTTCTTGCTTTTTCAACCTTATCTCTCAATTCAGAGATATCATGTAGAAGCTTTGTCTTACATTTCACATCTTCTTGTATTTGAGCCTTTTATTCTAAATTATTTCTTTTAAATTCAATAATCTCCTTAAGAGTGGCTTTTCATTTTTCTTTTTCTAAAGCATCTTCTTTTTCTTCTATTATTTAAAGTAGAGTTTCTTCTTCATACCTATTTTGATTATCCATGTTATCCTTTCTTGAACCAACCTCTAGAATTTCATTTCCAAGAATATAATCTTCATATTCATTGCTACTAAACCCATTAAAATATCTTGCATCATGGCCAAGTTTACCACAAAAAATACATTCTTATGGACAATAAGTTGCATGGTGACTTGTGTTCCCACATTTGGTACAAAACTTTATCAATCTAGATATTTCTCCATTACTTGATTCATCTTTTGAATCTATTTCCATTTATCCTCCTAAAACAACCATATTAAACTCATCTTCCTTTTATTTCATGACCATAGGTGTTCTTTTCTTCTTGTGTCTCATGCTTCTATTCTTGTCTTTCTTTGCCATTTGTGTTATTGTAGGATCTTCCTTCAAGCTGTTAAAATTCTTCTGAAGGAATTGACTCTGATACAAATTGAAGAACATAAGCTTATACTGAGAGGGGGGTGAATAGTATAAGACCACTTTTTACTTTTCTTTCCCAAATAGTATTAATAAATATAATCAATGGTAATATCAATAGCAATAACCAAATCAATTCATAAATCATCACACATAATAAAGACACAGATTTAATGTGGTTCACCCAAATATGGCTACCTCCATGGAGAAAATATTTCTTCTAAATATTTCTCAAATAATATCATGGGAATCCTTTCCCTATTACAATTTTTATGGACCTCAATCCAAAGGAGATGATGATCCCCTAAATCTGGTTTGTGGATCTTTATCCACAGAAGAACTCCTTCTCCTATGCTCTGGTTGGTGATCCTCTAGAAGACACTGCCTCCACTGCACTGACTATGGATATCTCTCCACTTGAAGACTTTTTTCCTCACTCAGAAGACCTATCCTCAATGTCTTGGTTGATGGATCTCTATCCACTGGAGTCTCTATCCTCTACTCTATCACCTCCAAAGCTCTATCTCAATATTGTATTAAACATAGTCTAGTTGTTCTAGCATGGGTTTTCTCAATCTCTTGCACTAAAAATAGTACATTCGGTCTAGCACAAATTTTTCAATCTCTTGCACTAAACATTGTTCATTCGGTCTAGCACAAATTTGCTCAATATCTTGCACTAAACATAGTTCATTCGGTCTAGCACAAATCTGCTCAATAGGTCCACTTAGAACCTACTCAAATCTGCTCAACATGTCCACACAAAACCTATCCAAATATGCTCAATAGGTCCACTCATAACCTATCCAACTATGCTCAACAGATCCACACAAAACATGTCCAACTATGCTCAACAAGTTCACACATAACTTATCAAAATTTGCTCAACAAGTTCACACAAAACTTGTTTAAATCTACTCAATAAGTCCTCTCCAGGACTTGCTCAAATATGTTCAATAAGTTTTCTCTAGGACTTGCTCAAATCTGTATTGTAAGCTTCCACAAAAGCTCACATAGAATCATTCCACAAGTCTTCTCAAAGACTTACCTCAAATCTGTTTAACAAGTCCACATAGAACTTATCCAATCTCATAGAAACATAAAGAGAATTTTTAGAGACTCGATATGTTCTATACTCAATACTCAACCACTTTCTCAACTCAATCTCATAGAAGCATATAGATAATTTTTAGAGACTCAATATGTTCTATACTCAATGCTCAATCACTTTCTTAACTCAATCTCATAGAAGAATAAATAGAATTGTTAGAGACTCGATATGTTCTATACTCAATGCTCAATCACTTTCTCAAATTAATCTCATAGAAGCATAAGTAGAATTGTTAGAGACTCAGTATGTTCTATTCTAAAAACTCAATATCAACTCAAATTAGAATATAGAATAGTTTGTTTCATGGAACTTGAACAACCACTTCATACATCCACTTGACTAGGCACAATCAACTCTACTCAACCAATCACTTCAAGAAACAACTCTTGCTCACAAACCCTAGTCCAAACATGTATCATCCAACTCAAAATGTTTCCAACAATGCTCAACAACAAATCTCATATAACAATGATACTCATGATATTTTCAAACTCTAACTCAAGTTCTTTGCACAACAACTCACTTCAACAACAATGCTCATAAAACAATCTTCACATAACAATGATACTCATGTTCTTTTCAAACCCTAACTCAAGTTCCTCACACAATCCAATGGCTTCAACAACAATGCTAATAAAATAAGCTTTTAATTACAACACTTAATTCCATAAAACCTTGAAGCATTAACTCAAGAACTTCACTCAACCAATGGTCTCAAAAATAATGCTTATCAAATAAGGTTTAATCACAACTCTCAATTCAGAAAACCTTGAAGCATCAAATCAAAAACTTTCAAAAAGGAAACCCTAATTAAATCCTTTTCACTCCAAACTTAATTTTCAATCAAGCCAATCAGCCAACTCAATAAATAAGAATTTTACCCATACCTTTTCTTGAAGAGGAGTTGATCTCACAAATCTACCACATTCACAAATTTCTCTTTTCCAATCTCAATAAGGGTTAGAGGATAATTTTCTTCAACAAAACATATTACAAAAATAATTTCAATATTACACCTTATCACTCCAACTTGAATAATAATCAATATCCTCACAATAGTCACAAAAACCCATAATTCAAAATAACATACCATTCACAAAGCCTTAATTTTAAGACTTTAAAGAAATAAAAATAGAGTTCCCCTTATAACTCCTAAAGGTAATTCTCAACTACCACACTTTATTACAAAGCAACCTTTCCAAATTTCAACCACCAAACACCTTATACCTCCAACTTAGGTATTCAATAAAATAAAATATAAAAATATTACCTTTGCCTTTGGAGAGTTTCGAACTCTCAATGCAGCCCACACAAACATCTTTCCCATGGTGCAAACCACCACATGAGCTACACACTCATTGGAGAGGAATAAGCACCACGTGCTTCAAAACGTTATGCCTTCCTTGCCTTGCAAAAAGGTGCACCTTACATTTGGTGCTTTCAACACACCCACCAAAGTGCTTCCACCGAGATTCGAACGTTGTCCTCTTGCACACAAAACATAAGCTTGCAGCCCACTTGCCACTAGGCCAAGGTGCCTTGTTGGCTTCCAACTAATCAACACTTTTTATTTTGTTTTCTTTCTTTTTTTTATTTGTGGAAAACATCCCAAAAGGGATGCCACTTTCGGGTAAGACCCAAGGAGGCAGGGGTATCCATTCCGCCAAAAATGCCCAGGACTCGAACCTGGCCTACCACCTTTGACATACTCAAGGAGCAAACAAACACACAAAACCAATTTAAAAATAAGTAAATAACAACAAAAATAATAAAATAAAATAAAAAACATGCTCCTTGAGTGTGTCAAAAACAAAAGCACAACCAAACACGCACAATAAGATAAAAGAAACCACAACACAAACCACATAGAAAAACACAAGAACCACATAACAAAACACAAACAAGACAAAAACAACAGAACACTACAAAGACATAACCCAAAAAAAACATGAAAAATAAACACAACCAAAACCTAAAAAATAAAAAAATTAAAATTAAAATAAAAATAAAAAACAACCAACAATAGACAATAAACAAAAACAAAAAACATAGAAAACACTCACACATAAAAACACGAAATAACACAAACAAAGAGAAACCCAAGAACAAGAACGAAAAAAACACAAGAACAATAACAAAAAACATAAAAAAAAAAAAAACAAAAACACATGAACAACAAAAAACAACACAAAGAACACAAAAACAAAACAAAACAAAAGAACCCACCCACCTTAAAAAACTAAAAACAAAAAAAAAACAAAAAAGAAAAAAAAAAAAAAATTGAACATAACAATGACCTATCTAGACCAAAAGACTATTAAGGCAAGAATCAATAGAGGAAACAAAATAAAGAATAGAATGAGCTAGGGAACTAAAAAAAACTGAATGAACCAAAGAGAAGCAAAAAAAAAAAGAAGAAACTAGGTACCTTCAGAATAGGAGCCATCCAAAGAAATGATAGAAAGAAGAGCTTCCCTAATTTGAGAAGCCCACCATATAGGAGGGTGGCCATAACAAGTAAGATCACCTTTGTCCAAAGCCCAATTAGCTAAAGCATCAACACTCTTGTTTTGATATCTGACCACATGATTGTAATCAACTTTCAAAAATCCCATCTGGATTAATTGAATCTTCTCAATAATTCTTTTTATTCTCCAATCCACCTTATGATTCTTAGAAGGAGTCTTCAAGAGATTAATCATAAGTTGAGAGTCAGACTCAACTAACACCTTTTCCCATCCAACCTTAGTAGCCTCCTGAAGGCCTCTCGAGGATACCATACCCCTCAACAAGGTTATTGGAAAGAATACCCAAATTCTCAAGCAAAAGTAAAAACCAGGGAGCCATCTGAAAGTCTACCAATTCCTCCCACACCGGCTTTTCCAGGGTTCCCTCTAGAGGCTCCATCAGTATTGACTTTTCCAAAATCCTTAGGAGGAGGTTGCCAATTTCTAGTCCTATCCATCTTACTAATACTCACATTCCCTTTAAGTTGGTTGCCCTTAGAAGATTTAATCTTCAATATTTGCATCACTTGATCCCATCTTTGGTGGGAGTTTTGGGGGTGATTAAGGAGTTGATGGACTGATTCAACTAAGTTGGCTATGGTATTTTGCCAAATATAGTGAATATCCTTCCTATCTTGATTAAAAATTTGGTTGTTCCTTTCATTCCAAATATTCCAAAGAAGAATGGTAGAACCCATCCAAACTAATCGCCTAATAAAATGATCAACACCCTCTTGATTAGGCCAATCCCTCCAAAGTTGTTCAAAAGTAAAAAAATTGGAACTCTGTAAGCCAAGTAAAGTGGCCATTCTCCTCCATAGCTCAGAGGCTAAAGTACACTCAATAAAAATATGGTTGAGATTTTCTACATTCTCTTCACACATTTCACATCTAAAAGGGCCATGAAAACCATGCTTCATAAGTTGCTCACCAAGTAAGCACCCTACGATGCAATAAAAGCCAATTAAAGAACCTCACCTTAGGCCAGAGCTTTTGAGCCCACAATCGAGAAAATATGTCAGAAGAATGGTTGGGATTATTATGGCATAAGGTCAAATAACCTTGAGCAACCGAATACTCACCCTTAGTAGTGTTGTTCCATCCAAAACAATATTTTTCATGGGACCAAGAGAGGGATCTCATATGAAGGATGCCTTGGATATCTTGTCTTTGCCTTTCTAGGATTTGAATAGGCCAGTCCTCAATAGGGATCCAATATCTACCAACCTTTGAATTACCAGTATGGTACCGACAGTAATTAGCCACCTTTATCCAATTAGCTCGGTGAAGCTCCTCCATCCAAGGCCTCCAATCGAGAAACTGAGTTATCAAAGGCTTGTGACCATCCCAAGAATCTATCCAAAAATTTGCCTGTTGACCATTATGAATGATCCAAAATAATTTTTTCTTTATCAAATCCTCACCAGTCTTAAGAACTGCTAAAATGGGAGAACCTTTGGTAGGAAGTTGATAGCGAACAAGGTCTTCAGGACTTTTGTTCTCAACATATTTAGCACGGAGATTATTGGCCCAAAGAGCATTGGGGTTATGCAACATCCTCCAATATAATTTAGTAGCTAAAGCTTTGTTGTTATTAATAGAAGACCGGAATCCTAACCCCCCTTCACTCTTAGGAAGACATAAAGTATCCCATTTCACCAAGGCCCATTTTCTTTTCTCCTTAGTACCACTCCAAAGGAAACGATGACTGATTTGATCCAATTCTTGAAGAACAGCCTTTGGGATATTCAAAATGGAAGAAACATAAATAGGAATAGCTTGAAGGACTGATTTTACCAAGGTGATTCTACCCCCAGAAGAAAGCCACTTGTTGGTCCACTTTCCAATTTTCTTCTTGACTTTGTCCAACAACCAATTCCAATCTTTATTTTTCTGCCTTTGAATATTTATGGGAATACCTAAATAAGTGATTGGAAGAGAGGTCTTCTTATATCTTAATTTATCCAAGACCATGGATTCTTGTCTAGCAGAGCAGTGAAAGAAAATAACTTTAGATTTGTCTTCATTGATCAACTGCCCAATAGCCTTAGAAAAACAGCTAATGATTTGCTTAATATTAGAAGCTTCCTTAACTCGTAGCTTTACCTAAAAGAGTAGAGTCATCCACAAATTGAAGATGAGAGATAGGTCTAGCTCCATGAGCAATGGTAACTCCCTCAAGGGTTTTGTTTTCCCTCTTTTTGGTTATAGTCCTACCCAAGCATTCAACAAGAATGATGAATAAATAAGGGGATAGCGGGTCACCTTGCCTAATACCTCTGGAAGCTGGGAATGACTGAGAAGGCCTACCATTGATAAGAACTAAGTAGGAAACTGAAGAGATACATCCCATAATCCAATCCATCCAATCCTTAGAGAAACCAAATTGCCTCAAAACTTTGATAAGGAAGTGCCAATCCACTCTGTCATAAGCTTTGGATAAGTCTAACCGAATGAACATGGAAGGAGAATTTTGCATATCCATGGAATGGATGGCTTCCTGAGCAAGAACTATCTCATCTACTATTTGACGTCCTTCCACATAACCCCCTTGCTCTGGGAAATAATCTTATGCAAAAGAGGCTTCAACCTTTCTGCCATGATTTTAGTAATGATTTTGAGAAGAACATTACATAAAGCAATAGGTCTAAAAGCTGAGATATGATCAACCTCTTGAGCTTTTGGAACAAGAGTAATATAAGTTTTATTGATAACCTTCAAAATTTCTTTGGCTTTCCTGGCTTCTTCCACCACCTCTAATAAATCAACATGAAGGATATCCCAGGATATCCCATAACTCTTGGTAGAACTCAATGGGAAAACCATCAGGACCTCGGGTTTTCCCTTTTTGCATTTTAAAAACTACTTGTTGAAGCTCATTGATAGTAACAGGAGCAGTCAAAATAGAGTTCTCCTCGGAAGTGATAAGAGAAGGGATTGCTTGAAGAACATTTTGTTGTGAAGTTGAGTCAAGAGGAGTAGCAAAAAAAATATTGGAAAAGTAATCAACAACAATAGAGTTCATGCCATCCCAAGTATAAACAACATCTCCAAAATCTGATTTTAAGGAAGAAATAAAGTTGTGAGATCTTCGAGCTAGAAGAGATTTGTGGAAGAAATTTGTGTTTCGATCTCCTTCTTTGAGCCATTGAATTCTAGATTTTTGCTTCCATAAGATTTCTTCTCTTTTTTCCCATTCCTCTAACCGAGTTGTGAGTTTAATTTCATCTGCACTTCTCTTCTCTGTGAGGCCATCTAAATGGATTTTCTTATTCAAATTTTCAATATGAGCAATAACTTCATGTTTTTTTTTATGAACATCCCCAAACTCTTTCCAGTTCCAAGTCTTGATTTTGGATTTAATGTATTGCAATATTTTGGCAAAATAGAACATCTTAGTCCCATGCCTAGGTTTACCTTCCTTCCACCATTGTTGCACATGAGGTCTGAAGGAAATGTCTCTAAGCCACATTAATTGAAAATGAAAAGGAGAGAAACTCACATTGGTTTTCCACATTTCCACCATGACTGGCCAATGATCCGAACCAACATTATTAAGAGTCTTCACTTTAGGAATGTGACCATGGATTAAGAAATTTTTAGAGAGCAAAAACCTATCCAATCTCTCCATTATACAAGCTAAGCCTTGCCTTCTGTTAGACCAAGTCATAAGGCCATTATCTCGGTTGGATATCCACAAGATGGAGGTTTGCAATATATTCACTCATGAGGTGAGTGCTTTTGTCCAAATTTCTATTTCCCCCCTTTTCTCATCCAGAGAGAGGATGGTATTGAAATCTCCTCCGATCAAGATCCAAGATTTAGGAAAATGAGAGATAATATGAGTAATATCCTTCCACTGTCTTCTTTTTTCCTCCAAAGAAGTCGGAGCATAAACAGTAATGCAGAGCATAATCTGGTTGGAATGTCTACTTTGAATAGCTATAGCCAACAAACCCCAACTGCCAACCATATGGTGAATAACTACCTCTTTTGGGTCCCAAAGACAAGCAATGCCACCCGAAGTCCCTTGGGAACTGAGGGAAACCACTTTTCCACATGGCCAAATTTTACTGGCAATTGAGTCCATATCCTCCATTGACATCTTTGTTTCTTGAAGGAAAACAAGATGTGGATGATTTATCTGAATCATTCTTCTAATTTCATTTTGTTTTGAAAGACTCCCTTTGAGTCCTCTAATATTCCAAGTGATGATCTTCATTAATACCAGGGCTAAAAAATTTGGGAAGGGCATTAATCTTACCTTCCTCTACAAGCTTTTCACCTTCTTTTACCATATGATATTGATTGGTCTTGCGACCTACTTTTTGATTAGAATCCATCTTCAATTTTTTTTCCCTATTTCTTGACTTATTCCAATTGAATCTGAGATGGCTTCTAACCTTGAAGAATGCTCGTACACAACCAAAATTTTACTAGATGGTTCAACGGAGTCTATATTGGGACTTGCATTATTTGAAGTTTTGACATTTGAAAGATTGTTTTTCTTGTGTAAATTTTCTCCTTTTTTTTCTCGTTGAAAACCTTTGATTTGTTGGTTTGTCTCTTGAGTTCTTCCCTTCATATTTAAATTGTGTTTCTAAGATTTCAGTTTCCATTATTTCCTCTTCCTCACTTGGGACATCATTTGTGGAAAGGATTTCAAACATATTAGCAGATGACTTTGATTGATCCTTCATAACTAGTTTTTTCTGAGTGTTCTTCTTCTTAGGTATTTGGAAACCTGCTGAGTTTATATCTTCTTTCTTTTGATCAGGAATTTTATTTGGGCAAGCACTGGCCAAATGACCATATTCATGGCAAATTCTACAATGAAAAGGAATGTTCTCATAGTCCACTACTTGCTCCCAAGTGTCTTCCCCAAATTGTAATGTGATATTTTTAGGTAGGGGTTTGTCAAAATCCATTAAAACACAAATCCGAGCATAAATAATATGTTCAAAATTTTGAGTACAATCATCAATCATCATAAAAGTTCCTAAAGAGTTTCCAATTGAAGAAAAAATAGTAGGATTCCAAAATTCAATAGGGAGGCCAAAGAGTCTAACCCACACGGGAGCTATAGAAGGCATCTCTTCTTCGACTTTAAATTTAGTATGCCAGGGCTTCATGAAAAGCCCCGCCCTTCCAAAAAACCAAGGACCCCCTTGAAAAGTTTTCTCTCTATCTTCATTATTAGCAAATAAAACAAGAAAATAACCATTTGGATAAATAGAGATTTGTAACTCACCTTTAGTTTTCCAGCTTTTTGCAGCCCGGACTTTGAAAGCAGATAGACTCGGACGAAAACCCACGAACCGACAAATTAGTCCTCTTTTTTCCAAATCTTCAATGCCGATCTGAATGTTACCCATATCAAGCTTAACAATAGGAGTTCCATCACCTGCTTTAAGACATCCTGACTCCATTTTCCTGGGATCAATCTTAGGCATTCTTAGAGGTTTATGGGAAGCCCTAAGATTGATATTAGCATTGGGCTGAGGCTGTCCACCACGAAGGGCATCCCTAAAATTCATTTTTGGGACTCGAGTCTTCGAAATTCTTACCCTTGACAGGGGTTTTCATAGTAGAATTATTTTGTGGGTGCACCTTAGCACCAGATTCACTTGAGATATGAGCCATTTTTTGATCAACTACTTGAAACTTGTTTCGTGATCTCTTTAATCCTTGCCCTAGACGTCGTGGAAAGGTATGGTTTTCACTTTTCTTTTGTGCAACAAATTGGAAGCCGTTGTCACTCAAGTTCACAGTATGATCTATTGAAAGATAAATTTCTAACCCATATTGGATCCCCTGCAACATTTCTTGCTAAAATATTGAGCATAAACCACAAAAATATTGGCCGCTAGGGCCCGAAGGCCCTAAAAACCAACCTCTGGAGCTGCTTGCACTCAACCCAGATGAAACCCTCGCATAGCCGCTTGCCAAATATCTCGTTCACACATAGGGATGCGCTAGGATCTGTGTTGCTCCAAATGATATGAAAATTGGTGGAGACGTTCTAGGGTTTTTTAGGCATCTACCCTCAAAATTTTAGCTCAATCCGAGTCCGGATGAGTGAGATATGGCCGAAACGAGTTCGACAGTTTGGGCAATCCTCGTTATTTTGTTTTCTTTCACTGTCAAGACAAACATGAAATTTGCACATTCGTTTCATGAGCTCTGCACTAATTCGTATGCTATACTTTTTTCAATCGAGCAAGGATAATTTTAATGTCCTTTGGGCATAGGTTTAAATACTAATTTTCCCCCTTTGCTTAGAATGTCAATGCTTCAAAACGTAATTAACCCTCATGATATCGGCAAGGATTATCAAGGCCTTTGGTCTTAAACCCAACCTTTAGGTTTATTAAAATATTTTTTGACTTTATAAAACCCACTTTTGCCTTTTAAAACATTATAATAAAAATTATAAATGTTTTATTTGGGTTTTCACCATGGCACATTTTAATATTATAATAACCATTATTATAATATTAACCTTCGATAATGTACCTTTAATATTTATTTATAAAATTTAAATTCATACTAAATTTAAATAATTTATAAAATAAATATTACAACTCCTTTTTAACTTTTGTCTTTTGCACTATTTCACTTGATCTTTAGCCTTCTTTTTGGATGTCAAATAACCATATTTTTCCCCTTTATTTCCTGCTAAAATATTTGGTATTAATGTTGACTTCATCTAGTGACATCAATGACAACTTTGACATAGTAACCCAAAATGTCCAACATCAATGGTTCATGTGCTTTCAATTTAAATTTTTCATCACCATTATCTTTGAATGTTGTTGAATAATTTTGTTTCTAATATTTGATTTTTTGGGTTTCAGAACCAGATATTCTAGGTTTTTTCATTCAGAATGCTCACGATCATTCTCCAACAGAGTCAAATTTTGTTTTCGCCTCACCACAACTCGCCCCAAGAGCTTGGGGACCCACCTTGATTTTTATTTTTTCAAAAAATTTGCTTGTCTTTGAGTGAATTTTGATAAATTGTTCCCTTGGTTTTCGTCATTTAGAGTCCAAGGTTAATTTTGGATATGTGTCTTTTCAATTTGACCATAGTATGAGTGTTTTAATTTAAATAGTTGTTTGTTTGGTCTTGATTTTTTGGTCTAATGTATTGTGTTTGTAGATTTTAATTTTTATATTAGACCAACTCCAATTTTTGGAGTTGATTAGATCAAACCTTATAATAAAATAAAAAAATCATATAAAAATAAAAAGGGTTTATAGATATACATAAATAAATAAAAAATACTAAAAATATATAAATAAACAAAAATAAACATAAACAAAAAGAAATATAAAATCAAACATGAAACTATAGTTCTTTTAAATGTGATTTTAAAATGTTATTGTTAAAAGTTTCAAAGTTTTTGTAATTAGATTATGTGGGGATTACATAGGTTTTGGTAATGTTGTGTGCAGGCTTATCCATCAACGAGCCCATGCGATAGGGCTTACCGACACAAAGGTTGAACCAATACTGGTTACATGGACGTAGAGATATCCACACGACAATCACATGGTCTCAATGGATGAATTCAAAAGCCTAAGACACGGTGACCTAGGTGGCGGGTTTGTAGATGTGGATGGTTGGTCCTATGTAGATTATGCTTTGGATGTTCGACCCACGTGGAGTTTAGAAAACCAACAGTGACAAGTGGACCTTCGTAGTGGTAGCGTGGACAGTGACTAGCATCGTGTGTATTTCAAAGTTCCTCGAGAAAATGTCAAACAGGAATAAAATTCGATGTGAACCATAAAAGGAGGCCATGTAATTAGACATTTAGGATTTATGAACAGTTTCATAGTGAGTGCACCTCGATTATTGATAGGTTTTAAAAGATCACAGAGTTTCCATTCATAGCTTGTCACAACGCAAATTACGATGGGATAGCCTGATTTGTAGTGTGATAGTGGCCGCGACATATGCATGGGCAGTATAGACCTGGACATTGCAGATTGGATGAAATCACGTGGGGATTCTCACAACGCAAATTTAGATCGAGAATGTTGGGCGAGGATTTATTGTAAGAACGAATATCGTATATGACCCAAAATACAAAAGCAAATTGTAAATAATGGGTGAGGCCAACGTTGTAATATGTCATTAGTATTTAGCAAAGAGTGTAGACAATAAGGTAAATGATTCAGATGGTAGCCTGCATGGCAAAATAACTTTAGCATCCAAATTGATAAGAATATGACATCGTTGTGGATAAACATTGATACATAGGACGTCGATGGATGTATTACATACGCAATGTGATGGGATCATGCCACACAGAGGATAAAGGATGGTTTGAACTGGAAGACACGGGTGTTAATTCAGAGTAAAGGTAGTGTACAAAGGTGACTTCACCAATATTGACACTGTAAAGTAGGGAAAAGCAATCTGTCCCCATGATGATGTGGAAGTCACGATGGGGTGGACTACTCACTCAATAATTGAAACTCGTAGTTTTCAAAATCCTATCATAGCAAATTTACTTGTGATGTTTAAACGACATGTTCGATTATGCTCAGCAAAATGTGGCCTAGCTGGTTCGATTGGCTGCATGATATATCACTATTAGGGGATGGATTCGGTGTGAATCTATTTTATGTTTTTATCCATGAGGAGTAGATAGTATATTGCTTTCCCATTGCAATCAAGAAATTTAAGTATAAATGATGCAGTTTGATACCAGGCTGGAGAAGACAACAATTTTTGCATCGTGAATACCCTCAAGATGGGGAGTTGATTACCGAGTCATATGGATAAAAAAGCTATCGATATACAGTGTAGTGTAAGCGGAGTTCCAGGTAAACCGCTATTTATGAAACAGTATTTAGATAACACAGACGAGGGAGGTGGTGTAATCAGGTTTTTCATTGGCACACCTTCATGGACAGCAGTGGGATTTTATTTATCTAGTGGACATCCAAGATGAGTGTCTAACACAGCAAATGGGGGTGCCATCGATGACAAATATGGTATGGTGTTAGTGTTGAAACCGCCCTCACTATATACCAGCGTGCCTCTTCGATGATATGGATGAGAAATATGGGCATCATGGGATAAACCAAGATCATAGTGGAGTGTTTGGCACTATGGCTAGTGAATGCAATAGGATGGACACAATCTACAATGAGGATTTTCTAAAAAATATGGCTTGGTGAGCAAGCTTTAATTTCATTTGATAGTGTACCACCAACAAAACTATCGTTGATCCAGTAAAAGTGGCAGATCAGTTACAAATGCATTTTAAAACTAAATAAAAGGATCTATCATCGTTTCCATGGCCTCAATGCTACAGAATGGGGGTTAAGTTCATTATGAGAAGTATTTCCACGGCCAGGGTGTATGTGCAGGGTTAAAGGACATGTGTTTCAGAATGACAGGTTAGATAACCTACACTTTTGTAGATGCCCGAAGCCATTGGTCGCATACGTTATGTGTCGAAGTGGGTTTGTCTTTGTGGGTCTACCTTCGTGCGTTTTTCCCTTGATTGCGTATGGTTATAATAGAAGTTGTATGTAATGGTATTTTATCTAAAACATCAACATGGATAACACCTTATTGGCATGAATTATATGGTTGTAGAATCGGTTACATGTTTTGATGAAAAAGGCACGATGCTACTTACCGTGGACAACCACATAAAAGCATTGGTAAAAAATTGGAAAGAATGAAAATTTTCCAAAATGGCTTTATCAAATAGAAGGAAGAAAAGGGATTGAAAAGGAGCGAAATTTTATCAAATAAAGAAAAATTATGTTAGTTAATAGCTATCCAATGTCGAATCAAAAAAGGAAAAATTTAAGGCATTACAGAATATGAAAGGCCACAATAGAGTTTAAATATGTTATAAGGGTGTTGTTAGAAAGGTTGGAAACTTTTCAGAGAGGATTGCAGCAATGGAGGTAGGATCTTTGGCACTAGATTTTTTTGAACATTTTCCCTCCATTTCGCTGGACTTTAGTTTTTCCATTAATGCCAAAGGGGAGTTTGTAATTTGCAATAGTTGAGCTAATTGAAAATCTGTTTTCTATAAATATATTTAGATTTCTACAAATTTTATGCATGTTTATGGTTGATCTATTTGATATTTTGCCATATATTGTATCTTTCCTTAGAATATCGCTCATGTTTGAAGGCTTGATTACATGAACATGGATCACTTCAATGCAAGTTTTAATGCAGGATACAGATATTTGCAGGGTTTATGGAGTATTTCAAGTTGCAACATTTTATGTTAGTGCATTTTTAGTTTTATTTTTTATTTTATTCTTTAACCCTGACCTTTTCACATTTTTTTTAATTTTGCAAAATTAAAACAAAAAAATTAAAAAATATATATATAATTCCAAAAATAGATACACGGATTCAAAAAATAAGCTCTAAAATTTCATTTAAAGTAGTTTAGGTTTTGTTCTTAAACATTTTCAAAGTTCCAAAATTATTTAAAGTCTACAGTCTTAAAAGGAATTTTGTAGTCTCAGTTTTGCACAGTTTCATATTTTGGTTTTTGTTTTCATTTCAAGTATTGGATTAATTCCTCTGTATGAAAATTACAATTTCATAAAAAGGGGGGTAATTTAGAAGGCATTTACAAGGCCATTACATTAAAATCAAGAAATTGACTTCTCTTCATGAAAATTACGATTTCACCGAAGAGGGGTAATTTATGGGACATTTCAAGCAATCAATTAACTCTCTTTATGGAAATAAATTTCATTAAAGATAGTTATTTATAAAGCACATCAAAGGGCTATCAAGGCTACATAATATGAATCCACTAATCATTTTTAGATTCACATGTTAGAGGAAAATTTTAATCTTTATTTCACGTCTAAAGTAAGATTGAATGAAAGGGTAAAATTGGTTAAAACTTAGATAAAATCTATCTAAAACCTTCCAAGCTAAAAGGAATTGGACTTCTATGTCATGGTCATATGAGTTCCAATCATATTTATTTGTCTTTTAAGTTCCATGAACAATAACAACATAGCATACTAAAGTAACCCCAACACATGCCCCTTGTTAACAGTTGTTTTGTAGAGCCCTAAGGTATTCCAAGCACTTTTTGATACATTTGACAAGCATACAAGCACACATTAAAATAAAAGGAACCTTGGAGAAACTTTCTTTATTTTCAAGAGAGGGTTTTTGTTAACATAAAATACTAATTGTGATTGTGGTTTTGCAACAGGGCAAAATTACCACTCAAAATTTTGGTGCTAGAAGGAGGGCCTGATTTGGTTGTTTTGTTATAGATTCTATCTTGTTCATGTTATTTGAAAGAATGATTTGCAGGAATTTATTTTGACTAATGAGGTTTTTTTGATCACATTCATTGATTTGAAAAGTATTTTAAATTAATGATGCATGGATACTAACCTTTGCAAATTGGAGAATGGTTTTTAATGTAATGATTTAAAAGATGCATATCTCTTGATATTTGTTAGTCATTTCATGCTACTTTACAAAAAAATTATTTGACTAACAAAATTGGTTTTAAAGTCATATTCTTGGAGGTTATTTAATGGAATTCCTTGCTACTTTAAGGGTAGTTTTTTTTTTAAACATCTCTAGGACTTCACATCCTATGCCTATAGATTTTATGGAGCATATACCTCAGTTTAGACATGATGGGATGGAATTTGCTGAAGAAAATATGCAAGCATACAAGAACACTTTAATTCCATTGTAAATAATTCATGAATATGTTATTTGTAGAATATTTCTTATGATTGGTATCTTGGTTTACCTGCAAATTCTATCACCTCTTAGGAGCAATTAGAGGTAGCATTTCTCAAAGAATTTGGAAAATTGATTGATCCGAATAGGATAATAAATAATTTTTTAATGTTTGTAAAGAACCTAATGATTCCACAAGCCAATTTAATGATAGGCTCTATAGGTTGTACACCGATATGGAGAGTCATTATATCATTTTAGAATAAGAAGCTATCCAAGTGTACCTAGAAGCCTTAGACCCTTTTTCCTCTATATTTCTAGGGAGAATTCTTAAAGAGTCATCCTTTCCTAGAGACTACAGTGAGGTAATAATGATAGAACAATGGATAATTTCAAAAGGTATGGATGAGGGTTGATTATCATTGCTCAACCCTAAATCTTGTAATAAAATGCTATCAAAAATTCTAGTTGAGGAACCACTTTATCCCATGATGGATTTTTTTTGGGAGTAATGTAGTCCAACCAATACCAACCATCAAACCTAGTAGTCCTAAATAAAACAATGCCTACTGTGAGCAATCAAGGGGATAAAGTTGAATGTCCACATATTACAACCACCTTGGATATCATCAATGAGGATGGTGATGATCAAGTTGATCGAAGTCTAGCGGTAGGCTTAGGGTCACTTTTACAAAGGAGGATTGGGATAACTTTAGAACTTTGAATACAATAATGGATCCCATAGAAGAAACATTTGACCCACCAATAGATGAATCTGAGGAAGATGAAATTTTTGAAATAGAAAAGGATGAATCTGAAGAAGATGAATTCTTTGAAGTTGAGGAGGGTGAATCAATAGATGAATATAAATATTATACAAAAGGTTTGATAGAATCACCCAAGTGTTGTAGGTGAGTTGGAGAGGAGAGGGCAATCCTCCAAGAGAGGTCCCAGGTTCGAATCTCCACCCTACCAAAAAGCTGAAATGGGTACCCAAAATCCAATTGATAATGTTGGTGCGAGCAGGGCTGGGTGCAACCCCCAGGTGACTTTGACGATGTAGAACCCCATGTTTGTGGTATCTTAGACCAAGGCAGCTCTGCAAGGGGTTTTTTTCTTAAAATAAAAAGGTTTGATATAATCTGATTCTTTGATCTTAAAATATGATTATGATGATGTTTGGGAAAAGTATGAGGAATGTTTTCATTTCATGAATCTCGATAAAAAAAATTCATCTTATGTGTAGGTGTACCACTCCAAATTTTTTGCATCCTTACCTTTAGGCTATAGGATCCACGCCCGAAAGGGGGATGTGAGAAGGATGGGACAATACCTCAGACTGAGAGGCCCTTTGAAGGTCGCGCCTCTCGGGGGGGGGGTATAAGGGTGAATTTTTGACGAATGGTGGGTTCACCAGGAAACTTTTGAATGGCAGTTTCCACACCTAGGTTGAGGGTAGGTTTGATGTGTTCATTTTATACTTTAATCATTCAATCCCTAGGTTTGGCCAAGATGAATCTAAGATATTCTATATGCCAATGCTGATTTTTATGAATACAGAAAACATGCGTAAGTGCTAAACACAAAAAGTAGGCTAAATAAAACAGAACATACCTGATTTTGGATGTCTGATGAAGCTTCTAAGTTTTGTAGAAGTCCAAATCGTCTCAAATCATACGTAATCATCTGTAATTACATAGAATCATCTCAGATCACATTTGGTCATCTGAGATCAGACCGGATCATCGGTGATCTGACGAATTCATCAAATGAATTCATCAGAAACTTGCAATCATAGAAACATATACAAAATACCAAAAATGCAATTGCAAAAGCAAGGGGAAATGATAGAAATAATAGTAAACTTGCCTAAATGATAGATCCAGATAGCAATTAAAAGGAAATGCATCAATTTGACAATTTATTTTGACTTTATCATGCATCTATGCTAAATGATGTGAACTCTAGGATGCATAAATATAATAAACTAAGATAATGCATAAAGAAATTGAAGGTAAAAGATAAGAAAATGCAAACTTCGGGCTCTGATTGCCCCCAATCTGGACTACAGTCGATATCACCTCTAATCGTACATGATCATCGTCGATCTACGACAAGATCATTCGAAATCGTCTGGAATCGCCTATGACGATCCGAGCTTGCTCCTACTAAAAAACAGTAAAATTCCTGCAAGAAAAAATGAAATACAGAATAAAAACGATGGTGTGAGGATGCTCTAATGCATAAGGAACTAAATTTGTAGGGAAATCAGTCAGCTAGGGGGTTCAGGGGGATAAACTAAGAAAATCCCAGTTTATATAGGATTAGGGAGAGGTTAGGAGGTTGGATATCATCCCAATTTGGGAGATCTCCAACGAGGGAGACTCTAACCACGCAGACACGCTTTCTACCCAAGTTAGAGAAGTTGTTGAACAGAAGCTAATTATGAAAATTTGGTTTTGGGACGAAATCGTCTGGACGTTCTATTCCAGATGAATTCTTTAGATCTGGGATGATTTCGTCTGATCGTCGATGATATCGTCCAACGGTCAAAACAAATCCTAAAAATGGCATGGAAAACAAGGAAAGCGGGTAACGGGCGGTTAACGGGCGGTTTGGGTTAAAATTCAAATTTTTATCTTTTTACTAAGGTTTAACTGCACCAATTTTAGGGTGCTACATTTTACCCCCTCTTTAGCGAATTTTCCAAAGAAAATGTGTTAAAGATGAGTTTTTCCCATTTTATAAGAAAGCAAAAATTTACTCCATTTCTTAGACGACGATTCTAGGTTGAATTGTGTGACTGTTGACTATGGTGCCCCCTCCATGTTTTTATCCAAATTGAACGTTTGAGGTAAAAGCATAGAAAATAAAAATTAAAAAATGTTGTTGTTTTTAGAATAAAATTAAGAAAAATAGGGTAAAACCCTAATTCATTTTTACTATTCATTTTTTACTATTCTAGAGCTCTGCAGAGAAAAAAAATGGTGGAGATAGCACACCGATCGACAGAGGTCCGGCATGGGCTACGGGTAAGGATCTAATCCTAGTGAATTAGGTTTGAATTTGTTTTGTGTAATTTTTTGTTTGGAATTTTGATTGTTTTGGGGCATCGCGGCCGTTTTTAGGCCGTCGATGACATCGGGATGAAATCGTCCCGATTTCATTGAAATTGTCCCTAGATTGTCGATTTCGTCAAAAGGCAAAATCGATGAACTAGGGGCGATCCCGTCCAACAAGGTGCAATCCCCAAGTTGCGAAATCGGAGATGATTTAGTCCTAAAAAAGGATGATTTTTCCCAATTTGGGACAATATAATCCAATGGTGGACGATATCATATTTTTTAAGAAATTAAGCTTGATTAAAATGTATTTAATTTGATTTTAATGATTGGTTTATTAATGAATTTTATTGTTTTATTATTTGTTTTGCAGAAGGGATTACTAAAGAGTCAGGAGTGGAAATACGATGGGCTAAGAGATGACATAGTCGCGCTCGATCAAGCGGAGTGCGACCGACTGGCTCAAGTCGGTTTTTAGCATGTGGTAGAGATGCCACAAGTATCGATGGACATGGGGCTATTGACAACCCTAGTAGAGAGATGGTATCCGGGGTCGTCCTGCTTCCGGTTACCGATAGGGGAGATGACTCCCACACTAGAGGACATATGGAGGATCTTGAGGATCCCCATACAGGGATGGTTGATGACTCCTACGGCCAATCAGGGCCAAGCGATGATGAGGTTGATCGGAGACCCGAGCTTCGCCATAGAGAAGGGCGGAGTGAACATCAAGTCTCTGAGGTAGATGCCTAGGGCATCTAGGCTGACTCAGGTTTTGGTCGGGGTAGTAGGTGGCTTACTGCTATGCCACCAGAGTGGGTGCAGATTACCCTGGCTCCTCTTAGATGTGGTCTATGACATGAGATACCATGACTATAGATTTTCTTGGGGTAGCTTTATGCTATGCCGCTTGTATAGGATCCTACACGGGGTCGTATACAAGGGAGTTCGATGTCTGGTTGTGACATCATTGCTGTAGGTTTGGTGTTGGGAGCACATTGCGATGCAAAGGCCAGTGGGGCTTCCACTGACAGGGGTTGACTGAGAGAGGCCCCAAGTTTTCTATTGGTGGTTGCAGAGGGGGTCACAATGGTGGATAGATCTGTCGATGTCACGAAGGTTTCTAGATGACCTCATCCTAGACCAGATCACCTAGAGGTCATGGAGAGAGCATCCAGGGTGGGCAAAGGATGGGCAGGAGCTGGCTCACATCAGGCGAGTCTATTGGCTATGGATGGAGCGGGGAGAGGTAGAGCTCCACCGCTACGATCGAGTTCTATGATAGTTCGGTCTACAGTAGGGGATCCCTTCTCTCAAGGATTACGAGTACTCCTAGACTATTTGGGATAGTACCACACTGAGTGGGGCTCCAGACATGCAACGGTTCTGGAGTTAGGATGCAGATGATGCCCCCATCCAGCCAGTGGATGGTGATGATGCTAGGGTTACAGATAGATGGGGAGGCAGCGTTAGGCTTCTATTAAGGCAACGTAGGGTCGTAATGGGAGAGAGCAACGACGGTCTCCATAGGAGAGATGCCAGAGGATGGGTCAGGTTCCATAGAGGCAGCAGGAGACAGGGCAAAGGGAGGAGATATTCCCTTTGCAGTAGGGGGAGAGACCACCATCACCTAATAAGGGCAAGGGTGTCAAGGTGGGGGAGAGTAGTGAGACGACGACTCTCTAGGTTGAGGTTTCTCACCTTTGGGCTCAGGTGCAGACACTTCAGGATGAGGCTACATGTCTCAGGGCTCAAAGCAAAGGGGCGATCATGGAGGAGCTAGTGCGGTCTATGATGCAGATCGCATTCTACCAGGGGGTATACTTCCAGCTGGTTCTAGAGGGCCAGAGGTTATAGCTGCCAATCGACATTGCTAAACCAATCAGGGTGGGATCATCGAGGACATCCTCACAATCGACGACGAGGACCCGAGACACAGTCCGGACCTCTATGGGACCACCTCCTCCACCTCAGGGCGGGGGAGGAGATGAGGCTGAGAGCTCAAGGGCTTCTCGAGGCTAGCTGCTATAGATTGCAGATTGTATTATTATTATTATTTTGAGGGGATTGAGTATGCTAGGGTTTTGATTGTGGCATACCAATCCAAATGATGTACATATTTGATTGATGATATATATAGATTGTCTTTTTGATGATATGACTTGTGTATATGTTGTATGATGCTTTAATTTTGAATTTTGTGATTGATTATTTATGTAATTATGTTGTTGGAAATAAATTATAATGTTTATGCCATGCTATAAAATTGTAAATGAAATAATTTGATGTGAATAAATTGGTTGTGTTGTGGTGTGTTTTGATGAAAAATAAAAGGGACTTCTAACAATAATTTCAAAGGACATTGTCGCTATTATAGACCATTTCATGGAGTCACCGCTCACTAGGTCGTCAAGCTAATCCCAGTATAGAAATATTGCTAAAAGTAAAAGGGTGCTTAAGAGACTGTCTTAAGACTTTGTGTTGTGATGATGAAAAATGATGATGGTTTGTGATTTGTTTTCAGATTTTCATAAAAATATTATGTATGACATATTAAAGAAATATGATTTTTGCTAGGCATAAATTCCTAAGTGTGATAAAATTTTTGAATAAGTCCCTAGGAACTATACCATCATTGCAAAATTGAATGTTTTTGACATAATGACATGAAATAGAAAAAAAAAAAGTGTTCGTTCTTTTTAAAGCTCAATTGTGTAACATAATGATGTAAGTCATATGTTTTTATGAATTTTTAAAATAAATGGGAAATAGAATGAGAACAATGGTTTGCGCTAGGCATAGAATTATGGGTATAGACTTATACCATCATCGTGAAATCCAAAAAGAATTTGATATTTGAGTTTTATTGCATGATTGATTTTTTGAGATAAACAAAAAATAATAATATGAACATGACTTTATTTACTACATTTGTGTAATATGTTGTTTGAAAGAATTTTGTGATTTTTGAAAACAATGTATGTAATTGTTTTTATACTAAACAGATGTTCTGTTAAATAAGAAAATGAAATTATTCCAAAGAATTGCAGAGATATTTTACATTATCTCAAAGACAAATGTAGATTTATAAGGAACCTTCATGTGCAAATGTGAGTTCATTACCGATCTTGATTTATCATAATGATACAAAAATCTCTCAAATACAAATGTGTGTGCAATTGTATTGTTCATTCACCAATTTTGAGCAAGATAATTTGATACAAGTAATTTGACTTAACCAAATAAGGGTTCATTGACCATGATTTATATGCATGTAACCATACTAGACTACTATGTAAGTCGGGTCATCAAGAGCTAGCTAATCCATAAGCCGACATAGGTCTATACAAAATAAGGTCGCTAATGTGACAGACATATCACCACGCTAGGAATTACCCAAGGCCAAGCGGGTTGGGCACAAACCACCTGTTATGGGGCTTACCTCACAGTTTTCGAATAATTGAGAATTCCAGGGATTCAAGCTCATTCACCCTTCTTTTCTTTTCAAGGGGTAGGGAAGGATTTTGTTGCTTTTGCTTTTGCTTTTCTCTTCCTTTTTTTTTTTTTTTTTGTATTTTTTGCTTGGAACTGAGACAATGCTGAAATATTGCTACGATGATACAAAATAATATTTTTCTTTTTCTCATTTGCTTTGACTTTTTCTTTTGCTTCCTATACTAGGGATACTTGCTCGGATTGGTTGTAGAGCAAGGGATTTTTATTCTGGGTAGGGGTGAGTTTGTCCTTTTGTCAATTCTCAAATATTCTAGACCATGTGCATGATAGGATAGCAGGGGAAACTTTTCGCTCAAGAAACCACTTCTACTATGTAGCATCATATCGAATTTGCAATGAAATCATTTTAATGTGAAGAGATGTACTTGGTTCAAGTAAATAACAAGATCAGTTCTTCTATGCTCAAAACTTTATTTAATTCAACTGTGGACTTTGATATAAGAGAGATTAATAATCATACCAAATAAAATCAAGATATTTATGCATGTGAGTGTGAAAGTGCGGGATTTCAAATAAATGCTAATTTATCCAAAATAATTGAAAACATAACTGCAATACTTCAAGATTTGACAGGTACGAAAAATAAAGAATGTTTTGAAGATTTTGATGGTTTTGAAGTTTTTATATTTTGATTTTGATTGATGAATTGAAAGAATAAACACTGTTACTATTTTTGAAAAAAATTATATGGATGACGAAAATGAAACAATATGCAAAATAACAATATATACAAATGATGAAATGACCAAATGTTTATGCATAATAACGCTTAAGATGCATAATGTTCATAGGTTCTTTAAGATCTTTACCATCTAAGGTAGCTAATTGGTATGCTCCCGATCCAAATTTAGCAGTGATGATATATGGTCCAAGCCAGTTGGGCTCAAATTTACCTTTAAGGTCTTTAGTTGCATTAGTATTTTTTTTATTTTCTTTTAAGACAAGGTCACCGATCTCAAAGGATCGATGATGAACTTTCTTGAGGTATGCTCGCTTGAGCTTGTTTTGGTAGGCATGAAGATGCTCCAAAGCATTGATGCGCTTTTCATCTAGGAGTTCTAGCTGACTAAATATGCTAGCACGATATTCATCTCCTACTTCAGTATCTTGAAGTAGCAGAGCCAAAGAAGGAACTTCTAATTCAAAGGGAAAAATAGCTTCAGTGCCATAGACCAAAACAAAAGGTGAAGTACCTGTGGGGGTGCGAACGCTAGTTCGATAAGCCCACAAAGCAGGATATAATTAGATGTGTCAATCTCCACCAGATTTATTGACCAATATTTTGAGGATTTTGATTAATGTTTTATTAGATGCTTCTGCTTGGCCATTACCCTGAGGATAATAGGGAGTGGACCAATGATGTTGAATTTTATATTTTTGACATAATTTTTTAACATATTTATTTTTGAAACAATTTCCATTATCTGAGATGAGATTTGTAGGAATTTCAAACCTACAAATAATTTGATTAAAAATAAACTTGGAAACTTGGGTTCCAGTGCAAGAAGCTAAGGGCATAGCTTCAACCCATTTCATGAAATACTCAGTGGCGGTTATGATAAATTTGTGTCCATCAGATGACACAGGGTTGATTTTTCCAATGATGTCTAAGCCCCATTTTTAAAAGGGCCAAGGAGATGAAATAGCCTACAATTCTTGTGCAGGCGCATGGACAAGGTCAGCATGTTTCTGGAACTTTTCGCAATGGCGCACATAATCATGTGCATCATTCTCCATGGTAGGCCAAAAATATCCTATCCTAAGTTTAGCAATGGCGCTACCACTAAAATGTCCCCCACAAGATCCATTGTGGGCTTCACTCAAAGCTGATCTAGATTCTTCTAGATTCAAACATCTCAGTAGGATACCTTCAAAATATCTCCTATACAAGGTATTACCAATAATCATGAAGTGACTTGCTCATCTACGTAATAACCGATGGTGGTTGCTATTACAACCTTCAGGAAAGGTCCCATTTTGAAGAAAATTAAATATATCAATGTACCATGGTTCAGGAGTAGTTTCGTTGATTAAAAACACATCCAAAGGTTCTAAGCATGATTTATTTGAAGCGGGTTCTTGGAGTCGATGAATAATGATGGTAGCATATTTTTCATCTAACTCCAAGGGCAAAAGAGATGTAGCTGCAGCCATAGCGTCAGCCGCACGGTTGCTAGTTCGAGGAATAGCTTCCAAGGTAACTTGATAAAATAGGGATAATAATTGTAAGACATATGCTTTATATGGACGTAATTTATCATCTCTGGTCTGATAAACATCATTGATTTGATTAATGACAAGTTGAGAATCACCGAAAACTAATAGATTTTTAATTTTCAGTGCCAAGGCAACTCGTAATCCTAGGATTAGAGCCTCATATTCAGCAGTATTATTAGTGCAAGCAAACATTAATTTAAAGGATAGAGGGATAAGATGTTTCTATGGAGATATTAAAATAATACCTACACCAGCCCCACTCATGCATCGGGCACCATCAAAGTATAGGGACCATTGCTCTGGATGGTTTGCCTCTAATTTAAGGCATTCATTAGGAAACTCAATGATGAGGGGATGGGTAGACTCTAAAGGTGCAGCAGCTAATTGATCTACTATGATTTGACCTTTAACATACTTCTGTCCTATAAACATGAGTTCAAACTCGCTGAGTGCAAGAACCCACTTGGCTGTGCGACCAGATAAATAAGGTCGACTCATGAGATATCGTAAAGGATCGAATTTAGCAATAACATATGTTTTCTGACTGAGCATATAATGGCGTAATTTCTATGTGGAAAATACGATGGTGAGACATAACTTCTCTAATACTATATATCAAGTTTCATAACTGATTAAGGTTCTGCTAATGTAATAATTAGCACACTCTTTTTTCTCATCGTCAAGTTGAGATAACATAGCTCCTAAGGCAAAATCTGAAGCAAAAATGTACAATATAAATGGGCGATCAGATCTAGGTGGTGAAAGCATCGGTTGTTTAAGGAGATATTGTTTGAGGAGTTCAAATGCTTCTTGGCATTCATCGTCCCAATGAAAAGAGACATCTTTCTTAAGAAGCTTAAGAAAGGGTCCGATTTTATCTGCCAACTTATCGATGAAGCGACGAATAGCTTGAAGCTTACCTTGTAGACTTCGTAATTTAGATATATTTGTGGGTGCGGGCATATCAGTGATAGCCGTGATCTTGAGAGGGTCAATTTCAATGCCATGTAAAGAAACTATAACCCCCAATAATTTACCGAACTTAACTCCGAATATACATTTGGATGGATTTAATCAAATAAGATATTCCCTTAACCGATCAAATACTTTTCTCAAGTCATTTAAATGATCATCTTCCTTGATGGAACGAGCTATAATATCGTCTACATAATCATGTAGAATATCATGCATCATATCATGAAAGATATAAGTCATGGCTCGTTGATATGTTGCACCTGCATTCTTCAAACCGAATGGCATCACTTTCCAACAAAAGGTTCCCCAAGGGGTAATAAATGTTGTTTTAGCCTGATCTTCAAGAGCTATCCTGATCTGATTATAACCATAGAATCCATCCATTAGGGATATCATTCCACTTCCAGCAGTAAAATCAATGATCTGATCCATGTTGGGAAGAGGAAAATTGTCTTTAGGGCATGCAACATTAATATCTCTAAAGTTTGTGCAAACCCTAACTTTGGTAGCTTCTTTCTTAGTTACTGGAACTACATTCGAGATCCATTCAGCATAATCAATGGCTTGTATAAAAATGACCTTCAAGAGTTTTTCTAATTCTCCTTTGACTAGTAAGGCCACTTTAGGATGCATTTTTCTAAGTTTCTATTTAACAGGTTTAGCATCCGGATGGACTACTAGGTGATGCATAACTACAGAAGGGTCTAATCCTGGCATATCTTCATATGTCCAAGCAAAAACATCTTCATATTCTTTAAGGAATGCAATGTATTTATCTTGTTTTTCTTGACTCAATTCTGATCCAATGTTGATTATGTGAGGGTTATCTTCGGTTCCAATGTTAACTTTTATGATTTTTTCTACTTCCATATGTAGATCTCTCTCAAAATTATATGGGGCGGGTGAAACACCCAATTCTTGTAATTCTTCTACGGTTAGCTTGGATAATTCGTCTTGAGGAGTCGTGGCCTCAAGCTGGGCTATACTAGGTATAGAGCCATTGAAATAAAATCCATTATGTAACAATTCCTCAATGGAGACATCATGGAAGATATCTCCCTCCAACTCATCGTTGGATTCAACAATCATCTCAGGGTAGGCTATGCATAGCATATTACATGTAAAGAGGTTATTCCTTAAATGCAAAGCATCACGTTTATCCAAATAATCTTGGTAACATATGAGATGGTCATCATTCTCAAATGGGAATTGATGACCTTTACTAGGAAATAGGCCCACACCACATCGGGCAGGCCAAGGTTCTACCTCAAAAGGTTCTTTCATACCATTCTAGAAAGGTCCCAAACCTTTCCCTTTATATCCCAATTTAAGCATTATAGACTTAGCTTTAACATACTCATTAGAAAAATAACATCGAGCATACCCATCATAATGAGTCTTGATGTTTCTAGGTATTCTTCCCCAGTCATATCCCTTGTAAATAAAAGCATAGCTCCCGACTTGGTAAATACTTCCCATAGGTTGTGGGAGGCCCAAGGTACGAGGAGAGGGTGGCAATTTATTTAAAATAAGGGAATCTTGCATAGCAGCATTTGTTTTCTCTGATATAAGAATTTTAGATAAATCGGGTAAGAGCTCATCAGTAAGAGAGTAAGAAGTAGAAGGATCATTTCCTATGTTTTCGGATGTGGAAAACATGCCTCTGGTAGGTGTAGATGTTGTAGAGATATCTATGGATGGATCTATAGGTATGGAAGTTATAGGAGTAAAACAAGAAGCATTGGTTGTGGGTTTAGGATCCTTTTGAGGTCCTAATGTGGTTTGTTTGAAAGATGGTTGAACTATATGTAGAGGTGCAGTTGGTGGGGAAGAAGTAGATGATGTTATGAGTGTGTGTTTCACACGTTTAGGAGGATGATTAGAATTAGGATGTGTGGATGACAAAGCAAGGTAAAATTGAACTCCAACAGGTTCTGCCAAAGCACACATATCAAAGGGTCTGGGGTCACCATGAATGGTAACCAATTGATTCTTAAATTCAAATTTCACAAATTGATGTAAAACCCAAATCTTTGGTTGAAGTCAAAAGTGCAAATGTTTAAAGATGAACCATTATCAATCAAGACTCATTTAACTACTACATCTCCAATTAGGGCAGTAATATATAAGGGGTTATCCTTATGTAAACTATGTTGTGGTATATCTCTATCCCAAAAGTCAATACAATCGACTTCTCGAGTTATGATAGTATTGGACATGGCTTAAGGTTGAATATTTTGTGGTACCATCATTTGGCTTAATGTGAGCATTAATTCATCCCTATAGGTAGGAGAAGATCTTAAAATGTCCAAAAGGGAAATTCTAGCTATAGTATTTGATAATTGTTCATTAATATTATAAGGAGGTTTAGGTTGAACATTAGGGGCATGATTCCCTTTATTAGGAATTTTCAAAACAAATGGAGCTGATCCATCGTTCTGAGTCTGATCTTGTTGAGAATTTTGAGCTTGTGAGTAACAGCTTCGATGGTGCCTACAATATTATTTTACGGATGATGAATGGGTCTTGGTCTAGCGTTTATGGCTTGTTCATTAGAAAGTAATTGGTGAGATGATGGTCTAGTAGTGACTCTTCTAGGAAATGGTTCTTCCAGAACCATAGAATTTGTGATAGGTTGAATAGCATCTGATTCATCTTCAAAATAGTTCAATTGATTTGAGGTGATTTCCATGTCACTTTTAGTCTTGTATTTTGTATTACTAAGATCAGGTGTCCGAATATTATATAGAGGTCTGGTCGTAACCATGGATAAAGTTATGTCAAATATTTGTAGATCATGAGCATGTAAATGTCCACTAATAGTCCCTATATATCGGGTAGGAGGGGGAACATTATGATGCTCAATTTGATTAGCCACCTCCTTACCATGCTTTGGTAAAGGATGTTGAAATATGTCCAATGATTGATTGGCATTCTGATTCTAAATTTGGGGGATGTTATTTTGAGCATTATTAGGAGGATTTTGTTTAGGTTGAAAGGCTTGCACCTCCATCTCATTGTTATCAATTAGATCTTGTATTTTATGTTTTAATATTTTACAAGAGTTGGTAGCATGTCCAGGTCCTCTATGGAAATCACAATGTAAATCAGCTTTGTATCCGGGTATAGTTGGATCAGGTTCCCGGATATTTGGTAATTGGATCAAACCTCGTTCTAATAATTACGGGAGAATGGTTGATAAAGGTTGATTTAACCTAGTAAATTCTCGAGGTGGTTTATCAGGAGGTTTCAGTATAAATTTCTCTATTTTTTTTGCAACATTAACAGTAGTAATATTTCTACTATCAGTGACTCCATCACCCACAACTTTTTTATTTTTATATTGATTTCTGGATGTTTTCTCATCATATTTCTTTTTGAGCTGACCTCTCCTAATGAGAGCATCTTCCACTCTTCAAGATAAATCTATAGCTTGATCGAAGGTGGTCGATAACTCATAGGATAGTTGTTCTTGTAAATTATTAATAAAAATATAAAGCATTTCCCGATAAGGTAACACAAAGTGCAATTTTTCTATCAACTATCTCCATCGAGCTAGGAAATCAACAAAACATTCATCTTTGCCTTGTTTTAGGTTCTACAAATCTTTAATGGTTACTTTGTAGCACCCTAAAATTGGCACGGTTAAAACCTTAGTAAAAAGATAAAAGATAAAAATTTGAATTTCAACCCCAAACTGCCCGTTAAACCGCTTGTTACCCGCTTTCCCCATTTTTCGTGCCATTTTTAGGATTTGTTTTGACCGTTGGACGATATCATCGCAGATTAGACGAAATCATCCCCGATCTGACGAATTCGTCTGGAACAGAACGTCCAGACGATTTCGTCCCAAAACCAAATTTTCATAATTAGCTTCTGTTTCAACAGCCTCTCCAACTTGGGCAGAAGCGTGTCTACGCAGTTGGAGATTTCCCTGTTGGAGATCTCCCAGATTGGGATGATCCCCAACCTCCCAAACCTCTTCCTAATCCTATATAAACTAGGATTTTTCTAGTTTATCCCCCTGATTCTCCCTGAACCCCCTAAACCCCTTAGTTGACGGATTTCATTGCAGAGTTAGTTCCTTATTCCCTCGCACTATTGCTTGTATTCGGTATTTTTGCATTTTATTGCAGGAACTCTACTATTTTTCAGTCGAAGCTAGCTCGGATCGTCGCGGACGATCTCGGACGATTACGGACGATTTTGAGAGGAGCGTAGATGATCTCGTACGATTGGAGGTGATCCTGACTGTAGTCCAGATTGGGGGCAGTCAGAGTCTAGAGTTTGCATTTTCTTAGCTTTCTCTGCATTTTTCATATTGTATTTCTGCACTGTCTTAAGTTATTATGTTTTTTGCATCTTGGAGTTCACCTCATTTAGCATAATCGCATGATAAAGTTAAAATCAATCATTAAATCTACTGCATTTCCTTATTTGTTATTGGAATCTATTATTTAGGCATGTTTGCTATTATTTCTACCATTATCCTTTGCTTCTGCACTTGCATATTTGGTATTTTGCATCTATTTTTGTGATTGCAGGTTTCTGATGAATTTGTCTAACGAATTCATCAGATTTTAGATGATTCTGTCTGATTTCAGATGACCTTCTATGATTTGGGATGATCCCGTGAAATATCAGACGATTACGTACGAATTGAGACGATCTGAACTGCTACAAGACTCAGAATCTTCATCAGACATCCGAAATCAGGTATGACACCTTCTAGTTAGCATATTCTCTGTTATTTGCATTCATTTCTATTTTCTGTATTCATTTAAATCAGCATTGGCATATAGAATAGTTTAGATTCATATTGGCCAAACCTAGGAGTTGAATGATCAAGTATAAAAATGAACACATCAAACTCACTGTCAACCTAGGCGTGGAAACTGCCATTCAAAATTTTCCTGGTGAACCCACCATCCATCAAAAATTCACCCTTATACCCCTCCCCCGAGAGGCGGGACCTTCCAAGGGCCTCTCAGTCCGAGGTATTGTCCCATCCTTTTCACATCCCCCTTCCGGGCACGGATCCTATAGCCTGAAGGTAAGGGTGCGAAAAATTTGGAGCGATACATTTTGGTGAACCCGACGTGAAAACTAAAAACCTTTTGAAAACAAAAATAAAATATATATATATATATATGTATATGTATACAAGAAAAAAATATAACAAAATCATCATTTCAAGTTTGTATGTTTTAGATTCAATTCTAAATAGTAGATATTAAATATTACTTTTAGAAGTACTAAAGAAACCATGAGTTTTTACTCAAATCCATATGAGCCCATCAGTAATGTTGGAAGAATTCAGCCAAATACATTTGTTGATTATGACCAACCTCATCCCTATTCAACATCACCTCCATCACACTTTTCTCATTTTTCATCCATAACCCAACAGGACAATCCCTTTTCCAATCCTCTTCATAATGATATTATCTATTCTCCCATATATCCATATTATGTCTATCAACCCCCATATAATCCTCCTCCACCCTTTCAATATTCTTCTTTCAATACAACACATCCATTTCAACAAGAAAATACTTATTCTTCCAATCCTACCATGCACTCACATCATACTTCACAATCTTCCTATCATCATTCTACCCATAACAAAGAAAAGAGAGGTAAGAAACCATTAGGTCCTTTTATGACTGAACTCCTAAGGCACATATCAAAAACCTCTCGAAAACCTTCATCACGTACATTTACAAAGCTCAATCAACCAATGGATATAATTCTCAAGCATTTACTTGATACAAATAAGATTGAACTCCCTTCCATAAGACAACTTGATACCACAGCAGATTGGTTTAAACCCGAGCTACATTGTGAATATCATAGAGTAGATGGACATATGACACAAAATTGTAAAGATTTAAGATGTGCAATTCAAGATTTGATTGATGAGGGTCTTTTTAATATAAAGGAATTACAATCTACAACTGATTATAAATCTCCAGTAAACAATCAAACTCCTACACAACAAATACCAATAATCAATCAAGACATGGGGATCTCCCAAGAACCCCTATTCAATTATCAACAACAGGAAACCAATCAAATATTGCATGTTAATGTGTCCCATCATGATGATATTACTAATATTGTAATAGAAACTACAAATGAGCAACCTCAAGTTCAATCAACTCAATCCGATATTCAAGATATGGGTTCCTCATTTGACCAACCTTCAAAACTATCTTTGGCTCTAGAGAATGATCCAAAATGGAATGTAAGCATAGAAAGCTCATCTTTAGAATCAAAATCTCAATCTGAAATCCACTTTGATAGCCAACAACAAGTGATTAATCCTCAAGCAAAGATATCCCTTTTAGAAGTATTACAAAGTTCTCATAAGGAAACTTTGTTCAAGATACCTAGCCAACAATTTGTTCCTCATCATATTTTCTCTAAGAACATAATTAATGGTGTAAACCCTCTTGAGGTTAACCATATTTCATTCTATGATGAGGAGATTCCTTCCTCTACTCCACAAGAAGACTACTATCTTTACATTACAGGATCTAGTAAAGAAACACCTGTTAAAACTATCATGGTAGATAATGGCTCCTCTCTTAATTTATGCACTTATCAATTATTCCAAAAACTCAAATTAAAGGAAGAAGATCTTAATGAATCAAATGTTATTATAAAATATTTTAACAATGAAATTCAAGAAGCTCAAGGTACTATAATTCTTCCCCTCAATATTGGATCCAAGATCCTGGATACTTTGTTTTATGTAGCATATTGCCCTTCACCTTACAACCTACTTCTCAGAAGTCCTTGGATTCATACGATGAGGGTTGTCCCTTCCACTCTTCACCAATGTTTGAAGTTTGAAATTGCAAATAAAATTGTTACCATACATGGTGACCCAAAACCATTTGAAGAATATTTAATGGTTGAAACATCAAGTTCTATACATTCTCTATTATCACAATTATCTTCTATCCATCACTTTTCTTCATCCATATATGATCATCCTTGTTTACCAAATAACATCCATGCATATCTTTCACATATGCTCCCTCCATCTTATCAAGACTTGGAAGATAGTGATAAGAATGAAGAACCTTCTTATCCTTCTTACATTTTATTTTGTAACATGATCAATTTTACACATATAAAAGTCAAATCTTTTGCTACATTATTCTACATTATAACAAAGCTTTTGTTATCGCTACCTTTTATTCATCACCTTTTGTTCTTACCTTCACCACAACCAAATTATCCTTCAAAACCTCCTTTGATTTTGAAGCAACCTTAGACATGCTATACTCAAATAACCTTGTATAGTGTATATAGATCATCTTGTATATACCACCAATTCCATCATAAATTAAAATCAAAATACAAAAAACATCAAAATCATCAAAATCTTCAAAAACATCTTTTATTTTCGTACCTGTCAAATCTTGAAGTATTGCAGTTATATTTTCAGTTATTTTGGATAAATTAGCATTTATTTGGAATCCCGCACTTTCACATTCACATGAATAAATATCTTGATTTTATTTGGTATGATTATTAATCTCTCTTATATCAAAGTCCACAGTTGCATTAAATAAAGTTTTGAGCATAGAGAACTGATCTTGTTATTTACTTGAACCAAGTATATCTTTTCACATTAAAATGATTTCATTGCAAATTCGATATGATGCTACATAGTAGAAATGGTTTCCTGAGCGAAAAGTTTCCCCTGCTATCCTATCATGCACATGGTCTAGAATCTTTGAGAATTGACAAAAGGACAAGCTCACCCCTACCCAGAATAAAAATCCCTTGCTCTACAGCTAATCCGAGCAAGTATCCCTAGCATAGGAAGAAAAAGAAAAGTTCAAGAAAAAGAGAAAAAGAAAAAGGTTATTTTGTATCATCACAACAATATTTCAGTATTTTCTCAAATATCAAGCAAAAATACAAAAGTACAAAAAAAAAAAAAAGAAGCAAAAGAGAAACGCAAAAGCAAAATGCAATAAAATCCTTTCCCTACCCCTTGAAAAGAAAAGAAGGGTGAATGAGCTTGAATCCCTGGAATTCTCAATTATTCGAAAACTGTGAGGTAAGCCCCATAACAGGTGGTTTGTGCCCAACCCGCTTGGCCTTGGGTAATTCCTAGCGTGGTGATATGTCTGTCACATTAGCGACCTTCTTTTGTACAGACCTATGTCAGCTTATGGATTAGCTAGCTCTTGATAACCTAACTTACATAGTAGTCTGGTACGGTTACATGCATATAAATCATGGTCAACGAACATTCATTTGGTTAAGGCAAATTACTTGTATCAAATTATCTTGCTCAAAATTGGTGAATGAACAATACAATCGCACACACATTTGTATTTGAGAGATTTTGTATCATTATGATAAATCAAGATCGGTAATGAACTCACATTTGCACATGAGGATCCCTTATAAATCTACATTTCTCTTTGAGATAATTTAAAATGTTTCTGTAATTCTTTTCGAAATAATTTTACCCTTTTATTTCAGAATTCTTGTTTTCTATAAAAGCAATTATATAAATTTTCTCACAAAATCACAAAAATGATTTCAAACAACATGTTCATATTATTATTTTTGTTTATCAAAAGTCAAAAATTCATCTTGCAATAAAACCAAAAATCTATTTTCTTCTTTGGATTTCGCGATGATGGTATAAGTCTATACCTATAATTCTATGCCTAGCGCAAACCATTGTTCTAATTTTATTTTCCATTTATTTTAAAAACAAATTCATATGACTTGCATCATTATGTTACACAATTATGCTTTACAAACAAACGAACACTTATTCTATTTCATGTCATTATGTCAAAATTCAATTTTGCAACCATGGTATAATTTCTAAGGAATTGTTCAAAATTTTATCACACTTAGGAATTTATGCCTAGCAAAATCATATTTCTTTTAGTATCTCATGCATACTATTTTTATGAAAATCTGAAAACAAATCATCAAACCATCATTATCTCCATCATTACAACACAAAGTCTTAAGACAGTCTCTTAAGCACTCTTTTACTTTTAACAATATTTCTATACTGGGATTAGCTTGACGACCGAGTGAGCGGCGACTCCATGAAATGGTCTATAACAACGACAATGTCCTTTGAAATTATTGTTAGAAGTCTCTTTTTATTTTTTCATCAAATCACACCACAACAACCAATTGTTTACATCAGATTATTTCATTTAAAATCTTACAGCATGACATCAAATTATAATATTTCCAAACGACATAATTACATGAATCATCAATCAAACAAGCAAACAATTCAAACATTGAAGCATCATAAAAACATATGAACAAGTCATATCATCAAAAAGATCATATATATATATATATATATATCAAAAAATTATATACATCATATCAAAACTGGATTGGTATGCCACAATCTATACCCTGGCATACTCAATCCTCTCAAAAATCTATACAATCTTTGTGCATTGTCTCCACCATTTTCTCTCTGCAGAGAAAGAATAAAAAATGAATTAGGGTTTTACCCTATTTTCTTAATTTTATTTAAAAATCCACATTTTAATTTTTGCTTTTCCGCGTTTTTACCTCAAACGTTCGATTTGGGTAAAAACACGGAGGGGGCACCATAGTCAGCATTCGTACGATTCGACCAAGAATCGTCGTCTAAAAAATTGAGTATATTTTTGCTTTCTCGTAAAACGGGAAAAACTTGTCTTTAACGCATTTTCTTCGAAAAATTCGCTAAAGAGGGGGCAAAATGTAGCACCCTAAAATTGGCACGGTTAAAACCTTAGTAAAAATATAAAAGATAAAAATTTGAATTTCAACCCCAAACTGCCCGTTAAACCACCTGTTACCCGCTTTCCCCGTTTTCCATGCCATTTTTAGGATTTGTTTTGACCGTTGGACGATATCGTCACAGATTAGACGAAATCATCCCCGATCTGACGAATTCATCTGGAACAGAACGTCCAGACGATTTCATCCCAAAACCAAATTTTCATAATTAGCTTCTATTTCAACAACCTCTCCAACTTGGGCAGAAGCGTGTCTACGCAGTTGGAGATTTCCCTATTGGAGATCTCCCAGATTGGGATGATCCCCAACCTCCTAAACCTCTTCCTAATCCTATATAAACTAGGATTTTTCTAGTTTATCCCCTTGATTCTCCCTAAACCCCTAAACCCCTTAGTTGATGGATTTCATTGCAGAGTTAGTTCCTTATTCCCTCGCACTATTTCTTGTATTCGGTATTTTTGCATTTTCTTGCAGGAACTCTACTATTTTTCAGTCGAAGCTAGCTCGGATCGTCGTGGACGATCTCGGACGATTACAAACGATTTTGAGAGGAGCACAGACGATCTCGTACGATTGGAGGCGATCCTGACTGTAGTCCAGATTGGGGGCAATCAGAGTCTAGAGTTTGCATTTTCTTAGCTTTCTCTGCATTTTTCATATTGTATTTCTGCACTATCTTAAGTTATTATGTTTTATGCATCTTGGAGTTCACCTCATTTAGCATAATCGCATGATAAAGTTAAAATCAATCATTAAATCTACTGCATTTCCTTATTTGTTATTGGAATCTATTATTTAGGCATGTTTGTTGTTATTTCTACCATTATCCTTTGCTTCTGCACTTGCATATTTGGTATTTTGCGTCTGTTTTTGTGATTGCAGGTTTCTGACGAATTCGTCTGACGAATTCATCAGATTTTAGACGATTATGTCTGATTTCAGATGACCTTCTATGATTTGGGATGATCCCATGAAATATCAGACGATTACGTACAAATTGAGATGATCTGAACTGCTACAAGACTCAAAATCTTCATCAGACATCCGAAATCAGGTATGACACCTTCTAGCTAGCATATTCTCTGTTATTAGCATTCATTTCTATTTTTTGTATTCATTTAAATCAGCATTGGCATATAGAATAGTTTAGATTCATATTGGCCAAACCTAGGAGTTGAATGATCAAGTATAAAAATGAACACATCAAACTCATTGTCAACCTAGGCGTGGAAACTGCCATTCAAAAGTTTCCTGGTGAACCCACCATCCATCGAAAATTCACCCTTATACCCCTCCCCCGAGAGGCGGGACCTTCCAAGGGCCTCTCAATCCGAGGTATTGTCCCATCCTTTTCACATCCCCCTTTCGGGCGTGGATCCTATAGCCTGAAGGTAAGGGTGCGAAAAATTTTGAGTGATACAGTTACATGCCTTTCAATGTAGGCACTAAATTGATGAATGAAAGACTCGGTTGTCTCTTCGAAATTCCTCAAAGAATGAGTGGGTAATTGGTAATACCACTCTAATGCCATTCCTCCTAAACTTTTTGGGAATATTTTTAGTAATAACAAATCATCATGTGATATATCATGACACGCTATCCTAAACATATGAAGATGCTCTATGGGATCTTCGGTTCCTTTGTATATAGGTAGGACAGGCATAGGAAAGTGTTTAGGATATGGTTGTTCTACAACTATAGGATCTAGAGGCTGACTACACATCTCTCGATAATTGTACGAGGGACAATAGGGATCTATATGGTCCATGCGGGAGACTATTTCACCATGGCTTCCAAATTACTAGTTTGTCCACCATATTGGTTTGGTGGTACATGAATATGGGATTTATGAGCGTAGGATGGCATGACATAAGGATTAGATGCTATAGTGTTGTTATGCAAATGGTTGGTAGGAAGAGTATTATGAAGAAGATTTGTTGTAGCATTATGTTGTATCCCAGATTGTTGGAAATTGGTGTTTGGCTTTGTTTTAGGCCTTTGTTGATTTGAGGTATGTTGATCAATAACATGGCGAAATAGAGCAGTGAATGATGATTTCTTTTGTGTGGGAATAACCCTAGGCTTGGTAACAGGTACTCTAGATGGTTGGGTAACCTATTGTTGTTGCATGTTCTAGATTATAGCGACCATATCCAAATTGGATGGTCCAGCTTGATCACTTTCTTGATCAACGAAGGACAAGGGATTAGTGCGTGTGTGATATATTTCTTCTAGGGTTGCTTGAGTGTCACTAATTTGATCCTTGTCCATATGGACTACTCTATTAAGGGCACCAATATTAGTATTGAGGAACTTCCAAAAATGTTCCATATTCTCAAAAGTAACCGCTCCTTCCGGAGACATTTTAGGAGATGAGGATCCTTCCTCTCTAAAAATTTCTCTTTGTTCATTTCCTTTAGCAAATTCTTCTTCTTTTTGGTCTAGAGTTCCTTCTTCCTGAATTAGGTCTTCAAGAAGGACATCTAGTTTATTTACTAGTTTTCCTAACCAATCTTCTTCTACTTCAATTTGTTTTCCATTCCTGAGTCTAGTCATTATGCTTAAATTTAGATTTTAGCAAATATATATTAATATATTTGCAACAAATTTGGGAGGTATATATTTAATTATATACCTACTATAATGCTTAAAAGAAAATGTTTTGATGTTATTTTTTTTTTTATATTTTGTTTTTGTTTTTATGATAATTTTATAAAGAGAACAAACAACATACTAAATGCAAGAAATAATAATAATAAAATAATGGCTTAGTTTTCTATAAATAGTTTATAGATGTCATTGATGGATCAAGTTCATCAAGAGTCATGAAATGCTCCTCTTCAAATTGGAAATGGTTTTTTAGGAATTTGACAAAGTGTGCTATGGTGATGTTATCTACTTCTGACTCTGACTTGTAAAAATAGAGCTCATGGCAATACTCTTGATATAACACAACTCTAGGAAATCTATTCCATCTCTTTCTATCTGTAAGAACGACCTATTGATCCTCTATACGAGATAGAAACTTATGTATTACAGCTGCATTGTCGAGGTATTCCTCAAAGGTGTACAATTCAGAAGATACAAGGACTCTTTTATCTACTAACCACCTCTGGCAAGCTCTGTGAAGCTCATGATATAAGGTCACTTGATCAGGATCTAGGATTCTATCTAGGACAAACCTCTTGATTTGCCTAAGTTTAGTTGATCTAGATGAAATGAGATTCAATCTCCTATTAAGTTCATCCCATAAAGGCGGGACTCTATATGTTTGAGATACTCTAAGCAAAGAAGTAATATCTATAGCTGCTAATTGATTCTCAACATTAATGGTGACAGTTCATCTTTTATTATAATCTACCATCTAAATATGATATGCAATCTTACTTGTTTGTTTGATGATTCTAAATGCATTTATGTTTGGTTTTGTTTTTTTTTTTCAAAAGGTTTTATTTTTCACATCGGGTTCACCAAAATGTATCGCTCCAAATTTTTTGCATCCTTACCTTCAGGCTATAGGATCCGCGCCCAAAAGGGGGATACGATAAGGATGGGACAATACCTCAGACTGAGAGGCTCTTTGAAGTTCTACCTCTCGGGGGGGTATAAGGGTGAATTTTTTATGGATGGTGGGTTCACCAAGAAAATTTTGAATGGCAGTTTCCACACCTAGGTTGAAGGTAGATTTGATGTGTTCATTTTATACTTTAATCATTCAATCCCTAGGTTTGTCCAAGATGAATCTAAGCTATTCTATATGCCAATGCTGATTTTTATGAATACAGAAAACATGCGTAAGTGCTAAACACAAAAAGTAGGCTAAATGAAATAGAACATACCTGATTCCAGATGTTTGATGAAGCTTATGAGTTTTGTACAAGTCCAGATCATCTCAAATCATACATAATCATCTGTAATTACATAGAATCATCTCAGATCATAGTCGATCATCTAAGATCAGACTGGATCATCGATGATCTGATGAATTTGTCAGACGAATTCGTCAGAAACTTGCAATCATAGGAACAGATACAAAATACCAAAAATGCAACTGCAAAAGCAAGGGGAAATGATAGAAATAACAGTAAACTTACCTAATGATAGATCTAGATAGCAATTAAAAGGAAATGCATCAATTTGATAATTTATTTTGACTTTATCATGCATTTATGCTAAATGAGGTGAACTCCAGGATGCATAAATATAATAAACTAAGATAATGCATAAATAAATTGAAGGTAAAAGATAATAAAATGCAAACTTCGGCCTCTGATTGCCCCCAATCTGGACTACAGTCGAGATCACCTCTGATCATATAGGATTATCGTCGATCTGCGACAAGATCATCCGAAATCATCTGGAATCACCTGCGATGATCCGAGCTTGCTCCGACTGAAAAATAGTAAAATTCCTGCAAGAAAACATGAAATACAGAATGCAAACGATGGTGCAAGGATTCTCTAATGCATAAGGAACTAAATTTGCAGGGAAATCAGTCAGCTAGGGGGTTCAGGGGATAAACTGAGAAAATCCTAGTTTATATAGGATTAGGGAGAGGTTAGGGGATTGGAGATCATCCCAATTTGGGAGATCTCCACCAGGGGAGACTCTAACTGCGTAGACATGCTTTCTGCCCAAGTTAGATAAGTTTTTGAACATAAGCTAATTATGAAAATTTGGTTTTGGTAAAAAATTGTCTGGACGTTTTGTTCTAGATGAATTCGTCAGATCTAGGATGATTTCGTCTGATTGTCGATGATATCTTCCAACGGTCAAAACAAATCCTAAAAATGGCATGGAAAACAAGGAAAGCGGGTAACGGGCGGTTAACGGGCGGTTTGGGTTAAAATTCAATTTTTTATCTTTTTACTAAGGTTTAACTGCACCAATTTTAGGGTGCTATAGTAGGACACTAAAGTTGCCATCTTACATGAAGAGCCTACAATTTCTAAACAATTAGAGAAACATATGCATTTGGAAAACATGATAGAATTTCATCCCATGGATTCATAAGACAATTATTATAATGTTTAGGGAAGATATGATGACTTATTTGCTTCTCACGTTCGTATTAACAAAATTGTTGTTTCATTTGATATGCAAAATGTTGAAATCGCTATATCACATGAACTGTTACAATATGACAATGAAGCCCATGAAGAAGAATAAAATATCTTAATAGCTCACCACATGTTGGTAAATGAAAATATACAAAACGTAGAATCTAACATTTTGTGTCCAAACATCCAAACTTCAGGTGAAAAATTTTACAATCATTTATTAGATTCAAATGTTATTTATGATGAAATACCATTAGAGGTGAATGAAGAACTAGAATGGATTTTTACTCACACCACTAATGAGATTGCCTTGTAAAATTAAGGAGAATTATACATGCTTGAATTGTTAAATTAGGTTCACCAACAACTAACAATTGAATCTAGGATACAAGGTTATAATGATCCTCTTTTAATAGATGTCTTAGATGCTTGTAAATTTTTATAGGAGTATGATTGGCCTATAAACATGGATGATGATGTTGCTATAAAATTTTCAAAAATGGCCTCCTATTGGAAGGGAATCATACATGCTTATGAAAATGATTCGAAGATTAAAATCTGCATCTCATTGAATAAGCAAAAAGTTATTAAAAATCATGTATTCACTTGCAAGTTTAATGAATCAAATGTCCAACATGGAATTGCTAATAAACTTGAATCAAAGTGGTTACGCGAGAGAGGCAAGATGTGAGGTGTTGCATGGCTTGATATAATATTATTTTGCTAGGTTTTTTGCAAATATTGGTATGCATTTCATCATACATCTCTTTTAAAGTGTGTTAATCGGATTTGGGACCCAAGGAAATGATGGTCCAAATTTTTTGCATCATCTTGTATATTATTGTGTATAGGTTTTGTTTTCATGTTTTGGTTTTGGTTTTCTATTTTGGGTTTTGTTTCAAATTTTGGTTTGGTGTGCTTTGTGTTTGCTTTCTCATTAGTTTGTAGTAGATTAGGTGTGAGTTGGTTTCCAAGTTTTGGTTTACAAGTTTTGAGTTTTGGGGTGGTTCCTCTATTTGTGGTTGTGTTCTATGGTAGTTTCTAACGTTGGTCCTCTTGAAGGATGAATTGCATATCATGTGGGATAGAATTATTTAGTAATTGCTCCTAAATTTTGGGGACTAATATAGTGAATTTTGGAAACCATGAATCATTTTTCCTAAGGATACACATAAACACATCATATTAAGGGGCATTCTTGGAATCTTGAAAGACGAAGTTATTTAGTTTGCAAATTAAGGTGAAATGTTTTTATACTCAATCTTTAACCTTTCTTGATCTCTAACCAAGGTGGCTGCTGAAATTTTCAAAGCGAGAAAATGAGTTTTATAATAAAAGAAAAAAAAATAGATAAATCAAATGGCTTAGGGAATCTCCATCATAGCTATAGATGATTGGCTGGTAGTGGAGCAATTTTTACAAAAGAGATAAACACAAATTTAATTTAACACCTGGGTGAGTGAGGGCATCTCCACTGGGGCTATAAACGCTTGACTGGTTGTGGAGCAATGCAAAGGCACATTTCTTATGAGTAATATTTATAGCCTAATGCAAAGGAGGTGATGGAATCCATATGGTTTCAAGAATGTTAAAATGAAAACACTTTCACACACTTAGCGAAAGCAATGGTTCATGTACTTTTGATTGAAATTGTTCATCCCCATCATCTTTGGATGTTGCTCAATAATTTTATTTCTAATATTCAGTTTTTGGGTCTTAGAACCATATATTCTATATTTTTTAGTTTTAAATGCTCAGGAGCATTCCCCAGCAGAGTCTCTATTTGTTGTGGCCTCACCACAGCTCACCCCAAGAGCTTGGGTCTTGATTTTTGTTTTTCAAAAATTTGCTTGTATTTGAGTGAATTTTGATAAATCGTTCCCTTGGTTTTTTGCCATTTAGAGTCCAAGGTTCATTTTGGATGTGTTTTTTCTATTTGACCATAGTATGAATGTTTAAATTTAATTAGTTTTTTTTTGGGTCTTGATTTATTGGTCTAATTTATTGTGTTTGTAGATTTTAATGCTTAAATTAGACCAACTCCAATTTTTGGAGTTAATTAGATCAAAACTTATAATAAAATAAAAAATATATATATAAATGAAAAGGGTTATATATATAAAGCATAAAAATAAATATAAATAAATATAAATAAAAATAAACAAAAAGAAACACTACATCAAACTTGAAACTGTAGTTCTTTTAAAGGTGATTTTAACATGTTATTGTTAAACATTTCAAAGTTGTAATTATATTATGTAGGGATTACATAGGTTTTGATAATTTTGTGTGCAGGCTTATCCATCAACTGGACCACATAATAGGGCTTGCCAATACAAAGGATAAACCAATACCAGTTACATGGATGTACAAATATCCACATGGCAATCACATGGTCCCGATGGACAAAGTCAAAAGCCTAAGACACGGTGACCTAGGTGGCAGGTTTGTAGATGTGGATGGTTGGTACTATGTAGATGATGCTTTGGACATTTAACCCATGCGGGGTTTCAAAAACTAGCAGCGATAAGTGGATCTTCATAGCTGCAACATGGACAATGATTGGCATTGAGTGTATTTCAAAGTTCCTTGGAAAAATGTCAAACAAGGATAAACTTTGATATGCACCCTAAAAGGAGGTCGTGTAATTTGGCCTATAGTATTTATGAATAATTTCATAGTGAGTGCACCTCAGTTATTGATAGGTTTGAATAGATCATGAAGTTTCTGTTCAAAACTTGTCACAATGCAAATTACAATGGGATAGCATAAGTTGTAGTGTGCCAATGGCCACAACATATGCATGGGTAGTATAGACCTAGACATTGCAGATTGGATGAAATCACGTGGGAATTCTCACAACGTAAATTCATATTGAGAATTTTGGGTGAGGATTCACTATGAGAACAGACAACGTATATGACCCAACACTAAAAAGTAGATTATAAAAAATGGGCGAGGCCAATGGGGCAATATGTCATTAGTCTTCAGCAAAGAGCGTAGATGATAAGGTAGACAATTCATATGATATCCTGCATGGAAAAATGAAATGAGCATCCAAATTGAGAAGCAAATGACATCATTGTGGATAAAAATTGACACATAGGACACCGATGGATGTCTTACATACGCAATGTGATGGCATCATGCCATGTATAGGATAAATAATGGTTCAAATTGGGAGGTGCAGGTGTTAATTCAGAGCAAAGGTAGTGTACAAATGTGACTTCACCATTATTGACACTACAAAGCAAGGAAAAGTAGTTTTTCCCCATGATGGTGTGGAAGCCATGATGAGGCAGACTACTCACTCAACAATTGACACTCATAGTTTTTGAAATCCCATCATAGCAAATTTACTTGTGATGTTTAAATGACATGTTCAGTTATTCTTAGTGAAAGGTGACCTATATGATTTGATTGACCACGTTAGATATCACTATAAGGGGATAGATTCAGTGTAAATTAGTTGCATGCCACCATCCACAAGGAGTAGATAGTATATTTATTTCCCATTGCAATCTAAAAATTGAAGGATAAAACGTAGTTTGATACCATGCCAGAGGAGACATCAATTTCTATACTATGAATACCCTAAATATGGGGAGTTTATTACCGATCCATATGAATAAAAGAAGATATCAATATACAGTGCAGTTTGAGTGGAGTACCAGGTAAACCACTATTTATAAAGTAGTATTTAGATAACGCAGATGGGAGAGATGGTGTAAACAGGTTTTTTGCTGGGACACCTTCATGGATGGTAGCAAGATTTTAGTTATTCAATGGAGGTTCGAGATGAGTGTCTAACACATAGAATGGGGGTATCGTCAACAAAAAATATGGCACGATATCAATGTTGAAACTGCCCTCACTATATACCAATGTGCCTCTTCAATGATATTGATGAGCAAAGTGGGCACCGCAGGATAAACCAAGACCACAGTGGAGCATTTAGCACTAAGGCTGGTGAATGCGATAGGATGAACACAATATATGGTGAGGGTTTTATGATGAAGGTGGCTTGATGAGCAGGCTTTAACTGCATTTGATAGTGTGCCACAAATAGAAATACCATAAACCCAGTAAAAGTGGAATATCAGTTACAAATGTATTATAAACCAAATAAAAGGATCTATCATTGTTTCCATGGCCTCAATGTGGCAAAATGGGGGTTAAGTTAATTATGAGAAGTGTTTCCACGACCAGGGTGGATGTGCATGGTTAAAGGGCACGTGTTTCAGAATGACAGGTTGGATAACCTATGCTTTTTTGGATACCCAAAGCCATTGGCCATGTACGTTATGTATCAAATTGGGTTTGTCTTGGTAGGTCTTCTTTTGTGCATTTTACCCTTGACTGTGTATGGTTATAATCGAAGCTATATGTAACGATCTTTTATCCAAAACATCAACATGGATAACACATTCTTGGCATGAAGTGTATGGTTGTAGAATAGGTTACATGTGTCGATGAAAAAGACATGATGCTAATTATCATGGGCAACCACATAAAAGCATTGGTAAAAAAAAGGAAAGAATGAAAATTTCCCAAAATGGCTTTATAAAATAGAAGGAAGACAAGGGATTGAAAATGAGCAAAATTTTCTCAAATAAAGAAAAATTGTGTTAGTTAACTGCTATCCAACATCAAATCTAAAAAGGGAAAATATAAGGTGTTACAGAATATGAAAGGCCACAAGAGATTTTAAATATGCTATGAGGGTACAGTTACAAATGTTGGAAACTTTTCAGAGAGGATTGCAACAATGAAGGCAGGATCTTTGGCACTAGATTTTTCTGAACATTTTCCCTTCATTTCGTTGGACTGTAGTTTCTCCATTAATGCCAAAGGGGTGTTTGTATTCTGCAATAGTTGATATAATTGAACATCTATTTTCTATCAATATATTGAAATTTCTATAGATTTTATGCATGTTTATCGTTGATATATTTGATATTTTGTCATATATTGCATCTTTCCTTAGGAGATCACACTTGTTTGAAGGCTTGATTGCATGAACATGGATCACTTAAATATGGTTTCTAATGCATGATACATATATTTGTAGGGTTTATAGAGCATTTCAAGTTACAACATTTTATTTTAGTGCATTTCCAGTTTTATTTTTTTTATTTTATTCTCTAACCCTGATCTTTTCACATTTTTTTAATGTCTGCATAAAATAAAAATAAAAATAAAAATAAATTAATATATATTTATAATTCCAAAAATATATTCACGAATTCAAAGAATAAGCTCTAAAATTTTATTTAGAGCAGTTTAGGTTTTTTTATTGAACATTTTTTATTTAGAGCAGTCTTAAAAGGAATTCCGTAGTCTTAGTTTTGCACAGTTCCATATTTTGGTTTCTATTTTCATTTCAAGTACTGGATTAATTCCTCTGTGTGAAAATTGCAATCTCATAAACATGGGGTTAATTTAGAAGGCATTTCCAATGCCATTACATTAAAAACAAAAAAAAAATGACTTCTCTTCATGAAAATTACGATTTCACCGAAGAGGGGTAATTTATGGGACATTTCAAGCAATCAATTAAATATCTTTATGGAAATAAATTTCATTAAATGTAGTTAATTATAAAGCACACAAAGGGCTACCAAGGCTACATAATACAAATCCACTAATCATTTTTTAGATTCACATGTTAGAGGTAGATTTTGATATTTATTTCACGTCTAAAGTAATGTTGAATGGAAGGGTAAAATTGGTTAAAACTTAGATAAAATCTATCTAAAACCTTCCAATATAAAAGGAATTGCACTTCTACATCATGATCATATGAGGGCACATCACATTTGTTCATATTTTAAGTTCAATGAAAAATAACAACATAATATACTAAAGTAACCCCAACACAAGCCCCTTGTTAACAGTTGTTTTGAAGAACCCTAAGGTATTCCAAACACTTTTTGATACATTTTACAAGCAAACATGCACACATTAAAATAAAAGTAACCTTTGAGAAACTTTATTTCTTTGCAATATAGGTTTTTCATTAACATAAAATCCTAATTGTTAGTGTGGTTTTGCAACAGGGCAAAATTACCACTCAACAAGACCCTAGACTACCTACACCATTGTTTCCTTATATTCATTACTTGTATCAACTCTCTTTGACTATGTAGACTACCACCAATATGACTCATCCTACCACACACTTAAAGCAAGATCAAATACCCTCTCTCCTTACTACCAAAATGGATGAACTATTCAATGATATGAGGATCCTCTCTAATTATATCATATACCTAAGAGGTAACACAATGTTCAAATTTTTACCTACCAAAATTATTGAAAGTATCCTTTCCAACAAGGAAACCTAGATGTTTGATTACCTCTAACTAAATATCACAAGACTTCATTTTTTACTAGAAAAAACCTTATCCAATCATAAGGTCAAACTCAGCATATAGTACTTATGTTAGTCCTAGTCCAAAAAATACCTACAATTTCATCAAGGGACTTAGTCACCATCCAAATTAATTATATTAAATATCAAAGTACCTAGTTCTATCCTACTCTTGACTATCCTCTTTCTAACTATTATGTCAGAATAAAATCTTAAGATGTCAGAATAGCTCCTTCTAACCACTATGTTGCACATTCTCCTTAATTGTAATCCCCAATAGCAAGTCCAAAACTTGTTTCTAAGTCTCTAACCATGCGATTAGCTTCGAACATACCAACTTTAGAGTAGAATTTGGTTACTTGGAATGAATAAAAAGTGTATTCCATTTTGGGTGAAGCCAACCCCTCAACCCCTATGATACCATAAGTTCAATTAGAATACAACACTCAAAATAAGAGAAGGGCCATTAAAGAGTAGGAGGTACCTATCCTAATTGAGGCTATACCTAAAATAAGATAATCAAACAATAAAAGAGCTCCTCCAACACAATTTACACTAATATATTAAGGTTGAGTAATCCCAATAGCTATAAAATTACCCCTCGAGCCTCGAAGGCAATCTATTGCAAAAGTACTAGTCCACCTCTAGTAGAAAAAATGACCAATATTTTGAAAATGTCAATCATTCCAAAACTCCTTCTATTAGATATTTCAATGTGGTAGAGCACCTAAGGAGGTTAATTGTATCCATGTATCTTTGGGATGTTCTCTTTATTTTGGAATATATGAAGAAATTTAAAGAGATCCTAAATAAGCAAAAATAGTTGAGTGGACAAGTGATGCCTACTATGCTACAAATATTAGGCCCAGAGCCCAAAAATCTCAAGACAACACCATTCTACCTAACCCTTATCTATAGAGATAACCTAATACACAAATGCAAGATTGAATTAGGTTTTACCACATCAATTATGCCAAAAATAATAGTAGATGCACTTAGATAATCTCTCAAGGATGCCAATAGTAAAGTGGTACAATTGTACAACACTATAGTTGTAGTATTTAGGATAATTTGGGAACTTCCTATGGTATTCCAAGCATGTATTGACTTGATAATTTGCCAATATATAGCAGTGATTTACCTCATGATCACATTTAGAATATACCTCTTAAGAGACTTCACCACTAATATTGGAGGATACCTATCATTGGATTAGACATGCTGCTTCAAACCAAATATTGGACCAATTTCACAATCTAATTGAATCTCCTCCATGTGTATCACATCAAGTAGATTCCTTTAAAATATAGTTAAGGAGGGCAAACCTATGTGGTGAAGGAAAATTTGTTGGACTTTGGCTTCTTTATCAATGAGATGCATCCATACATTCTTGATTATTATCTAAAGCAATGGTAATTTGAAACATGGGGGGAAAACCCTGACAAAACATTCGAGCTAAATGGGATGGAATTATTTATCACCAAGTATTCTACCTATTGTACATAGTGTAAATATTATATATATATATATATATATATATATATATATATATATATATATATATATATATATATATATATCTAAAAATGCTCTCAAGGCAAGTAAGATAAGAAAAGTTTTCTGACATAAAATGACTTGGAATTATAAATTAGAAACTCACAAAGGTATTCATTACCCATACTATTGAAGGTAAGAACAAGAAAGTATGGATTAATTTTATAAATAATTTGAAATAGATGCAATGCATATTGCTTAATCAATAATGATCTAAGACCAAATTTGATGAAGCACCAATCCCAGTATTAATGGAGTCACATGAATCAAAATTAAGGGGTTAGTTCCCCCATACACATAAGGATATGCTCCTTTAAAATGATATTTCAAATAACATGATGATCAAAACCTATAGGTCATGTGTTGGATCTAGGAGAATATGATAAAAATATTTATGATAGGTATAAAATCTAACAATTGAGATTTTACATAGGTACCAAGAAACACTCTAAGGGCACATTAGCACAAGTTTTGAGCTTCTTAGATCAAGTAACAATATGGTACATACTAATATGTTTTAATATAAATTAATGTGGAGAAACATTAAAGAAGGATTTTTGTAAGTAGCTAAACAATATGAGAGTACCTGAAGCTCCTTCCACTCACCAAACAACTATTATTATAGGGATGCCAACTAAGAAGGGACCATATCAAAATATGATAGTAGATCTAAATCCCCCCAAGCTATTAAGTAACACTAATCATTGTTACCCAAATAATGAAGTATATTTATCCTTTTAAATTATAGCTAAGTCTACCCCATCCCTAAGTGGAAACCCTAATATCCTTTCAATGGTAGCTAAAAGGGCTTTGCTAGTGGCAAGGTTACTATGTGCTCAACAAATATGGATTCATTTCTCAATCAAGAGGATGGGTTCAAAAACCAAGACATCCTCCTTGGGTAATTGGATTTGCAATTGTAATTATGGTTTATTCATAAAATAACACCAACAATTTTCCACATAAAGAAAATCCAAGAACCATGGAGGAAAGTGAATAAGATGCACAAGTAGAGATTTAGTAAGCTCACTTGAAAATGTCAGCTAAATAGAGAATCCCAGAAAAAGGATCATGGCATAAAATATCAAGGGAGAGCAAAATAACCAAAACCAAACTTGAGAATTGTTTCCAAATAAAAATTTTGGTGGTCCTTATCTAAAGGTAGTTTTAAGGCATCCAAATCAGGTAAGGAGTAGGGTGGCATCCATAAGACTAGAAGGGGAATTAAAATTAAAAAACTCTAGGTAATATTCAAGACATAGAAGTATGTCTATGGTCATGATGCTCCCATATATGTTGTCCTTATGGTCCTGTACCTCAACTGAGGTCCTCCTAGTAAGGATACATCAATAGAAATAGTGGACCCTAGATAATATTAAGGTAAATGCAAAACTATATCTCCTTCACTTTCCAAACTTTTTAATTTTCTCTTACTCTATTTTCAACTTCTAGTTTTGACTCCACACCTAAGGACAAGGTAAGAAATCTGGGCTTACCTCTTTTAAATAGGTTGAAAAGCTCTTGGGATTTGCTAAAGTTGTAGGGAATTTTTACCTACTACCTCACTTCACTCAAATAAGACTTACTAAAAAGTGGAAAATATTAAATGATGGTGGTCAAAAGGCACTTTTTGCCTTTGGTTGGAAGGAAATAACTTTAAGAGAGGATGAGATAGACTTAGAAATCATGTCAACCATTAGGTATTCCATCCTAAATCAATTGTATGGAGAGTACTAATGCCTATTAGACTTTAATTTTTAATCCAATAGTCTATATGGTCCTTCTAAGTGAGGAGAGTTTGGAAAAGAAGACAAGTCTTTTGTAGAGCCCAAAAAGGAACACATGACAATCAATCAGAAGCCCAAGGAGGAGAGTGTAAGTGCTCAAATAATTAAGGCTTGTTATTGACTAAATTAGGTTCCACCTCACCCTAAGATATGTGGAAGCCATGCATTCAAGAAAGGAGGTAGGAAAAGGAGCATTTAAAATTATGACCTTCCATTGGTTACAAAGATTGAATTTCATCATCAAGCCTATTAGAGCTAATTGCATGTCAGTTGTAATAATCATCCACCATACATATGAGACTACCCTACAAATCTGCACTAGTTAGGGAGGCCATGCCCACCACATCAATAAGGTGATGCATTCTAGGAGAAACACGATAGATAATTAATGGTGTAGCGATCCCTATGTAGTAGCAAAGATATGAGTTAATGATAATTGATTATTTGAAGACCTAAAAGCTCTCAATATTTATGGCCCCAAATCCAAATATCTCAAAGCTACTATTTCTTGTTACAAAAGGATTTTGGCAACATAATAGATGATAATTTTTAGGTCTTCTACATAGAAATTTGAAGGGAAGGAACCCTCCTATCAACTTAGAAATAGGCCAAATTTCATTGTAAAGGTATTGGGAGTTGGTTGCTCATGCCTAGTATCTAGTCTTATAGTATCTTTCTTTCACCCGCTTCTTATAAATTGTAATAAGCAAATATCAAATATTGGACCATTATCTAAAGGATCATCAAACCCTCTAGGTATCATTGTTTTGTAATCATTTCTAGAATGTTAATGGAAGTCATGACTAATTTCCATCTATCTTCCTTTATTTCATGTGTTTTTTATTCCTAGCAATATTTTTATTTAGTTGTTTTCATTTGAGATATTAGAACACAAATTTTAAGTTCATTTATGGTCACTTGCTACAGTCAAAAAGGGTAATTTTAATTCTTGGTGCATCAGCCCTATAGCTAAGATTTCAATTTTTTGTGAATATTTACTTTTCCTATTTTTTATTTTCATTGCAATTTATTTTCCTACAAAACCCCCTGGCACTAACTCATGGATTCCATCACATATCAAGGATTAATTTTGATGAGGTCCAGCCTCAATAAAAAATCCATAGGTTTCCCCATTGGCAGTATTTCATCCATAATGCTTCTTTTTTTTTTTATCTAAATGAGGCACAAGCACCTCTGACTCATCGGGTATTCCACCAATATGGGTAGGTGTGTTTAGAAATGACAAAAATAGTAAATCTAAGTATTCAAGATACCAAAATGTATAAAATCCTCAAGTACTATAGTGGGCTATAATAATACATTCAAAATGACATGGACCTCTTTGAATTGAATATTTTGGAGAGGCATATAAACTTGTTAAAATTAGAGTAGAAGCAAAACAAAAATAGAAAAGGAAAAAATAAGAAAATCTAAAATACTAAGTACAAACCATATAAAGGCAAGAGTGGCTCTCAAAATAATTAAGATTAAGGGGGTTAAGAAAAAAATTATAAGTGAAAAGAAACTATCTCCTAATAAAATAATTCCTTGAAGTCCAAGAGTGGGAAATGGTGAAACTATAACAAGAGAAAATAAAATTTAAGTGAGGAATGGTAAGAAATATAGTCATTACTTGTTGAGTCTCAGCATTCTACATCCACTACACCACTACCTTCACATCCATAGGATGATGATAGAGGGAATTGAATCCTAGAGTTCAAACCAAAAGTGACCATTGTAACCATACATATTGCATTAGAGGAGTCATAATTTAGTAGAATACCTACTTCGCTCACTAAATTGGGTCAAGGATAAGCCATTACAGTTTATTTTAGATAATGTAAGTCAAAATGTTATGATTTTTGCTTATATGGTAAAGGATTTGAATATACATGTAACACCACACCCACAACCATATAATATTGGATAGTTACAATAGGGGAGACAAATTTATTTCACTCAACAATGTCTTCTCTCTTATGCCATCAAGCCCTTCAAAGAAGAAAATTTGGGTGGTGTTGTTCCCTTGGATATTTGTGATGTGATTTTGGGCCAAAGATTTATGTGAAAGAGATATGGTATTTGTGAGTATAGGACCCAAAGTGTCATCATCACTATACAAGGTTAGTGATTCAGGATACCATAGGTATCTTCTCTTATCTTATTTTCATAACTAGTGCTAAAAAATGCTCAAATATGACATCCAAAATAAGAAAATATATTTTGTTTATGATCAAGTTATAAAGTAGAAAGGGTATCATCACTACATAAATTGTAGGACCTACATAGCACAAGGAGAGTGACCATACTATAGAAGAATTTCTTGATTTCTCATACCAAGGCACCCCCACAAGGAATTTTTTCTAAATTCAAAAATATTATAGAATAATATGATGATTTACTCAAGTCACCAATTGGTGTCCACTTCAATGTGACATGAAATATTCCATTTATTTAGTTCCCAATTATCCTTTGTATAATGTGTTTTTTTATCATAGATTAGTCCTTGAAAATGATTAAATTAGAAGGTAGACACAAGAATTTGTTCAAAATGAACATATTAGACAAAGTGGTACTCCATGTGGTAGTCAAATTATCTTAGATACAAAGACATGTGAAATATGGAGACTCTATATTGATAACTAAGCTTTAAATGAAATCACTATGAATAATTGTTATCCATTCCATAAAATAGATGACTTGTTGGACCTACTTCGTGATGTAAATTCCTTCACCAAAATTGACTCAAATATGGCTATCAACAAATACCCATAGATGCCACTAATGTATGGGAGACTATATTCAAATCCAAGGATGATTTATTTTAATGGCTAGTTATACCTCTTGGCTTGACTAGTGTACTTACCACATTCATAAGGACAATGAATAACATCTTTCATCCCTACACTAGCTCATTTGTGGTATTTACATAGATGATATTCTCATCTATAGTAAGACATGATATGAATGGTTGTAACATGTTCAAAATATAATGTAGACTCTTCAAAGACACAAGTTGTAAACTAGTCTAGAGAAGTGTTCATTTGACATAACAAAGATCCAATACCTCAAATATATTGTTCATAAAGATGGAGTCCCTATTGATCTTTAGAATATTTAGGTAATTATATATTAGCCTATCCTAAAACTCTAATAGAGCTTAATATATTTTTTGGTCTTTCTAATTTCTATCAAATATTCATATTGGGGTTCTCATGCATTGCTTGGATAGTACATCAAGTAACCAGAGGAGGTGATAATACCAAGATCTATTGGATAGATGCACAACAAAGTTCATTTGAGAAGTAAAAGGACCAATTGTGTTTAGCCACTAGAATTTTCCTACCTAATCTACATCAATATTTCTAGTTAATGGTTGATGCATTAGAGTATACATTAGGACTTATCCTCACATAGCATGGGTTTCCAATTGCCTATCATAGTGAAACATTCAATAAAACAATTCACAAATATCCCACATATGACAAAGACCTCCATGGCATTGTCCAATCATATGAATAGTGAAAGCACTACATCTTGGGAAAGAAAACTATCATCCACATAGATCATAGACCTCTATAGTTTATTTAAATATAGAGTAAGCTAAGGAATGAAATACATCAAAAGTGGACATATCTACAACAATTTTATTTGATCATAAAGCATAAGAAAGGGAGTGCCAATTTAGTAGTAGATTATTTGATCCAATCTCCAATCATGTCACTTAGCATCATTCCTGAATCCTATGGGTATAATACATTCTATTAGTCCACCTTGTACGAAGTAGATTCTAATTTTACAAATGCATACCAAGATATTTATGAGTATGTTTCTAATTATTAGTTGCATGATAACCTCTTGTTCCACATGGTAAATATTTGTATAGCTACTAGTTATTTATTAAATATGATTTGGAAATCACACTTCAACAAAGTAGTAGGTCACTTTGGAACCAAAAAACATTGGAAATAATTTAAAATTACCTTCTATTAGCCCAATATGAGGAATGATGTTGAGAAATACATCAAGTAATGCAACCCCTATATTGTTTCTAAACCAACCAACAAGAATCAAGGATTGAATACACCATTTTCAATTCCATCCAAGCCTTGGGAATCTATCTCCGTGGATTTTCCCTTAAGTTTACCCATATATGAGAATAGTAATGATTGTGTGTTTGTAGTAGTTGATCATTTTTCAAAAATTTCTATCATGATTCCTTGTAAAAAATCCATCTTAGCTAAGGAAACTACTAAGATTTACTTTAGGCATGTGTGGACCAATTTTGGATTGTCAAATTTCATAACATCTAATAGGGATAGCAAATTTCTAAGCATTTTTGGTCTACCCTATGGAGCATGATGAACATCAATTGGCCACTTCCATACATTTCCATCCTTATATTGATGTCTAATAATGTTGTGAATTGATTAATTGTGTATCTTCATTGAATGTATAGTTCTAAGAATCCATGCACATTAGATGAGAGCCTTCCCTATATTCAACATGGGTACAATCAAGCTCTAGATAACTCTACCAAACACATCCTATTTAATGTATATTTTATGTTCCAATCCTTGGAACCCATTGATGTATCTCTCTCTATGGAGCCCATGAAGTAATAACCTCATGAACAAAAAGAATAAAAGGTAGCATGATTTATAGAAAAAAATTAGCACATTTAGTAATTGGTCCATGACTTATTTAACAAGATAAATGTAAAATATAAGTAATATGATGACTAGCATTAGGTCCCACATAATTTTAAGACTGGATAAAATGTATGGTTAGATCTTTAGAAAGAGATACTTATAAGACCTAAGAGGTAGATCATAACTCCTCACTATGGACCATATGTCATCACCAAGAAGGTGGGATAAAAGTCCTTTGAATTGAATCTTCCATCTTATATTGTTTTGTTTCCAATATTTAATGTTGAACTTCTCAAGCCCTATCACCCACCTCTATTGCACACTTCCATAGTGCCATAATAGTTGGACATTGAATAAATTAATCTAGATATTTTGGCACTAGTGGATGAGGATTATATTTTTGACACACTAACTATGACCACCAAAAGGTAGTCTATTCAAATATACATAGTGGTCAAGGTAGGATGACTTGATCACCAAGGAGAATGGATCACCAAAATTTAGATAAAGAAATAATTTCGACACATGATATAAAATTTAATATAATGGGGACCATTTATTTTCAAGGGGGGTGAAATATATAGAATGTGACCTTTCTGGGGAAAGGATTTATGGCCAAGCATACCGAAAATTCTATTATATATATATATATATATATATATATATATATATATATATATATATATATATATATATATATATATATATTAATTTCATTTTTAAGGGTGTAACTTTGTGCTTAGGACTTTATTTTGATATATTCAAGAAGCATTGGAATGATTAAAGATATCAATTTTTTAATAGGAATCTCTATAATATATATAGTTGATGATATATTTATGGAAAAATGCTCCAAAGGCCCTCATAAATTCAAAATAAAAATAGTTACTAAAACTAGTAATCTTCTATTTTTAGACTTTTGTAGCCAAAATGCATCTATAGCCTTGTTGACATATTAGTAGAAGACAAAACACAAAAGAAAAATTTATATGTATATAATTTTCAAGTAAATACACTTTTTAACTTATGGAAGATTAATCAATAAATTTTCATATGGATGACCTTTTCACTCATGGAAGGTGAAACACCACATTTACATGTGGGTGAGATTCTATATTCAATATGGTGGATTTCCCAAAAATAAAAAATAATGTATAAAGAAAGATACACTCCTAATTGTAAAAATATAAGTAATAGCTATAATGTTATAGCCTCACATCTCTTCCTAGAGATTTATTGCATTGTATTCGATTTTCAAAGCAATACAAGCATTTTGCTATTTTTCTTATATACTCTTATATTCGAGTTTGTTATACACTATTATTTATAAATTGCATTCTTTCTTGATCTTACTTAACTCGAATTTTTGAGTTTTAGAAAATTCAAAATTCCAAGTTTTGGATCACATAGAATAACATCTATATACTAGTATTTTTAGGCCTTATTAGTATTGTAGATTTTAATATACTCTAGTAGCTAAAAGACTTTTATCTAGTAACCATTCTTCTAACATGAACAAGAGCACTTTTTCAAATTCAAAGATGTATAAATAAATCATATGTTTGTGGGAATGCATTATCAATTTTCTTGCAAAATATGAAGATCTTCTTGAAAATTAGATGGAGTTCGTTAAACTAATACATGCTCATTTCTACTCATTGCATCATTATATATGAGCATATATATTTTTAGCAGTTGCGCTAATGCCAAGTATTTTTTTTTAAATAGTGTATGTATGAATTCAAAAAACTTCTTACTCAATTACTCTTATTTTTTCTATCACCCATGAATGGAATGTGTTCTCTAGACCAAGGTCAAAATTGGATGACTCAAAATTGCTACTAAATCAACGTTTAAATAAGGTTGGTTCTTTTTCTAAATCCTATTGTGTAATAAAAAATAAAAAATAATGGATAGGGTTGAAAGAGGGAAGGGTTAGAGAAAAATAATTAATGTAGGTAGGTCTTAAACTAACAAAATTCCTTTCAATTGCATGAGTATCAACTACCCAATACAATCACAACCTAACAAACTATTCAATCAAGGTTATGAATAAATGTAGTAAGCACAAGTATTATGATATTCAACATTATGAGCACTCCAAGAAAAAAATCCAAATAGCATCAAGCCTCATAGATAACACTCCAATTACTAAAGCATACCAGAAGACTTTGAGCCTAATATAAAGACTTTAATTAAAGTAGAAATAGAAATGTTGAAACTCTATATTTTCATAGAAATTAACAATTATTCATACTTAATTTGAGGTAATTCAACAAACTCTTGATTTTATTAAAATAGCATAGATATACAACCTATGGCAAGCAAAAAATGAAACATTTAACCCTTTATAATGAGGGGTATTCCCCTATTTATAACTTTCACTCAATTGAAATCAAGATAACTACTATATACAATCACGAGCAAAATTTTTTGTGCATGATATTTAAGATGAGTTTGCACCACTCAGTACCTTCAACATGTTCTATATTAGGCCTCAAGTGATCATTATAGGATCTTCAGTAATGCTTATGTGGAGTGGCTATCACTTTTTAGCTCTAACAATTGTCATGTATCGTAACTACTCCTTTTTGGGGTGCCAAGTACCTTTCATTTTGAGATATTCTATTCTAAGATGTTGCTACTATTGGGATACTTTCGTATGCTAACATCACCTTTTTTGTTGAGAATTTTTGTTTTTTGCTGCTACTCCCTTTCACTTCTATTCTAGGTGGCTTTTTATGCTCCTTTATAGACTTTGCATCATGTCAGAACCATTTTTGGTTGAGCTAACATAATTGTTTCAAAAATTTCATCTTGCCTTCTTTTGGGATGAATACTCTCTACTTTACAAACCTCGTAGTGTGTCAAATATTTTGAAGCACCCTATTGACATCACCTTTAAAAAGCTCCAAATTACATTTCTCTAGTATTTTTCTTATTCTCTCATCATTGGATGGATATTTTATGGTGCCTTCTTATTAAAGGAATTTGGTTTGGATAAATGAGCCATCCTTAATAAACACTAAGCTCAAAATTACTTTCTTAAGTTATAGATGAAAAACTTTCAAAAGAATGATGAGTTTGGAACACGAATAATAAGTTTGGGGAAGAGAAATAAATAATTTTGAAAAGTTCACCCTTATATATTTGGTCTTGTAAATGTTGGCAAAGAATTTGACTACTTTATTGACACCTCCAAGGGAATTTTGCTTTTAAAATTCATAAACCTAGATAAATTCATCCTTGGTTTGCTCTCCCAACTCTAAACCTTATCCTAAAACAAAGTCCTATGCTTCTTTTGAGTTGGATGTAGTGTCTTTTATGTGCACACACAAAATCTATTTGTCCTTGTCCAAATCCTACTATGTTGGAGATTAGATTCTTCTATATTTGATATGAATATACATTAATTTAAATTATTTCTTATATGGAAGTTCTTGATATTATTCACCCAACTCCATTACCTTGATATGCAACATGGCCAACTTATTTAATAAAATCAAAGTGTTTGTCTTCATCAAAATTATCTAGACAATCAAAAAAATCATTTGGATCATTTTCTATTATTTCATAAATGTATTTAAGCTCATATAAAGAATAAATATGACCATTTGGTTCCTCTTAAAGTTATAGGATCCTATCATCAATTATTTCATTTATTTTGGTGATGATTTCACTCTCATAGGAAACAAGTGAATTAAGGGCCTCATATATTTTTTCTATTATGTGCACCCTTAATGATATCTATCACCATATGGTATATTATAGCCCTATACTTAGATAAAAAATGTGTTGGCTAGATGCTTTATTCAATGTATTCATGATGGCATGTGCTTCCTGGCCCTTTTTACCAATATTGTGTTCCATTGTCTTGAAATTAGCTTGCACTTCTTGAGCAATTTCCTTGTAGTGATTGAAAAATTCTAGGTATGGTGACCATGTCTTAAGAGCTTTAAAAATATAACCCCATAATTTCTTCTTTATGATTTGGCAGAAATATATAGACATAAAAGAGTTTGGAATATATTTTTTAGCCATGCCAATATCCTTCTATAAGCCTTGCACTATTTTCTACCGATATTGGTTCTCAACATCCTTCACCTATAGTTGTTTAGGCATTAGATTCTCATTAAGACTCTATTGTATCGACGAGATTTGGTTCCACAATGAATTTTTCTATATTTTTATTGGAATATATTATATTATTTGGTAAATGATAATGTACCACCATGGGTACATCTATATATTAGGAAAGAGTGTCTTAGATTAGGAGGAAAGTTTTTAATTTGTGCAATGTGATAAATGCACAAGTGTGCAATGATATTTTGGAAATGTAAATTTTCATAGTTATCCCTATTTACATGTGTCATTAGAATAGGAACATGAAGATTTATAGGAAGAGTAAGGGCCAAGAAACACCATATGAAGAGTCACATTCCATCCTATATAAATGTGAAATTTTAATAGAACAAAAACACAAAGGGAAGATCAGGATATGGGACATCACCTATGGATAAATAGAAGGTGATGTAGGATGATGTATTCGAGGTCTTTTATTCAATAAGAGTTTATTTTATTTTTCAGCATTTTCCATTAGCAATATTTTTTTTTTGGTAAATAAAGTATTTTCATTAGCCCGGGTTTTACAGGTTGACCTAAAACCTTTTTACAAAAAATAGCCCCTGACTGAGGAAACAAGACAAAAACATTCTGAGGATCCTTTGTCCTCTACCCCATACGATATCCCTTGACTGAGAACCAACATACTGAACTTCCCTCCTAAGTCAAGATCCATACAGAACGTTGGAAATCAAGGCCCTAGCAGGACCTAAACCACCCCTAGCATCTAATTCAACCGCTGAAGCTAACCCACAAGTAGACAAAAAAAAAGCAAAAACTTTGCCCTGATAAAAAACATAAATTAAGCATTGAGGGTCACCAACATTATCACAACAGCAGGCCCCAGGGTAGCAACATAGTAAGGAAGACACTAGTCCTCCTCTTCATCCTCCTCCTCCTGTTCATCATCTTTTTCATCTTCATTTTCATTCGTCTTTGGGTTGTAGACCACCGACTTGTTGCTTTGGTACCCTTAATTGAATAAAACCTTGGTTAGAAATTTTTGTAGTTCCTTCATCTGGTGGTTTATGTTAGCTACCATGTTCAGGACAAAACTCTTCAGTTCCATAATTGAGGGGTCAGGACCCTTGTCTTCTCAGAGAGGACCGAATGGGTGGGTCCTCAATCCTTAGTATTTTCCTTGTTGAACCTCCCTTAACACTTGACTCACCCTTTATCTTCTTGGTAGGGGAAGGTTTGGGTATACCGATGCTCTCTTTCCCAATTGATATTTTTCCACGCACCATTGGGGGATCTTGATGGGGTGGGGCAGGGAGATCGGCTTGGGGAACATTGACGACATATTTATAAATGACCTTGAGGAGGACTTGGTGCATGGGCATGGAAAAAAAATTCTTGTTGTAGGATGAGGTTATAGTATGGTTCAGGGAGTTCATCAGAAATTAGGGAATGCTAATAGGGTTCACATCCCTGAATAAGTTGACAAAATCATAATGGAAGCTTAGCAGAACTTTATCGGGGTCCTCTATCGTGATGAATTCTAGCACATTCTTCATAAACACATTCAAAGGAGTCAGGATTTCCATCCTTGTGAGCCCATTATTCACCTCTTTGTAGATTTTTGGGTTGTCCTTAAACTCTTTTAACTCCACCTCCCAGTGGTGCTTTTGTCTGTCACTCAACTTTCCCTTAACTGATTGCCTAGTAATTGCTGCTAGAAGATTAACATCAATGACAATTTCATAACCACGGATCTCCACTCTACCATCCTCCCATGTCTCCATCACTCCTAGCATGATTTCATCCTCCACACCTAAGAATAAATCAAAAAAATGGGCGAAACATCTATCAGTTAGAATAACATGAGCAACTGGCTCCATGACAACCATGTTGGGCTGAATGTAGATCCTGTTTCTGAGGGTTACTATCAAAATCCTCTCTAAATTATTTGAAGGCTCTTCACTCATGGTTTTTGATGTTCTATCTTAACGATAAATAATTATAAGGTGGTGGTGCATTTTCTTGGCTTGACCGTCTGTTCTTGTTTCCTTGAAACCAGTGCCAATTCTATAAGTGTGCCTCCCATCATTGTTATCTTGAGAAGCATGCCACTTCAGCATAGGAATCATACCACTGTAACCTTCATCACATCTATTAAGATTTGTTATCTTGGTAATATTGAGGAGGTTAGATGAGAAAAGCCTTACAGGAAACCAAGGCCTCTTAGAAAAATCAAACTCGTATCTCAATAATTTTGGAAACTTGCACCGCGTCTTACTATGTGTCCTCACATATTTGTATTTTTTAGGGATGAATCCCACCACCTTGTAGTTCTGCATCCTAATTATATGGGTTTCCAATATTACCTTGGGATGATTCCTTACTATTTCCAACCTAATATCAATCAATGGGAAAAAACTTCTGAATTGAGCTCTTTGCCACCCCTCGATGGTAATCCTAAAGGGGCACATGATCTTTTGGCAAGAAAGCCACGTTGACCATGTCATAATATTTCACATTGGATGATTTCCTCCACATCACCAGGGACCTCATGCGTCCATGTGATCAGTCTGTCAGCCTCAACACCCATGTTTGCCAACCTATCCACTGCCTTGTTGGCTTCATGGAACATGTGTGAACAACCTTTTCTTCTCTCGCATCAGTAAGGATCCTTGCCTCATTGATGAGGACATCATACTCTAGTGAGGTTTCCTTTTATTTTTGAGAAGTTTGATGATATTCAGGGATTCCTCTTCCACACAGCATTAACCTTGGACATCTTGAAGGAGTTGCAAGCCTCTCCACAGTGTCCTTGCTTCAGAATCGTTATTCATCTTGATCCCAATAATTTTAGAAAAGGCAAGTACCACCTGACCTTGATGGTATCTCACCACACCTCCTACTCGTGCTTTCCCAGGGTTTGTCCTTTGCTACCCCATAAAAGTTGAATTTGATCCAGTACGTAGGGGCGAAAATCGACCTAGACTTCGTCCTTGGATGAGGTTGTCTAACCTCGATGGATTCATCTAATAAATCAAGGTATTGGACAAGGATTTTCTCATGAGAAGGAATGGATTGGGGGGATGAAGGAAATATGCTTAGGTTTTCTTTAACAAAGGCCAAAATTTTGTTGGTGATAGACTGTAGGTCAATGTTAGACTTGTTAAAAGCTCTATGGTTCCTTTCCAACCAAATCTTCCAAAGATAGTGATGAAGGTAAATATTACAAAGGAACCTAAGCTATAAAATTATAAAGGGAGAAGGCCATTATTGGAATAACTCAAGGACTATGGCTGGCATTACCCACAGGATATTTAAGTTTTTAAGCCTCGGAGAGGACCTAATGGGTGGGTCCTCAATCCTTAGTATTTTCCTTGTTGAACCTCCCTTAACACTTGACTCACCCTCTATCTTCTTGGTAGGGGAAGGTTTGGATAGACCGAGGCTCTCTTTCCCCCTTGATATTTTTCCATGCACCACCGGGGGATCTTCATGGGGTGGGGCAGGGAGATCGGCTTGGGGAACATTGAGAAGGACATATTTATAAATGACCTTGAGGAGGACTTGGTGCATGGGCATGAAAAAAAAATTCTTGTTGTAGGATGAGGTTATAGTATGGTTTAGGGAGTTCATCAAAAATTAGGGAATGCTAATAGGGTTCACATCCCTAAATAAGTTGACAAAATCATAATGGAAGCTTAGCAGAACTTTATAGGGGTCCTCTACCATGATGAATTCTAGCACATTCTTCATAAAAACATTCCAAGGAGTCGGGAGTTCCATCCTTGTGAGCCCATTATTCACCTCTTTGTAGATTTTTGGGTTGTCCTTAAACTCTTTTAACTCCACTTCCCAGTGGTGCTTTTGTTTGTCGATCGACTTTCCCTTAACTGATTGCCTAGTAATTGCTGCTAGAATATTAACATCAATGACAATTTCATAGCCACAGATCTCCAATCTACCATACTCCCATGTCTCCATCATTGCTAGCATGATTTCATCCTCCACACCTAAGAATAAATCAAAAAAATGGGTGAAACATCTATCGATCAGAATAGCATGAGCAACTGGCTCCATGACAACCATGTTGGGCTGAATGTAGATCATGTTTCTGAGGGTTATTGTCAAAATCCTCTCTAAATTATTTGATGGCTCTTAACTCATTGTTTTTGATGTTCTATCATAATGATAAATAATTATAAGGTGGTGGTGCATTTTTTTGGCTTGACCGTCCGTTGCTGGTTCCTTGAAACCTGTGCCAATTCTATAAGTGTGCCTCCCATCATCGTTATCTTGAGAAGCATGCCACTTCAGCATAGGAATAATACCACCATAACCTTCATCACATTTATTAATATTTGTTATCTTTGTAATAATGAGGAGGTTAGATGAGAAAAGCCTTACGGGAAACCAAGGCCTCTTAGAAAAAGCTAACTCGTATCTCAATACTTTTGGAAAATTGCACCGCCTATTACTATGTGTCCTCACATAATTGTATTTTTTAGGGACGAAGCCCACCACCTTGTAGTTCTGCCTCCTAATTATACGGGTTTCCAATATTACCTTGGGCTGATTCCTTGCTATTTCCAACCTAATATCAATCAATGGGAAAAAACTTCTAAATTGAGCTCTTTGCCACCCCTCGATGGTAATCATGAAGGGGCACATGATCTATTGGCAAGAAATCCACGTTGAACCTATCATAATATTTCACTTTGTATGATTTCCTCCACATCACCAGGGACCTCATGTGTCCATGTGATCAGTCTGTCAGCCTCAACAACCATGTTTGCCAACCTATCCACTACCTTGTTGGCTTCGTGGAACATGTGTGAACAACCTTTTCTTCTCTCGCATCAGTAAGGATAATTTCCTCATTGATGAGGACATCGATACTCTAGGGAGGTTTCCTTTTATTATTGATGAGGTTGATGATATTCAGGGATTCCTCTTCCACACAGCATTAACCTTGGACCTCTTGAAGGAGTTGCAAGCCTCTCCATAGTGTCCTTGCTTCAGACTCGTTATTCATCTTGATCCCAATATTTTTAGAAAAGGCAAGTACCATCTGCCCTTGATGGTATCTCACCACACCTCCTACTCGTGCTTTCCCAAGTTTTTCCTTTACTACCCCATCAAAGTTGAACTTGATCCAGTCTGCAAGGGGGAAAATCGACCTAGAATTTGTCCTTGGATGAGGTTGTCTAACCTCGATGGATTCATCTAATAAATCAAGGGATTGGACAAGGATTTTCTCATGAGAAGGAATGGATAGGGGGGATGAAGGAAATATTCTCAGGTTTTCTTTAACAAAGGCCAAAATTTTGTTGGTGACAAACTGCAGGTCAAGGTTAGACTCGTTAAAAGCTCTATGGTTCCTTTCCAACCAAATCTTCCAAAGATAGTTATGGAGGTAAATATTCCAAAGGAACCTAAGATATAAAATTATAAAGGGAGAAGGCCATTATTGGAATAACTCAAGGACTATGGCTGGCATTACCCATAGGATATTTAAGTTCTGAAGCACTTCACTAAGGATAGCAATCGACCAAGGACATTATAGAAAAATGTTATGGATTGACTCCCAGTTGTTCCTGCATAAATAACATTGATTAGGTAAAACCATACCTATTATTATCATGTTGTCTATGGTGATAATTTTCCCTTGAATTACCACCCATGTAAAATGAGCAAATTTTGGGATCAACTTGCTAATCCACACCAACTTGGTTTGAAATGACAAATTCTCAGGGTCAAGAAGCATCATGTACGTGGATTTGACTGAAAATTCCCCACTTTCAGTCGTATCCCACCTCAAGTGATACTTGGTAGCTCTTATGGAAATGAATTATTGGGATATAATTAATTCTAACTCCTCTGATTAAGTTTGGAAACCCTGAGCCCTGATGGGATTCCATCTCAGGTTACCTCCCTCCTGTCTAAGAAAATCAGCCACCATAGGTCCAAAGTTGTCATCAACGAATTGTTTAATCCTTACTAGCCTAGGATCTAAGGTAAGGGCCTCCTCCATATCTCATATGTCCTCCCAAAATCTGATCTTCATACCACTCTCGACTATCCATCGCATGCCTTTTTTTACTATATCTCTACTTAACAAGATTGCTTTCCAAAAAATTGATCCTCTTATCAGAATAGGTGTGTTCAAAAAATCAGGTCCTTGGAGGTATTTCCTTTTCACAATGGCTATCCAATAATTCTCTTTGCTTGTGAGGACACACCATTCTTGTTTATCTAAAAATGTAGTATTAAGGTGGGAGACTCTCCTCAGCCCCAAGCCTCCTCCTTTGGGTCGACACACTTTGCTCCAACCAACTAGGTGGATCCTGCTCTTGCCTTCCAATCCAGACGATAAAAAGTTCTTTTTTATATGTTCAATTTTTTGGAAAACTCGAGTTAGGGCCTTGAACATGAACAAGAAGTATACTGGAATGCTCTGTAATGAAGACATTGTCAGGGTATATTTTCCCGCTTGATATAGAAAGTGGCCTTTCTAAGCAGCTAACCTTTTATGGATTCTTTCCATAATATTGTTCCACATAACTCATGAGGGTGCCCCAGTGAAAAGAGGTAGGCCTAGATAATATGTTGGCAAAGTAGATATGGCACACCCCAAAATCCATGCAATCCTAATCTACCTTGGAATAGGGGTGTTGAGGAAGTAAATCTTACTTTTAGTAAAATTAACCTTCTGACTAGCCACCTCCTCATACATATTAAGGATGCATTGGATTATTTTGACCTCTTCCATAGAGGCTAAAGAAATCGCTAGCGTATCGTCAAAAATTGTTGGTGGGTGATAGGGGTGGTTTGGGATGTGGCTTTGATACCAGAGATACACCTTTCTGAACACTCATATTTTATGGTCCTACCCAAGGCTTCGACCATAATGATGAAAAACATGGGACTTATAGGATCCCCTTGTCTAAGGTCCCTACTACTTTGGAAGAACTCAGCAGGGGATCCATTCACCAAAATAGAGAACTAGGTTGATGGATGCATCCTCAAATGAGTTTGACCCACTGATCATGGAATCCAAATTTTATCAACACCGCCTCAATGAATTTCCAGTTGATTCAGTCAAACACTTTGTTCATATCAAGATTTAGAGCAAAGGAAATTTTCTTGGTTTGGTTGGTAGAATGGAGGGCTTCATGAACTTTGATGACCCCATCTAGGATAGATCTCCCGTGAACTAAGCTTTCCTAGCACTGATCGATAATAAGGGGTAAAATACCTTTCATCCTATTTGCGATCAGTCTGGTGAGGATTTTGTAGGTTACATTACATAGGCTCACTGGTCTGAATTCAGCCATAGTTTTAGGATATGCTCTTTTTTTAATCAAGGCTATAAAAATGGAGTTGTATCTTTTAGGGATGTGTTTGGATAAATGAAATTCTCTGATAGCTGATCATACATCAGCCCCACAATGTCCCAGTATGTTTAAATAAATTGAGGAGGGAACACATATGGTCTTGGGGCTTTATCTGGATCCATAGAGAATAGGGCCTCTCTAATTTCATTATCTAATAATGGCTCGGTGAGTCTCCTATTAATATCATTATCAATTGCTTAAGGAATAGCATGCAATAGGGAATATTTTGCATTGGCCTGGCACTGCCCTTCTTCTCCTAGTAGGTTGCTAAAGTAACTCATGAATTCATCTCTAATTTCATGAACATCATGAGTGGTGGAGCCATCTTCCTTGGTCAAATCTCTAATTATGTTGTTGCTTCTATTTCTAAGGGTGGTCACATGGAAGAATTTAGAGTTAAAGTCCCCATACTTGAGCCATAATGCTCTATATTTTTGCCTCCAATACATTTCTTCATAGGCCAGGATATTGTGAAACTCAGCCAAAAGGATTTTTTCTTCTGCTCTGGTTGCCTCATCATAATGACCGTTTTCAATGCTCCTTTCGATGACCCCCAGTCTATCACTTACCTCCTTTTTACCAAACAAATTCTTGAAAACTTCCTTGTTCCAAATTCTGAGGTTATCTCTCACCATCCTTAGTTTCTGGGACAATTTGAACGAAGGGCAGCCTTGACCATTGTTCATCCACCATTGATTAATATTCTCCTTAAGGTCCTTATGCTTAGTCCACATCACCTCAAACCGAAAAGGCTTCTTTAGGCAGGAGCATTGGGGAACCTCAAGTAGTATAGGGCTGTGATCAGAAGCTATCTTGGGTAGGGAGAACATGGAAGAATACCCAAACACCGTAAGAGCTTCTTTTGATAAGAAGAACCTATCTCATGAATTAGATTACTCCCCACCCTTCAGTTGCTCCAAGTATACTTACCTCATTTTAACTTTACATACATTAGGTCATTTGAGTTTGCATCCTTTTAAATTTACATCCATTAGCTCATTTTCCATTAGCAATATTGGAGTTATTTCATATTTTGAATATAAGCTTATTTGCTTTGCATTATTATTTCTTTCATATTGAGTTGACTATTAATGAGTTAGTGGCCATATTATTTAGTGGTTATTCATTAAAATATAATAAGTATCAGAGCCACGGTAGATCTATCCATAATAGGTCTAGATAGGAATTGAGAGAGCCACTAGAATCTATTCAAATTTTCATCATTCAACACCATTGCTACATTTTTACAAACTAGATGCACCTTTGGACGTGCTCCTTGCAAAAGTTACTGGCTTTGTTATTGTTTGATAGAAGTTATTATATATATTGGAAGGAAGTAAATTTCTACTAGTTAAAAAAATACCAGTAAAGATAAAAGAAATTACCTTTGGAAAGAGAAACCATAGAAGATAAATAAAAATTACCTCTGGAAAAAGAAACCAAAGAAGATAAAGGAAATTACCTCTGGAAAGAGAAACAAGGAAAGATAAATAAAATTACCTCTGGAAAGAGAATATAGATAAGATAAAATAATATTACCTCTAGAAAAGAAAATTAGAGAAGATAACATTTCTCACTAGGTTGACATAAAACTAGTGAAAGTTAAATATTTTCCTATTCCAAGAGCAAAATTAGAATAGAAGAAAATTTACAGGTCTTGAAGGCAGACCTTGATATTGAAGATTTAGAAACCCTTAGAAGAGGTCCTATTGATAAATTTGATTGAAATAGTATAGATTTTAGATTATTGATTGGCTAGAATATTTCCACAAGGTTCAAAGAACACCTGTGAATACTAGGATTCAAAATTGATTTGATTCCACTAGTTATAGCTAGTGAAGATTATTATTTTTGGAAATTTGAATATATTAATGTTGCTTAAGTTCTATTGTAGAAAATAAATATTGAAGGAGATTTCAATTAGATTTTATGATAGAATATTGCAAGTAGAAAGAGTACCTAACCATATGAAATTGGGACAATTATTGCCATCTGATAACAAGCCCACAAGGAAAAGGATTTGGAAAGAAGTTTGTCAAATTTGAATAATATTTTGAAGAATTCAAGATATTTAGATTCTTGATAGAGAAGACAAAGATAAAGGTCATATTTGAAGATAAAATTTAGTAAGAAGTCAGAAGAAATCAATAATATTTCATAGACCACAAATTTGGTAAATTTGAAGATAGCCACACAAGTTTTGTAGGCTAATTTGTAAAAGCACAAGTTTCTGATTTTTAGAAGAAAAGTTGAAAGGAAAAAAAACTACAAAAAGAAGAAGCAGAAAGTTATAAATTTAAAATATTTGGAGAATATTTAAAGGAATATTTGGATAGCCAACTAAGAGCAGGCTTGATATCAAAGAGAGCAGAAAATTTGAAGGTTAGTAAACATCATCAAATCAGATTTTGTGAAAAAAATATAGAAGGTTTTAAGCTGCATTTTTGGGCAGCATTGTAAGAGAAAAATTAGCTACATTTTAAATAAGCTTTGGGAAATATTTGAGATATATTTGGACATAAAACCATAAGGATTATTAGCAGCACCTATGAAGGAGTTTGATTGCATATTTGGAGTGCATTTGTACAGAATTTGAAGCCGTAAAAATCAAAATTAGCTCTTTGAAGAAGAAGAAAGCACATGTTTGAAGGAGAAGAAAGCACATGTTTGAAGGAGAAGAAAGCACATGTTTAGAAGAAAATAAAGCAATATTTGATGCAGCCATTACTGCTGCAAATTGGAGGGTCTACTAACAAAAAATTCAAGTATGAAAATCCAGAAAATACAAGATAGTAAACTACAAAGGAAGAAGCTACAAAAATATGTGTAAAATTGATGCCATATAGATTACTATTGTAGAATTTTTAAAGGAGTTTATTAAGAGTTTTAAAGCATCATATTTTAGAGCCATTTAGAGCTAAACAAGAATAATATTTTAAGGTGTCATTAAGATAAGAAAGGATACTATTTCACACCATTGATTTTATAGAAAAATTACATATTATAACAACAAATTACAAGTTTAATTAGAGTGATAAGATGTTGATTATATGTTTTTTTTTAATAAGAGAAAGTTAGATTTAATTAACATTGATTAGTGGGATATAAAAACTTTAGTATCTAAGAAATGTAAAAGCAGCATTATATTGATTTATTATAGGAGTTATAAGTGTTAGTATATGCTGAATTATAAAGTGAAATAAGAAGTAAAATATTCTACGTTTGTGAGGGGAAATAACCCTCAAAGTACAATAGATTTTGAAAATGATAAGAGCTCCAAATTTGGATAGATTTTAGATTTTTAAAAACACCATATTTACAGTTAGGATTGGTATATAAATCCACCAAATAAGTGGTGAAAACCACCACTACACAAAGCACCATAAGCACCATTCAACAACATATTACAGGGGGAAAATACTTCATCATACATCCACCCACTTGCAGTAAAAAGCACTAGAAAAAGAGCATAATAAAGAGGATCTATTAGGCTCAAGTTTTTGATAGACCAATAAGGTAGAGAACGTCATCCAAAACCTACAAAAGTATTTTTAAAACCATTCAAAATAGGTCAAATTACAAGAGAGAAAATACAGGGTGCATTATCAAATAAGAAAAAGAAACTACCATAGTGATTACCATAGGACCACCATTGAAGCATACAATAAGGTCATTGGTTGAAGCCATCAGTGAGCAAGTCCAACATCATCCAAATTTAAGGAGAAAATATAGCAAGAGTATATTTTCAAGAAGCTAGAATATTTTTTAAAAGGAGCAAGAATAAGTTTGGGAAGAGCAAAGACATTCAAATCCTTACAATACATATGTTTGCAAAAAGAGTGCATGCACAAATATTTTATTACAGTTGTCTCTTCCAAAATAATGTAATATCTCCACTTGGCACTAAAGACAAAAGTTGGTGCATAATATTGACGTAAATCTACTGAAAACACGAGATTCCGAAAAAAAAAGGGAAAGACTAAACAAAATTGTATTAAAAGGAAAGAACACAAATGAATGAATACAAGATATAAAAGCAATATAAACTATGGCCCTTTTTTTTATTGATATTCTTTTCAATTTGTGTTACAATGTGTCTCCTTCCTTTTTAGGGGATAGGAGCGTTAGATATTGATCTCTACAACTCGTTTCAGAATTCCTTCTTCCGCGTGCCCACATATAAAATGGGCGAACCAAAACGTTGTCGTCGCTTGCATTGGTACAGGTCGATTCCTCGTCGCTCCTTCAATGTCGCAAATCTGCGTTCAAAGAAACAAACAAAGAATCAGTAGCACCTATGTATGAAAAATAAAAGATAAATCTAACTATGGCTAAAATGAATCTAAATGAACTAAAAACTTGATAAAAGCATAAACATGAAACTAGCTAAAAAACTACAAAAGCAATAAAGCGAGAGGGGTGCCCGAAGGCAAACCACCCGCGGTTGAAACTTTGCTTCGACACCAATCCGCTTAGGATGGGTCCGAAACCTGATGTGATGTGTTGTCGAAAAATTGGTAGGATATTGTGGTCAAAAGAATGGGATGTTTGTTCTTGATTCGTGCCTTCAAAAGTCACCCAATAACCTCTCTTTCGATTAAGAGATTATGGATGTTGAAAACACAAATTGCAAGTAAATGAATTAGCAGCACTTCGTCGCTCAAAATGCTCCAGCTCGGTCCCTTTTTGGGTGAGGAAACTCACCATTTTATAGACCCAAGGGGTCTCTTTGAATTAACATGCAAAAGTGTTTCTTTGCATGAATGCTTTTTGCCTAAAAATAAGACTTCTTCTTGATCAAGGGATTCTTAACTGTCTCTGTGCATGTCTTTGTGTGTTTTAGAAAAGCTCACTTGCATTCCCATGCAATGAAGGGATAGCCAATTGGCAGATATGAGTTGTCAAAAGGACTCACTCGCACTCCTATGTCATGCAGAAAAAGCTAAGTAGCAGTTCTGAGTATGTTACATGTCGAGATTTGACTTTTTGCCGGTCAAACTTGGCGTTCGTCCCACCCCGAAGCGAGCGCTGGTAATCGTCTCTGGGTGAGACGAGTATCAGTTATCACTTGTCCATGGGTAGGACGAGTAAAACCTGCACTCATCCCTAGGTAGGACGAGTAAAACCTGCACTCGTCCCTGGGTGGGACGAATAAGCAATAAAGTGTCTAAAAAGTGCTACGTCTCACCAGCAGGCGGGGGATACGGATGCTGCATGGGAGAGGGATCTCCTATGGGTGCAGCTAGCATAGCGTGATGACGCCATCTCATACTACCATATGCGGGAGGCAGAGCGAAGGCTACGGGAGGAATATTGGAGGCGACGGGATGCAGATTAGGGGCAACGAGAGGCCGCTTGGGGGCGGCATCGGTCGGAGATGGAGGGTGAGATTATCCGCCTAGGTGGGAAAATACTAGAGCCTTCGACCAGTGGCTCGTCGTACAGGACAAGAGACAGCAGGACAGAGCAGTCGGCATCATCCCGTCGTTGGCGACGAGATGAGGGAGGCGCAAGTGGGCGAGATGCAGGGGCGAGCAGTCGCCCTGAGAGATCTCAGAGGACTAATACTGCAAGGGGTAGTTCGCGTCGCACCGATCCTGCATGATCATGGTGGCTGACGCCCTAGGTTGGGGGTTTTTGAGTTTTTGGATGATGGGAGCGAAGTCCGAGGACCAGCGCATTGTAGCCTGCAGGCAATTTTTTTTTGCTATGATATATATACAGATGATTCTTTTTGGTGTTTATACTTTTTCCATGATTTATGTTTTTGTGCATGTGTTTTCATTGATGTATGCATATGCGATTATGAATGCGATGATTCTAATTTGTATGATGTAGGTATATGGAATGAATGAAAAGAATTATTGATGAGTTGTCGATGCACCATAGACTGTACACGATTAGATTGACTTACTAGGGTTAATTTTGTGGAATGCTTGTGCATGTGAAAACTTTGTTTTGTATTTTGTCAATTTTTTTGAGGAAGACCTTTTGTCTTTAGAGTCCTATAAGGCCTTCATCGAGAAGATTAAATCCATCGAGATACAAGGCATAGCTATTCAAAAGCCGACATTAAGGAATATCCATAATGAGCCTTTGGATCCTTTGGTGCCTACTCTGTCTTACCCTAATAATTTTGATATGCCTAGGTTGGACGAGTTTAAGGGTGATGAATATGCATAGGAACATGTCATAAGCTTCTTGGATGCTTGTTTTTAGATAGCAAGCAATGATGCATTATTGTTGCATATGTTCATCACAACACTTTTAGGTCTAGCTTGAGATTAGTTCAATCAGCTAAAGAAACATAGAATAACTAGTTTCGAGCAATTAGTTGATGCCTTTCTTGAGCGCTATTCCTTTAGCATCAAGAAACATACCAATATTTCCTATCTATCTGTGCTAGCATAGCGTGATGACGATCCAATAGAGCAATCAATAGAGAAATACAAAAATATGTGGATGAGACTAATGGTGAAGTTTCCATTCCCTATTCCTACCATAAAGTTAACCTGAATGTTTAGAAAGATTTGTGCCAAGCACATATTGTTACTACTGCAACTACAACAGTATCCTACATTCAAAGAAGCTTTGGTGCAAGCCAAAGTGATTGAGGACATCAAGTTGTAGGAAGGCAACTTAAAGCTCAAAAAAAAAGAGAAGGACAAAATAAGAGTGCCACAAAACAATAGGGCAAGCAGGCCCATGTGAATCAAGTGGTGTTGAATCTTCATAGGGAGAACAAGGGGCAACAAAAATAGAATTATCAGGCCCAACCTCCCCCTATGCAATATGACAAGTGCAACAACAATTATAAGGGCAAGAACAAAGATCAACGTCCACCTCGCCATTTCACACCATTTACGGAATCACTGACATCAATTTTTAATCAGCTATGCGAGGCCAAGGCAATTAGATTAAGAGAAGTCAAGATAATAGACCATAATCAACCCAAACCAAAGGGGTACCAAGAGGATCTGTTTTACATTTTTCATCAAAACAAATGCCATGACATCGAGGTGTGCTGGTATTTTAAACACATGGTGCAAAATATGATTGAAAAATGTGATCTTGTAGTGCCACACAACCTTCAGGTTCCTGATAATAAAAATATGGAAATTTACAAAAAACCCTTGCCAAATCATGAGGTGCCTCGGAACAACGTTGGCCAAGTCAACCAGGTGCGAGTCGAACCGCCTACCCAAGGGTTCGTAGGTATGGTCAACATTGTCACTAGGCATGGGAGATATGAACAATAGAATAAACCTCATGCTCCCATTCAAATACAAGACACACCGAATTAGTATTCGTAATAAGATATTCCAGGCCCACCAACAAGACCGGTGGTGACCATAAGGAGCAAATTCATCCAAAATCTGCAGACAACTCTAGTAAATTTGTAAATATATGAGTTAATACAATAGTCCCCAAGGCATAGGGAGACTCTTATGGACATTTTGAGGTCCATTGAAGTACAATCCTAGGATGCACAGGTATTCACTAATTTTTTGGGACATGTACAATAGTGTCAGGAACCAATGATCCAATTTTATGATCATGAGATAAGGATGATTTCTACAACCACGGTCAAAACACCATTGCACATAATTGCATGTGTTAATATCATGCCATTTAAAAGGGTCATGATTGATACTGGCTCATCAATCAACATAATAACGACCAAGGTGCTGAGTCATTTGAAGCTACCTAAATCACACATTGTTCCAACTACATTTACATTGAGAGTGTTTAACGATGCACTATGTTTGACTATCGACACAATTATCCTACCCATGTAGGTAGATCTGAAGACCATATCAGTAATGTGTCATGTGATAGAAGGGGCCATGCAGTACAACATTTTACTTGATAGGCCTTGGATTCATGAAATGTGTTGTGTCACCTTGATATTAAATCAGTGTGTGAAATATAATCACGAGCGACAGGTTCACATAGTGGTATCGGACAAAGATCCATTTAAGTTTGTGAACCTAGAAGATTCGACTGGGGGGTTCATACTCTCATTAACACACTAGGATGTTTGACCGTCATTGCCAATAAAGAAACTATGAGGTAAACCAACGGTATGTGCTCAACCAATGCCATTTGTGTCACATAGATCGGAGCACACCACTGCCACTTCCTTAAAATCATTGGCATCAGTCATGCATCGATATGACAGGAAATTGAAGATAAAAATGGGTGAGAAAGAGAAGGAGCATGAGCCCGAGCCAATCATTGAGGATGTTTCCATTCCCATGGACATTGAGTAACCCGAAGACAAAGCTAAGGAGGCACCTCAACCTACCTCACCTGCATCTTTAGCAGGGTCATTTGCACCACGAATGATGATACATCTTGCTAACATCGGATTAGGCAAGTACCTTGTGCAAAATATGACCTTCTATCCTATTCTAAATACTATGCAATAGGTGGGCCGACCATCCACTCATCGTTACCCAGTTGGATTGGTGGTTCCATTGGTAGAGCCTCCTAATCAGACTAACTTCATCTATGCAAAGGCTAGACCAGCTTCCAATGTGAGAGCCCATGGATGAAGATGGCAAGGAAAATTTCATGGTAAACATTCATTATCTATCCAATCTGGAGTATGCCATATGTATTTTTGATATATATCATTGGCATGGATACGGCCTTGGTATCTTTGAACAAGGACTGAGGACTCCACTGGAACCTCATTATCAGTTAGTCACTGATAGGTTCAGCTTAGGGTTACAAATATAGGGGTAAGACAATTTGCTCATAGCATCCCTATATTGTCTATACATCAGTATGGTGGACGATGTGGATTTTAATCCATATCACCCGGATCCTTCCAAATTTTGGAGGAATCACCCTATGATATATGTCATCACCGCTAAGGCACTCGAAGATCATCGTGAAGGGATCCTCGAGCAGACTGAGATAGAAATTAACCCCAGAGATCAACTGGGATACCAAACATGTGATGTAGCTAATGACACAGACGTGTATGGGTGTGACCCTATTATTGCAAGTGATATCGAGCTAGGAGATCTTTGTAACAAATATGGAATGGAGTCTACCTCCAATATGAGTGGACCAGGCTATGACGTGGATGAATAATTATCAAACGATGATGAATCTAGGGATGAAGTCGATGGTGCCTATGAGAGGCCCTGGAATGCATGTCATTTATTGCCTATTGACTCGGTACAATTTATCGAAGATATCCTTCCCAACAATAATCACTTAGTGGAAGATATCGAACTAGTTTTCTTGGTAGCATCGTACATGAGGTATAATTATCCAATATTTTCGGATAGCAATGATAACATACAAGAAGTAATATTCATGGGACCTCATTTGGAGGAGTGCCCTCCAGGAGTAGGGGTGAATGAAGGATTCTATTATGACAGTGACAAAGAAGATGAGCTAGAGAGGGCCTACCTTGGTCCTCCTTATTTATGTTATCATCATCAACCCATCGACATTGATGAGGTCTATCGGTAGCTACATGTTGGTCCACGTCTGAGAGCAATATGGTTAAACCTGGATCAAATCCATTATTTGTTTAATTCCCTTATGTTGACCTACATGCAGCTCCATGAGCCAAATGATCCTATTTTGCATGCATTGCATAGGGAGGATCTGATTATTCATAGTCCTCACAAGGAAGATCCCTTTGTGCCTATGCCATTAGAGCTAGATTGTGGGTATGAGGATTACATAGATTTTGTAGAGGTTAGTCCATGTGGTCCTGGAGATCAATTCCATTCCATAAACATGGTTTCTATTGATTTTACCACTCCAATATACAATCCAGTAGATTCATCCAAACCGTTGTATCTTAACAAAGATGTTATCGATTGGGATCGCGCTAATTCACCCATTGAGCCTGAGTATTTCTTTCCCAATGAATAAATGTTGCAACCTTTCCATTTTGCACCAGGCTATGTATATGATGTTTATCATGCCAAAAATACTTCCAATGTAGAACCGATCAATCCGGCTAATGAAATCCATCTGATTCCTACGCCTCACCATCTTGAGGAGGGATCGCATATGTTGGTAGAGGAAACCTTTGAGGTGGATATCAGTAATGATCCCACCAATACAAAGAAGGTTAAATTTGGAGAGATTCTCACTCCAAATGAGTGGGCCACCCTCATCCCTCTGCTGAAAGAGAGACCAAATTTATTTTCTTGGATGTACAAGGATATGCCAGGTCTAGACCCAAAATTGGTTATGCATAACCTCTTACTAGATCTGACGAAGAAGTCGATCAAGCAAAGTCTTAGAAAAATACACCCAACAGTAGCCTTAATGGTCAAATATGAGCTACAAAAGCTATTGAATGTGGAATTTGTGATCTCCATCGATTATCCAGAATGGGTGTCCAATATGGTACTCATGGGAAAACTCGATGGAAGAATCCGTATTTGCACAGATTTCAAATACCTAAATAATGAAACACCCAAAGATTCATTTTTGTTGCCAAATATTGATGCTCTCGTAGATGCAACTGTAGATCACGAAATGCTCTCCTTAATGGATGGTTTTTCTGGTTATAATCAAATTTGGATTAAACCCGAAGACCAGCATAAAACCACATTTATAATTCCATGGGCAACGTTTTGCTACAAATTTATGCCATTCAGCCTCAAAAACACTGGTGCCACTTATTAGCAGGTTATGACATACATTTTTCATGGCTATATGCACAAAATTCTTGACTATTATATCGATGACTTGTTAGCCAAGACATTGCTACGAGAAAAGCATGCGGAGGTCTTAAGAAAAGTCTTTGATCACCTGATAGAGCATAATGTCAGGCTGAATCCTAAGAAGTGTGTATTTGGCGTAATTTCTGTAAAATTACTAAGACTCGTCTTCTCTAAGAGAGGCATCAAAGTAGACCCAACGAAGGTCAAGGCCATTTTGGAAATGCATCCTCCCAACAATATTAAGGAATTAAGGAGCCTACAGGGCAAGGTAGCCTTGATAAAGTGATTTATCATCCAGCTATAGGATAAATGTCAACCCATAAATCGACTGCTACATAAGGGGGTCCCATTCAACTAGGACAAGGATTGCAAGGAAGCCTTCATTGAAATAAAGCAATACTTGGTGACACTGCCAGTGCTAGCTTCACCAAGGCTAGAGGTGCTTTTTTTACTATATATGTCAGCAACTGAATTTGATCTGGGAACCATGTTAGCCTAAAAGAACATGCAAGGCAAAGAGTAGGCCATATATTATATTAGTCGAACCTTGGTGAGCTATGAGCTCAAGTATGCATATGTGGAAAAATTGTATTTAGCAGTAGTGTTCACTACAAAGAAATTGTGACACTATATGTTAAGTCATACAACATATGTTATATCCAAATGAAATCCTTTGCAGTACATGATGAGTAAGATGTATCACAATACACGTACTGTAAAGTGGATCATGTTATTGACATAGTTTGATCTATAATTGATAAGCCAAAATTCTATTAAGGGATAGATCATAGCATATCAGTTAGTTGAGGCGCCACTATCAAATAATAGGCCTCTAACAATTGAGCTTCTAGATGATGCAGTCTTTGTCATATCTAAAGCTCCCGTACCCAAATAACCAGAGAAAAACACTGATATGAATTTGTTCTTTGATAGTTCAAAGTGCAAACAAGGAGGTGGTGCCAAAATAGTGTTCTTCATGCTGCAAGGAGCTCTAATGCCCTTATCATTCAAGTTGGATTTTTCGTGCACCAAAAAAAATGCTGAGTATGAAGCTCTACTGTTGGGCCTCCACATAGTCATCGCCATGAATATTAAGATATTGAACATCTTTGGAAATTTATTACTCATAGTAAATCAAGTCAAGGGGCTTTTTTAGTGTCGGTGTCCTGTACTGAAAGCCTATAAAGATGTAGTTGACACATATTTGGCCAAATTTGAATAGTATGACATTGAGGCAATCCCTTGATCATAAAATAGGTTTGCAAACACCATGGCATATTTGGGATCTTTAATCCCTTAGAATATATTTGTTGATTTCACTACCATCCATGTCAAGACACTCTCACATCTAGCAGTAGAGAGAGCAGCCTATGATAAAAAAAATTGATCAACATGATCAGTGTAGAACCAAAAGTTGAATGGTTCTGCAAAGTTGAAGACTTTCTTAAGTAGGCACCCTGGGGGTCATTAACCTTGCATAGTCCTATGGGGAATGGTACTACCATTCACCATAGGGTTTTTTATGATTTTGCATTTGCAAAGGTAAATACGTAGGGGGAGCAAGTTGTCTTAGTAGTCGAAGCTAAGATTTATAAAAATTGGATTTCACATATTAGAGACTTCCTAAAGCTTAGTATAATATTTGAGGATTTTTTGCATGCCATGAAGCACACATTTAAATATAAAGCGGTCAAATACGTCTTAATAGGAGACATATTATACTGATGAGGCTATGATGGATTTCTCCTTCATTGCTTAAATCCCCAAGAGGCATCATGGAAAATTTTGCAAACCCATGATAGTACATGCGGTGGCCATTTTAGCGGCATGACCATCGTCAATCGCATCCTTCGAATGGGCTACTATTGGCCCACTATGGAGAAGGAGTGCAATGTGTATATTATGAAATGCATTAAATGCCAGTATCATGCTAATATTACGCACTTGCAATCATAGGCATTACAGCCCATCCAAGCAACCTGGCCATTTTCTCAATGGGGACAATATCTTATAGGCAATATCTCTCCTCCATCATTGGGTCGACATACATTCATAATCATGGATACTGAGTATTTTACAAAGTGGATGGAAGAAACACCCTTAACAAATACAACTGGAGCTCGTATAGTAGATTTTATACTAGAGCATATCATAAGTTGTTTTGGGATTCCATCCAAAATAATATCGAATAATGGAATGTCTTTCAAAAAAAACTATGAGAGCTTTGACATCTAAATATAGAATCAAATACAGTTTTGTGACTCCATACTATCCATAAGTAAACGGGTAGGCTAAGGCTTCAAATAAGACAGTCATGGCCATATTGAAAAATATGATACTAGAAAACCACAAAGACTAGCATATCCAGCTGCCCCTTGCATTATGGGCTTACAGGACTAGTATTCGAATACCCATTTTCTCACTAGTATATGGCATTGAGACCATTATTCCCTTGGAATTATAAATTCTAACACTACGTGTCGCATTGAAATAGTTCATCGATGATGACACTACATAGCAACCTTGACTGGATCAACTGATGCTACTTGATGAACATCGCGTGAGCCCTGGAGCATCTTCACGTTTATCAGGAGTGACTAAAATGAGCTTACAATATCAAATTCCATCAGAGAGACTTTGAAGTTGGGGATCTTATCTTGAAAGAGAACCAACATAACTCTAATTTGTTGCCAGTTTTACGAGACAAATTTGTGGCTAATTGGCTAGGACCCTACATCATATCTAAAAAATATTAGTCCAGGTTCCTATCGCCTAATGTTTCTAGGGGGTTTTTAAGAGCCTAAACCTCTCAACATCATCCATATTAAGGTGTTTTATGCTTGAAGAGCAAAGGCTCTGATAGTTACTTGTAACTGCTCGATCATCCTAAAAAGCTCCAAACACTCTCATCAATGGTTTGGTCAATCAAAAAGATCCAAAGGCATCCGTAAGCCTTTTGGTCAACGTCAAAAGCTCCGAGGGTTTGTTTAAAACTGCTCGATCATCCCAAAAGGCTCCAAGGTCTCCTAAAACCGCTTGGTCATGTCAGTTAAAATGCCTAAGGATTTGCTTATAATCATCTGGTCATCTTAAAAAGGCTCCAAAGACATTTGTAAGCCCTTTGGTCAAACCCAAAAGGTACCAAGAGTTTCTAAAAAATTGCTTGGTCAATCCAAAGGCTCCAAGGATCCTCAAAATCGCTTGGTCATCCCAAAACACCCCAAATGTACCCATAATCCCTTTGTTCAATCCTAAAAGCTCCAAGGATTCTTAAAAATTGCTTGGTCAATCTAAAGGCTCTAGAAGCATGTACTCATAGTTTGGTCAATTATGAGATTCAAAACCCATAAAAATTATAAAATCAATAAAATCCAAAAAAATGGTAAAGCATATAATCCAAAAACATTTGCATTTGAATTTTGCATTTTCATTTTACATTCACATATGCATTCACTGCATTACTAAATTGCATATAGGCATTCATCATCTGTTGCATTCCATAGTAGGAGGGATTATGTTTGTCAGTCTTAAAAATGACACCATATTTGTGTTTAAATCATGCATATCTGAATTTGTCATGATCCATCATTCATGTGAGTAATTTTATTTTTCAACACAACCTGTAATGTTGTTATGGAGATATACTAGGGTTTTTCAATCACTAAGCCATACCTAGTAGTGTTATCAAGAGTTGGTAGAAATCTTGCTTTGCTTTTGTAGCTAAGGTTTAGTCAGTATAGCCCTTAGAATATCATAAGCCTATAACTAATCAAAAAATTTAAACAATCCTAACAAGGACTAGGGGAAGATGAAATCCGTGAAGCAGGACCGGGTATCCTGAAGTGAAAAGAGTTATTCTTTCTTATCCCTCTATGCAGATAATATGGGAAATGTTAACAATTGGTAAAAGTACAGGTTAGTTCCCTATTCATAATCCCTTTCTTAAGATAAAATGAGTAATATCCCATAGTGATATCCCACATCAATCCTCATGATTGATACCCTAGATCAATATCATAGATCGACTTCCCAGAGTGATATCCCATATTGATATTATAAGATCGATATTATCAATCGATATACCAAAAATAGTTTTTCGAAGTAAATCCCCCAAAGGAAAGTTTTTGAAGAAAATTTTTACATGTAAATGTCGAAAAGTGAAGATCATAAAAAAGGCTTAAATAAAATTTTAAAGTGAATATCATAAATCAAATTTCAAGTGGAGATCAAATGAATATCCAAAATCTAGTTCGAAGAGAGATCAAATGAAGATCTAAATACAATTCAAAATGAAGATGGAATCGACTCCCTTGCTTCACCACATATGATCAAGTATCCCAAAAATTGAAGGATAGAAAGAAATGAGTCTGAATCCCTAGAATTGTTGGCACTACTATACCTTATGCATGATGATATGTATGACGCATTAGAACCTCTCTTATGAACAAGACCAATGTTTTAATGTGGAAGAGCTAGCTTTAGGTGTCATGCATTGTCTAGTGGCTTAGTCCAACTAAAATCTAAACTTGGGATTGGATAAGACATTTGTGTAACCCTTATCTTAGAAATGGGCTAAAATAATCCCGCCTGACATCGGGGAACGCTCGTGTCTTATATTAAAATAATCATGTGCACACATGGGGATAATAAAAATTTAGGGCCTATCCTAGCAAAATCCTTTTATCTCAAAATTCTAGTATGGTTAGTATGCAAATTTTGATAAGTATATTAGGGTGTTTGAGTCTCATGGAAAACCTCAAAAATTTCTCCCATAGCAAAAAAATATCAAAAATGGCAACCATATAAATCATCAATTACAAAGTATCGAATCCATGATACATCAGTATATAAAGCACAATCAACATATATGATAGATACCAGATGGATATTAGCAATAATATTTAGATAACCACTAACTATATCGTGCATATTTTTCAAATTTTACAAAATAAAATCGAATGACACATTATATCATTCACATCATAACATCGCATTCATTGCATTTCATATATGGGTGATTAATTGATTAAATTTTTATCTTAAGGATTTTCAATTATATTTATGATTTTTTCTGTGGTCTCATCCATTATATTGATAAACATATATTGCATTCATTCCTTATGTTTTAAGTGATTAAAGTATATAGGTTCATTTACATTATATTAGCATCGTGTAAATAAATCATTACATACATTAATGCATACAATAAAGGAATATCAAATATGCGTTAAGAAAAACATTGCATCCATATGCATCCATCATAAAAACACATCTAAGCATCTAGATCACTACATATCATCATCATAAATTAAATATATGTCTACTGCATGTCATCATACATCGCATCATATAGCATCAACATAACATAAGCATTGCATCGATGTGCATCACATAAAGATAAAATAAAAAATAAATGAATACACAATAATAAGCCATAAAATGATTAGTCATATCATATATAAATATGTCTTAGAGTACATCGGGAGTACAAAAATACCCATAGGCTACAACTGTGTAGGTCCTCAATCTTACACTCCAAAAATAGTACAATACATATATCAAAAAATGTGTACTAAGGAAGGCCTATGCCCCCAACCTGTGAATCACCACCCGTATCCCTGTGGCTCTTATGATATTTGTCTCTATGTGTGCTAGAAGATCGGTGAGTCTACTAGATCCTATGAGTTTGATGGCTGGAACTCACTGAGGACTACCCTGTAGTCCTAGTCTTGGTCCTCTATGACCCCACAGTCTGCCTGTCCTTTGGAACCTGTAAACTCCTCAGCTTGATGAAGCCCTCTAGCTGAGATATGCGAGCTACCTTCACATCTAGTCGATCATTTCTCTCCTCTACGAGAGAAGTGAGCCGCCTAATATCTACCATAGGATCCACCCTTGTGACTAGTGGATTAGTTGGAGGTCCCATGATAACCTAAGAGGCTAGAGGGTGTCCTATATGTAGCCTAAGAAGGTCCCTCTCTACCACTGCCTCACCCCCTATGCCACTGCTACATCGTAGGTGCTAGTGAGCTCCTAGACTCGAGCCTATGCTATTGTATCTTGATTTGTGATACTGGTGATCTCCTCCTATGCCTTATCTAGCTTCCTATCTTAGTTAGCTAGCTTCACCTCTAGAGTGGTGATAGTAGTATCTCGCTCATGCTACTAAGTCTGATATATACCAAACTAACTCTACAAGTTAGCAACATGATCTAAGAACAGCCCCTCTGTGTTGTCAATGGCAACCTCACCCTCCTCTAGAGCCTCATCATCTAGGTCATCCTAAGGAGCCTCCTCGGTAGTGACCTCTGTGCCCCATCCACCCTTTGTCTACTGGCACACCCTACGCCTGTCATGATCCAACATTTCATCTTCCTGATCATCAACTCTACCCAGAGGTCCTGATCCATACCACCATAGCATCGACCATCATTTGTCATATGCTAGAGTGGTAACATCCTAGTAAAATCCAATATCTTAGAAATCATCTGGCTCGACCCATTGAATCCACAGAAAATGTGTCTTTAAAGCAAAGTGCCTGTAGACAAAGGGGATCTTTGGAATGTCTTGTACTAGGCCAAACTATCGTAGAACATGATAATAAAACTAGTACTCTCTAATATCGACCGTTCGATAGAGTAGCCATTTGTCCTAGTGAGCCTGTTGAAGCCACTCGCCAGCCTCGGTCTAGTTAGGGCACTCCATGTAAGGCCACCACTCAACGTCATCCGAGCTGAGTCCTAAAAATCATGTGATATACTTTTGGATGTCACCAGCATGAGTCCTGCTCTTGAACCCCTCCTCCTCTTGAGGCTAGCAAGCAGCATAGCACTGGTGAGCGTCATATCTCTCTGTGATATGCAATGGAAACTCCCTAGGATTCTCTATCTTGATATGCTGCTAGCCCCAAATTTGAAGTAAGCTATATTTGATACCCCAATGACTATGGTATGTGATTTGGTAGAGCTATTTATACAACTGGTAGAGTAGGGTGCTCCCCCATGCTAGTCGCAAAGGTCGACGAATGATGTTTTGAACAACTCTAGGGACAGTGGCTAGGAGGTTCCAAGTAATCCTCACACCTGAGGAGTTTGTAAGCACTACTTGCATCACCAGGTACATAAAGATAGCCTCATGCATAGAGAAGATATTATTCCCTTGCCAATAGTCGATATGGACCCCTCCATGGTCAATGTTGCACTAAGCCTCCTCGCTCTGATTGCCAAATATGGCATCAAAAATAGACTCCTTAGCCCCAGAAGTAGAAGAGACGATGGCCTCACCATCAATGGGGATCCTAAAGATCCTGTAGACATCCTCCAAGGTAACTATCATTTCACCGGTAGGCAGGTGAAATATGTTGTTTTGCGCATTCCAACACTGAGCCAACACAGTTAAGTAAGCTTGACCTATCCTGATAGTGGATAGATCTAGTATGTAGCAGAAGCCAACAGCTCTAAACCATTCTCGATCCCCAAGAGTGAGCTCTCCATGGATATTCTTAATAATTTTAGGCTTGCGAGCTCTAGAGATCAACCTCTAAAATAGAGAGCATCATATAAGGAAAATTTTAACTAAAAACATTTAAAAATGACCTAAAAATCATCAAAAACATCTAAAAATTGATAAAATTGCAAAAAAATGTCATTATGCAAGTATAAAAATCAAAAATTTCATTTAGAAAGGTCAAAAATGCATTAAAAGACATTAATTGCCTATTAAAACTTATAAAAATTAAAATTTTATAAATTATTTCAAAAGTTTGTGAACTGCGGGTCAACCCTGCGGTCCACATGTGGTCAAAAATTAATCATTGGGATTTTAAATGCTGATCGCAACTGGCATCTGTGGTCCCCAATTGACCAATTGGGAACCACAACTGGTACCTACGGTCTCCGACTAAGATCCCACCCGATCTAATACCACGGCTAAAAAATGAAAAAATTATAAAAAAAGAGCAATCCTAAGCTACCCTAGCCTAAGGTGTGGTTCATTACCAATAATTTAGTGTGATTTATTTAAAAATTACTTAATTTGCTTCATTTTATTGGTAATGTATGTGAGGTCTTGGTTTTAGATTACCTTGCCCTTGCCTCGGCCACCGCAGCTAGAAGAAGCTTACCCATGCTTTGCCATCGTGTTGTGAGAAGGTATGCATGTAAAGTTTGGTAGGTTGCAGGTCAAGCTCTTAGATATAACTGTCAGAGTTCCAGATTGCAAGTCATTGCCAAGGAATAGTGAGATAAATTTGAAAATTAGGCTTTTAATAGGCTTTTCATATTTTGTGTGGACTATAGGCCCTAGTCGCGGTTCCCAAAATTACAAATGGGAATCGTAGGCCCTAGCTGCGGTTTGCAACTAGCAATCAATTTATTAAAATCCCACCATGGGAAGGCTTAAAATGATAAAATAATGCCTCCCATTGGGTCAAATATTAATAAAATCAATAAATTTAGATATCTGGTGATAATAAAGCATCGGGATCCAATTAAACATCAAATATTTGGCTGAGATTATAAAGTACATTCAATCGAGGTCATCGCTATGATAATCCTTTCATGGAGCGACATACCTCCTAGCCAAATAAATAAAATCAATGCATAATTCAAATGATTCAAAAAAATCCAATAATTAAAAACACTAAATGCGTCTCGTATTCAGTAATTTACCCTATACACTTGGTGGTTGCAGCGACTTGCGCTCCATGCAATCCGACAAGATGAGTAAATTACCATAAGGACATTTGGGGCAAAATGGTCATTGTTGATCTGATATGCTTCTTTTCAATCCCTAAGAAGGCCTTCGTGGCTGGACTGCTCCATGGTAACGAGGCATTGCATGTCATTTTTTTGATGACATATTTTCAACAAATCATCGATAATTTGATTCAACATAAATCTAATTGGATTTGTATCAATTCAATTCTCTAAGATGGATATTGTAGCCTGGTTGCTCCATGGGATATAAATGTGCAAATGCTATTAACAATTGGAATCAAAAGCTAAGCTAGGCCTAGCCAAGGCATTATTTTTCTCAAATCTAAAGTTGTTCAGATCATCCATGGTGGTCAAGCGACATCGCAACTTTAATCATTGTCATTACCCTCATCAACTCATCACTTGAGAGTGTAGTCATAATATCAAATCATAATCAAAATCAACAGAAGATCCCTAAAATCGTAGATCCCTTGATATTATCAAAATTGTGTTCATCCTTGTGAATCATTGTCAACAACTATCATAAGCTTACCCCTTTTCTTGGGGAAAATAGCAAATATGATTTTTCTTGTTGTTCTTTGCCTTTAGAATCTATGGGTTAGAAGATACCTATGGAATGCATAGCTGCACCAAATGATATGAGAAGGGTACAAGCTTTTCAAATATAAGCCTTTCACCCAGTTGAAAGCAATTATTCTAGGATGTGCATCCTTTTGCAAGACCTGGGGCATCTAATGTTGATTTGACTAATGCTCATCATAGAACCTTTAGCATTGTTTGATATCACAATGCATCCCAAAAAGGGCATCTATAGACACCTAAAATGCATCATTTCAAGGGCAACTACTCATATGGACATGCTACAAGACCATATGGAGGATCTTGGATAGAATCCAAGACAGAGTAGTGGTTCTAACCACTCAATTTGGGTATCTTGGCCTAATCAGTCTGAACCATAGCCTAGACCAACAGTTTATAGGCTGAACCATGGTTGAGACCTATAGTTTACAGTCTAGACCGTAGTTATGACCTACAATTTTAACTGAAATTCAATTGGCCTTCAATCTGAGCCAAATTGGTTTGAAATGCCATTTGTTCTAGAAGAATGTGGTTAGAGGGTGGAAGCTTATAATCCAACTGTCTTAAACACCCCTTCTTGATCTTGTATTCTCCATGAATCCACCCCTAGCCCTTGTGCAGTACTATAAGTACCCATCATAATTAGGGTTAACTATTAGAGAGAGCATTGGAGATTTGATCAGTGGAGCCCTATTGAATTGTACACTCAACTGAGTATACTAAGAGAGATCTATTACACTTATCCCCTAACTACTTGCCAAGATCTATAATGAATTACATTATGGATGCCCTAGAAGTCTAGGAGAGTCAAGAAATGTATATTCAGGAAAACGAAGGCCCTTCACAATGAATCAACCACAAAATTAGTCTAAGGACACTAAAGGTGACCATTGAACATCAATTTGGACAAGGAGGTCAAGCCCACTACCCTTGGAATTGAGGATAAACCTATTATATTGCTAACCGTGGCTTTCATCTATGGTTTATAATGTAGAACGCTCACCAGAGCTATGGTTTGCAGCAAAGGTATCACCACCTTCCCCTTTTCATTTATGTCCAATTAATTAGCTTAGATTAGTTGTTTTCATGGTTTAATTATAGTTTAGCAGACTTATGATCGATATAATTAGGTTAGATTAGTTTCTTTATGTTATGCTTCAATTAGGACATAAATGGATTCTTTATGCATGTTTATGCTTTCTTTTACACAATTGATCCATGCATAGTGTAGCTGTTATCTTTATTTACACTATTATATAAATCTTGATGCAATTAACATAGCTTAGAAGCACTTTTTATGTGTTCTTGATTATGCATGTTTAATTGTGTCTTTATGTAATTTTCCTAAAAGGACCTCATCATGAGAGGTTGCCTATATTTTTAACACTTCTACGTTGTTTCTTTTCCACGGGGAATAGTTTCAAAGGAGAACCAACCATCAAGTTCCTTCCCCAGCATGAAGAAGAGGGCACCTCCACCCTAGAATAGTTTGTGACCAAGTGAAAAGAAACGTTAGTGCGCCTACCCTATTGAGGGCCTTGGCATTGTACTAATCATATCATCATTTAGGTGACCCTAAGAGGGGTATGATTGTAACCAAGATTCTTTATAAATATTAATACAAGAAAGTCTATTTCATTGAATCTATGCAATCTTGTCAATTTATGATTTGAATTAATGAATACGACATAGTACAGTACATGTGTGCACGTTTTTTAGTTGGATCACATATAATGCTACAATTCCTTTGTAGCGAATACTACTACTAAACACAAATTTTCCACCTAGGCATATCCTAGCTCGTGACTCGCCAAGGTTTGATTGATGTAATATATGACTTGTTCTTTGTCTTGCACATTATTTTTGGCTAACATGGTTCCCAATGCAAAATTAGTTATCGATATATATAGCAGGAATGGTAAATCTGGTCTTGGTGGAGCTAGTACTGGCGACGTTGCTAGGTAGTGCTTAATATCAGAAAATATTGCTTGACAGTCCTCATACCAATTGAATGGGACCCCCTTGTGTAGCAGTCGATTCATGGGTCGACATTTGTTCGATAATTGTGTGATAAATTACTTTATGGATTCTACTTTCCCCTATAGGCTTCTTAATTCCTTGATATTCATGGGGGGATGCATTTCTAAAATAGCCTTTACCTTTTCTAGATCAACTTCGATCCCTTGTTTTGAAATTATGAACCCTAAGAGCTTTCCTAAAGTTATGCCAAACATGCACTTCTTAGGATTCAACTTGACATTATGCTTTATCAAGCGATCAAAGGCCTTTCTCAGGACCTTTGCATGCTCTGAACGTAGCAATGAATTTACCAATAAGTCATCAATATAATATTCCAATATATTATACATGTAGTCATGAAAGATATATGTCATAGCTCACTGATATGTAGCACCAAAATTCTTAATACCTGGCATAATCTTATAAAAAATGTCCCCCAGGTGTTATGAATGCAGTTTTATGTTGGTCTTTGGGCTTAATCTGAATTTGGTTGTAACCATAAAAACCATCCATTAAGGAGAGCATTTCATGACCCGTATTTGCATCTACAAGAGCATCTATGTTCGAAAATGAAAATGAATTCTTTGGTGTTGCCCTATTGAGGTCTCTGAAATCTGTACATATGCAGATCCTTCCATTAGATTTTCCTACAGGCACCATGTTTTATACCCATTCTAGATAGTCGATGGAAATGACAAACTCTACTTCTAGAAACTTTTGCAATTTATATTTAACCATTAAGGCCACTGTTGGATGCATCTTCCTGAGTTTCTTCTTGACTAGCTTCTTTGAGAGATCTAGCAAAAGGTTATGAGTAACCAATTTTGAATCTAAACCCGACATGTCCTTATAAGTCCAAGCAAAGATATTAGATCTCTCTTTTAGTAGAGGGATGATGTTAGCACACTCATCAAGAGATAAAATTTCTCCAAATTTAACCTTCCTATGATTCATGGGATCATCACTGATATCCACTTCAAAGGTTTCCTCTACTGACATGTGGGATCCCTCCTAAAGCTAGTGAGATATAGGGATCAATTGGATGTCATCTACTGGATTTATGGATTCCGTGTTGGAAGAATCCTCAACATGATAAACATCATGTGTATATCCCAGTGCAAAATAAAAAGGTTGTAACATTTCTTCATTAGGGAAGAAATATTCAAGCTCTAGTGGTGAGTCAGCGTGATCCCAATCAATAGCATCTACATCAAGACATAATGTTTTGGAGTGGTCGGTTGTGTTGTGAAGTGGAGTGGTTAAATCAATGGATATCATATTGATAGAATGGATTATGTCCCTATGACCATGTGCATGTGACTCTACATTTATATAACTTCCATCCTCAAGATGTGGTTTTGGACGTATGGGGATCTCTAGATCTAGTCTATGAATAGACTCAAAAATAGGATTGTTAGGCTCAAAGATCTCTCTAAATTTTGGTATATTAGGGAATACCATATGATAAATCCTATCCAAGTTAGGAGCTCTTCCTCTGAGGCATGGATGGATATTGATATATCTACGCGTGTCCATTGTAGTATATGGTGAATTACAATGACGTAAGTAGGGAGGCCCTAGATAGGCTCTCTTTATTTCATCTTCATCATCACTTTCATAATGAAAACCCTCACTGCCACCTATTGGAACTTGAATATTAGGAATATGGAGCCCTATGAAAGCACACTCTCGATAACTACTATCATCCATGGAGGATTGTTCATCCTCGACGACTATCTTCGAGGGTAAAAGATGACATAAATAAAGAGGGCCCAAGTAGGCCAACCGAGTCTCATCCTCAGGTTACTCCTTTTTCAAGGACTCATCATCATCATCACTCTCATGCATGTAACTGAGCCCACCTATCTCAAAGACAAACTCTGCACTATCTTTGTTAGAATAATATTTTGAATCAAAATCTATTTCTATGCTAGCAACTTGGACTTTCATACCTATGTTGTCATCTACCCCATGGATTTGTTCATCCAAGATGTCTCTTGGAATCTACTCTAGATCGGTCTCCACAAAGATGTCTTCATGATATGTCTCAGGTGGCTCTATAGTTATGTAAGACACTAAACCATTATTTATTTGAAAGGTGAAGGGATTGGGGTGATAATGATTGAAGTCAAACTCACCCCCCAGATTGAGGTATAGGCAGTCTAAATATTCCACGAGGAGCTCATATTGTCCTCCAATATAGTATCCTAACTCAAACCTATCAGTAGGAAATTGATATTACGATTCATAAGGCCTCCTACACCCTTGTTCGAATATTTCAATACCGTGACCATACCAATGGTAACACTCAAAATATTGTAAGGCATACCCTAGGTTAGAAATGTAATGAAAATTCATAGTTAATGGTTCATCATCATCCTCATCCATGGAAGTTCATGATTGAACTTCTATGGACCTTAGAATTTCCATAAGAATCTCCTTTTTCTTGGGGGACTACTAAATCATCTTGTAAATAGATAACTTTGCTAGAGTCATTTGTAGGTTTTGAACTAACCTACTTTTGATTGTCACCATCGGTCTAGTTTGTGGGCCTGGTACATTCTGGGCTGGCCTTGGAGGAGGTGCATCTTGGACTGTAATGAAAAATAGAGGTTTATTTGGTATTTTATACCTCACATGTCTTGTGGTTCAATGCATACTTGATTGACCTGGCCAACATTGTTCCTTTGCACCTCATGGTTGGGTAGAGGATTCTTGTAAATCCACATATTTTGATTGTCCAAAAATTGTGGGTTGTCCACAAGAAGTGTACTCTTTCGATAATATTTTTTAGTAAATGTTTGAACGACCAATATACCTCTATATCGTGACCTTTTGTTCAATGAAATATGCAATATTGATCATCCTTATACCCCTTAGGCTTGGGTTGATTAGGGTCCACTAGATTGATTTTTGGTAATTTTATTTCCTTTGCCTTGCACAATTGGTGGAAAATTGATTTCAATGATTTTGATAATTGAGTGAATATGTGAGGGGGGTGTCTTTCTTTATCCTTACCCTTCTAGTTTTTTTTGCACTTCTCGTACTATGGAGGAGGAGGTTGAGATTGATAACATCATTGTTGCTACCCCTTATCCTCTTTCTGAAGATTTAGAACCACATGATTAATGTGGGCCAGCTTGGCCTATTTTTTCTCGATGCTCTTATTATTACATTCCTTCTTATTCCTGAGTTTCAATTTACCCTCCCATAACTTGATATCCTCTATCACCTTGGCTTGCACCAAATCCTCCTCGAAGGTTTGATATTGTTACAAGTGTAATAATAATGAAATATGCCTTGCGCAACTTTTTATAAACATTCAAGTTAATTCATAAGTAGGTATGGAGAATGGTAGCTTTACCGTCATCTTTCTATATCATTTCCCATAATTCATACCTGGCTCATCATCATGTTGTGTCAGAGCAGCCAAATAGGATAGGTTTACCTTTTTCTTAATGCGAAAGGAGAAGAGTTCAAGAAATGCATCGACCAGTTGTTCAAAACTTATGATGATGTGTCTCTTGAGTTTATTAAACCACTCTCGAGTTGGGCTTGAGAGGGTTGTAATGAAGGTCCATAGGAGCAAGGCATCATTGCTTTTGATCTGAAAGCACATGTCTAGAAAACTTATAACATACTCTTGAGCGTCCTCCTCTCCTTTAAACTTTCCAGCCTAGGCATCTCAAAATTCTCAAGATATGCCAAAATAGGCATTGAGGGGCATAAAGGTTCATTATGAATATTTTTCAAGGTAGGCTTTTGATAAGTCATCCCTTGCTTCTTGATAGCTATGACATTTTTTGCCAATGTCTTATAGGCCTACAAATATAGGAACTCTTCTTCTCTGGATTGCCTTGGAGGCACTTTCAAAGGCATGTTCCTCTTCAGTCGAGGTGGAGGACGGCTCATCATCCACTTCAACTTGGGAGACTTCAAGATATTCTTGATCTAATTCCTCTCCTACTTATTCTTTATACTACCTATTCCCATGATGTTTGGACACTGGGTGCCAATTTCTATGTTGTATCTTATGGCGAGCATGGGTGTCTATATGTTCAAGGTGAAACTTGAGCTACGAAGCAGCTCGCCTATCAATTATCTCCCTGTACTCACTACGGGGAGGTAACCCAACACTAGCCAATCATTCCTCCCTCTCAACATGCTCCTTTTTATCAAGGATATGTTGCTCATGGATGTATTGTTTGTATAAACATTATCTTATGAACCTTTGCCTCTGAGTGTTTTTATTTTTGAGGTGCTCGTACTCTGCATGAACATACTCTAATTGGTCTTGGATAATCTGATATCTCTACTCTAATACCAGCTTGTGAGATCTATCTATGTGATCATTCATATGAGCCCTCTGGTGTGTGTGCTATGTTTGAGTGGATTTGTTAGTGTATCCTCCAAAGGACTGATCTGCTACACTCCTATTTTTTATGAAGATGGCATTTGTGTTCAGTGGTCGCATATACTCTGTGCTTGCATGGTATGCAAGGGCATGCATATCACAAGAATATTTGGAGCACTCTCTAGGTTATCTGACGATCCTAATGGTAATATCGATATGCATGCTCGTAGAACAAGAAGATATAAGAGTAGGCTTATAACCTAGTTGTCCTAAGACTTTGTCTAGACCATATAACTATCTACTAATCCATGGCTCATGATGTGGCGTAACATATACTACCAATTTAGACATGTCTATGGTGATATTATAAGGTTCACCTCTATGGGGAGTTTGCCTGGGTCTATTCTCAGAAGCATCCCCCTTTGTTTACCTCTAAATGGGAGGATATTGGACTTGTCTATACTCATATGGTGGGGGCTTTAAGCCTCCATTAGCTATAGGTCAAAGGGGTACCAATTTAGATCCCTATATGACATACTCTTTAGCATATCCTATGGAACCACATGGAATGTAGTCATAATAAATTCTAACATGTTTGAGACTCCCATGCTCTAATCTATGTCTCAAGGAGTGTCTAGTGGTTCCTCTAATCGAGGTATTCTCAATAGGATCCCCGCATGTAGAATTATCCCCTCTAATACTCATTGAATGATGTTTAGGAGGATTTTGTGGTTGAGGTCTTTGTGCATCTTGATGTGCATTGGGTGAAGCTTTGACGTCGACCTTAGGTCTATGCCCGGATCGGCCTCTCCGTGTACGAACCATGATATTATATTATCTCGTATGTAAGTTTTAAGGCAAACAAAAGTAAACAATAATTATTATCTCTTTTAATTTTTTTTTTGTGAATCCTAAACAGTTTTTATGTGTTTTGAGATTTGTTGTATCAGAAAGTAACTGTTATCGTGTTTTCAAAATGTTGATGATATACTCAATTGTTAAAGGGCTTTCACCTGTGTACTAGCAGCTGGAAAACCTGTAAATGAACTCCAGGCCACGTAATACAACCTATAATATGTGGTAGTGAAGTCCACACACATTTAGGGAGCACAGGTACTTCTATACCCTCACCCAATAACACCCAGTCAGCGTCATACCCTTCGAAGAGGAGTATATAAAAATTTTCTAGGCTACAAATGGCTATTGGATCCGGTATTGGTCTAGTAACAAAATTATCAAGGGGTTTGGGCCAATGGATGGGAATCACTACCACCATAATTGAACCCTACTAGTGGTTGGATGTGACTTCCAACTCACTAGGGTTTATAGTGTGTCGTGGTGTGTGTGGTTCTTTTTACTTTACATAAAATAAAAATACATAAAATAGTGCTCAAATGATTTTGCTACATTCTTTTCAAAAGAGCAGTTCACTTTAAAAGAATGCACGACTATACTATATGATTTTTTAGAGAATGTAATTACCTATGAAGGAATGGCCATTGATTGGGCCTCAAGCATGCAAGCTCTAAAACATGTAATGTCCTAAACTGTTGGAGACTAGGGCGAGCTGCAATCAGAGATTTGCTATTCCTAGCAACAACTAGTAGAAAACTAAAAAAACATCTAAGATTTCCCCATTTTATTTTTCATTACATTTTCTAATTAACATCCATCTATTGCATTTTGTTTTTGTAAAAACATAGACAAAAAAATACAAAGAGGGGAAAATGATCCTACCTCAGATACAAGTCCGATGAAGGTGTCTGATATATGCTTTTTTCTATTCTCTATTGACCACGTATGTCAAGCATGGCTGCAACTGTTCCCCGTGGGTGTCAACCACGATGACAAATGTTAACCATGGATATCAACAAATAGAGTAAGTTAGATTGTAAATCACTTAAATTGCAGAGTTCTGCCATGATTGCATTTTGTAGCAATCCAAGAAGCATACACCTAATGCTAGTAATAATTGGAATTCACATATAAATCATGAATTATGGATAAATTTTCAAATTAACATAAAGAAGAGTTTCCTTTATTAAACTTCCAATGAAACTCGGTTACTAATCCATTCCTCTTAGGAATACTCAATGTGATATAATTATTACAATAATAGGAAAAACCCCACGTGAGGGTAGGTGTAATTCCAAGACTTCCTAGGTTGACATGAACTAATCTAAGGCAAATGTAGCCTTCTTCTCCACGATTAGAGGAATTTTTTGCTTTGAATGTCAAGACCCTATTAACCCTACATTCAAGAAACAACAAGAAGCAATTAGAAGCAAAGGAGGCCTCTCTTAATGAGGCTTTTGATCCAAATCTTGCATGAAAATACTATAAGAAACATGAAATCAAGAAAGTGTATAAAGATATGAATCTATGCTAGAACATGATAAATTTACCATTAAGAATGTGAAAGAAACATAGATCTGGTCAGCAAACCTCCTGATTAAGCATTAAAAGCACATATGCATGGAAAGAATAGCACCTAATCTAGAATTGATTAATACTAGAAAATGAAGGTAATCTAACTTCAATCAATAATTCTCACAATCTAATGAACAGACAAAAAGTAATTCTACATTAAATCTATCTAAATGATCAATCAAAAATATAAATCTACTTCTAAAACTGGATGAATTGAATATTAAACCTTTATTGTGGGTCCTTCAAGTGGTTGGTACTATTAGTTGACAACTACGGTTGATGTGTAGATGTCTTTGTCCTCCAAATCAAGGCTTGATTATTCAATTCAATACGAGGAATTACCGATCAAGGTCCATCATGGTGTCCTATGATGGATTTGGTGATTTAATTGCTTGAATTGGTGATGGATTGGGCTCAATTGATTTTATTGATTCTTCCTAGCCCTCCATAGCCTTCTTGGCTCCAAATGTCATTTGTCCTTCAATTGGGTAGCAAAAGTATTCCTCTCAATGCATACAAGTGAGTATACAATTCGACAGGGCTTCACTGCATTTAAACTCAAGGTTTGTCTCCCTCTCTTCCCCATTTGGAGGGGTCTCTTATAGAATTTAGGAATTCCATATCTTAGCTTCATGGAGAAGCCAAGATCAAGAAATGGTAGTTGAGGCAATATGAGATAAGTTTATGGAACTTTCCACTCTCAAACCACTCTGATCTGCAACCAATTGGCCATTTGAAACCAATTTTAGATCGGCCAAGACATAACTAATTTTTGAGGCTAGCCATGGCTCTGAGGTGCAATCAACTCTGTTAACTATAGGTGTCAAATGTGGCTAACACTTATTAATCCCAACTACTTAAATGAGTGGTTAAAACCACTGCTATACCTTGGAATCTATCCAATATATTTCATATGGTCTTCTAAAATATCCCATATGAGTAGTCATATCAATATGACACATTTTAGGTGTCTACAAGAGGGTGTGATATGGTTCTGGGAGCACAATGGTTACAAATATTAGGACCAGTCATATGGGATTTAATAGAATTATGGATGAAATTTAATCAATATGGGAAGGAATGTACCTTTCATGGTACAAATATAGGAGTAATACAATTTATTTCTTCTCATAAGATGGAAAAATTGTTAAATAAATCTTCCCATGGAGTGGTAGCTCAATTTTTTGCTATAACTGCTCCCAAGCAAGGGGAGTCTAGTCAACCACAAAAATTACAACATATATTAAATAGGTATTCTCATTTCTTTGAGGAACCCAAGGGAATTCCTCCTTAGTTCTCACATGATCATGCAATACAACTTGTTCATGGTAGTTTACCTCCTAATATTTGCCCATACCAGTATGCTTATACTCATAAAACTAAAATTGAAAAAATTATATAGGAACTTTGAGCTTCTAGAATTATTCGTTCAAGTGTCAACCCCTATTCTTCACCAGTGTTAGTAAAAAATAAGGACGACACATGGTGCTTATGTGTGGATTACCAAGATCTTAATAAAATTACCATCAAGGATAAGTTCCCTATTCCTGTTATTGATGAACTCTTAGATGAGTTGCATGGGCCTCAATATTTTCCAAGTTGGATTTACTATTGAGTTATCATCAAATCCATATTAAGAATAAATATATTTCCAAAATATCCTTTAGAACTCATGAAGGACATTATGAATTTTTGGTTATGCCTTTTGGGTTAACCAATGCACCTTCCAGCTTACAAAGTTAGATGAATTCTATTTTTCATCCTCATTTTCATAAATTCATTTGTCTTCTTTGATGATATCCTAATTTATAGTTGCACATGAGAGGATCATCTTCACCACTTAGAAGCAAATCTCAAACTTTTTCCTGACCATCAAATTTATGAAAAGTAATCAAAATGTTCCTTTGGTCAATAGGAGGCTGAATATTTGGGGCATATAGTCACTAAGTAAGGATTTCAGGTAGACCCTAAGAAAATTCAGGTAGTGCAATAATGGCCCAAAACTCATACTTTAAAGGGACTTCATGGATTCTTGGATCTTATAGGATATTACAGAAAATTTGTAAAAAACTATTGAAAGATAGCAACCCCCCTCACAACCATGTTGCAAAAAAATTCTTTTGTGTGGACTGATTCCACTAAGAAGGACTTTTTCGATTTGAAGTTTGCTATGACCACCACCCCTGTTTTGGCAATGCCAAATTTTTCTAAACCCTTTTTCATCGAGAGTGATGCATCAAGTACAAGCATTGGAGCAGTTTTAATGCAAGAGGGTTGACCATTGGCTTTCACTAGCAAGGTGCTTTTCCCTATCAAAATTTGGACAAGTCCACATATTATAACGAAATGATTTCCATATTACACGTGATCACTCATTGGCATCCATATCTTACTGGTCAAAATTTTTCCATAAAGACTGATCATCAAAGTAAAAAATAGTTTTTAGAGCAATGGCTGGCTACTCCAAAACAACAAAAATGGGTCTCTAACTTTTTGGGATATGACTATGACATTTATTATAAGAAAGGTAAAGCGAATATGGTGGTTGATGCTTTGTCTTTCCTACATGAAGATCAGGCCATTCTGCATGCCATATCTACTCCTCTTCTACAATTCCTTCATCAACTTCATGAAGATCTTGTCAAGGATTCATCATTACAAACTCTTCTCTACCATCTCCAAGAGGATCCTAAATCACACCCTCGTTATGTTTAGGATGATCAAAATTTATTATTTCATGATCAATTGGTTATTCCATCCAATTCTCCAATCAAGGAACTCCTCCTTCATGAAATGCATGCATCCCCCATAGCTGGCCATTAAGGTTTTCTTAAAATATATCCTTGAGCTAAGTGCACCTTCTTCTGGAAGGGCATGAAAAAATATATAAAAATATTTGTTGTTGAATGTGATCAGTGCCAATGCATGAAAGGTGAGACTGTGTTTGCTAGACACATTTCAACATTTACCCATTTTTGAGTAGGTTTGGATAGATATATCTATGGAATTCATCGAAGGACTACAAAAATTAGGAGGTAAATCACTTATTTTGGTGATAGTGGATCGTCTCTCGAAGTATGCTCACTTATGTTCCCTATCCTACCCTTATACTGCATCCATTATCACCCACATATTCCTTGACTCCATATTTCACCTCCATGGAATACCTAAATCCATTGTCTTTGATCATGATTCTACCTTCACCAATCACTTTTGGTAGAAACTATTCAAGTTGTAGGGGACATAACTCAAGATGAGTTTGGCCTACCATCCTCAAATCGATGGCCAAACTAAAATTGTCAAAAAATGCTTGGAAACCTATCTTCGTTGCTTCACTTCTGAACATTCTACTCATTGGGCTAAGTGGCTTCCTTTGGCTGAATAGTGGTACAACACCACCTATCACTCTACCACTAAGGTGACTCCATTCGAAGTAGTTTATGGTCAGCTTCCACCAGCTCCAACTACTTACATTCTAGGTGGTTCCAAGGTTTAGGTCATGGATTCCACTCTTCGTCAGCATGACTCCATTCTTTGCTAACTCAAGCTCAATTTTGACATGGATCAGAATTATATGAAATATCAAGTAGATAAAAATCATACTAAATGCAACTTTGACATTGGTGACATGGTCTTCCTTCGCTTACAACCATACAAAAAACCATATCTCCAGTTGTGTGGTTATCAAAAACTTACTCCCAAATACTATGGTCCTTACCAGGTGTTGCAAAGGCTCGGGGTGATGGTATACAGACTAGCCCTTCTAGCTAGTTCTAAACTTCATCTAGTATTCCATGTGTTATCTCTCAAGTAGGTTATTGGTAATAGGGTACAGGCGTAGTCTACACTTACAGATTTGGATGAGGAAGGGTCCATCATTCTTGAACCTGAATGTATTCTTGATCATAGATTGTGTACCCTTCATCGAAGAATTATTACATATGTCCTGGTCTAGTGGTATGCCTTACAACCAGAAGATGCAACATGGGAACCTCTTCACCAAATCCAACAACAGTTTCCTCACCTTCAAATTTGAGGACAAAGCTTTTTTAAGGGGAAGGGCATGTTAGGACCCCATCCTAACACTTGATTTAGTAGTCCTTATAGAACGTGGGTAGTACCCATGTTAATATTTTGTAATGTTTTATTATAGTTTTGGATTAAAAAGCACCTATGCCAAATGACACCCTTCTATGTAACCATTTTTCAAGAATGTAACTGAATGTAGGTAGGATATTCTATCCCTAGTGGAATTTTGCATGTAAGCCAACCTTGGGAGTTAGATGCTAGATAAATTCTTTAAATCTATGAGAGGTAATATTGTACACATATTTTTGGACAATTGAATGACATATTGAAGGAGGTTACCCCTCGAAGAGGCTTGTGATTCAATTCTATTTTGAGATTGTTATTTTTCTACAGTTTAATTTCATATTGTGCATTTTATTTCCAAGTGTGTTGTGAGCATGTATGTTTATTTTCAAGTATTTGTGTGAGAGTTTTATTTTTTATAGTAGGCTCCTAACACCAATATAAATTATAATAAGTTTCAAAATAACATAAAATATGGATGCAAATGGACAAAATCATTCATGTACTAGAATGAAAAATACTTATAATAAAATTGCTTAAAATTTCCATATAAATTTTAATATTATAAATGCTTGCTATGGTGATCGTTTATAGACTATTTTCCCAATACAATGTATGGATATTTATCTCCATAATATAGACATAAAAATGTGACTCTTCAATACTTGAATTTTACACTCATCACACATCCAAGAATTGCAACCTTTCTTATTCTTTACATAAGCTAAGACTCTTAAGTCCTTTGGCTTCTCATCTTGCCACTTGTATACAAGACTCTTCACTCTCTACTTACATGCACAGTTAACTCCATGACACTTGCACACTTCTACATGAAATTTAATCTCATGTATATACTCATAATACATGATACTTATGCACATCCTCGCATTACATATTTGTGTAGCACGCTAAAATTGGCATGGTTAAAACCTTAGAAAAAAGATAAAATATTAAAATTTGAATTTCAACCCCAAACTGCCCATTAAACAGCCTTTTACCTGCTTTCCCCTTTTTTCGCACCATTTTTAGGATTTGTTTTTACCGTTGGAAGATATCGTCTCAGATTAGACAAAATTGTCCCCTATCTGACGAATTCGTCTGGAATAGAACGTCCAGCCAATTTCGTCCCAAAACAGAATTTTCATAATTAGCTTATGTTTCAACAGCCTCTCCAACTCGGACAGAAGCGTGTCTGCGCAGTTGGAGATTTCCCTGTTGGAGATCTCTCATATTGGGATGATCCCCAACCTCCAAAACCTCTTCCTAATCCTATATAAACTAGGATTTTTCTAGTTTATCCCCCTGCCTGCCTTCCTGCCTAATTCTTGCTAATTTTTTTCTGAACCCCCAACCCCTTTTTTGACAGGATTTCATTGCAGAGTTAGCTCCTTATTCCCTTGCATTATTGCTTGCATTTTGGTATTTTTTTATTGCAAGAATTCTACTGTTTCTCAATCGAAGCTAGCTTGGATCATCGCAGACGATCTCAGATGATTTTTGATGATTTCGTACGATTGGAGGCGATCCTGACTGTAGTCCAGATTGAGAGCAGTCCGAGTGTAGAGTTTGCATTTTCTTAGCTATTTCTGCATTTTTTATATCATATCTCTGCACTGTTTTAAGTTATTATGTTTTATGCATCTTGGAGTTCACCTCATTTAGTATAATTGCATGATAAAGATAAAATCAATCATTAAATTTATTGCATTTCCTTATCTGTTATTATAATTTGTTATTTAGACGTGTTTGCTATTATTTCCACCATTACCCCTTGCTTTTGTATTTGCATATTTGGTATTTTGCGTCTGTTTATATGATTGCAGGTTTCTAACAAATTCATCTGATGAATTTGTCAGATTATAGATGATTTTGTCTGATTTCAGATGACCTTCTATGATTTGATATGATCCCAAGAAATATCAGATGATTACATACAAACTGAGACGATCTGGACTACTACAAGACTCAGAATCTCCATCAGACATCCGAAATCAGGTATGATTTCTTCTAGATAATATATTCTCTGTTATTTGCATCTATTTCTGTTTTTGTATTCATTGAAATTAGCATTGGCATATAGAATAGATTATATTCATATTGGCAAAACCTAGGAGTTGAATGATAAAGCATAAAAATGAACACATCAAACACCCTCTCAACCTAGGCATGGAAACTGCCATTCAAAATTTTCCTGGTGAACCCACCATCCATCGAAAATTCACCCTTATACACCTCCCCCGAGAGGCGGGGCCTTCAAAAGGTCTCTCAGTCCAAGGTATTGTCCCATCCTTTTCACATCCCCCTTTTGGGTGCGGATCCTATAGCCTGAAGGTAAGGGTGCGAAAAATTTGGAGCGATACATTTTGGTGAACCCGACGTGAAACAGAAACCTTTTGAAAACAAAAAAAATTCTAATTAAAAAAATAAAAACCAAAAACATAAATGCATTTAGACTTAAGAAAATTTGCATGTCATATTTAGATGGTAGACTATAATAAAAGAAGAGTTGTCACTATTAATGTTGAAAATCAATTAGCAGCTATAGAGATCACTGCTGTGCTTAGAGTACCTCAAACATATAGGGTTCAACCTTTGTGGGACGAACTTGATAGGAGATTGAATCTCATTTCATCTAGAGGAACCGAACTTAGGCAAATCAAGAGGTTTGTCCTAGATAGAATCCTGGATCCCAATCAAGTGATTTTGTATCATGAACTTTAGAGAGCTTGCCATAGGTGGTTAGCAGATAAAAGAGCCCTTGTGTCTTCTAAGTTGTATACCTTTGAGGAATACCTTGAGAATGCAGCCATAGTGCATCAATTTCTAGCTTGTATAGAGGACCAAGAAGCTGATCTTGCAGATAGAAAAATATGGAATAGAGTTCCTAGAGCTGTGTTATATCAAGAGTATTGCCATGAGATTTATTTTTACAAAACAGAATCTGAAACAGATAATATCACCATAGCACACTTTGTTGACTTCTTGAAAAACAATTTCCAATTTGAAGAGGAGCACTTTATGACTCCTGATGAACTTGATCCTATCAATGATATCTATAAACTATTTATAGAAAACTAAGCTATTATTTTATTATTGTTATTTCTTGTATTTAGTGTGCTGTTTATTGTCTTTATAAAACAAAAACAAAAACAAAAACAAAATAAAATCATAACAAAAAAATCAAAACATTTTCTTTTAAGTATTATAGTAGGTATATAATTAAAATATATACCTCCCAAGATTTGTTGCAAATATATTAATATATATTTGCTAAAACCTAAATTTAGACACAATGACTAGACTCAGGAATGGAAAACAAATTGAAGTAGAAGAGGATTGGTTAGGAAAAACCAATAAACCAGATGCCCTTCTTGAAGACCCAATTCAAGAAGAAGTAACATTAAACCAACAAGAAAAAGAATTTGTGGATGCAAATGAACAAAAAGAAAATGATAGAGAGGAAGGATCCTCATCTCCTAAAATAACTCCAGAAGGAGCTGTTACTTTTGAGAACATGGACCATTTGGGAAATTTCTCAATAATAATATTGGCACCCTTAATAGAGCAATTCATATGGATAAAGATCAAATTAGTGACACTCAAGCAACCCTAGAAGATATATATCACACACGCACTAATCCTTTGTCCTTTGTTGATAAAGAAAGTGATCAAGCTGGACCGTCCAATTTGGACATGGCTGTTATAATCCAAAACATGCAACAACAACAGGCTACCCAACCACCTAGAGTGCCTATTACCAAGTCAAGGGTTATTCCCACATAAAAGAAACCTTCGTTTACTACTCTATTTCGCCAAGCTATTGATCAATATACCTCAAATCAAAAAAATCCTAAAACAAAACCAAATACCAATTTCCAACAATCTGGGATACAACATAATGCTACAACGAATCTTCTTCATAATACTCTTCCTACCAACCATTTGCATAACAGTAATATAGCATCTAATCCTTATGTCCCACATTCCTACGGTCACAAGACCCATACTCATGTACCATCAAACCAATATGGTGGACAAACTGGTAATTTGGAAGCCATGGTGAAATAGTTAGTCTCTCGCATGGACCAGATAGATCCCTACCGTCCCTCATACAATTATCGAGAGATGTGTAGTCAACCTCTAGATCCTATAGTTGTAGCACAACCATATCCCAAACACTTTCCTATGCCTGTCCTATCTATATATAAAGGAAATGAAGATCCCATAGAGCATATTCGTATGTTTAGGATAGCATGTCATGACATATCACATGATAATTTGCTATTACTAAAAATGTTCTCGAAAAGCTTAGGGGGGATGGCATTGGAATGGTATTATCAATTACCTACTCATTCTTTGAGAAATTTTGAAGAGACCGCTGAGTCTTTTGTGCATCAATTTAGTGCCTATATCGAAAGGCATGTAACCATTAAATATTTGTACAACCTAAAACAAGACAAATATGAGTGTTTTGTTGACTTCTTAGCTCGATGGAGACAGTTGATAGGAAAATTACACTTTGTGTTACCTTATCAGGAGATGTTGGATATTTTTATCAATAATTTACAAGAACAACTATCCTATGAATTATCAATTGCTACCTTGACCACCTTCGATCAAGCTATAGACTTAGCTCGAAGGGTGGAAGATGCTCTTATTAGAATAGGTCAGCTCAAAAAGAAATATGATGAGAAAACATCCAAAAATCAATATAAAAATAAACAAGTTGTGGGTGACGGAGTCACTGATAGCAGAAACATTGCTAATGTTAACACTGCGAAAACAACAGAGAAGTTTATATTGAAACCTCCTAATAAACCACCCCAAGAATTTACTAGGTTAAATCAACCTTTATCAACCATTCTCCCACAATTACTAGCACGAAGCTTGATCCAATTACCAGCTATCCAGGAACCTGATCCAACTATACCCGGATACCGAGCTGATTTATATTGTGATTTTCATAGAGGACTTGGACACGCTACCAAATCTTGTAAAATATTAAAACATAAAATACAAGATTTGATTGATAATAATGAGATGGAGGTGCAAGCCTTCCAACCTAAATAAAATCCTTCTAATAATGCTCAAAAGAGCACTCCCCAAAATCAGAATCAGAATACCAATCAATCATTGGACATATTTCAACATCCTTTACCAAAACATGGTAAAGAGGTGGCCAATCAAATTGAGCATCACAATGTTCCTCCTCCTACCCGATATGTAGGGACTATTAGTGGACAATTACCTGTTCATGATCCTCAAATATTTGACACAACTTTATCCATAGTTACGACCAGACCTCTACATAATATTCGAATGTTTGATCTTAGTGACACTGAATATGAGACTGAAAGTGACATGGAAATCACTTCAAATCAATCGAATAGTTTTGAAGATGAATAATATCCTATTCAACCTATCACCAGTTCTATGGTTCCAAAAGAACCATTTCCTCAAAGAGTCACTACTAGACCATCTTCTCACCAAATAGTTTCTAATGAACAAGCTATAAATTCTATACCGAGACCTATTCATCATCTGCAAAATAATATTGTAGGAACCATCGGAGCTATCACCAGACAACAGGATCAAACATCTCAATAGGATCAAACTCAAAATGATGGATTAGCCCCATTTGTTTTGAAGAATCCCAATAAAGGGAATTATGCGTCTAATGTTCAACCTAAGCCTCCTTACAATATTAATGAACAATTATCCAATACCACAGCCAGAATTTCCCTTTTGGACCTGTTAAGATCTTCTCCTACACATAGGGATGAATTAATGCTTACATTAAGCCAAATGATGGTACCACAAAATATTCAACCTGAAGCCATGGCCAATACTATCATCACTCGAGAAGTCGATTGCTTTGACTTTTGAGATAAAGATATCCCGCAACATAGTTTACATAAGGATAACCCCTTATATATTACTACCTTAATTGGAGATGTAGTCGTTAAACAAGTCTTGATTGATAATGGTTCATCTTTAAACATATGCACTTTTGACTTCTACCAACAATTTGGGTTTAGAAGTGATGAAATGAAAAGAACTGATATGATTATAAAATCCTTCAATGACGAGACACAAGAAACGTGTGGAGTCATTACTATACCCTTGTAAGTTGGTCCTAGAACCCTAGATACGATCGTGTTTATTGTACACTGCCCTGCATCATAAAATATACTTCTGGGTCACCCTTGGATCAATGCGATGCGAGTGGTTCCCTCCACTTTACATCAGTGTGTTAAATTCGAATTTAAAAACCAGTTGGTTACCATTCATGGTGATCCTAGACCTTTTGATATGTGTGCTTTGGCAGAACCTTTTGGAGTTCAATTTTACCCTGCCCTATCATCCACACATCCTAATTCTTATCATCTGTCCAAACGTGCGAAACACACACCCATAACATCATCTACTCTTTCAACTACACCTATACATATAGCTCAACCATATTTTGAATAAACCACATTAGGACCGTGAAAAGATCCTAAAACTACACCCAATACTTCTTGTTTTACTCCTATATCTTCCATACCTATAGATTCACCCGTCAATATCCCCATGATATCCACATCCACTACTTGCATCATTTCTACACCCGACAATGTAGGAAATGTTCCTTCTACCTCTTATGCTCTTACTGATGAGCTCTTACCCGATTTATCTACAATTCTTATATCTGAGGAAGCCAACACTGCCATGCAGACTTCCCTCCTTTTAAATAAACTCCTACCCTCTCCTCGTACCTTGGGCCTCCCACAACCTATGGGAAGTATCTACCAAGTTGGGAGTTGTGCTTTTATTTATAAAGGATATGATTAGGGAAGAATACCCAGAAACATTAAGACACATTGTGATGGATATGTTAGATGCTATTTTGCTAATGATTATCTTAAAGCTAAGACCATAATGCTTAAATTGGGATATAAAGGGAAAGGTTTGGGACCTTTACAAAATTGTATGAAAGAAACTTTTGAGGTAGAATCATGGCCTGCCTGCTGTGGTGTGGGCCTATTTTCTAGTAAAATTCAGCCCTTTCCATTTGAGGATGATGATCATCTCGTATGTTATCAAGATTATCTAGATAAACAAGATTCTTTGTGCCCAAAGAATAATTCTTTTACCTGTAATATGCTATCCATAGCCTACCCTGAAATGATTGTTGACTCCGATGAAGAGTTGGAAGGGGATATCTTCCATGATGTCTCCGTTGATGGATTGTTACATAAAGAATTTTATTTTGATGGCTCTATACCTAGTATAGCCCAGCTTGAGGCCTCGAATCCTCAAGACAAATTATCCAAGATAACCTTAGAAGAATTATAAGAATTGGGTGTTTCATCTGCCCCACCTAATTTTGAGAGAGATTTACATATGGAAGTTGAAAATGGTATAAAAATTAACATTGGAACCGAACATAACCCTCGCATAATCAATATTGGGTCAGAATTGAGTCAAGAGAAAAAAGATAAATACATTTCATTTCTTAAATACTATGAAGATGTCTTTGCTTGGACATATGAAGACATGCCAGGTTTGGACCCTTCTATAGTTATGCATCATCTAGTAGTCCATCCAGATGGTAAACCTATTAAACAAAAACTCAGAAAAATGCATCCTAAAGTGACCTTAATAGTCAAAGGAGAACTATAAAATTTGTTGAAAGTCATTTTTATACAAGCCATTGATTATGCCGAATGGATGTCAAATGTAGTTCCAGTAACTAAGAAAGAAGCCACTTAAGTTAGGGTTTGCACCGATTTTAGAGATATTAATGTTGCATGCCCTAAAGACAATTTTCCTCTTCCCAATATGGATCAGATCATTGAATTTACTGCTAGAAGTGGAATGATATCCTTAATGGATGGATTTTTAGGCTATAATAAGATCAAGATAGCTCCTGAAGATCAGGCCAAAACAACCTTTATTACCACTTTGGGGAACCTTTTGTTGGAAAGTGATGCCATTTGGCTTAAAGAATGCAGGTGTAACCTATCAACGAGCTGACTTATATCTTTCACGATATGATTCATGATATCCTACATGATTATGTAGATGATATCATAGGTCGTTTCATCAAAGAAGATGATCATTTAAATGACTTAAGGAAAGTATTTGATCGGTTAAGGGAATATCTTATCCGACTAAATCTAGCTAAATGCATATTCGGAGTTAAGTCCGATAAATTATTAGGGGTTATAGTTTCTTTACGTGGCATTGAAATTGACCCTCTCAAGATCATGGCTATCACGGATATGCCCGCACCCACAAATATATCAGAATTATGAAGTTTACAAGGTAAGCTTCAAGCTATTCACTGCTTCATCGACAAGTTGGCGGACAAAATCGGACCCTTTCTTAAGCTTCTTAAGAAATATGTCTCTTTTCATTGGGACGACGAATGCCAAGAAGCATTTGAACTCCTTAAGCAATATCTCCTCAAACCACCAATGCTTTCCCCACCTAGATCTGATCGTCCTTTTATCTTGTACATTTTTGCTTCTAATTCTGCCTTAGGAGCTATGTTAGCTCAACTTGACGATGAGAAGAAAGAACACGCTAATTATTACATTAGAAGAACCTTAATCAGTTATGAAACTCGATATACCACATTAGAGAAATTATGCCTAGCAGTCATATTTTCTACACAGAAACTATGACATTATATGATCAGTCAAAAAACATATGTTATTGCCAAATTTGACCCTTTGCGATATCTCATGAGTCGACCGTATTTATCTGGTCGCACAGCCAAGTGGGTTCTTGCACTAAGTGAGTTTGAACTCACGTTTATAGGACAGAAGTCTATTAAGGGTCAAATCATAGCAGATCAATTAGCTGTTACACCCTTAGAATATACTCATCCCCTCATCATTGAGTTTCCTGATGAATGCCTTAAACTAGAGGCAAACCATTTAGAGCAATGGTCCCTATACTTTGACGGAGCCCGATGCATGAGTGGGGCTGGTGCGGGTATTATTTTAATATCTTTGCAAAAAACATCTTATACCTTTGTCCTTCAAATTAACATTTTCTTGCACCAATAACACTACTGAATATGAAGCTCTTATCCTTGTATTATGAGCTACCTTGGCATTGAAAATTAAAAGTTTATTGGTTTTTGATGACTCCCAACTTGTCATAAACCAAATAAATGATGTTTATCAGACCAGAGATGATAAATTACGCCCATATAAAGCATATGTTTTGTAGTTATTATCCTTTTTTGATCAAGTTACTTTGGAATCTATTCCTCGAACTAGCAATCATGCGACTAATGCTATGGTTGTAGCTGCATCTCTTTTACCCTTGGAGTTAGACGATGAATATGCTACCATCATTATTCGTCGACTCCAGGAACCCGCTTCAAGAAAATAATGCTTAGAACCTTTGGATGTGTTTCTTATCAATGAAACCACTCCTGAACCTTGGTATACTGATATATTTAATTTTTTGCAGCAAGGAACCTTCCCTGATGGTTGTACTAGAAACCAGCGTAGGTTATTACATAGACAAGCAAGTTGCTTTGTGATTATTGGTAATACCTTGTATAGAAGATCTTTTGAAGGCATCTTATTGAGATGTTTGAATCTAGAAGAATCTAGATCAGCTTTGAATGAAGCCCACAATGGATCTTGTGGGGGACATTTTAGTGGTAGCGCCATTGCTAAGAAACTCCTTCGGATAGGATATTTTTGGCCTACCATGGAAAATGATGCACATAATTATGTGCGACATTACGATAAGTTCTAGAAGCACGCTGACCTTGTCCATGCGCCTGCATAAGAACTATAGGCTATTTCATCTCCTTGGTCCTTTTCAAAATGGGGCCTAGACATCATTGGAAAAATCAACTCCGTGTCATTTGATGGACACAAATTCATCATAACCACCATTGAGTATTTCACAAAATGGGTTGAAGCTATGCCATTAGCTTCTTGCACTGGAACACAAGTTTCCAAATTTATTTTTAATCAAATTATTTGTAGGTTTGGAATTCCTACCAATCTCATTTCAGATAATGGGACTTGTTTCAAAAATAAATATGTTAAAAAATTATATCAAAAATATAAAATTCAACATCGCTGATCCACTCCCTATTATCCTTAGGGTAATGGTCAAGCAGAATCATCTAATAAAACCTTAATCAAAATTATCAAAAAATTGGTCAATAAAATCGATCGATATTAGCACATTCAGTTATATCCTGCTTTGTGGGCCTATCGAACTAGTGTTCGAACCCCCACCGAAACTTCACCTTTTGTCTTGGTTTATGGTGCTGAAGCCATTTTTCTATTTGAACTAGAAGTTCCTTCTTTAGCTCTACTACTTCAAGATACTGAAGTAGGGGATGAATATCGTGCTGGAAAATTTAGTCAGCTAGAACTTCTTGATGAAAAACACATCAATGCTTTGGAGCATCTTTACGCCTACCAAAACAAGCTTAAGAGAGCATATCTTAAGAAAATTCATCCTTGATCTTTTGAGATCGGTGACCTTGTCTTAAAATAAAATCAAAAAAATATTAATGCAACTAAAAACCTTAAAGGTAAATTTGAGCCCAACTAGCTTGGACCATATGTCATCACTGCTAAATTTGAATCAAGAGCATACAAATTATCTACCTTAGATGGTAAAGAGCTTAAAGAACCTATGAACATTATGCATCTTAAACGTTACTATGCATAGAATTTGGTCATTTCATCATTGTATATATTTGTTTTGCATATTATTTCCTCTTTTAGTCACTTATTTAAAAAATTTCAAAAAAACAATTATTTTGTATTTCTTTCAATTCATAACTTAACATTCAAAACATTCAAAATCATCAAAATCTTCAAAAACATCTTTTATTTTGTACCTCTCAAATTGTGAAGTATTGCAGTTATATTTTCAGTTATTTTGGATAAATTAGCATTTATTTGGAATCCCGCACTTTCACATTCACATGTATAAATATCTTGATTTTATTTGGTATGATTATTAATCTCTCTTATATCAAAGTCCACTTGGAATTAAATAAAGTTTTGAGCATAGAGAACTGATCTTGTTATTTACTTGAACCAAGTATATCTTTTCACATTAAAATTATTTCAGTGCAAATTCGATATGTTGCTACATAGTAGAAACGGTTTCCTGAGCGAAAAATTTCCCTTGCTATCCTATCATGCACATGGTCTAGAATCTTTGAGAATTGACAAAAGAACAATCTCACCCCTACCCAGAATAAAAATCCCTTGCTCTACAGCTAATCCGAGCAAGTATCCCTAGCATAGGAAGAAAAGAAAAAGTTCAAGAAAAAGAGAAAAAGAAAAAGGTTATTTTATATCATCTCCACAATATTTCAGTATTTGCTCAAATATCAAGCAGAAATTCAAAAGTACAAAAAAAAAAGAAAACAAAAGAGAAACGCAAAAGCAAAATGCAATAAAATCCTTTCCCTACCCCTTGAAAAGAAAAGAATGGTGAATGAGCTTGAATCCCTGAAATTCTCAATTATTCGAAAACTGTGAGGTAAGCCCCATAACAGGTGGTTTGTGCCCAACCTGCTTGGCCTTGGGTAATCCCTAGCGTGGCGATATGACTGTCACATTAGCGACCTTCTTTTGTATAGACCTCTGTGTTGAGTGGATATTTGTCTCATTACAAATAATGAACATGCAACTGGAGTCTCAAACAAGAAGACTCTTTCTTGCAAAGAAATATGTTATTATATTTTTATTTCTCCAATTTTCTTGTATAACAAATTTTTATATGCATAACACCAATTTCAACTTAATGCACATAAATAAAACAATATCCCAGAGTAACTCAGATCTTGCAAGTAACTATTAACAAGGGGCCTTTATTGATTCACCGCAAACTCTGTAACCCTAATTTGTTTAAATGACCAAATCATGCAAACAAAACAAAATCCTTTTAATGTTCTAACATTAATGGTTTATTCTAATGTCAATTGGTTCATTTTATCTTTGTTTAATCGTTCTATTATGTTAACGTTAGTCTTTAATACGAGCTTAAACATATCAGAAACTAAAACATAAAATGTTCTTATAAAAATCAGCTGGAAAAACCAAAGAAGGATGTTAATCTAGTTAGCAATATCCTCCCTGCAAAACCCTAAGTTAATGAGATGAAGTTCTAAAACAACCCGACCGAGCAGACCTATACTAACACACAATCCAATCAGATCAGATGCAAGACTCTATGGAAAGAATATAACTGCATCATTTTGTCATTCACCTATCGTAACCCATCCCATGGCGTAAACGAATAGATACAAGAAAAAATGATGCAAAGGAAATATTGACAGTAAAACAGTAGTCTTAGCTTCGATCTCCTTTTGATTTTGCACACAAAAGTCACTTTTACCAAATAACACCTTTTATTTCAACAAATAATGCTTTTTGTTACAATCTCCAGCCCGTTATCCATAACTCGATTCGACTTTTAAACCTTCTACCTCGGCTCTTGGTTCCCCTACGATGCTTCGTTTCAATGTCCAGGACTCTTCGCTTCAATTTCCCGCCTTTTGATATTCTAACCCTTTGCATGCATTTGTAACGCTTGATCTTCTCTGCAGCCAATAACCGTCGATTCGAAGCGTTACTCTGACCCTCGTGCATTTTGCCATGTGTTCAGCGCTCTCTGCATGTTCAGTAATGGTTCCTCAAAAATTGTGACCAAAAATAGCATGCGACCTCGCTTTTTTTTTGCTTTCGCAACAAAATTGCGACATGTCGTGAAATCACGACATGTCGCGATATCACTACGCCTTCGATCTCTGTACACTTCGTTTGTAGCCCATCGTGAAATTGCTACCGCTATCTCCATCGGGCCGTCTCACCGCACCTGTCACGATATCGCTACCACTTTTGCTCTCTGTACACTTTGCCAAAACCTGTCGTGATATTGTACCGTTTCTCTGCTTCGGGCATGGTCTTCATTTCTGTCGCGATATCGCTACCATTTCTCTATGTCGTAAACCTTGGCAAAACACATCGCGAAATCATGACCATTTTCTCTGTCGGGTCACTTTGCCGAAACATGTCGCAATATCGTGACCATTTTCTCTGTGGGGTCACTTTTCCGAAACACGTCGTGATATCGCGACCATTTTCTCTGTCGGGTCACTTTGCAGAAACACATCGCGATATCACGACCATTTTCTCTGTCGGGTCACTTTGCCGAAACACGTCGTGATATCGCGACCATTTTCTCTATCGGGTCACTTTTCCGAAACACGTCGCGATATCACGACCATTTTCATCGACCGTACAATTTGGAAAAATACGTCACGAAATCGTGACCATTTTCTTTGGCCGTACAATTTAGCAAAACACATCGCGAAATCATGACCATTTTCTTCGGCCGTACAATTTGGTAAAACATGTCGTAAAATCGTGACCATTTCGCTGCTTCGTCCCTTTCTATCCACTTGCACCATGAAAACGTGACACGTCGCGATTTCGCGACACCTCTTCGAGCTATGCACCTCTATCCTAGTCTTGTCACGATTTCGCGACCCTTTTCTATCTTGTGCCTTCTGTCCTCTTCCAAGCCGCGAAAACCAAACACGTTGCGATTTCACGATGTTTCTGCCCACCTGCTGCCGTTGACCATGTTGACCGCAATTTTGCGACACGTCGCGATTTCGCTACAGTTTTTCATTCTGCCTTTCTCTCTCCTCTCTAGGCCGCGACGGAGCAACATGTCGTGATTTTGCTACAACTTTCATCGTCCGTACACTTCATCCAAACACGTCGTGATATCGCGACCATTTTCTCTACGTTGGAGCGACATGTTGCGATATCGCGACACTTTTTTTTTTTTTTTGCGATGACGGTGTGACATGTCGTGATTTCGCGACATGTGATTTCACGACACTTTCTACACTTGCACATTTTTCCCCCTTTTCTTCATTTTTGGCATCTGGGTCAGTGATATTTTCTCTGAAAACCTGCAACAAGGTGGGTCCCCAATCTTGGGGTGTGTTGTGGATTAGCCACAACAAATGGTGACTCTGCTATCAAATGCTCCAGAGCATTTTGTGAGAACCCAACCTGAAATATATGAGTTTAGATATAGGCATTAGCACATAAAATATTAACAAATATCCACAGATCAGAAGTACATGAAACATCAGAATCATTAGTATTAGCTCAGTGTGTGCTATCTGTTTCATTCCTTATCGCTTGGACTTGATCAACATTCCATTGTCAGCTTTACATGCATGCATGTGTGAGATTGTAAATGATTTGTGAAACCTAATGAATATGCTTAGAGACTTGCTTCTACAAATGCATAGACCTTCTAACATCATATACAAATATTCAAGGTTGTCAAACCCTCTTAGGATCAACCATGCATATAATGAATTGTTTTATTAGATCCCAAAGTTGGTTATGAGTCACTATTATCTTGAACCCATGTCTAAGTGATAGTGAAATCAGAGCTTTGGGAAATCGGACTCCCAACTTAATCTAGATGGGATTTTGACCCTATTCTTACTACTCTGATTTGGAATTCATTACCTCACTTTGAGCAAAATGACCTAACCAATTATGGAAGAAATGATCATGCTAGTCTAACCCTTTGAACAGTCAGTGGTCTTATTTTTAGACAAGACATGCTGTCATGCATGGGCATACCTAACCCCATAATCCATGACTTAACTTCATTTCTTTGGACTTTGGGGATGACTACCCATCCTTTGCAGAGTACAAGTAGTACGATACTTTCAATCCAATATAAAGATGAGATGGGAAAAAGGTAATTTTACGTCTTGGATCTTAGGGATGACTACCCATCCTTTGCAGAGGACAAGTAGTACGATCCTTCCAACCCAAGTTTTAGATGAAAATGAAGAATATTATTTTATTACTTAGACCTTGGGGATGACTACCCATCCCTTGCGAGAGGACAAGTAGTACGATCCTTCCAATCCAAGTTTTATCTTGACATGAGACATAGGAGCTTTGGGGAATCAGATTCTCAACCTAGGCGAGATGAGAATTATGCCCTATACTTACTACTCCATGTAGGTCAAATCAAAGCTTTGGGGAGTTGGATCCTCAACCTAAGTTCAATGAGGACTTAACCCTATCCTTACTACTTTGATTTTAGGCTTTAAGCTTAATGGAAGTGGTGAAAACCACTGTTTGAAGGATCATGTTGCATAATAGGATAGACATGAAATATTCCTTTTCGCTTGACCCTCTTCCTCCAGGCAAGGTTTTGATCATTTTTCCCAAGATCATTTTTAATGTGTACAAAATGTGCTTGGTTCTAGATACCTTTGGGCTCAGTTTCCAACCTTAAGATTTTTCTTTATTTATGTTATAGTATAATCCTAAGAGGATTTAACACACTTTAATGGTTTGTATCTGAAATGCATATGTAACTAGGATGGCATGAATATGCAAAGTGAGATGTACTATGAATGCATTGTCCTTTGAATTGCCAATGAAGTATTACGGTAATTTGCAAAACTGACTACTTCATGCATCACAAGCCCTAAGCGATATTAATTAACTATTTGTATTACATGTGGATCTTTTACAAAATAATTCCAATGCTTCATATTCTCCCAATCCTAGACATATGTTTAACATTTCAAACTTTATTCCTTGTTTTTTTTTTTTTATATAAGACAACAAAAATGTCAAATAAACACACCACCTAAGTGTCCAACCTGCACACACAAAACAAAGCACAACATTAATACAAAAACCTGAACATGTCAAAACACACAATTTAAATATCAAATCTGCACACAAAAGAAACAAAGCACAACATTAACATAAAACTAGACATGTCAAGAACACACACTTAAGTATAAAATCTGCACACAAAAGAAACAAAGCATGGCATAATTACATATAATACAAACCCAGCTGCCTCAAGCCTGGAAGTAGTGTTTCAAGTGCAACCCATTGATAGGTAATGCCAAATCCTTTACATCCAAGGTTCTTAGCCTAAAACTGTTTTCCCCTAGGACTTCTGAAACCTGGTAGGGACCTAACCAAAGGTAATCAAACTTATCATGCTCCCCTTTCTTCTCATGTCTTTTGTCCCATAACAACACTAGATCTGATATTTTAAAGGCCTTGGCCCTAGAATTTTTGTCAAACCATATCTTTACTACATCCTGGTGTTTACTAAAATGAAGCATAGCCTCATCCCTTTTTTCATCCAGATGCATTAATTGTGTTAGTCTAGACTCAAGTTTGTCATTAGTTTCAAAATAATCCTTCATGAAATGCAGTGTTTGTAATCTGAGATTTTTAGGGAAAATTGGATCTTTTCCATAAACCAGATGGTAAGGAGATGTTCCTATTGCCTCTTTGACTCTGATTCTATCAGCCCAAAGGGCCAACTTCAGCTTGTTGTGCCAGTCCCATGGATTTCTTTCCAACAATTTTTTTATGACATTTAACAGATTCTTGTTAGATGATTCGGCCAATCCATTGCCTTGCGGGTAATAATTGGAAGAGAATTTCAAACTCACGTTGTTATCAAATGCCCAATTAGTGAACCCTAGAGAGGAAAAATCTGAACCATTATCACTTACAATGGAGTTAGGCATCCCGAACCGAGTGACAATGTTGTCTTCTAAAAATTTAATAACAACCTTCGAAGTAGCGTTCTTTGTGGGTATAGCTTCGGTCCACCTTGTGCAATAATCCATAGCTATCAGAATGTATTTGTGGGAATCAGATGAGTTGGGACTGATAATCCCAACAAAATCCAGGCCCCATTGTGCAAAAGGTCTAGACTCAATTACGGATTGTAAAGGCATGGAAGCGCTCCTGTCTCTATTGGCTACAGTTTGACATGTATGGCATGACCTCACATGAGTATGGGCATCTTTGAACAGACGAGGCCAATAATAACTGGCTCTGAGGATTTGATGGGTTGTGGAATTAGCGGACCCATGCCCCGTCCCATGTTTACCATGAAACTCCTCGAGTATTCGCACTGCCTCCTTTTGATCAATGCAACGAAGGTAAATACCTTCATGGTTTTTTCTGTATAATGTGCTAGATCTAATTATGAAATTAGTAGACTTCAAATGCAAGGCTCTTCGTTGAGTAGCATTCAAATGCAGTGGACATTTACCATTTAGCAGATAATACACCACATCTGCATACCACTCATCCTTGGTTAGATCTGCGACTTCATAATGTTGACATGAAATTACGAGATCCTGTTCTACTATTGTCTTAACCAGACCTTGCCCCCGAACTATCTTCATCGACTGAATCTCAAGGTCAAATTCTTACAAAGTTGAAACCCACTTACCATGTCTTTCACCCAATTCATTCTGTATGAACATGGCTTTGACTGCAGGATCTGGGACGATAGCAAAGACCCTACTGTGGACTATGTAATACCTAAATTTCTTTACAGTCTTAACCAGAGCATACATTTGCTTGTCCAAGATAGAGTACCTCAGCTTCTCATCTTTGAGAGGACTACTCAGGAATGCAATGGGATTTTCAATGTTGCCTTCACTCTTCTGAGTTAAAACACTCGCAAAGGAGTGATCTGAAGCAAAGGTGTAGATATAGAAAGGCTTCGTATAATCAGGACTCACTAAAATCGGGGCTTTATAAATTGCATCCTTGATATTTTGGAAAGCATCTATACTTTCATTTGTCCACTTGATCTGGACTTCTTTCTTTAACATGTCGTTCAAAGGCTTTGCTATTTCTGCAAAATCTGCAATAAATTTTCTAACAAAATTGATCTTCCCGAAAAATTATCTCAACCCCTTCTTGCCAGTGGGACAAGGAATCTGCTGTATGGCCTCTATTCTCTCAGGTTCAATGGAAATTCCCTCCTTAGATATTATATGCCCCAACAGCTTTCCTTCCGTTACCCCAAAAATGCATTTCTTTGGGTTGAGAGAAATACCATGTTCCCTGCATCTTTGAAAAACTTTCTTAAGATCCCTGACGTGGTTTTCCCTGTTCTTAGAAAATACAGGAATTTCATCGACATAGACAATGATGCACTTACCAATGAGCCCTTTAAAAGAAAAATCCATCGCTCGCTGGAAAGTGGCACCTGCATTCAATAGTCCAAAGGGCATTCTCCTATATGCAAAGGTGCCCCACTTTGTGGTAAAAGCAGTTTTCATCCTATCACTAGGATGGATAAGGACCTGATTATATCTCGAATAGCCATCCAGGAATGACATCATTTCTGACCCGTTCACCTTTTGGAGTATTTCATCAATAGTGGGTAACAGGTAGTTGTCCTTTTGGGAGGTTTTATTAAGATTTCTAAAATCGATACATAACCTTATTTCTCCACTCTTTTTCCTCACGGGAACCAGGTTAGCAACCCATGTGGAATGCCTAACAAGAAAGATTATCTTAGCTTCTAACAGTCGCTTCACCTCTTTCTCTATAAAGGGTTCTAATAATGGATTAACTCGCCTTTGCCTTTGCTTGAAGGGTTTGGAATCTGGCTTCAATGGTATTGTGTGCATGATGACATTCTGATCATAGGTTTTCAACTCCTTATAACTCCAAGCTATGCAGTCTATGTATTATTTTAATGCACTGGAAATAGAATCCTTCTCCTACTTGGTACATGTTTTTGCTATGAATACTTCTCAAGGATTTTCTGCACATCAAATATTAACTAAATCACAGGCCTCTCTGGGAGGTAGAACTTTTTTACCCTCTCTTGGCTGGTATCCGATATCGAACATTTTTTCTAATGAAGCCATCTCATCTAGCAAATTATTTTTAGCAACTTTTTCTTCCAAGTCTGCCTCCTCTAGGTCCCTTTCATCCTCATCTATAACCTGCTTTTCAAATATACCAGAATTAGTGACAAAATGGAATATGTGCCTGTCACTATCAAACACTTGGAAATTCGTGACATTATCTGGTATCGAGGGACAAGAGACCAGCTCTATTGAGAACTTCTTGCATTTCTTATGGTCCACTGGCTTCAACATACTCATAGCCACTGCTAAAGAGTCTGCCAGACGATTGCATTTTCTAGAAATCAGAGATATGTTAAAAGCATCAAACTCGTTTATCAAATCTCTAACCCTAGTTTGGTAAAGTCTAAGCCGCCTATCCTTACATTTGTACTGTCACTTTACTTATTTCACCACCAGTTCTGAATCCCCAAGGACCTTGATAGATTTAATTTTCTTTCGAAGGGCCAATTGCAATCCGAGAATCAAGGCCTCATATTCTGCCATATTGTTGGTGGCAGGGAATTGTAGTCTGTATGCAGCGAACATAGGCTCTCTGTCTGAACATGATAATTCAATACCGGCTCCTACCCATTGCCTGGACTTGGATCCATCAAATATTAAAGTCTAGATGTCTTGATGTCCTCCAGTAACATTGCACACAATCCTTTCATCTTGGGTATTTTCAAGTGTTTCTATGTCCAAACAATATGCTCCCAACTCTGCTTCAATGTACTAGATCTCATTCGGTTTGTTGTAATCTGTGATCATCTCTTTGAGCCTGGGTTCACTATCAATCCAAATTTGATTGGCCACTCCCCTCCAAGGCAACCACATATGCGAAGAATCTATCACAATGTAACCGTTTAGATTTTTACTCCAATCTCTTCCCAAAACCATGCCATATTTGATAGGAATGTCGAGCACCAATATGTCTATGCGCTGTTGAACCCTAGGTTCTGAATTGACTTGAATAAGCACATCACCCAATTCTCCTACTGCCTCCATGGTTGATCTATCCAGCTACACCACCTTGCTTCTAGAAGGCTTTGGTGTAAGTCCCAATTTTTTACAGATTTCTAGGGGCATGATGGTAGCCGAGGCCCTTGAGTCTATTAAACAATTATGCAAGTTTTTACCTGCAATTCTAATGGTTATCAAAAAAGGAGTTATATCTCGTTTTTCTTTTCGTAAAACCATTCAAGACTCGGCACTTTTGGCTTCATGAACTTGGGTAGCTGGATTTAATCTCTTTGGTGAACTTATTTCTTGGCCTAATAATCGGGACATGTCATACATCGAGACATTGGCCTTAGTTTTCTTCATGTCTTCCACCAAGTCATAAGTGGGCTTTTCTGAATTTGACATATCTTGCCCCACCTTAGACCTTTCCATTTTGGATGGAGGAGGGGGATTGACATCTCCTTTGAAATCAGGAGGGAGTAATTGGTTGTTTGGAGGAGTAGAGGAAGTTTTGGGCTCCTTAGAACTCCTAGTGTAGTACTTGTGATTTCCTTTACCAAAATGTTTGTTGGCATGAACTTCCAAGGCTTCTTCATCTTCGCTTCCAAAAAATTATACATCCTCTTCTTCTTCACTTTCTTGGGAATGTATAACCTTAGTCAATATAGACTCATGCTTCCCATGGCCACAGTGCATACAATTGTTATCACTGGGTCCCGACTCTCCAAAATCTTCTGAGACATCTGCCTGATTGGCTACGGGGTTGGGTATTCACCCATTATTCGGCTGCGTGTTATATGTTCCTTTTCCTCTATGATTATGAGGTTGGTTTTGACCCATGGCTTGGTCTACTTTTTTATTAACATTTCCCATCGTGACCAAAACTTTGGCCAAGGTTTCCTTCATGTTTTCTATGGCGGATTCAGACCCTTGTGGTTGGGGCACTGTAATGCCGAGTCCAGTTGTGTTTGCTGCATTAGCCACCTCTGGAATAGGTACAATGGCTTGGGTCTAGGCAGGTGGATTCCACCCTAGATTCACACTTTGAATGGGAGTAACTATTGGATAAGTTGTTGGGCTTGGTGTGCTAATTGGAGCAAACCCCGACATGGTCAACAGATTATTGCCCATGCCAAACCCAGGCAAACCCATCGGGCTATTTTGAATCAATCCCTGTGTTTGAACAAAGGCATTCAAATAACCTAAAAATGGTGTCACTTGGGTGGGTGTTTGGAAATTGTTCATCATAGGCACTTGTGGTGTCATCAACTGGTTCATCATGGAAAATTGACTGTATGGGCCATATTGTCCCATCCCAGTCAACTGAGACAATCCTGCTCCTGGCAGGTTCATCTGCTGTTCGAGAGTCATTTTTTCTGCATAGGCCAAAGGAAGTGTCATAACCTAGGGGTTCCTTCTAGTCAACAAAGACGTTAAAGGATCCAAGGCTCCAAAATATAATTGCAAGGCGACTGCAGGGTCTACCGCAAAGTGACGAGTCACATTCATGTATAGCTTTTGAAACCTTTGATTGAATGTTCATATAGGTTCATTGGGTAATATTTTGCATGATACGAACAAATTGTAGGTTATGGAGGGATCCACTAACATTCTAAATTGGCTTATGAAGGCAGTTTCTAATTGGGCCCATGAAGTGATGGACACTGTTGGCAGATTCTGATACCATTCATTGGCCGTGGGGTCTAGACTAGCATGGAAAACTTGGCAAGCAACATCCTCATGAGTAACCCCTTGTCTAAACATGTAATATTTATAGATTTGGACATGATCTTCTGCTGTTGTGGGACCATCGTGAATGAATTTGGGTAATCCCCTTTCAATGTTTCTAGGCAAGTTGTGGACTGCCCCAGGAATATCTAAAGGGGAACTTTGAGCACCATACCAAAGGGCAGGTGGCTGCTGTTGTTGTTTTTGTTGTTGTTGGGCCATATTATTCGAAGGTGTTACCCCTATGGGAACAATTGGAACACTTGGAATCGTGGAGACAGATATCACGGGTGTTACTGTCGCACTTGAACTTAAAAGTTCAGGCCCGTTAGATGTACTTGAGTCTAAAGAAATTCCTAACTCAAGTATACTGGGTGGTATTTCAATTTCTAATGTTTTGTTTTTTGGCCTCTTAGCAATGGGAGAAAGGCTTTGAAAAATAGTTTCCCCTGTGGTTTTAGACCTAGTAGCAATGTACTCAGGTTGGGCCAGCTTGGAAATTCTAGAACTCCAAAGACTTCCCACAACCCTCCTGCAAAATACAGTATCTAAATGTTATACCTGCAAGCACCGTAAGTGGAAACAAAACTACCCACGTTAGTTGTTAGAACAAATTAAAAATCACAAAGCAATAAAGAAGGCCCTCCTTCTAGCGCCAAAATGTTGAGTGGATATTTGTCTCATTACAAATAATGAACACGCAACTGGAGTCTCAAACCAGAAGACTCTTTCTTGCAAAGAAATATGTTATTATATTTTTATTTCTCCAAGTTTCTTGTATAATAGATTTTTATATGCATAACACCAATTTCAACTTAATGCACATAAATAAAACAATATCCCAGAGTAACTCAGATCTTGCAAGTAACTATTAACAAGGGGCCTTTATTGATTCACCACAAACTCTGTAACCCTAATTTGTTTAAATGACCAAATCATGCAAACAAAACAAAATCCTTTTAATTTTCTAACATTAATGGTTTATTCTAATGTCAATTGGTTCATTTTATCTTTGTTTAATCATTTTATTATTTTAACGTTAGTCTTTAATATGAGATTAAACATATCAGAAACTAAAACAAAAAATGTTCTTATAAAAATCAGCTGGAAAAACCAAAGAAGGATGTTAATCTGGTTAGCAATATCCTCCCTGCAAAACCCCAAGTTAATGAGATGAAGTTCTAAAACAACCCGACCGAGTAGACCTGTACTAACACACAATCCAATAAGATCAGATGCAAGACTCTATGGAAAGAATATAACTACATCATTTTCTCATTCACCTATCATAACCCATCCCATGGCGTAAACGAATAGATACAAGAAAAAATTATGCAAAGGAAAGATTGACAGTAAAACAGTAGTCTTAGCTTCGATCTCCTTTTGATTTTGCACACAAAAGTCACTTTTACCAAATAACACCTTTTATTTCAACAAATAATGCTTTTTGTTACAATCTCCAGCCCGTTATCCATAACTCGATTCGGCTTTTAAACCTTCTGCATCGGCTCTTGGTTCCCCTGCGATGCTTCATTTCAATGTCCAGGACTCTTCGCTTCAATTTCCCGCCTTTTGATATTCTAACCCTTTGCATGCATTTGTAATGCTTGATCTTCTCTACGGCCAATAACCGTCGATTCGAAGCGTTACTCTGACCCTCGTGCATTTTGCCACGTGTTCAGCGCTCTCTGCATGTTCAGTAACGGTTCCTCAAAAATCGTGACCAAAAATAGCATGCGGCCTCGCTTTTTTTTTGCTTTTGTAAAAAAATTGTGACATGTCGTGAAATTGTGACATGTCACGATATCGCTACGCCTTCGCTCTCCGTACACTTCATTTGCAGCTCATCATGAAATCGCTACCGCTATCTCCATCGGGCCGTCTCACCGCACCTGTCACGATATCGCTACCATTTTTGCTCTCCGTACGCTTTGCCAAAACCTGTCGTGATATCACTACCATTTCTCTGCTTCGGGCATGGTCTTCATTTCTATCGCGATATCGCTACCATTTCTCTATGCCGTACACCTTGGCAAAACACGTCGCGAAATCGTGACAATTTTCTCTGTCGGGTCACTTTGCCGAAACACGTCGCTATATCGTGACCATTTTCTCTGTCGGGTCACTTTGCCGAAACATGTCGCGATATCGCGATCATTTTCATCGACCGTACAATTTGGCAAAATATTTCGTGAAATCGTGACCATTTTCTTCGACCGTACAATTTGGCAAAACACGTCGCGAAATCGTGACCATTTTCTTCGACCGTACAATTTGGTAAAACACGTCGTGAAATCGTGACCATTTCGTTGCTTCGTCCCTTTCTATCCACTTGCACCGTGAAAACGTGACATGTTGCGATTTCGCGACGCCTCTTTGAGCTATGCACCTCTATCCTAGTTTTGTCACGATTTCGCGACCCTTTTCTATCTTGTGCCTTCTGTCCGCTTCCAAGCCGCGAAAACCAAACACATCGTGATTTCGTGACGTTTCCACCCACCTACTGTCGTTGACCATGTTGACCGTGATTTTGCGACACGTCGTGATTTCTCTACAGTTTTTCATTCTGCCTTTCTCTCTCCTCTTTGGGCCGCGATGGAGCAACATGTCGCGATTTTGCTACAACTTTCATCATCCGTACACTTCATCCAAACACGTCGCAATATCGCGACCATTTTCTCTGCGTTGGAGCAACATGTCACGATATCGTGACACTTTTCTTTTTTTTTTGCGACGACGGTGTGACATGTCACGATTTCGTGACATGTCACGATTTTGCGACATGTCATGATTTCGCGACACTTTCTACACTTGCACATTTTGCCCCCTTTTCTTCATTTTTGGCATCTGGGTCAGTGAGATTTTTTCTGAAAACCTACAACAAGGTGGGTCCCAAATATTTGGGTGTGTTGTGGATTAGCCACAACACTCTGTCAGCTTATGGATTAGCTAGCTCTTGATAAACCTAACTTACATAGTAGTCTGGTACGGTTACATGCATATAAATCATGGTCAACAAACATTCATTTGGTCAAGGCAAATTACTTGTATCAAATTATCTTGCTCAAAATTGATGAATGAACAATACAATCGCACACACATTTGTATTTGAGAGATTTTGTATCATTATGATAAATCAAGATCGGTAATGAATTCACATTTGCACATGAGGATTCCTTATAAGTCTATATTTGTCTTTGAGATAGTTTAAAATATTTCTGTAATTCTTTTCGAAATAAGCTTATCCTTTTATTTCAAAATTTTTTGTTTGTATAAGAGCAATTACATACATCTTCTCACAAAATCTTAAAAATAATTTCAAACAAAATTTTCATATTATTATTTATCACAAAAGTCAAAAATTCATCTTGCAATAAAACCAACAATCTCTTTTCTTCTTTGGATTTCGCGATGATGGTATAAGTCTATACCTATAATTCTATGCCTAGTGCAAACCATTGTTCTAATTTTATGTTCCATTTATTTTTAAAACAAATTCATCAAAACATATGACTTGCATCATTATGTTACACAATTATGCTTTACAAACAAACAAACAACTATTCTATTTCATGACATTATGTTCATAATTCAATATTGCAACCATGGTATAAATTCTAAGGAATTGTTCAAAATTTTATCACACTTAGGAATTTATGCCTAGCAAAATCATATTTCTTTAGTATCTCATGCATACTATTTTTTATGAAAATCTGAAAAGAAATCATCAAACCATCATTTATATCATCACAACACAAAGTCTTAAGACAGTCTCTTAAGCACTCTTTTACTTTTAAAAATATTTCTATACGAGGATTAGCTTGACGATCGAGTGAGCGGTGACTCCATGAAATGGTCTATAATAGCGACAATGTCCTTTGAAATTATTGTTAGAAGTCCCTTTTTATTTCTTTTATCAAATCACACCACCACAACCACTTGTTTACATCAGATTATTTCATTTAAAATCTTATAGCATGACATCAAATTATAATATTTCCAAATGACATAATAACATGAATCCTCAATCCAATACACAAACAATTCAAACATTAAATGATGGGGAACAAAAAAGTGCAATCTACAAAACTCAAATTTTTCATCAAACATTTTTTTTTCTTTACTTAAAACTACAATTACAGCACTAGCCCGCAGGCGTAGTGTTCTATATTTTCATTTGCAATTCTCTGTATCTCCATGCTCTCCTATTACATTCACTGGGTTTTTCTAGAGGCCCCGACCCTCTACAGTTCTATATTAACAAATACAGACAATGACCGCAGCCATTACAATCTTTCGTCTGGAAGTAAATACTCACACCACCCTTCTCTGTCGTCCTTCGACATGCACGATCCACGATCCTGGTGTAGACTGCCTCACGCTCGACGCATCTGCCTACACTACCCAGGAACTCGGAGCTATCTCTGGAAGGAAACACACAGCCCAAAACTGCCTCACATTCGGTGCATCTGTTTCATGGTTTTTCGACCCTAGCTCCTTTGGAAAAAAAACAACACAAGCAGGGCCAGAACGACCCTCTGGTTATTGCATCTAAAACCCTGCCTGTGGCCGTTCTCCCCCCTTGTGCATGCCTCGGCTTGCCCTTTTATAATTTTTGTGCGATGATCTATCTTCCATTCATGGCCCTTCATTTTAGATTCCCGTGCCTCTTTGTCTATCGTGACTCTTCGTCTTCGTCCGCTTTCACTGCACCTTGGTGCCACGTGTTGTCTAGTGCTGCCACATGTCATTCAATGAACTCGTTCTGCAAAGATCTCCAAAAAATGCTGCATGTCGTGATATCATGATGCTTTGGCCTCCTTGCTCTCTCCTTTCTCTTTGGGTCATGAAATCACTACATGTCACGATATCGCGACACTTTTCCCTTCATTCGCTTCCTCTTCTTTTCTAGTCACTCAAATGTGACATGTCGTGAAATCATGACATTTTCCTTCTTCGACTTCTTCGCTCGCCTTCTGGTCGCAAAAATGCGACATGTCACAAAATTGCGACATCTTTCTCCTTCGACTCCTTCTTTGCCCTCTAGTCGCAAAAATGTGACATGTCACGAAATCGTGACATCTTTCTCCTTTGGCTCCTTCTTTGCCCTCTAGTCGCAAAAATGCGACATGTTGCGAATCGCGACATCTTTCTCCTTCGGCTCCTTCTTTGCCCTCTAGTCACGAAAATGCGACATGTCATGAAATCGTGACATCTTTCTCCTTCGGCTCCTTCTTTGCCCTCTGGTCATGAAAATGCGACATGTCGCAAAATCGTGACATCTTTCTCCTTTGGCTCCTTCTTCACCCTTTGGTCGTGAAAATGCGACATGTCGTGAAATCATGACATCTTTCTCCTTCGGCTCCTTCTTCGCCCTTTGGTCGTGAAAATGCGACATGTCACGAAATCGCGACATAATTCCTGTTGCACCTTCTCTCTCCTCTGTGGGTCGCGAAACTATGACATGTCACGAAATCGCGACATCTTCACTTTTGTGCCTTCTCTGTCCTCTGCGGGTCACGAAACTGCGACATGTCATGAAATTGTGACATCTTCACTTCTATGCCTTCTCTTTCCTCTGTGGGTCGTGAAAATGCGACATGTCATGAAATCGTGACATCTTCACTTCTTCGCATTCTCTCTCCTCTGTGGGTCGCAAAACTGTGACATGTCATGAAATCGTGACATCTTCACTTCTGTGCCTTCTCTATCCTATTTTGGTCACAATATCGTGACACTTTTTCTATTGTGATATTGCGACAATTTTCCTTAGTTGTCTTCTCTCTCCTCTTTTGGTCGCAATATTGCAACACTTTTTCTGTCACGATATCGTGACAGTTTTCCTCCGTTGTCTTCTCTCTCCTCTTTTGGTCGCGATATCGCGACATGTCGCGATATCACGACATTTTCCTTAGCCAAATTTTCGAAGATGGCTCTACTGCCACTAAATTCCCCTACATCAGATGCCACTGGATGCTCCTGCATCATTAAAGCATCATAAAAACATATGAAGAAGTCATATCATCAGAAATAAGATCATATATATATATCAAAAAATTATATACATCATATCAAAACTGGATTGGTATGCCATAATCTATACCATGGCATACTCAATCCTCTCAAAAAATCTATCCAAAATCTATAGTCCATCGACACCTAGACTCGAGAAGCCCTCGAGCTCTCAGCCTCATCTCCTCCCCCACCCTATCGTGGAGGAGGTGGTCCCATAGAGGTTCGGGATGTATCTCGGGTCCTCGTCGTTGATCGATAGGATGTCCTCGCCGATCCCAGCCTGACTGGTTCTGCAATATTGGCTGGCAGCTGTACCCTCTGGCCCTCTAGAACCAGCTGAAAGTATACACCCTAGTAAAATGCAGTCTGCATCATGGACCGCACTAGGTCATCCCTACTTGCTCCTCTATCCTAAGCTCTAAGCCGTGTAGCCTCATCCTGTAATATCTGCACCTGAGTCCAGAGGTGGGCAACCTCAACTTGGAGAGCCACTGTCTCGCTACTCTCCCCTTTGTCAACACCCTTGCCCTTATCAAGTGATGGTGGTCTCTCACCCTGCTACGAAGGGAGTCCCTCCTCCCTCCATCCTATCTCCCGTGGCCTCTGTGGAGCCCATGCCATCCTCTGGCATCTCTCCTATGGGATCTGCCACTGCTCTCTTCCCCCGTGACCCCGTGCTACCTCAATAGCATCCTACCATCGCCTCCCCATCCGGTGCACCATAGTGTGCACTGGACCCTACACCCTCGTCATCCGAGGAGGGCGAATGCCTGTGTACCGGGCATCATAGCCATCCACAACCCTAGTGTCATCACCATCCACTGGCTGGATGGGGGCATCATTTGCGTCTTGACTCCAAAATCGCTACATATCTGGAGCCTCGCTCAATGTAGTATTATCCTAAACAGTCTGGGAGTACTTGTAATACTTGAGAGAAGGGATCCCTTGCTATAGACCGAACTTCCACAGTACTCGATTGTAGTGGTGGATCTCTACCTCTCCTCACTCCACCCTTAGCCATCAGACTCGCCTGATGCGAGCCAGCTCCTGCCCATCCTCTGCCCACCCAGTGTGCTCTCGTCACGGCCTCCAAGTGATCTAGTCTGGGATGAGGTTGTATAGCAACCTTCGTGACATTGACAGATCTATCCACCGCTGTGATCCCCTCTGTAAACACCAATAGAAAACTCGAGGCCTCTCTCAGTCAACCCCTATCAATGGGAGCCCTATCGGCCTCCGTACCGCAATGTGCTCCTAGCACCAAACCTGCAGCACTGATGTCAAAACCAGACATCGACCTCCCTTGTATACGATCCCATGCAGGATCCTATACAAGCGGCAAAGAATAAAGCTACCCCATGCAAATCTATGTTTGTGGTCTCTCATGTCGTAGACTATGTCTGAGAGCACCCATGATAGTCTACATCCACTCTGGTGGCACAACAGTAAGCCATCGACAACTCTTGCCAAAACCCGTGTCAGCCTAGATGCCCCAGGCATCTTTTGTAGTGACTCGATGTTCACTTTGCCCTTCTCTCGAGCGAAGCTCGGGTCTTCCGTGAGCCTCATCATCTCTTGGCCCTGATTGGCCATAGGCATCAACCATCCTTGTATGGGGATCCTCATGATCCTCCATACGTCCTCTAGAGTGGGAGCCATCTCCCCTATGGGTAACTGGAAGTAGGATGACCGCGGATACCATCTCTCTGCTAGGGCTGTCAGTAGCCCTATGTCAGTCGATACTTGTGGCATCTTTGCCACATGTTGTAGACTGACCTATCCAAGTCGGTCACGCTCTTCCTGGTCAAGTGCGGCTATGTCATCTCTTAGCCCACCGTATTTCCATTCCTGGCTCTTTAGTAATCCCTTCTACAAAACAAATAATAAAACAAAAAAATCATTAACTCAATCATTCAAATTAAACAACTTAAAATCAAGTTTTCAATAATATCGTCCACTATTGGATGATATCGTCTCCAATTGGGAAACATCATCCTTTGTGAGGATGAAATGGTCTCTAATTTTGCAACATGGGAATCACCCCTTGTTGGATGAAATCGCCCCTAATTCGTCGATTTCATCGTTAGACGAAATCGATGATCTAGGGACGATTTCTCTAAAATTGGGACGATTTTGTCCCGACGATGTCGACAGCCTAAAAACGGCCGTGATGCCCCAAACAATCAAATTTAAATCACAAGAATTGCACAAAGTTAAATTAAACCTAATCTACTAGGATTAGATCCTTACCCGTAGCCCGCGCCGGACCTCTATCGCTCTGTGCGCTGTCTCCACCATTTTTTCTTCTCTGCAGAACTCTAGAAAAGTAAAAGTGAATAGTACAAATGAATTAGGGTTTTCTCTATTTTTTTTCTTTAATTTATTTAAAAATCAGCATTTTATTTTTTTTGCTTTTTCGTGTTTTTACCTCAAACGTTCGATTTGGGTAAAAACACGGAGGGGGCACCATAGTCAGCATTCGTACGATTCGACCAAGAATCATCGTCTAAAAATTGAGTATATTTTTACTTTCTCGTAAAATGGGAAAAACTTGTCTTTAACACATTTTCTTAGGAAAATTCGCTAAAGAGGGGGTAAAATGTAGCACCCTAAAATTGGCACGGTTAAAACCTTAGTAAAAAGATAAAATATTAAAATTTGAATTTCAACCCCAAACTGCCTGTTAAACAACATTTTACCCGCTTTCCCCATTTTCTGCACCATTTTTAGGATTTGTTTTGACCGTTGGACGATATCGTCTCAGATTAGATGAAATCGTCCCCTATCTGACGAATTCATTTGGAACAGAATGTCCAGACAATTTCGTCCCAAAATTGAATTTTCATAATTAGCTTTTGTTTCAACAGCCTCTCCAACTCGGGCAGAAGCATGTCTGCACGATTGGAGATTTCCCTGTTGGAGATCTCCCAGATTGGGATGATCCCCAACCTCCCAAACCTCTTCCTAATCCTATATAAACTAGGATTTTTCTAGTTTATCCCCCTGTCTTCCTCCCTGCCTAATTCTTGCTGATTTTTTTCTGAACCCCCAACCCCTTTTTTGACAGGATTTCATTGCAGAGTTAGCTCCTTATTCCCTCGCATTATTGCTTGCATTTTGGTATTTTTTTATTGCAGGAATTCTATTTTTTTTAGTCGAAGCTAGCTTGGATCATCGCAGATGATCTCGGTTGATTTCAGACGATTTCATATGATTGGAGGCAATCCTGACTGTAGTCTAGATTGAGAGCAGTCCAAGTATAGAGTTTGCATTTTCTTAGCTATTTCTGCTTTTTTTATATCATATCTCTACACTGTTTTAAGTTATTATGTTTTATGCATCTTGGAGTTCACCTCATTTAGTATAATTGCATGATAAAGATAAAATCAATCATTAAATTTACTGCATTTCCTTATCTGTTATTATAATTTGTTATTTAGGCATGTTTGTTGTTATTTCCACCATTACCCCTTGCTTCTGTATTTGCATATTTGGTAGTTTGCGTTTGTTTCTGTGATTGTAGGTTTCTGACAAATTCTTCTAACGAATTCGTCAGATTACAGACAATTCTGTTTGATTTTAGATGACCTTCTATGATTTGAGATGATCCCAAGAAATATCAGAAGATTACATACAAATTGAGATGATCTGGACTGCTACAAGACTCAGAATCTCCATCAGACATCCGAAATCAGGTATGATTTCTTCTAGATAATATATTCTTTGTTATTTGCATCTATTTCTGTTTTTGTATTCATTGAAATTAGCATTGGCATATAGAATAGATTAGATTCATATCGGCCAAACCTAGGAGTTGAATGATCAAGCATAAAAATGAACACATCAAACACCCTCTCAACCTAGGCATGGAAACTGCCATTCAAAAGTTTCCTGGTGAACCCACCATCCGTCGAAAATTCACCCTTATACACCTCCCCCAAGATGCGGGGCCTTCGAAAGGCCTCTCAGTCCGAGGTATTGTCCCATCCTTTTCACATCCCCCTTCTGGGAGCGGATCCTATAGCCTGAAGGTAAGGGTGCAAAAAATTTGGAGCGATACAATTTGAATACTTACATACATGACATTGGTGCACTTTCTCTCATTACACATTTGCTCTTACTTACATGAAACTTGTGCATATCCTACACATTACACAATTATATAAAAGGGAATTATAAATCACTCACCTAAAATATAGAATCAAACCCTAATATATTATATATGTACCATAAAGGTACCATGGGGGTACATTTGCATGTGCCAAATAATGTAATATTTGCCAACACCCCCCTATATTACATTATTTGGTTATTGAAGACTTTAGTATTCAATATTTATCTTTATCTTTGATCAGGTAAATTTATATTGTTTATGATCCTTTACTTGAGATCCTTCTTCATATTCTTTATTTGGTTTTGAAATAGATAAAAGATGACATTTGATCAAACATAAAACATAAAATAAATGTGATGTCTAGAATTTTGCTATCTATTCATTCAAATTTTCATGGGTTACAAAGGTGATTTTTCCTAATCTTTCTTCGTGAATATCAAACACTCTAATGACTTCTTTCGAGACTCCTCAGTGAATGTGGGATTCTGAACCACCGGTAGTTTGTTGATTGCTATTGTTTGTAATATCCTAAACATGTTATTGAAGGCCTACAAAAGATGGTTAGAGGGTTTGGGGGTCTACCTTAGTCAAGCCCCTTGTTGATGAAAGCAAATATACCCGAAGGAAAACTATGCTAAAACATGATGGAAATTGCATAAAACACTATAAAAACATGAAATAGAGCTTACCTGATAGATTTTCTACTGTATATGTGTTGCATGATCAATTCATAGGGCATGGGGTGAATTGGATCTCAAATTCGTAGGTCAAGGGGTAAATCAGACTTCTGATGACTGTGGGATCAAAATGTTTATCCAAATGGATGACAAAAGTTGTTATTTACTGTTTGTACGACGTAGAATTTTTAAATGTAATCCTATACTAATTTTGGTAGAGTTTTTGTATGTTAGAAAAAGGGAAGAGAGAGATAAAATAGGAGGGGGATCCTTCTATTTATAGAAAAATATGAGGTCATGAAAAGGTGTTAGGTAGACCAACCCTTAGAGACTCCATGCTGGAGTTAGATTAGGGTTTGAATAGGTGTTAAACCCTCATGCCTTGGAGAAATATCTCTTCCTCACACATGTGTGAGGAAGAGTTAGGATTAACTAAGGTTAGTTATATCCTAGGTTAGGTTAGGGTTTAGTTAGGGTATTAGAAAATATCCTAACTAATCTCATGTGCACACATCTGTGGAAGTGTATTTAGGGTTAATTTGACTTAATACCCTAATTAAACTCATTTAAGTGAAAAAGTGCATTTAATTAAAAGTCAATGATGAATTAGATCACTAATCAATACTAATTAGGATTTTTGGTAGGGATAAGGTCCCATGAGGGTTAATTAGGTGTAGGGGAGGGCTTAAGTTACCTTAGGGAGCTAATAGGTGACCTTCTAGTGGATAGGAGGTATTTTAGAGGTGTTTTACATAGTTTTGTAGGTTTAGGAACCTACGGATAAATAAGATAACCTAGGCCAATATACGAGTGTGTATGTAGATGTACAAGTATCTAGAAGTGAGCATGTGTGAATTTTAGGTGTCTATATTTACCCTCTTTTTTAACTATGATGCGTGAAATATAGTTTTGTACAAAAATATGATATGAAAAGGTGATGAGATGTTTTGAATTGGAGGGAAAGAAGGAAAGAGAAGAAGAAGAGGAAAAGAATGGGATCTAATCAAAGGTATGTAGCTGCTCGAATTGTGACCATACTATATTGATCGATAGCCAATGAGATAAGGGAAAAGAATGGGATATAATCAAAGGTATGTAGTCACTCGAAGAATGACCATACAACATTGATCGATAGCCAAGGATAGATGGAAAAGAATGGGAACCAATCAAAGGTATGTAGCCACTCGAAGCGTGACCATACAACATTGATAGATAGCCAAGGAGAGAAGGAAAAAGAATAGGTTAATGCAAGTGATGAGATGGAGGTGAATGGATGCATGTGGATGACTACAAATGTAGCATGATGATATCTTGATTTTGTACAACATTTTGCAATGTCGTACTGATTGCTTGTGAGGGTAACTTATGACTACTTTGCTTTGGAAACCAATGCAAGATGGTCTAAAATACGAATAGAACACTTGTATATTCAAATTTATTGCTTATTATTGATTGATGAGTGTTAGGTGATACTTTTCAAACCATTTGAGCTATGTGGCATGGATTATTCAAACGTACCATTCATTATAAAATCATCATCGGCATACATGAATGCTAGAGTGACATCTCTATTATTGGGTTATTCAGACGTACCATTCAGTATTTAGTCAGGGCCAATTGAATGATAGAGTGACATCTCCAATATTATACGTAGCTCTCATGATTTAATAAACATCTGATTTGGGATGGATTTTATATTTAGATAATATTCAATAATTTTTTTAGATAGATGCAATATCATGATTTGGATGTTTGATTATTTGGTTGAATGCAAAGCAGATTTTGGATATGAATACCCCCTCAAATGAGGAATCAACAATGAGGTGAATGAAGTGTGATGAAATGATGATGAGTCGATTTATAGAGGAAAAATGCATGATAACAGGGTGGAAAAACTAGATAGATAGGAAGAGGGAAAGATTTCCTAGGGGTTGGAGTGAAAATTTGGTGATTTTGGAGTCAAGGGGTGTAATTCATAGGGTGGGGGTTGAATTGGACATGTATTTGCAGGTTGGGGGTGAATTGTACCTAAATCACAAGGTGGGGGTGAATTAGATTTTTTAGGTGTTTTTAAGCTTTTGTGACGAATGTGGGGGCTCATTTGTAGTGTGTGAGTTGGAGAGGGAGTAGTGAGCATTTTTTGGTGATGCGAAGCACTTGCAACTTGGATATTTGGGCATGGCAATAGTGAGGGGACAGACTGGTATTGGTAGCTAATGCAAGGATCCATAGGTAAGTGGTCACATATTAATTTTGGTTTTAGTTTTATTATTTCTAGAAAATCGTGAAATAGGGGGAGGTTTTCACATTTTTTTTTTAAATTGCATGTAAATTTTAATGAAAATCGAAATTCAAAGTTTGAAATAATCCAAATGGGTATCTAGATGTGTGATCAGATTTTTATTTTGACCATTTTTTGAGTTACTTTGGCTGGTTAGCGGGTAGTGTATGTGCTTTGTTTAACTTTGCGGTTTGGGAGAAAATAGGGTACTGTTTTTGAGATGTAATGAAATTTTCACTATAAAAGTGGGAAATGGGTATCTAGATGTGTGACTGTGTTTTTGTTTTACCTTCGTTTGGCATGTGATGTGAGTTGTGATTTTTAAGTGTAAGTTGGTTGAACTTTGAATTGCATGTTGGAGATTATCAATGTGATATTTTGAAAATCTGTTGAAACTTTCACCATAAAAGGGTGAAATGGGTATTCAATGATGTAGTTTGTTTTTGTATGCTATTGCATTTAGTATGTGTTTGATTTACATGCCATGGGGTGTATGTGGGTGGGAATGAAATTGGTTTTTGGGAGCCAGATATGTTCTATTTTTCAAATCTATTTGAACGTTTACCATGAGATGGAAAAATGGGTATTCGAATATGAGACTGTGTTTGCATTTTATGGTGATTTAGCATGTTATGTAGTTGCGTATTGTGGTGATGTAATGTTTATACTTATTGATGTACGATTTCCAAAAAATATTGGTATTTTCACCATAAAAGGGCAAAATGGGTTTTCAAAAATATATTTTATTTTTTGTATGTTGTGCTTGATGTGTTTTTGAATTTCATGCCATGAGGTGTATGTGGGTGGGAATGAAATTGGCTGTTGGGAGCCAAATATGTAATATTTTTGCATCTATTTGAATTTTTACCATGAAATGGCAAAATAGGTATCCAAATATGCGATTGTTTTTTGGTTTTTGTTGTGTTGTAGCATTTACAGTCAATTTTGTATCTCAAAATGTGTGCTATAATAAATGAATTATTTTTTAGGTGTTAAATATGTTTGAGTAGATTGGTATTTGTATATTTTGTGATATTTGTCCTGAAAGGGGGGAAAGAGGTTACCCAAATTGTGTTTTGTTGTTATTTAGTAGTATATGATATACCATAAATAATTATGTGTATGAGTAGCATTTTTATTGAAATGGAATTAACTAAAATGAGTGAAATTTTAGTTTATGAACTAGCATGAATTTTATTGTGAATGAAATAGGTGAAAAATATTGAGTCGCAACATCGTGCATGGATGATGAAGGTTGAGTTAGAAGAGATTATGAAAAAGAATCCTGAGGATCAGGTGTGGTTGGAGGTAGCATGAATATAGGAATTTTAGGAATGCATGATCATTCATGTCAGTAGAGCTTATATTTTAATATTGTGTGAGATATGGGATATTGATAGGAACATGTTCCACTTTTCGATAGGTGAGATGATGATCACCTAGAAATATATGTATAGGATCTATAAGTTGCCTATTGAGGGAGTTCTAGTGAGGGAAACTACAGATGAAAGTCAGGAGGTTGTGATGGAGTGTGCATTTGGTGCATGATGGATTATGAGTACCTTTGGCATCAGGGTCTGTTGTCTGATCATCAGTGCGCAATGATGATGATGATATCAACCTATGCGCTACCAGATAATTTCAAGGTATTATTTACCTAGAATATTTTGGATGTGGTATGTGACATGGTGGAGTGTAGGGTTGTGTTTACATGGGCTCCAACACTATTTGCCCAAGTGTACAAAGAGTTGCACGATGTAGTGCATACGAGGTAGAAGGTATTGAGTTGGACTCCCTTGTTACAAGTGTGGGCATGGGAGCATATAGCGATAGAGTGACCATCATTGTTGCCTTGTAAGGTGTATGCAGAGGGGAAGACTTACTTGACATATGCACTAAAATGGAGGACAAATGAAGATGAGGGGATAAAGAGGTTGCATGATGGTGATCCATCATTTTGGAGGGTGAAGTTTGGGGAGTTGGAGGCTAAGGATATTTTTTGAAGGCCCTAGAGAGGTAGAGTAGTATGGGAGAAATATGATGAGTAGCTAGGAGCTATTCACCAAGGGTGATGGGTAGTTGGTCTATATACTTGGTAGGAGTATTTTTAGTTTAGTAGGATTATGTGGTAGTTTAGCTTGCGGTAGGATGTTCTAGAGGCACTTGTTATGATTTATAATAGGTGATATTATAGAGGTATTCAACATGTATTACTACCTTGGACTAGGGAGAGGGATATTTCGATGCTCATTATAGATGTGGATGATGTAAGTACGACATCAGAGTATGATACTTGATGGGCGACTCAGAGTTGGAAGGTAGGTAGAGGAGTAATTAATCAATGGGTACAACTAGGTAGTGAGGTGCCTATTCCATAGGGGTAGGCAGTAAGGATTACCTAATCTATGACATAGGGAGGAATGAGGGAGGAGGCTGAGGTACCTCTTAATAACTCGAGGTAGCAACTAGGTGGAACGTATAATGCAACTATAGAAAGGGTAGTGAAGGCACCGATAGGTGATAGGGTGGAGCCTATGGAGGATCTCGTGATGATGGAGGGGGTGAGGGAGGATGTTAGGGTTGACATGGGAATTGATAATTCATTTAAGGTGAGGTATTTTGGTGATATTAGTGATATGGGAGAGATACCTCTTGAGGAGAATGAGAGGCTAAAGGTTTATGAGAAGGTGATGATGTTACACGAGAGGGTGTGTCAACTAGAGAGGTAGCTTTGTACTAGTGAGGATGGTTGGGTAATAGATTGGATGAGATGGAGTGAGGAGTAGAAGGACCTGGAGGAGAGGTTGTTGGCTATTGAGGTGGAAAGTGCCACTAGGGAGAGGGAGTTAGACCTTCAGGTTATTGAGTAGTGTGGTTGGCTTAAGGAGGTAGAGGTAAGGCATGTTTAGACTATAACAAAATTGGAGTGTCTGACTAGGGAAACTATGGTGATCGATGAGAAGTTGAAGGTCGAGATGCATAGGATGATGTATTTGATACAGGCAAGGGATGCTGAGTGAGAGACTCACTTGGTAGATATCATCGAGAAGGTTGAGTTGTAGTAGTAGGCACAAGATGATGTAGAGTGGGCAAGAGTAGTAGAGTAGGTCCGCAAATATGTGGTTGTACTGAGGGCTCAAATAGAGTGGCTGCATAAGGGTGGTGAGGATGTGGGGTATCAAATAAGGGAGGAGATGGTGATGTGTTTGGTTTATGAGATCCTCTTGATGATGAATGGGATTCCACTACCAGATTATGGTAGGTTGTGGTCATGATCAAGGTCATGATCATGAGCGCAGACACATTCATATCAGAGTCATTGAAGTACAACCTCGATGGTGCATAGGGGAGTGGAGATAGAGGTGCCATCAATATTACTGGGAGGGAGTGTGGCTCCTATAGTGATGCAAAAATTTGGGGTAAGGATAGAGTCTAGTAGGGTGGCAGCAGTACGCAGAGTAGCGTAGGGTATTGTGGCTCATGAGGGGAGTGGAGAGACTCCTGGTGATTAGCAGGGGGCTGAATTTTTTGGTCGACAATGATGTATTGTTGGTTTTTATAGCCTGCAGGCTAATGTGATTATGGGTTATAGACTTGTATCCATTTTTGTAGCCTGATGGTGTTTTTGATCTTGATAAATATATATATATATATAAACCTATTTTGTTGCGACTCTTATATATACATGTGGTTTAATTTGAATGTATGTGTGATTTCTTATGTTTTTGTTATGTGAAATCTTGATGGATGGGTGTACCATGGATGAATCTATCTGCATATGGTAGTATGCAAAGAGTGATATCACTATAGTGTAGAGATAATTTAAAGTGATGTGGTGTAAATGAATGTAGATAGATGTGATGATGCATGATAGGATATGAAAAATACATGTAAAATAGATGCATGAATGCATGTGTATGATCTAAATAAATGCATGTAAAATAATTGCAATCGTGCATGATATGAATGCTGAAATACATCGAGGAAGTACTTGTATCATAACATAACCTATGGGAATGTGATTCATTCCATAATCTCAAGGATGTAGGATAGTGTGGTTAGTAGTGTGTATGCAATAATTTTGGCAATCATAGTTATGACAATCGAACCTCATGAAAAATCTAACAAGATTTTGTAGACGACTCGTAACTAACTTGGCTAGGTCAGAGTCTATCAAGGACCAATGTGTGCAACTAAATGATGTTCATTTATCTATTTTTAGGGAGGTAGGACTAACCCATTGTAATCTTAGCTAAAATAGCTAGCTCATCCATAAGCACACAAAAATATGTACAAAATAATATCTCTAATGTGATAGACGTGTCACCACTTGTAATACTATTCAACTGGAAGGCAAGACCTTAGGGCCTATAGTCGATGATGGAAACCGTCCCATGATGTTATGTTAAACCTAAGGACCAAAGGTGATGAAGAATAACAATTGTGATATTTGGAGGCTTCTCATTTTGTTTTTTGCCCCTAATTTATTGCTTGGATTTTTGGCGGTGCTCTTTTCTCTTTCTCTTTTTTTTGTATGGGTTTTGGCTTTTGTTTTTGTCCCTTTTCTAAATTTTTCTTATGCTTATCAATTTGTTTATTCCTAGGTCATATGTTGACTATGAAAATGATAGGATGAGCAGCGGAAATCATTCTTAGATGCTGATATCTACACAAGGTGTTATCTTCCCTAGATTCAAAATGTGTTTAAGGTGTGACCTATGTGAGTGGTCCTTAAAAGAAGTTGACTCAACCAAAGGAAGCTATAAATAGTGTAATAACCTATCAGCTAGAGGTGATGTTTGGTTTACTGAACTAGTGAAGATTCAATAAAAAGCATGACACTGTATGCCCTATAATCTTGAGAAATGAAGTGGACATTCACATGGTAATGTTAATAAGTTTGTGTGTTATTCATTCTTGGAGCGTATTTCTATATATGGAATATAAAAACATGAATGAAACTATATATACATGATCTATACAAAATAAGGTAGTTAATGTGATAGATGTGTCACCAATTGTAATACTATTCTACTAGCAGGTATACTCTTAGGGCCTATAGCTAGCGATGGAAATCGTCCCATAATGTTATGTTAAACCTAAGTACCAAGGGTGATGAAGCATAACAATTATGATATTTGGAGACTTTTCATTTTGTTTTCTACCCCTCATTTATTGCTTGGCTTTTTTGTGGTGCTCTTTTCTCTTTCTATTTTTTTGTAAGGGTTTTGGCTTTTGTTTCTGTCCCTTTTATGAATTTTGCTTATACTTATCCCTTTGTTTATCCCTAGGTCATATATTGACCATGCAAATGATAGGATGATTAGGGGTAACCGTTCGCTATATGGCGATATCTACACAAGGTGTTATCTTCCCTAAACTCAAAATATGTTTAGGTGTGACTTGTGTGAGTGGTCCTTAAAAGAAGTTGACAGGGTAATAACCTATCAACTAGAGGTGACATTTTATTGACTGAACTAGTGAAGATTCAATAAAATGCATGACACTATATACCTTGTAATCCCAAGAAATGGAGTGGATATCCATGTGGTAATGCTAATAAGTGTGTGTTATTTCCTTGCATTTATGTAGATGGAATATTAAAAAAATAATGAAACTATATAAGCCATATGGATGTATGCAATGAGTGTAGTGTGAGATGTAATATGAGAGAAAAATATCTACAAGAATAAATATGTGACGATAATGACAAGAAGATAAATTAAAGATAATAGTTTCCCTAGCATGCAGGGAGATGTAGTAAACATGATGAACAACCAGATAAGTTAGAAAGTAAGTATGGTCTTGATGAGTGCAGATAGATAATGTGGATAAGCAGTGTAGAAAAATATGTGAGTGATAAAATGTAACAAATATGAGAGGAATAAACAACAATGCAAAGAAAATAAGAAGAAGAAAGAGGAGGGTAAGGATAAAATTAGCACAGGAATGTAGTTGCTCAAAGCATGACCATTCAACAATGCTAAAAAATAAAAATGTGGGGAGATGAAATGGAAGAAATAAAAATAACTTGAAACCAAACAAGGACTATGTGAAATGATGCAGATCAGATCATGAGTGACTTGGTGAAGTGGTGAGGCAACTTGGATTTTTATATTTGGTGTAGTTTGATAGTTTTTAGAAGTATCAAGGTGTAGGAGTGAATGAGTCTCGAGATGAGATGGAATGAGGTGCTAGCTTGTGTGGGGGGCTTTGGAGTCGAATGGGCAAAGGAGTTTGTTTAGGATGCGAGTTATCATTTTCAAATAGTATATCTTGAATAATGGATTCGAATGTACAACATGCATTGATGTCATGCCCTAGCTAGCGATGGTAAACATAAAAGTGGTTTTAATTGTAATCATGCAACTTAGGGTGCGAAGTATCGATAGGGTAACTTTTGGGTAAAGTAAGGAGACCCTGGTGAAATAGCTAATGAAATATTTGGAAAAAAGGTGTTAATCAGACTAGCCTAGGATAGATATAGGGATCGATAAGCGATGAGTGTGGAGAAGGTGGTGTGGGAATAGGTTATTGAGTCAGGACATGAGAATCATATGAGGATTGGGTCCAAGAGAGAAGGGTAGGTCTGGATGAAGGTGATATCAGTCATGCTATGGTAGAGCAAAGTGAAGAGGACTGGAAGTGATAATGACTCAAGTGTAACTCAAGATTCTCAAGGTGGGAGAGAATATGTTGAATGTCAATGGGGGGAGGTTATGGAATTAGGAACGGTGGGAACCGAGATTCAGGTGGGTAAATGGAATGAAGATGTGAATATGAGGAAGGGGATGAATGAGATGAAGAGGAAGAAGATTGAAATTTCTAGGTTGATGGTATGACAGGCTGGATCAAGAGGCCACAAAGTGGTGATGGTGGTGTCCAAAGTATGGGAGATGTGGGGGATGGCTATAGAAAGTGACACTGGTGGGATGGGGGAATGTGAGTGGATGTAGCATGGGCAGTGTGGTAGTGAAGGGATATGTCATAGGGTGACATTCTAGTTGGTATGGGTGGATGTAGGCCTATGGAAGATGCATGAATGGGTGTGGTGCCCCTATTAGGGGGTAATAAACTAGTGAATAGTGGTGAACCAACAAGGGTGGTAGATAAGGGTTCTTGGGGTTGACCAGGTGAAGTGGGAGTGGCTTTTGCATGTATGAAGTTGATGGGTGAGAATATTATTCCTTATACTTGAAGGAAGATAGAGAGACCTGACTATCTCCTAAGTGATGGGAATAGGAAGCATGTCTACAGTGGGGTGAACTATGGTGAGGTGAGCTGTGATGATTGGAATTTAATGACCTAAAGTGTTGGTGTGTGTGGATCATGTCGGGTAGATGGGCCAAATTGATTGGGATGATCGGTATGGACGATAATGTTTGAGGATTCTACATGATGGGGGAGAGTATATCTTGGATGTGTGTATCTAAAATAATGTGCTATCACTGAAGATGTAGGGTTATGCATAAGAGTTTGGACTCAAAATGCACTTGTAAAAAAATGGTGAATCCTAATAAAAATCAAGGTGAATCATGGTGAATCCTAAGCAAATCAAATCAATCATCTTGATAGTAAAATTTTGGGTATTTGAAGCCCTAAAAAAGTAATATCATATTTGGGACATATTTTGACCTATTAAATCACCTTATAACTTCATAAAAATACCACCATTATATTAGGATCGAAAATATCTTTCCAACGAGTACAAATATGCCTATGTTTGGATATATATTGTGGTAAATTGACCCTAAGAAAACATTGGTCCCAAAAATTTTAGGTGAATGGAATGATGTTGAGGGTCCTCATATTCACAAATTTTTAATTCTAGAAATCCTAATATTTGCCCAATTTGTGAATATTCGCCACTATGCATAACCCTATGAAGATGTCACAACTAACATTGTAACACCTGCAAAAACCAAAATAACCATAACATATAAATTAAATAAAAGGTAAAAGTGGTTTTTTTGTGTAATAAAAAGTGAGAGATCATGTGTGGAGTGATGTGTAGTGTATGTGTGATGTAAATCGGGACTATGTTGTGATGATCCTATATATAATGTATGTGGTTACTCACATAGATAGGCTATGCATTGAATGTGTGAAGGTGAATGATGTTGATAGGCTTGGGTTCAGTGGAGCCTTGAAGGTTTGCCAATCGATAGACACTAGAGCCAAATTTTTGTGTGATGATGTACGACCCTAACTAGTTAAGAGAAAATTTGTCTTGCTGCTACTGGTATTGGCTTGTGATTTATTGGTTTTCCTTGAGGATAAGGTTACCAATTTGGAATTCTCATTGATGTACCTTACTGTTGTAGGTATGGAAAATTCAGTCTTGATAGATGCATGTGTGTTCAATGGTGTGGATGTAACGTTCATCCAAGAGTGTTAATTGATCAATATAGGCTTGATTAGAAGTGTTTTAATCAATGAAGTTTTTCATTGGGACTTATAATGAAGGTATTTCAAGTTTGAGGGGCATAATGGCTTTGATGCCATAGAATAATGAAAAAGGGGTTGCCCTAGTGGGAGTACAAATGCTTATACAATAAGACCACAAGGAAAGAGGCATCTGATTATGCCAATCATAGTGGGATTTTGCAACCTTTTTTTGAAATATGGAGCAAATGATTTTGTTCATAACTTCGGAATGATCGTTACCCTGTGGGTAGTATGGGGAAGAGAAGCTATGATGGATGTTAAATTTGGTGTAAAGAGTGTGGACCACTTTGTTCTTGAAGGATGTCCTATTATCAGAGATGATTTGAGAGGGAATACCAAAGCAACATATGATGTGATCTATAATGAATACCGTTATCTTGGCCCCTATTATTTGGATGAGTGGGATAGCTTCGACCCACTTTGTGAAGTACACAGTAGTAGTGATAATGAATTTATGGTTGTTGGATGAGGTAGGTGTGATCTTCCTGATGATATCAAAGCCCCATTGTGAGAAAGGCCATATATATGGGATTGGTTAAAGAGCCCACAAAGGTAGGTGTGTGAGGTTGGCATGTTTTTGGTATTTTATACATTGCTTAACATATTCATAATAATCATGTTCCATTTTGGGACAATAGTAGCCCATGAGTAAGATACACTTGGTGATAGCCATGCCACTGAAGTGGCCATTGTAAGTACCATCATGGGTTTATTGTACCACCCCTTGAGATTCATGTGGTTCAAGAAAATGTAGGAGAATACCATCATAATTGTGATGGTATAGGATGTCCCCCAATAGTGTATAATGAATGGCACATTGTTTAAATACTTAGTGTTGAGCATGTGGTAGATCATAAGGTAGGAATCCTAATTTAATATAATCCTTAATTTGGAAAAACCAAGGATCATGGGATTTGGTATGGATAACATGGATGCCATCATCATCTATATAGGGTGAATATGATATAGGTAATTTGGTAAGCGTATGAACTGATACAAGTGTAGTGTATGAAAGGGGATTTTGTGGTATCAATGATCCTAGGGAGGCCATTGTGTCAGTGAAGTGATTCGAGGAACGCAAAGCAGTTTTGATAGTGTACCACTCAAATTGAGCAAGAAGTTGTTGAGTGATTTGTTTATATTATTGGAGAATGGGACAACGACATTGCTATATCTCCTAAAATTGATTTGCAATTAGGAGAGAGTATCCAATGATATGAAGGTGCTGAATGTGCATAGAATGTGCCTATTTTAGGCCAAGGAAAAGGTATTTGTATTCCACATTATTATTTGTATAAGGAAAACCTAATTTGAATGAGAATGGGAGAGGATCTCCATATGGTATGAAAAATATAATTCCTACATCCCCATCATGTGTGCAACAGGAACCATCAAAGAAGAGTGTTAGATCGATAGTTATCTCTAGCTCGACATACTCTTTGGATTTTATGATATTGAAAATGGAGTCATTGGAGATTTGGATGATGAGAGGGTGATTATCAGGTAATGGGGCCTTCGTGAGTTGGTCTATGCTGACCTGCCCCTTAATGATTTTTTATAAAATAAATTCTAGGTCAAATTCGATAAGGAGCATAATCCATTTAGAAGTTTGAGAGTTATGGTAACTCTTGTTCATCATGTAGCAGAGTGGGTTGTCACAGGCGATGAAAAATATTGTGTGATTGATCATGTAATGGAATAGTTTTTGGGTGGCAAATACTACAACCAAACACAACTTTTCCATGTATATATAGCAAGTTTCATAACTAACCAACATACAACTAATGTAGTATATAGCTTGCTCATGATTGAGTTCATTCTTTTGGGTGATTAGTGTACCGAGTGTAAAGTCCATAGAAAAAATATATAGCATGAATGGCAATGTCAGATCTAGAGGAGATAGAACTAGGGAAGAAGTGAGATACGATTTGATGAAATCAAAGGCTTTTTGATAGTTTTCATCCCATGTGAAGGTGACCCCATTTTGTAATAGGTGATTAAATGACTTGCATTTTTCTAAGAGTTGGGTAATAAACGATGTATCAACATTATTTTCCCTTGCAAGCTATGTAATTGTTTGAGATTTGTGGGTGGGGGCATCTCGAGGATGGCTTTAACTTTGTTAGGATTGACTTCAATGCCTCATTGAAAGATGCTGAACACTAGGATTTTGCCTGATGTGACAACAAAGACATATTTCTTTGGGTTAAGGTCAACATTGTGTTCCAAGAGGTGATCGAAGATTTGGTGTAGGTTAGTGAGATGGTATAAACATTTTTTGGATTTGGTGATAAGATAATTGATGTAGTCTTCCACAATTTTATGAATGTAATCATGTAAAATGTAATTCATTGCACATTGATAGGTTGCCCCAACATTCTTAAGGTCAAAATGCATGACTTTGTAGCAGAACCTCCCCTAGGGAGTTGTGAAGGAAGTTTTGTGTTGGTCAGAAATATTGATTTTGATCTGGTTGTAGATAGAAAATCCATCCATGAGAGATATCATTTTGTGGCCTACAATGGAATCGATGAGTGAGTCAATGTTGGGTAATGAAAAGTTGTCTTTGGGACAAGATTTGTTTAAGTCATGGAAGTCAGTACATACGCGAAACTCATCGGAGGGTTTTGGTACTGGTACCATGTTTGAAACCCACTTAGGATAATCTATAGGTATGATGAATCCTACATAAAGAAGCTTTTGGAGCTCTAATTTTATGAGAGAAATGGTTGGGTGCATGCATCATAATTTTTTCCTAACGGGTTTGGAATCTTTGTCAAGTGTGAGGTTGAGTACTACTAGAGAAGGATCGAGTCCCAACATGTCCTTATAGGACCAAGCGAAGACTCTAATGTAATCCTTGAGGAAGGTGGTGAACAATATGCACTCTTCTAATGATAGGCCAATGACTAGTTTGATAATGTGTGGATTTTTAGGATCGTCACCAGTATCAATGTCAATAGTATCTTCCACAAGCATGTGGGAATCATCTCGTAGCTGTTATAGGATCGGGATAAGGTGGAGCTAATTGATAGCTTTTGGAATATCAAATTCATCATCTAGGTATATTATTGTGTGGTGGACCCATGGAATATGGGGTGGGACGAAAGGCGATGGAGCATTTGCAGTACACAAGATATGGGGTGATAGTAAGAAATCATGCAATGAAAGTGTAGGTGAAATGTGTGTGAGGTCAAGGATATATGGGTTGGGTGTGTCATCATGAATATAATAATGTGTATACCAATTTGGGGTGAAGAGGTCTCCACAAACCATGTTAACTGAAGCCATAGGAGATGTAGGTAGTGAGGAATCTGATGATGAGGACACGATAATGACCTAATAGTATTAGTAGTGGACGTAAGATGACATGTGGAGAACATGATTGAATAATGGAGTGATATAGCTAGATGAGGCAACAATAGTGGAGAATATGTCATATCATATTTTAGGTATTGAGCATTTAGAAATAATGCAGCAAATTGGCTAGTCAAGCCATCAACACAACATGATGATGTAGTGTCTTAGGGGGGAAATTATTGAAAGAAGTCATGGGGATTAGTGACGGTCGAATGAGGAGATGGGATTTCCTTCAAAATATCCATGTTGATATATTCTTCCAAAGTGTGTGTTAGAAGTGGGAAATGGTGTAAGGAGATATCCTGAAGCTCATCCTCAAGTGTGTGAATGGCAGTAGGGAAATAGCTTAAGCAAAATTTATCTATAGGTAACTACACATGAGGATTGATGGGTGTGTGTAACCCTTGTTCATAATGTCCTAGCCTAAATTCGTTCTAATGGAAATGTTGAATATAGTGAAAAGTGAAATAAAGGTTAGAAATATGATCTAATGTACCACAAAAGTTGGATTGTGATGGTGGGGGTACAATGATCATGAGTGAAGAGTTGAGTCCTGCTTTGTTTGGTTATTAGGAGGACCTAATGGGACAATAGTGCCAATGGTCAATACTAAGGTCGAAGGATGGCCGAAATTATGCATAGATTGGAATATAGGGGGTCATACACGAGCATCATGAATATTATAGTCACATGGACCAGAGTTCATCATAAATATATAGATGTGAGGTGACGTGTGAGGTGGTGAGTGAGGAGGTGAATCCAAATCTGAAGATAAGGTTAAGAGTTGAGAATCTCATATGGTGGTATCAAAGGAGTGTAGTAGTTGATCATTGAGGTGAGAAGCTTGCTTCTCAAAATCATGGAATTCAACTATCATAGATGGGATAGGATGATCTACATGTGGGAATTTTAGGATTAATTCAGTAGGATTCAATGCTAAGTTGTGAGGAGATGTGAATGACCTAGGTCATGGGTGAAATGGAAATGGAGATGTTTGAGGTGTAGGGAGGATAGGAGGTTCCATAGAAGAAGATGGGAGAGGTGCGGTGGTAGACCAAGGTGAGGATGACAATGAGGGTATCAATATTAGGGGTAATTTTGTGGAAGAGGATGCTTGAGAAGGTGGTTATGGTCATATGGGAGGTGGTGAAAAGAGTATAGTAGTAGGATTAGGTTATATGGTGGTTGGTGAAAGTGGTGTGAATACTAAAGTGCATGTCCCTAATGGATATTGTGGTGATGAGGTTGATGTGGAGGGAGATGTCAATGATTTGACTGATTGATTATAAGAAATAGGAAAAAATTGTGTATAATATGATGGTTGTCCTGGTGGAAGGTCTACAATGTTGTAGAATTTTAAGGGGTCCTCGTTAGTAGGAACATATTGAACAAGTCCACAGTGGATCTATTTGAGATAGTTGTGTAATGTGGAAGGGACAAACTACATGTACCTAATCCATGGATGCCTGAGCAATATATTATATTGCATATCACCCTGAATGATATGGAATAGGATAGAAATGGTGTGGATACCCACTCGGATAGATAGGACAATAGAGCCTAATGTGGGTTGCATAGAATAATTGAATACTCGAAGGTCAAGTGATGGGGTGGTGAAATATATTGGAGGAATATGTAGGTGGTGTAAGGCTATAGTGGAAATGATTCTAAAAGAGTAACTAGTATCAACGAGAACACACTTGTAGTTGATATCATTGATGGTTTCTTGGATGTGAAGAGGAGGATCTACTCCTTCACCTATGAGTTTAGTAATCTCATGATCATGGAAAATGATATAAGGTTGAAGGTAGTGTAGAATATTACCCATAAAGTTCACAAATACATTTGTATCATGGGTTTCAAGATTGATAGATCAAAGGATATCATTCAATACCTCATGATGGGGTTGATTTTGTTACAAAATATCAAATAAGGATAGTTTGTTAGGTGCATTACGTAATTGGTGGGTGACTCTACAACAAATGGTAATGATATTTTGTGATGGAGGGGTGTGGAGTTAGAAGTTATAGGAGACTATGGAGAAGTAAATGGTGTAGGAAGTGAGACCACTGGTATAATTTGTCATGAAGGATACCTTTGATTACAGGTAGTGAGGATACCTATCTAGGTGGCCCTACGGGATAAGGTTGAGCTCATTGGGGATTGGTGCCCCTATGTTTAGGTAGGGGATTTTGGTAGATTTTCAAGTTTTGACTTTGTGGGACGAGTGGGTTGGAAACCTGAATGGTATCCCTATTAATGAGATCTTGGACAAGGCTATGGAATGAGTGATAATATTAGATATTGTAACCAGGTTTTTGGTGGTATGCACAAAAGGCTTGCTCAATGTATCCTCAAGGTTTAATTTGATTCATGTCGAGCGATCAGATTTTAGGCAGGTTGATGTGACTTGCATCGTACAATCTTTGGAAAAAGGTTGGAAAAGGCTCAAAGAGTGGAGTGAGATTATGTTTTAGAGCCTGTGGACAAAGGCTACAAGGCTATTGTGGTCTAGGAGGGAAAGGTGCACTAGTTTAGAATAGTTGTTGCTATGGAATAGGAGGTCATGGGATAGGTGACGGATCTAGGGTAGCTATTTCACATGATTGTATTTTGGTGGCCTAGGTAAAGTTTGATTAGGTGCATTTATATTGAAACAAAAATTTGAATTGTATGAGGGTTTTTGTCTCAAATTGATTTTACCTAATTAGAATTTGATGTCTTCAATAACTTTAACTTGGGTTATAGCTTTTTCAAAGGTACAACTTTGATGGAGATGGAGGGAAGTGGATCCTCTTTACCTTTGGAAAAAAGTGTAACAAGTTCAATAGTGGGAATACTGCAAGCAAGGTCATTTATGACTGATCTCGATTGGAAATCATAATAAGCTCATCATCAGCTTGTCGTAGGACGTATATATCTGAGAAGTTAGTCTTATTTTTGAAGTTGATGGAGAAGTATTCTAGGAAGGAATTGAATAGTTTTTCAAAGGTGTACAGGATATGGTACATAAGCATGTTGTACCAATCAAGATCTTGTCCCCCAAGTGAGAGGGAGAAGGTACATAACATGAGGAGGTTGCTACTATGAAGATGGTAGCAGACTAAGTGGTAATTACTTACATGTTCTCATGGATCCTCTTTGCCTTTGTACTTATCAAACATTAGAATCTCAAAGCGATAAGGACAAGGAGGGATGAATTGTCTCATTGTAGAGTTTGTCATAGGTGTTTTTTTGTAGTTCGTAGCTGGCGGTGCAAAGGTTTAGCATCTTTACTTCATATTGCAAGAGTTAAAGTTTGGATGTGAGAGGTGTGGGATATGATGCTAATGCGAGTGGGGCCTGATATTGTGGTGGATACTGGTATTGTTTTTTTTCCTAGAATTGAGAAAGGATGTATTGTAAATTATCCTATAGAGGTAGTTGTTGAACACCACATGGTTTCATAATGGATGAGATACTAGGTTACGAAACTAGCATCTTATTAGGATAATGATATTGTGGCTAAGGGGTGTGTGGTTTTTGTATAAGTTTCTATTGGAGAGGAGTATATTGTAATGTTTGGGATGTAGGAGGTTATGACCAAGAATGGGGAGGCATAAAAAATGTGGGTCCAGTAGATAATGGTAATGGTATCTGCACAGACGGTGCTAGAGGTGGACTAGATGATGTGTTGAAGGATGGTGTATGGATCAGTCCTGATGGATAAGAAGTAGGAAACCTAAACTGAGTAGAATAGCATGGGGAAGTAGGAGTATAGGTTGAAGGTCATGGACCATAGGTTGGAATGGGACCTACCTTCGAGACTTAAAATGGAGGAGGGGGAGGTAATCTTAAAGTAGAAGTATATGAAAGTGGAATGGAATACTGGGTAGGATATAATCTAGTAGGATGGGATGTAGGTGGAAGTGATGCAAAGGAAGGAGGATAAGCTTATAAAGAAGGATCTTGAGAAGGTCGAGCGGTGAACGTGTTCACTCTAGATTGGATGTAGGTAGTCAATTGCTACTGTTGGTGTGGAGTTGGTTGTGTTTGAAGAGGTGGCTATGATATATCCTCAAAATATGTGAAGAATGATTGTTGGGAAGGTGGTGGTTGTAACTCTTGGGAAGAGAATTGGTATGATGGTGAAGGCGGCTCTTGTTGTTGCAAGGGTGGCTATTGTGATGGGGTTTGCAGTGATGGCACCTGAATGCGTGGTGTAGAAGATGTTGGAAATTTTGATTAATTATATTATCATTGATTTCAAGTGTTAAATGTAAGCAAAGTTCATCTCAGTGCAAGGGAGTTGATAAAAAGAGGGTTAAAATATTTATATTTTAAGACCAAGAGGTTTGGTACAAAATCTCCACATGGTTGGCCAAAATGTTTTCTAAATATCCTGAATGAAGAAAATGTCTAGACCCAAAAGGAACTAATATTATAATATTAAAGTTATAAAGTTATAAATTCTAAAGTTAAAATTATAAAATAAGTATAATATTTAATTTTTTATTATTATATAACCCGTCGTGGTTTTTGGCACAAAGTTAAAAATAATTTTTAAATTCTTATAGCATCAATATTTGAAGCATGGAATAAAATCCATATAAATATGGATAATGTTCATAGCCCTAAGGTGTATTCAATATGCGTGTTCAAAGTGTTTAATATGCGATTGATTCGAATAACTGGCATGCAAAATCGAGAAGGAAAGAAGATAAAATAATATTTAAAAACAAAATGGAAGTACGTTGAAGGTACAAGGAGAAGATCATGCAATCTAGTCTCCAGCCATGTGGTTGTTCTAGCGATAGACTGGGCAATGGTTAAGTTGTAGGTGGATAGCAGGTCTTGAGGTTGAAACTGGACAACTAAAGTTTTGATGTGAATTATTTTTACAAGGAGGTGGAGGTTAAAGTGCACATAGCACATTTGTATCTTTGTGTGGGTAGTTGGCCTAGCAGCATCTCAAGGAGTGTAGTCACGTTGGTAGCTAGGAGGTGTTGTGGTCGAGTCTCACTGTGGCATTTTTGGTAAGAAAAATATTTAATTTTATTAAACCTAAGGTTGAGTTGCTAGGCACTTAAGGTGAATGGTTAGGCGCTTAGGTTGTGTAGATTGTTTGAGCGCCATAGGACTTAGGGAGTTATAAGGGAAATATTTTTATTATTTTGCATTTTTTTAGAAGAAAGATAAGAAAGTGAATATATTTTTCTGAAGTGTTAATTTTGGAGTAATAAAGAAGTTATTGAAAATTCATTTTGGTATGTTGATGATTTTTTAAGGGGGAGTTAAAAGGTGTATAATGTACCTTTATTGTTTGTAATATTTGATTCAATTTTTAAAGGACTCTTTCATGAGTTGATATTTTGTTTTGAGAAACCAAAATAGGTAGAGAATATTGGTTTGAGATAAATTGTGCACACACTTTGAAGGTTTGCTAACTCATAAAGGAGTGTTGTGCTAAATTTTATAGTTGCAAAAGATATTTTACTTGAGACAGGTTTTGAAGATATATCTCCATAAAAATAAAAAGGTATGGGCACATCAATATTATTTTAAAGTGTTGTTTTTGGAATGAATATTTTGGAACACATGGTGGAATGAAAAGGATTGTTTGATAAGCATTTTTGGAAATGTTTGAGTTAGATTTTGAAATCTATATTGTGCATTATTGTTGAGAGAAAGTGGAAACACGTATGTTAGGATTTGTAAGAAAGTTGTGCATCATTGGTTGAATGGTTATGTGAAATTCTTGAGTATTGATTTTGAGTGATATTGTGAGTGAATGTGGAAGAAACTGTGTGCATCAAGAAGATAGGTGTCATATCCTAGACTAGATATATATTTGAAATGCAATAAATGTGAGACATGTGGAAGTGACAAACTTAATTATTGAGTAGAAAATATTGAGCAATTTGCAAGTGCATATCATTATCTATATGTTCAGGAGGTTAAACAAATTTTAGGTAGAATCTGTCTAAATTGCTTCAAGTTAAAGTAATTACTTTTAAGATTAGACAAAGCATTTGATAGCATTATGTGAAATATTTGAGATTGGTTAAGCATATCTTGTGAGTTTTTTGAGCATATATTAGAGAAGATTTGTGCATGTGTTAAAGGCAGATATGACCAAGTCTTTGAGTAGACTTGAACGTATATTTGAGCAAGTCTTTGATTATACTTGAGGGTAGATTTGAGAAAGTCCTTGATAAGACTTGAAGGCAGATTTGAGCAGATGTTGAGAGTAGGTTTGGTTGCTGATTTGATCAAGCTTTATGTTAAGGCATGGGGTAGATTCAAGAAATTCTATGAGAGGACTTGAAGGAATATTTGAGTAAGTCTTTAAGAAGACTTGAAGGCATATTTAAGCTTAGATTGATAACAGGTTTGGTTATTTATTTGATCAAGATTTCGATTAAGGCTTGGGGATAGATTTGAGATAAAGTTTGGTGCATATTTATGAGTAGAGTTAGAGCAAATTTGTGCTACACTTGGGATAGATTTTGGTGTAGATTGAAGATAAAATTTAGAGTAAGATTTGTAGGTAACATAGTAAAGAGGACCATAGTCTCTAGTGGATAGAGATCCATTAGCCAATGTAGTGGATATAGAGGTCTCCTGTGGAGAGAGATCCACAAGCCAGTGTAGTGGGGATAAAATTATTCTAGATCACCATTCAGAGTTGAGGAGAAAGAGTTATCTTATGGAAAAATATCCATAAAACTAGAACTAAGTGGAGTGGTGTCCACAAAACTAAAACATAGTGGAGTGGTATCCACAAAACTAGAATAGAGTGGAGTGGTGTCCACAAAACCAGAGCAAGGGGAAAGAGTTCACCTATGGAGTGTGATCCGTGAACAAGCTAGATATTTATAGTTCTTCTGTGGAGAGAGATCCACAAACTAATTAAGGAGAAAGAATTCTCTTGGAAAAATTTCCATGAACTAGAGAAAAGGGGATAAAGTTCTCCTATGGAGAGAGATCCATAAATCAGAGCATAAGGGATTGGTGTCTCCTTTGGATAGAGGTCCATAAAATTGTAATAGGGAATTGATTCCCAAGATATTTGTTGAGAAAATTTAATGAAAATATTTTCTCTGTGGAGTAGCCCACATTGGGTGAACCACATTAAATTTGCATATCTCTTGTGTGTGATGATTTGTGCATTGCTTTGATTACTACTATTGATATTGTCATTGATAATATTTGATAATATTGTTTGGGAAATAAAAGTAAATTTTGATTTTATACTGTTCACCCCCTCTGTCATTATAAGCCTATGTTATTAAATTGGTATCAGAGCGGGTTCCTTTGGAATAGTCTAAAAACTTGAAGGAATAATCTACAGGAACATAGATGGCATCTCAGAATGGATCTTCAAAAAATAATACACCATTGTTCAATAGGAACAATTATATATTTTGGAGTTTAATAATGAGGACTTACTTGTTGTCACAAAGATATAAGACATGGAAATCAGTTGAGGATGGATACACACCTAGACAAAATCCTTCCATAGATAAACGTGGTAAGCAGTTATGTGTAAATAATGCCAAAGCTATGAATGAAATTTTAAGTGGATTACATAAAGTAGAATTTGTGAAGGTTATGCACTGCAAATCAACAAAATATATATAAAAAAAATTAAAGTAAACATATGAAGGAGATTAAAAGTTCAAGATGGTGAAACTACAAAATTACAACAAAAGGTTTGAAGATTTTAAAATGGATGAAGAAGAAAATATTTTTGCATACTTACTTCATGTAGACAAGATTTTTAATACCATTTGATGACTTGGACTTGCAATTGAAGACTACGATGTTGCTCAGAAATTTTTAAGGTCACTTCCTACAAGATGTGATGGACATGTTTTAGCCATAAAAGAGATGAAGGATATTGAGACATTGACCATGGACTAATTACATGGAACTCTCATAGCCTATGATATGATAATAGTAAAAGATCCTAATTCCAAGAAAGAGGAACCTTTCAAAGTATCAAAGAAGACAAAAGATAAGAAATCAAAATAAAGTGGTGAGTCTAGCAGTGATGAAGAAGTTAACTATGATAGAATAAACAAGGACTCAAGAAAGCACAAAGGAATGAAAATAGTAAAATGTTTCAATTGTGGAAATTTTGGTCACTATGCATCTAATTGTCCAGAAGCTGGAAGCAGTAGCAGTGAAGAGAAATATGATCATAAGAAAAAGGAAGGAGGAAAATATAGGTATGAAAAGAAAAATAGGTATGTTCAAGGCAAGCATGAAAAGAAATTCTTTCAAAAGCACAAGAAGATTTTCTATGTTGACAAGGCAAGCAAGGTTTCAAGTGATCATGATGAAATTTTTTCAAAGAATGAGAAAGAAGCGATTTTATTCTTGGCAATAGAAGGGGAAGAAGATACTCCATTAATTAAAACTCAAGAGAGTGGAAAAAAAGCTAACTTTGTAAGAAGGAATAAGAAGTAACCATGGATACTCAAATGTTTCATTTGTGGTAACTTTGGTTATATTTAAGATCATTGTACAAATAATGGGTTTAGTAGCAGTGAAGAAGAATATGAAGATGCTCTTGAAGACCTAAATTCAGAAAATGAAGAGGAAGGAACAATTGATCTAGAAGCAGAACTCATCATTGCTCTAAGATAATTGAAAAATATTAGGAAGCAGAACTCAATACTGAAGGATCAAGTTCAAGAGGATAAGAAAAAAAATCAAGGCTTGTACAAGACCTAAATGACTTGGAGGTTATAGTTGAAAAGGCAAAAATATTTGAAGTCATGATTGGATAGTTAAAAGTAAAAGATATAAAAATTGAAAGACTAGAAGATGAAATTCAGAAAGGTATTGGAACATATCTGAATAAACTATATCGATTCAAGGAAGGATAAAAATATTTGGATGATATTATCAAGGTACAAAGGTCTCCATTTATCAAGATAGGTCTATGTTTTGAAGCAGATAAATAATATTAGAAAGAGGGGTCAAGATCAAGCTAAAAAGAAGAAATTTCAGAAGAATATAGTAAAAAAGAAATTGAGACTTATGAAGATAAGTTTAAGAATAGAAGCTTCACTAAGAAAAGAAACAATGCACAAACAAGGAACATGAATCATCATAGAGAAGGCAAAGAAAGGACTAAGAGACAAGAGGCTGCAAAACATGGTTTCTTCAAAGGATGTTGCTTTTCATGTAACAGGTTTGGCCACAAGGCTATGCATTGCAAGGTTCATGAAAAGAAGGAATATGGTTTTACTAAGAGGAACTTCAAATATGGACATATTTTTAAAGGGTATTTCTACTCTTGTAATCGATTTGATCACAAAGCAATCCACTACAGGGTTCATGACATAAAAGAGTATGGCTTCACTAGGAGGAAATTCAAGAAAGTTACACCTTCCAATAATTATAACATTAAGTGTTACAAGTGTAATAGTCTAGGGTATAAGGCCAAGTGGTGTAAAACAGAGTTTCCAGAACTTCCAGAGACAAGAAAGAACATGGAAACTCAAAAGGATCAAAATGGTATGTTGATAAATAAGGTTGACAAAGAAAAAGAGCATTGTATGTTGGGAGTAGTTTTACTCCCACCCAAAAATTAATCACCTCAAGGAGAGGAGGTGTGGAGGGGAGTCTTATATTTAGCCCCAAAGGTGGACCTTTGCCATTGATGATAAATGGGGAGATATTTGAGTAAGGGGAGAGAGAATTCAGCCAGGGGGAGCAATTTCTTATGAGTAGATTTGAAATCAAATGATTTGAAAAAGGAATTTTTAGAAAATTTTTTAAAAGGGTTGCCATCAATGACAAAGGGGGATATTTTTGGAAATTTTGAGTAATTATGTTGTCATTGATGTCAAGTGTTAAATGCAAGCAAAGTTCATCTCAGTGCAAGGGATTTGATAAAAAAGAGGGTTAAAATATTTATATTTTAATCCCAAGATAGTTGGTAAAAAATCTCCACATGGTTGGTAAAAATCTTGTCTAAATATCTTGAAGGAAGAAAATATCTAGGCCCAAAAGGAACTAATATTATAAAATTTATTATTATAATATTAAAGTTATAAATTTATAAATTCTAAAGTTAAAATTATAAAATAATTATAATATTTAATATTATATTATTTTATAACCCATGGTGGGGTTTGGCACAAAGTTTAAAAAAAAATTTAAATTCTTATAGAGTTGATGTTCGAAGCGTGGAAGAAAATCCATATAAATATGGATAAATTTCATAGCCATAAGGTGTATTTGATATGCTTGTTCAAATGTTTTAATATGCGAATGATTCGAATAACCGACGTGCAAAATCAATAATGGAAGAAGACAAAATAATATTTAAAAAAAAAGGGAAGGATGTTGAAGGTACAAGGAGAAGATCATGCGATCTAGTCTCCAGCCAGGTGGTTGGCCTAGTGGCATATTGGGTAGTGGTTAAGTTGCAGGTGGACAATAGGTCTTGAGATAAAATCCGAGTGTCTACAGTTTTGATGTGAATCCTTTTTGCAAGAAGGGGGTTAAAGTGTGCATAGCGCATTTGAATCTTTGTGTGGGAAGTTGGCCTAGCGGAAGCTCAAGGAGCGCAGACGTGCTGGTAGCTAGGAGGTGTTGTGGTCGAGTCTCACCATGGCATTTTTGGTTAGCAATTTAATTAAATTTTATTAATCCTAATGTTGAGTTCCTAGGCACTTAAGGTGAATGGTTAGGCGCTTAGGTTGTGTAAAGTGTTTAAGCGCCATAGAACTTAACGAGTTATAAGGGAAATAATTTTATTATTTTGCCTTTGTTTAGAAGAAAGATATGAAGGTGACTTTATTTTTCTGAAGTGTTAATTTTGGAGTAATAAGGAAGTTATTGGCAATTCTTTTTGGGTATGTTGATGATGTTTTAAGTGGGAGTTAAAAGGTGTAGAATGTACCTTTATTGTTTGTAATATTTGATTCAATTTTTGAAGGACTTTTTCATGAGTTGATATTTTATTTTGAGAAACCAAAAGAGGTAGAGAATATTGGTTTGAAATAAATTGTGCACACATTTTGAAGGTTTGCTAACTCATAAAGGAGTGTTGTGCTAAATTTTATAGTTGCAAAAGATATTTTATGTGAGATAGGTTTTGAATATATATCTCCATAAAAAAAAAAAAGTTTAGGCACATCAGTATTATTTTAAAGTATTGTTGTTAGAATGATATTTTAGAACACAAGGTGGAGTGAAAAGGATTGTTTGATAAGCATTTTTGGAAATGTTTGATTCAGGTTTTGAAATCTATATTGTGCAAACTTTTTGAAATAAACTGGAAACATCTATGTTAGGATTTGTAAGCAAGTTGTCCATAATTGGTTGAACGGTTGTGTAAAAATATTTAGCATTGGTTTTGAGTGATATTGTGAGTGAATGTGGAAGCATGTGTGTGCATCAAGAAGATAGGTTTCATATGCTAGACTAAATCTATATTTGAAATGCAATAAATGCAAGACATGTGGAAGTGACAAACTTAATGATTGAGTAGAAAATATTGAGCAATTTGCAAGTGCATATCATTATCTATATGTTTAAGAGGTTAAACAAATTCTATGTAGAATATGTCTAAACTACTTCAAATTAAAGGAATTACTTTGAAGATTAGACAAAACATTTGATAGCATTGTGTGCAATATTTGAGATTGGTTAAGCATATTTTGTGAGTTTTTTGAGCATATGTTAGAGTAGATTTGTGCATGTGTTAAAGGAAAATCTGAACTAGTCTTTGAGTAGACTTGAAGGTAAATTTGAGCAAGTATTTGAGTAGACTTGAGGGCAGATTTGAGAAAGTCTTTGAGAAGAATTGAAGGTAGATTTGAGTAGATATTGAGAGCATGTTTGGTTGTTGATTTGATCAAGATTTGTATTAAGGCTTGGGGTAAATTTGAGCAAATATATCACAAGACTTGAAGATAGATTTGAGCAAGTATTTGAGAAGTATTGAAGGTAGATTTAAGCAAAGATTGAGAATAGTTTTGGTTATTGATTTGATCAAGCTTTGTGTTAAGGCTTGGGGACATATTTAAGATAGAGTTTGGTGCATATTATGAGCAAACTTGGAGCAGATTGGTGCTAGAATTGGGATAGATTTTGGTGTATATTTGAGATAAAATTGAGAGAAAGCTTTGGAGGTGATAGAGTAAAGAGGATAGTAGTCTCTAGTGGATAGAGATCCATTATCTAGTGCAGTGGGGATAGAGGTCTCCTATAGAGAGAGGTCCACAAGCCAGTGTAGTTGGGGAAAAATTCTTCTAGAAGATCACCAACCAGATTTTAGGAGAAATATTTTTCTTATGGAGAGAGATCCACAAAACTAGAACTGAGTAGAGTGGTGTCCAAAAAACTAGAATAGAGTGGAGTGGTGTCCATAGAACCATAATAGAGTGGAGTGGTGTCCACAAAACCAGAGCAAGGGTAAAGAGTTCTTCTATGGAGTGTGATCCATGAACTAGCTAGGGAGATAGAGTTCTTATGTGGATAGATATCCACAAAATAGTTGAGGAAAAAGAGCTCTCCTAAATCAAGTTCCACAAACCATAGTAAATGAGATATAGTTCTCCTATAGAGAGAGATCCACAAATCAGAGCATAGGGTATTGGTGTCTAATTTGGATAGAGGTCCATAATCATTATAACAGGGAATTTATTCCCAAGAGATTTGTTGAGAAAATTTAGTGAAAATATTTTCTCCGTGGAGTAGCCCACATTGGGTGAACCACGTTAAATTTGTGTCTCTCTTGTGTGTGATGATTTGTGTATTAATTTGATTAATGCTATTTATATTACCATTGATAATATTGGATAATACTTTTTGGGAAAGAAAAGTAAAATTTGATCTTATACTGTTCAACCCCCTCTCAGTATGAGCCTGTGTTCTTAAGAAGAGGAGGGATCTAAAATCATCCTAACGGTAGAGGCAAATGATGCAACCTCAGGACGAGTGCGGTTTAACAATGAGGAGTCAGTCTTAAAAATAGATTGAGATAGACTCTAAAAGAAAGGGTGCATGAAGGTATGATATGTGGGTATGGTGTCCTTATCAATGGTGAAGAAAGGAGTAGGATGTTTTGGAGCTGTATATATAACATGATCGTAGAACATAGAAGGTGGATTAGGTGAAGGTGAATGGGAAAGGAGTGGGTCATCTTCACCAGATAAGGTAGGGATCTCGTCAGAAGAAGAAATGTGTGTGAATGGAGTATGTATATCTATGTGTAAAGAAACTATGATTGTGTGGGCTTCCCCTATAGAAGGAGAGGAAGAAGGATGTTGAATAGAAGGGGTGAAGAATTCCTCCTCCTCAAGGCATGATTGCTTGCACACTTTATTATGTGTAATAACAGTCATGGTGTTGCTCAAAAATACACATAAACTAAAATATGAGGTTCTAGGTGTGATCTATGAGTGGTTTTGAAGAAACCCTATGAAGTTTGATTGGTTTCTAAGCCTATAAATAGAATTCATAGGTCAGGGAGAAAATTGATACATGATTCATAGGTTGGGGGATGAATTGATCTCGCACTATAAATATGATAGTGAATAATTAGTGACAGGCTATAGATGTCCAAAATACCAAGTGTTGAACCGTGAAATATTTCGAAACCATTTTGTGATCATGCAAACAACATGAAATAGGAATAAGTTCTAAATGTAAAAAATAATTTTTTTGTGTTTTGGTGTGTTTTGATGTTGAAAATATAATTCCTAGGAAAAATCATGGGAAGTGGGGTGATAACTCTAGAAGTATCAGCAGTGTCATCGGCACAAATCCTCCTACAATACCCAAAGGCACACAGAATAGAACAATGTCACAACTGACAAATGGTGACGTGTATGGAAGCTACAATAAAATGATAGCCTATAGGGGGAGACTCAATATATGCTAATGAGTCCAATAACCTCTTGCGAGAAGAGGTGATAATGTCTAAGACTTGCTACTTGTCTAGCCGAGCTTTTGCTTCACTCTCGGGTGAGCTTAGTCAATGAAGACAATTACTGTATTTAATAATTATATAAGCCTCGTGAATGAAGGCATCTAATAATATCCCACTCCAAAGGCTCCTTCTAGTGATGCATTCCAGAAGACCAATCTCAAAAGTAGAGGATTTTTAGTGATGAAATCCAGAAAACCACTCCTATGGGACTGCTAGGTGTCTAGGGGGTGAGATGGTGGAGGGTAAAACTCCTACCTCACCAGTCTCAAGTGATATATTGGGGATGAAATATAATCTCACCACTTGTGTATACCATGTGAGTGTGTGGGTTTTCTATGTCTAACAATGAGATGAAAGCAAGAAATCTAACTAGATGCATTTTTGAAATGTAAATCTAGCCCTATGCATTTTTAGAAGCAAAGCTAGATTAAGATGCATTTTGAAATAAATCTAGTCCTATGTACCTTTTTGGAAAATAAAATAGGATCTATGCTATGAAGAATGCAAATAAGCAATGTAACACATGTGAGAAGAGGGATTTATGGAACCCTAATTGTGAAGCATGAAAGAAATGTGAGAGAGAATTTTCACAAAAATTTTTTTGGACATCTTGAACTAATGATATAAAGACAAATCTGAAAATTACTATGTACTCGAGGGATTTGTGAAAGAGATGGGAAGTCCTAATATAATGATGCAAAAAGAAATCTAAAATTTCATGTTGCGCAAGGAAACTTAAAATTGCTTTAATGAAATATGCAAAAAAATATTTGAAAGCTCTTAATTCAAAATGCATGAAAGAAATCTAAAATTAATTTTTGTACAAAAAGGAATTTGAAATTACTTTGATGAGAGATGCAAAAAGAGGTTTGAAAAACCCTAGTTCTAAATGTGACTTTTAGAACGGAACTATGAAATGTGCTTTGAAGGGAAACTGATGGGATAACACAAAAAGAAAAATGAGAAACCTATTTGTCATGTAATTTGTTAAGGAAATTAAAATGCTCTTGCAATAAAGTAAAATAAAATTTTTGATCTACATGTAGGTTTTTGAAAGGAATAATTTGAAACTTATCTAATGCAAAAGAGATGGCTTCAAAAAATTGATGATTCGTAAGGATAAATGACACAAAATGAAATTCTATCCTAATGATTTGATTGAAAACCAATGCAATTATGATTTAAATAACTAAAGATATATCTGAAATAAAATGAGATAGATGATCTGAGAGTGAGAAATGCATTGACAAAAAAATCCATATAATGACATAATGCATGTTTTAATGAATTTTTTCCTTACACATGAATGACTAAAATAGAGAAGTTTAAGGACAATACTTGGTTCCTTTTTCTCCAGATGAACTGTTCTAAGTATTTGTTGTAGACCTCTACAATTTTGAGGTTTTTTGAAGTAGTTATGATGGATTCATAGGGTAGGGGGCGAATTGAATCTAAATTCGTAGGTCAGGGGGTGAATCAGGTTTAGGATTTTGAAACTCCTATTTTGATGACCTGAGAGGCTTGTTAGGGTTTTGAGGGTTTTGGTACTATCTAGAAATGGTACCTACAACAACACAAAAATAAAAAATTATGTTATATTTGTAAAAACATTAGTCTAGCACAACTCTTTGTGGGGGTCCCACTGGGCATGCTAGAATGAAGTGGATGAAAGACAAAATTTGATCAGACATAAAACATAAACTAAATGTGATGTCGAGAATGTTTCTTTTTATTCATTCAAATTTTTATGGGTTAAAAAGGTGATTTTTACCAATATTTATTTATGAATATCAAACACTTTTATGACTTCTTTCAAGACTCCTCAGTGAAGGTGGGCTTACGAACCACTGCTAGTTTATTTATTGTTGTTGTTTGTAGTCTCTTGCAACTATTATTGAAGGCCTGCAAATATGGTTAGAGGGTGTGGGTTCTTACCTTAGTCAAGCCCCTTGTTGATGAAAACAAATATACCTAAAGGAAAACTATTCTAAAACATGATGGAAATTGCATAAAACACTATAAAAACATGAAATAGAGCTTACCTAATATATTTGTTGTTGTAGATGTGTTGCATGGTCAATTCATAGGGCAGGGGGCAAATTGGAGATCAAATTCATAGGTCAGGGGGTGAATCAAACTTTTGATGACTTTGGGACCAAAATTTTTGTTCGTATGGATGAAAAAAGTTTTCCTTTACTGTTTGTATGATGTAGAATTCTTAAATGCAATCCTAGACTAAATTTGGAAGAGTTTTTGTATGTTAGCAAAAAGGGAGAGAGAGATAAAATAGGAGGGGAAGACTTGTATTTATAGAAAAATATGAGGTCAGGAGAAGGGGTTAGGTAGACCAATCCTTAGAGCCACTCCATGCTGGAGTTAGGTTAGGGTTTGAATAGGTGTCAAACCCTCATACCTTGGAGAAATATCTCTTCCTCACACATGTGTGAGGAAGAGTTACAATTAACTAAGTTTAGTTTGAACCTAGGTTAGGTTAGGGTTTAGTTAGGGAATTAGAAAATATCCTAACTAATATCATGTACACACGTGTGGAAGTGTGTTTAGGATTAATTTGACTTAGGACCCTAATTAAACTCACTTAAGTGAAAAAGTGCATTTAATTAAAAGTCAATGATGAATTAGATCACTAATCAATATTAATTAGGATTTTTGATAGGGATAAGGTCCCATGAGGGCTAATTAGGTTTAGGGGAGGGCTTAAGTTACCTTAGGGAGCTAACAAGTGACCTCATAGTGGATAGAAGGCATTTCAAAGGTATTTTACCTAGTTTTGTAGGTTTAGGAACCTATGAATGACTAAGATAACCTAGGCCAATCTACAAGTGTGTATGTAGATGTACAAGTATCTAGAAGTGAGCATGTGCAACTTTTAGGTGTCTACAAGTTCTTTAATATTTTCTTCTTTGCTATGATGTTCATGAAATTATTGAGCTTATTTATTTTTCTTGACTTTTGATTCATGTGGTTTTGCTTCTTTGCTATAAAATTTTGATGAATTTTCATGAATGACTTAAACTTCTTCTTCATCTTTGGGCTCTATGTTGAGCAAGGTGCAGAAAAAGTATTGTCATTGTTGTCAACACAGACAGATAGATCAATTGATGCAGTAGAAAGGAGTTCAGAGGTCAGTCAAAGCATGTACAGTGAATTTCCAAGAAGATAGAAGAGGCCAACATTCAAAAGATCAAAGAAAAAGACAAGTAAGAAAACTGTCGCGATATCGCGACATGTTTGGCCGAAAAGAAAAAATGTCGCGATATCGCGACATGTTTGGTCGGAAAGAAAAACTATCGCGATATCGTGACATGTTGAGCAAGAAGGAAAAACTGTCACATGAAGAGAGAGAAAGCGCAAGGAAAACTATCATGATTTCGTGACATGTTCAAAGAGAGAGAAAGCGCAAGGAAAACTGTCACGATTTCGTGACATGTTTGAAGAGAGAGAAAGCGCAAGGAAAACTATCATGATTTCATGACATGTTCGAAGAGAGAGAAGTGCAAGAAAAACTGTCATGATTTCGTGACATGTTTGAAGAGAGAGAAAGCGCAAGGAAAACTATCACGATTTCGTGACATGTTCAAAGAGAGAGAAAGCGCAAGGAAAACTATCACGATTTCGTGACATGTTGGAAGAGAGAGAAAGAGCAAAGAAAATTGTCATGATTTCATGACATGTTCGAGAGAAAGATCTTGCAAAGAAAAGTGTCACGATTTCGCGACAATTTGCAAGAAGGATTGTATGGACAAAAAAGTGTCACGATTTCGTGACAGGTTCGAGAGAAAGAGCTCGCAAAGAAAAGTGTCACGATTTCATGACAATTTGCAAGAAGGATTGTACGGATGAAAAAGTGTCACGATTTCATGACAGGTTTGAGAGAAAGAGCTCGTAGAGAAAAAGTGTCGCGATATCGTGACATGTCGGGTTTTCGCGACCCGATGAGAAGAAAAGCGCCAAGGAGAAAAAGTGTCGCGATATCATGACAAAAGGAAAGAAGGAGAGTACGGAAGCGAAAGTGTCACAATTTCGTGACATGTTATGTTTTCACGAGGTGCAAGCCGAGAAAAGGACAAAGAGGCAAAAAGTGTCACGATTTCGTGACATGTTATGTTTTCGTGGGTGAAAGATAGAGAAGAGGACAAGAAGGCGAGAAAGTGTCACGATTTCGTGACATGTCATGTTTTCATGGGTGCAAGTTGAGAAGAGGACAAGAAGGCGAAAAGTGTCGCGATATCGTGACATGTCATGTTTTCATGGTCAACAGCCAAGAAAAGGTCAAAGGGGCAAAAATGTCATGATATCGCGACATGTCATGTTTTCACGGGTAAAAGGCGAGAAGAGTACAAAGAGACAGAAGTGTCACGATTTTGTGACAGGTCGCAACAACACGATTACGGACAGTTAACTGAAGTAGAACGACAATTACAGGGGTAGTTGTAGAGGAAAATCATGCAGCCAATATAAGAAGAGTCAACTGAAGTTAGTGCGATAGTTATAGGGGCGATTCTGAGATAGAAATCATGCAAGCTAAAATAAGCACATTGCATTAAAGATAGAACGGCAGTTACAAGGCCCGTAAAGCAGTGTAACCATCAAGTTGCAGTTATACTGAAAGTCCCACACAAGAAACAGAGCTATTAATAGAATGCATGTACAAATTATTGTGTGATAAAGGAGTTACTTTCAAAAGTGTCTATTAATAGGGTGCATGAAGGATTATGGAAGTCACAGAAGAACAGGTGTTTCAAGATGAAAATATTGTTATAAAAGGGTAGTTGCATGGAGAATTAGGTTGTCACTGAATGTGTGAAAGTGCTGCTGAAAGAGGGTTAGAAGAGTGTTGTAAGAGAGCGACAAGCAGAGCCGTAAGTGTTTACTGTGTTTTGATAAATTGTAGACTAGTCAGGGTCTTGTAAAAGCGAAGGCATTTTTATGTCATTAATATAGTTTTCAAAACTGTAATCCAAGTTGGTGCTTGGATAGGGGTTGGTGCTCCTTTCTATTGGTGCAGATAAATCATGGGTTGGTGCTCCTTCCGGTGGGTCTCTGGTAAACGGATTGTAAAATTGGTGTTTTGCAAAGGCTGGATTTGGACCGTAGTCCAAGCGGTCATTCTTGAGGAGTAGCCAAATTGGTGAACCTCGTTACATTGTGTGTTGTGGTGTGCTCTCTTGTGATAATTGCTTTATCTGCTTTTAAGTTCTCTTTGCTTCAGCTTTAAGAGTTGTAGATTTGAATTTAAATAGCTACACTTATTCACCCCCCTCTCGGTGTCATTGTGAGAATATCAATTGGTATCGAGCAAGGTTCCTGAACAAGCTTAATCGGCTAAGGTGATCTGGGAAGGAACACAATGGCGGGTGGTGAAGGATTCTCATCAAATAAAGCTCCATTGTTCGACGAAACTAATTATTCATTTTGGAAAATTAGGATGCAGACATATCTTTGTGCTCTAGGATACGACATCTGGGAGTCAGTAGAAAGTGGATACACAATACCCGCCACACCTCCAACCAATGTTGTCGGTAAGAAACCATTTGAGAATAACTCTAAAGCAAAGAATGCTATAATGTGCGGTTTAGTGGACAGTGAACTAATAAGGATCATGAGCTATAAAATGGCAAAAGACATGTGGGACAAACTAAAGAGCATTCATGAAGGAGACGACAAGATCAAGGAAGCCAAGCTACAAACGCATCGAGCTCAGTTCGAAGCATTAAGAATGAATGACGATGAGAACATAGAGGCCTATATGTTGAGAGTCAATGGAATCATTAATGCGATTAGAGGACTCGACGAGGAAATGGAAGATGCGGTCGTCGTGAAAAAGGTACTAAGAACTCTTCACAAAAGATTTAATTCTAAAGTTTTTGCTATAGAAGAAGCTAAAGATCTCAATACTTTTAGCATGGATGAGATGCATGGTTCTTTGACTGCATACGAAATGAGAATAGGACAAGCTAAGCCCACAGACAGAGAAGCTGCTTTTAAAGCACACAAAAATATAAAAACTAAACAAGAATCTGAGGATGAAGAGACATCGGATGAAATGGAAGCTAACTTTGTTCGGAAACTTATAAAGGGAAAAGGAAAATACAAGAGGAAAGTTACCGTTTAAGTGCTTCAACTATGGAGGCGTCGGGCACTTTGCAGCTAAATGTCCAATGAATGAGAAAACCAAAAATGATGAAGGGTCACACCAAGAAAAAGGTGACTGGAAGAAGAAACCAAATTTTAGAAAAAGCAACTTCAAGAAGAAAAGTTTCATATCCAAGAATGTCGGCTCTTCGAAGAAAGCTCGGGTGAGGATTACGAAGAGGAAACAGGTGAAGCTCTGTTCATGGCATTTGAAGAAGAAAAAATAGAAGAAAAATAGGAAGGTGATAAAAACCTTAAGGATGAGGCTGAAGTATATCAGGAAGGTGAGTTGGTTGCTGCACTTAAAGAGTTGAGTACAGAAAGGAAAAAGAATAAAAAGGTTTCAAGAAAGCTAGAGGATGCCAATGACATAATAAATAGTTTGAAAGTACAGACAGACGAATTTAAGAAAATGTCTGAAGAACTCGAAGTACAATTAACCATGAAAATAGATGAATGCAGCAAACTAGAAGAAGAAATTGTTGGTTTAAGGATTCAGCTAGAAGAGATGAATCAAAAATTGAGTTGTTATCACAAACTTGAAGGAAGCTCTGTGAAGCTGGAAAATATTATAAATAGCCAAAGGAGTACAGGCATCAAATTTGGCTTGGGCTTCGTCGAAGGAGAATCGTCAAATGGATCAAAGGCCTTAACTATAGAACCCATAAAGAAAGAAGATAAGATCAGGGTTGATCAAGGAAAAACAAATCATGCAAAAGAAAGCAATAATGCCAGGCACGAAAAGAGCACTGACAATGATGGATTCACAAACGTCTCACATCAAAGGAGAAGAAGATTTGTGGCTCCTACTACAAAATGGCAAAAACCAACTCCCAGGTTCAATCAATCCTTTTTTGGTTATTGTTTTAAATGCAATGCTTACGGTCATAAGATTTTAGACTGCATTTATAATATAGGACAAAGAAATTTCACGAGTAGAAATGTCTTTTCACCCTTGATGGATTATGCAGTAGAATGCTATAATTGTCATAACTTTGGACACATTGCAAGAAATTGTAGAAGTACATATGCAGCAAATAAATATCAGGGAAGAAAATCTCAACCAAATGGTTTAAGACAAAACAAAAAATTCCCAGAAAAACATGCACAGGCCATTGACAAAGAAAAGTCTAAACAAGTGACCAAAACTGTAGTCAAACCGAGTGGAAAGAAAAGGAGCGACCCAAGGAAGAAAAGGAATCCTTGATTGTACGAGACAACATTCAAAGCACAGAACAAATCTGCACCATGGATCCTTGGATAGTGGATGCTCCGAGTCACATGACGAGCGATAAACAAAAGTTTGAAAAGTTACGAGAAATATGAAGGTGGCTCGGTTAAATTTGGAAATAATGATGGAGCCAAGATAGTTGGCAAAGGATCAGTCAAGATAAGTGATGAAAAAATCAATTCCAAAGAAGTCCTTGTTTGTGATTGGTTTGACGCACAACCTACTGAGCGTAAGCCAAATCTGTGATGAAGGTCATGAAGTCATTTTTAAGAAGCGAGGGTTGTGAAGTCGGAAAAGCACACGAGTGGGAAGCTGATAGCTACTAGGATCGAGGACTTCTAGAAACCTGTATACTCTCTCAGAGACTTCAGAAGGAGCATGTTTGATTGGATAGGAAGATGAAAATTGGTTGTGGCACAAGAGGCTCGGTCATATTAGCTTTGACAATCTGGTAAAAATAAGTTCAAAAAGGGCGAGTAAGAGATATACCCACCATTGGCAAACCATTAAATAGCATCTGTGCTTCATGCCAAAAAGGGAAGCAAACTAGATCCACATTTAAATCAAAGGAATACTTCACTGGCAAACCTTTAGAGCTAATACATACTGATTTATGTGGACCCATGAGAACACAAAGCATAAATGGTGACAAATACTTTATGTTGTGCATAGATGACTATTCCAGGATGACATGGGTACTATTTTTAAAGCTTAAATCAGATGCCTTTGAAATGTTCAAGACTTTCAAAAAACGGGTTGAGAATCAAACAGGAAAAATAATTAAATGCTTAAGATCAGATAGAGGAGGAGAGTTTATCTCGGGAGGAGTTTGCGAAGTACTATCAAAAATATGGGATCGAGAAGACGGTTTTCAGCGGCAAGGACACCTCGGCGAGAATGGTGTTGTTGAAAGAAAGAAAAGGACAGGTGCAGGAAATGGCACGGACAATGTTGACAGAGAACAAAATAGCAGACAGATTCTGGAAAGAGGCAGTTCATACTGTGGTTTACATCCAAAACAGGTGCATGTTGAGGACACATGAAAGCAAAACTCCTTATGAGCTATGGTTCGGCAAAAAGGCAACAACAAGATACTTCAAAGTCTTTGGCAGCAAGTGCTACATCAAAAGAACTGAAGATAATCTTGGTAAGTTTGAAGATAGAGCTGATGAAGGAATTTTTCTTGGCTATTCGACAAAAAGCAAAGCCTACACATGCTATAACAAAAGGCTAAAGAAAATTGTGGAGAGTGCCGATGTTAAGGTTGATGAAGGTAGGGAACGAGAAATTAGCTATGAAGAAAACTACCCTATTTATGAAGAAGTTATTGAAGGAGATGAAGAAAAGGAAAAAAAAGAAAATAAGGAAATTGACCCGAGATGATTTAAGTATTGACTCGAAGTAGAAGAAAACAAGAAATTCAAAATAGGTAGCTAGCGAGAAAAATCATCCCAGAGAGCAAATTATTGGGGACCCCACAGTTGGTATTCAGACAAGGAGAACAGTAGTAAGGAACTACTCTCTATTATCCAGCATTGAGCCCAAAAATGTTGCTGAAGCAAGCACAGATGAAAGTTGGATGAAGGCAATAAACGAAGAACTAGATCAGATTGAGAAAAACAAAACCTGGGAGTTAGTACCAAGGCCTGCAAATAAAAACATAATCGGTACTAAATGGATTTTTGAAAACAAATTGAACGAAGACGGACGAGGTTGTCAGAAATAAGGCAAGATTGGTGCTGTAAAGGCTATGCTCAAGTTGAAGGTATTGATTTTGAGGAAACCTTTGCACCGGTGGCTAGACTCGAGGCAATCGGAATGTTTCGGCTTTAGCTGTACACAAGAATTTCAAAGTTTATGAGATGGACGTGAAATCAGCATTTCTGAATGGCAAACTTGAAGAAGAAGTTTATATTGAGCAGCCGGATGGTTTCCAACTCGGTGACAATCCCAATTTTGTTTGCAAGTTAAAGAAAGCTTTGTATGGTCTGAAACAGGCACCCAGAGCATGGTATGCAAGGGTGGATAACTATCTTATTCAACAGGGGTTCAAGAAAGGTATGGTGGACAGCAATTTGTATGTCAAAATAGAGAATGGCCATCTTATTGTACTTGTTGTTTATGTAGATGATATCATATTTGGCAGCAGCATGGATGAGTCTTGTAGAGACATAGCAAATAAAATGAAGAAAGAATTTGAGATGTCTATGATTGGTGAACTTTCGTATTTCCTCGGACTGCAAGTTAATCAAAATGAAAAGGGCATTTTTATCTCTCAAGTTAAATATGTGAAAGAAATGCTGAAAAAATTCACAATGGAGGATTGTAAACCTGTTAGCACTCCCATGACAACAGGTTGCAAGTTGAGCAAGGATGACAAATCTCCAGATGTTGATCAAACCATGTACGAGATCTATGATTGGGAGCCTGTTGTATTTAACGGCTACAAGACCAGATATCTTACAGGCAGTATGCATGGTAGCACGATTTCAAGCTAGTCCCAAAGAGACTCATGTGACGGCTGTGAAGAGGATTCTTCGGTACCTCAAGGGTACTATGGAGTATGGGTTATGGTATCCAAAAGGTAAGGACTTCACTCTTATTGCATATTCAGATGCAGATTGGGCGGGATGTATAGATGACAGAAAGAGTACCGGTGGAGGAGCATTTTATCTTGGAGACAGGGTGGTAGCATGGCACAACAAGAAACAAGAATCGGTCTCTCTATCCACAGTAGAGGCGAGAATACATTGCGGCGACAACGTGTTGTACGCGTAGATATTATGGATGAGACAAACCCTGAAAGATCTTGGTATTCACTTCAAAGAGCCAATTTCGAGTTAAATGTGATAACACTAGTGCTATTAACATCTCAAAGAATCCGGTTATGCATTCTCGAACCAAACATATTGCAATCCGGTATCACTTTTTGAAGGATAAAGTTGCGGAAGGTGAGGTTAAATTGGATTTTGTTCCAACTACAGAGCAAGTAGCGGATATCTTCACAAAACCGTTGCCCAAAGAAGTTTTTGAGTACCTACGGAGTAAGTTGGGAGTGGTCACGTTTCCCAAGAATTGACTAGCAATCGGGACCACATTCTCAGGGGGAGCATTTATGCCTATGTTTATAGTTTTGCTCATATTCATGATTTTTGCTAACTATAACAATGTTTGTACGAGAATGTTGTGCATAGACTCGGGGGAGTCTACAGCAGCCCTTTGGTATTATTGTCAAAAGGGGAGAAGAATTACAGGAAATTGCACATGTGTTGCCAACAATTCCAAAGGGGAAGATTGTTGAGCAAGGTGCGAAACAATATTGTCATTGTTGTCAACACGAGACAGATAGATCGGTTGATGCAGTGGACAGGAGTTTAGAGGTCAGTCAAAGCATGTACAGTGAATTTCCAAGAAGACAGAAGAGGCCAACATTCAAAAGATCAAAGAAAAAGACAAGTAAGAAAACTATCGCGATATCGCGACATGTTTGGCCAGAAAGAAAAACTGTCGTGATATCGCGACATGTTTGGTCGAAAAGAAAAACTGTCGCGATATCGCGACATGTTGAGAAAGAAGGAAAAAATGTCGTGATTTCGTGACATGTTTGAAGAGAGAGAAAGCGCAAGGAAAAATGTCATGATTTCGCGACATGTTCGAAGAGAGAGAAAGCGCAAGAAAAACTATCGCGATTTCGTGACATGTTCGAAGAGAGAGAAAGCATAAGGAAAACTGTCATGATTTCGTGACATGTTTGAAGAGAGAGAAAGTGCAAGAAAAAAGTGTCACGATTTCGTGACATGTTTGAAGAGAGAGAAAGAGCAAGGAAAACTGTCACGATTTTGCGACATGTTGGAAGAGAGAGAAAGAGAAAAGAAAATGTGTCACGATTTTGTGACATGTTCGAGAGAAAGAGCTCACAAAGAAAAGTGTCACGATTTCGTGACAATTTGCAAGAAGGATTGTACGGACGAAAAAGTGTCACGATTTCGTGACAAGTTCGAGAGAAAGAGCTCGCAAAGAAAAGTGTCACGATTTCATGACAATTTGCAAGAATTGTACGGACGAAAAAGTGTCACGATTTCGCAATAGGTTCGAGAGAAAGAGATCGTAGAGAAAAAGTGTCACGATATCGCGACATGTCGGGTTTTCGTGACCCGATGAGAAGAAAAGCGCCAAGGAGAAAAAGTGTCGCGATATCGCGACAAAAGGAAAGAAGGAGAGTACGAAAGCGAAAGTGTCACGATTTCATGACATGTTATGTTTTCACGAGTGCAAGCCGAGAAAAGGACAAAGAGGCAAAAGTGTCACGATTTCACGACATGTTATGTTTTTGTGGGTGAAAGAGAGAAGAGGACAAGAAGGTGAAAAGTGTCATGATTTCGTGACATGTCATGTTTTCGCGGGTGCAAGCTGAGAAGAGGACAAGAAGGCAGAAAGTGTCACGATATCGCGACATGTCATGTTTTCATGGTCAACAGCCAAGAAAAGGTCAAAGGGGCAAAAATGTCATGATATCGTGACATGTCATGTTTTCACGGGTAAAAGGCGAGAAGAGTACAAAGAGACAGAAGTGTCACGATTTCGTGACAAGTCACAACAACACGATTACGGACAGTTAACTGAAGTAGAATGACAGTTACAGGGGTAGTTGTAGAGGAAAATCATGCAGCCAATATAAGAAGAGTCAACTGAAGTTAGTGCGACAGTTACTGAGGGGTATTTACAGATAGAAATCATGCAAGCTAAAATAAGCACAGTGCATTAAAGACGAAATGGTAGTTACAGGGCCCGTAAAGCAGTGTAACCGTCAAGCGATAGTTATACTGAAAGTCCCACACAAGAAACAGAGCTATTAATAGAATGCATGTACAAATTACTATGTGATAAAGGAGTTACTTTCAAAAGTGTCTATTAATAGGGTGCATGCGGGATTATGGAAGTCACGAGAAGAACGGTGTTTCAAGTTGAAAATATTGTTATAAAAGGGCGGTTGCGTGGAGAATTAGGTTGTCGTTGAATGTGAAAAAGTGCTATCAAAAGAGGGTTAGAAGAGTGCTGCAAGAGAGCGACAAGCAGAGCCGTAGGTTTTTCTTGAGTTTTTAATAAATTGTAGACCAGTCAGGGTCTTGTAAAAGCGAAGGCATTTTTATGTCATTAATATAGTTTTCAAAGCTGTAATCCAAGTTGGTGCTTGGATAGGGGTTGGAGCTCCTTTCTGTTGGTGCGAGATAAATCGGGGGTTGGTGCTCCTTCCGGTGGGTCTTGGTAAACGGATTGTAAAATTGGTGTTTTGCAAAGGCTGGATTTGGACCGTAGTCCAAGCAGTCATTCTTGAGGAGTAGCCAAATTGGTGAACCTCGTTACATTGTGTGTTGTGGTGTGCTCTCTTGTGATAATTGCTTTATCTGCTTTTAAGTTCTCTTTGCTTCGGCTTTAAGAGTTGTAGATTTGAATTTAAATAGCTACACTGATTCACCCCCCCTCTCAGTGTCATTGTGAGAATATCACTCTAGTTCATGTTCTTCTTTTATTCCTATAATCTATGAAAATTTACTTAGAGCATCATAGTAATTTTTTAAATTTGATGAGCTTTCGAGGTAGGAAAATGCAAAAATACTATGGAAACCATAAAAAATAGCCAATGTGCGTGGGTCATCATGGTGGCTACCGAATCCACTATGAAAAAAAAACTTTTTAACTTTCCTCAAATTTCAAATTCAAATGATTTTTAAATCCTATTTGAAGTATAAAATTTATCACTCAAACTTTTAATAAATATTAAGAAATTCAAAAATTAAAATATATGGTAAAAAATTTTATAACTCCCACCTATATTTCATTTACTAAAAAAGGTTGAAGACTTTTATATCCCAATAATAAATTAAAGTTTCTAATTTTTAACTTATAACTTTAATTCATTGAGGAAATATGGTGTTGCTTACCTTACCTTCCACTAAGAATCATAGAATTGAATAACACTTCACCAATGATCGTTATGTTGTATACTAAATTTTTATTATGGTAGAATTTGTAGTAAATATTTGATTATGCTTTCAAAAAAAATATTTCTTTAGCTATGAAACTTTGAATTCAATGAGATGCTCAAAATCATACCTTGGAAGATGTTCAACTTTATTCTTCAAAAAAATCACTAGTTTATCTTATGGAAGCACTATGGTTTGTATTCAGGTTACACTTTTTTTTATTTTGAGCTGATGCTATTTTGTATGTGTTTTTCTATTGTCTTCTGGAAGTGATATTTTAGAGATTTTGGAGGTGCTCTTCTATTGTATTTAGGTGACACTTTTATAGAGGTACTTTTCTATTGACTTTTGGAGGGACTCTTCTATTTCCAGATACACTATTCTTGTTGTTGTAACATTCTCTCCTAACTACACTTTGCTTTCAACTCTGAGTATAATGTGTTCTTCCTATCTATGACATGTTCTCCCTAGATATTATGTGATCACCTTATACTCTTTCCATGTAGATTCCTTTGTTGTTAGATACTTTAATTCCTTGGATGTTGATCACCTAGATTTCTTGAATGTTGGTTGCTTATATTTCCTAGATGTTGGTCAAGCGGATTTCCTTCTCCTCTAGAAACTTAGATTCTTTTTTTTGCTAGTCACTGAGACTCTTCTAACCACTAGTTGCATGGATTTTTCTATCCACTGATCACTTGATTTTTTAGGATGTTGGATGACTTCTATATTGCTTCCAATTAAGCTTATGTTAAAAATTCTTTTGCTCTCTAGTCTGTTATAGACTACCTAAATTGCTTTTGCTTAGGCACTTTCTTTATTATTGCTTGGTTTGATATCCTAGTACTACACCTTACTTCTTGAATGTTTCCTTTTCTTCCTTGCTACTCGTAATAGTATATATTACATATTTCAAAAATTGTAGAAAGCTTCAATACTTTTATATCCCCTTTCTTCTTTACTTAGTATATTTATCTGAGTTTTTTTATCTCTTCTATCTCTACACTCTCTCTCAAATTCTATTCTGAGTGCACTATGCGATTCTCATCCTTTCTAGAGAATACAAATTAATATTAGGATAACTTTGAATGTTCCCTCACATTCAACATTCTTCTGAGTTGGATCTTAATATTTTTAGTTGAGCCCTTTATCTTCACTAAATCATGGCTAGACTCTAGCATCTAAATCAATGTGAATTTAATATATCCCTTCAATATCTACTCCTTCAGACCTTTTAAAATAAATCCCAAGTCTTCACTACTTTTAAAGTGGATAAAATCTAAAATATGACTCTATCAATAATAGATAGAGTTTAGTAGTGGCACTGATATCATTGTTGGCTTTTAAACCAAGCTATCTCAAGTCCTAGTGTAATTAAGTAATAATATCTCAAGTCTTAATATAATTAATCAAGAGTAAAATTAAATATAAAAGTAATCAAAGTATATACTACCCAATATAAATTATATTAACATTCACTATAACATCAAACATAAATGTAAATGGTTAATATTATTCATGTATTAGCATGAAAAATAATTACAATAAAATTACTCAAAATTTGTATACAAGCTTCAATATTATATAGTGATCATTTACAGACCATTTTCCCAATACAATGTATGGATCTTTATCTCCATAATATAGACATGGAAATGTTAATCTTCAATACTTGACTATGCACTCCTCACACATCTAGAAGTTGCAATATTTCCTATTATTTACATAAGACAAGACTCTTATGTCCTTTTTCTTCTCATATTACCACTTGTATACAAGACTCTTCACTCTCTCCTTATGTGCACACTTAACTCCATTACACTTGCACACTTATACATCGCACTTAATCTCCTACATGAACATGTAATACATGATATTTGTGCACATACTCACATTAAATATTTGCACACTTACATACGTGAAACTGGTGCACTTTATCTAATTATACATTTGCACTCTTACTTACATGACATATGTGCATATCCCGCACATTACACACATAAAATGGAAATATAAATCATTAACCTAAACTGTAGACTCAAACCCTAATCTATTACATATGCACCATAAAGATACCATGGGGGTAAATTTACATGTACCAAATAATATAATATTCTTGAACATCTTCCAAGTCTATTTAATTCAATTTTGACATGTACAAAACAATATTAGTGCAAAATAGTCTAAAGGTACTCTCAGTTAGACAACATGGTGCCTTAAACAACCTACAATAGGGTTCAAACCACTCTGATACCAATGATGAGGATGCAAAGATGAATTGTGATTGCATTATTTTTAAGTGCTTAAATAATCACAAAAGGAAAAAAAGCATGCAATACAAATAACAAACACTTAATAAATTTAGATAGAAATAGCTAAGAGGTTGCAACTAGTAGCGTAATTTAGGTAAATCTAACAACTTAACAACCTACTTAGCTAAAATTCAATCTAGAAGCTAAAAAACACTAGCTAATATGAGTTGTGAAAATCTTCATGTAGTAAAAAAATTATTAATCCCTAATCCTAACTATACATCCTCATCAAGAGAATTAGTAACTATTTTTTGAGGTAAGTCGATGAGTGTTTATTTTGGTGGGGATGAATGAGGAGGATAAGGAGGTGGTAGAGTAGGTTGAGTATGGGATAAATGTGGCAAAACAAAGTGAGAGAAGGAAGAGACAAAGAATATTAAGGAGAATAACCTGGAGGAGGCCTTGGTTTTTTGCTTTCCCACTTCCTTTTTACTACTTATTAGGGGGTGAGGTTCAAAAACATCAACGCCCAATCCTTTTTTACCCCTATCAAGAGGTGCCTAGGTAGGGTTTATTGGTCTGCTTGTTGTCGAACCAAACCGCAAAAGGTGTAACCCATTTTTTCCATTATCTTAACACCTATAGTATAATATTGTTATCGTTACTCTTTAGACTAAGGTGATGGAAGAGCTTTATGAAAACTTGAAGTAACAATATGTAGGACGTGTTCTACTTATATCAATCGATGAGTCAATTTTATTTTTCCAATATTATTCTAAAGCACATCAAGCCTCACATTCATTGTCCCTCTACTCATATTTATTTTAATATTCCTTATAAAAAGCATCATCAACCTTCAAACCATAACCATGGCTTTGAGTGTTGGTATCACACTCAAAGATCAACCATTCTCAATTTTTTTAGTCTATTGCTTTTGCACCATTGAATCCCTTCTTTTCTTCTTGAGCACATGACTTTGATTATGTTGAGGGTCATAACCATCTATATTTTCAAAAAACCACCTCCATGGAGGGCCATTATATTTGATTACTTCTACCTTAATTTCATCTTATTCTATCTAGTTACTTTTCTTCTCAACTTCTAGCCTTGGGTTTTTTTGAAATATGGGGGAATTATTGTTTATATTTACAAGACAATTATTTAAAATATCATCTAGGTCATAGCTTTACCTATATAGTTCCATTTTTAATGTTAGGCTCAGAAGCTTCTACTTTAGAAACATGAACACCCTCCTAGACTCAAGACTAATTGGTCCATAAGTCAAAGGTAAGTTATACAAAGCTTTTTTGTTTGCTTTGGAACCTAGATATTGATTTGTGTAATCCTTTTGGTGGTAAATTTCCAAACTAAAAAGCTAGTCTATAACATAGTAGGGAAACATAATTGGTTTTCTACAAAGTTTGTGCACCCTTATTATAGTTTATTATGGTAAAAACTACTAGTCTCCAGTATGTGTTTATGCTATTTGCAACCAAGCCTTTGCTTCCTTGGTTAGTTGGATAATTGGGCCTTTTATGCATGAAAGCACTACGCCAAGGAAGAAATTATCGAAATATCAAAAGAAATTAGACATCCTAATTGCTAGTGTCCAATATACTACTCACAAAACCCTTCAATTCTTCTCTTGCTTTTGAATTTTAAAGAACGGGAATATTTCTAGTTTGTAGAATAACAAAAGCTAGGCTAGGTAGGAGGGATATCTAAAAAATCCTTCTTGATTAAAATCTACTAGTTTCTTATAAATTTGAGGTAAGGAACAAGTCCCAATAAAAATAGAAATGGGTTTGGGTTTTAGTTATTGTATAGGTCATGGCCATTTGGTACTCATGCATATACTTATATGGATCTAAACCAAAAATAACTACTAGCATGGAAAACATTTAATGTGCATGTGGCTAAAAATAAATCAAGTTAATTGGTCCTTTAGGAAGCATTTTTATTGGTTTGTCTAATTATCTATTTAGAAATGTCATTATAATATTATTATAATAGGTTGCTTGATTATCAAATGGCTTGTGCATACAAGGGGGAATAGTTCTAGTAAAGAATGGTATAAAAATTTTAGGTTTAATGGAAACTAGTACCTAGTCTACAATGTTCCTCACCATATTGGATTTTGCATGGTGGTGCTCAACTAAAACCTAGATCAACTCGAGATAATGATGTACCCTTTTGGGCATGTACTACCCTATGGAGTGTTAGTAACATGAAGCCTAGTGTCCCTTTGAATATCGTATAGATGTTTGCTCTATGAAGTCTCATAGATATTTTGATTTGATGGTTAAAATTAGGTCAAAAAATCTCCCAAATGGTTTTTTAAATTCTTGGACTCCTTATATTCCATACCTATTTTCACAAATATTTGAAATAGGGGAGGTGGGCAACCACTTTTTGGCTTCTATTTTTAGAATAACTAAGTGCTTGAATATTTTTGATGAGTTGGATAGATTTGATGAGTGCATTTATGAGCATTTGCTAGATGGCATCATCACAAGAGCATTAATGCATGCATGATTTAAATCATGATTCAAATACTTTTGGCCATAAATTGATTGCTTTTCCCAAAGCTTTGGTTTGCGTGAGTGTCTTAATTTATTTTCATCTTTAAAGAGTCTCATATTTTATAGCCAATAGATATTTGACAACCTAAATTTTATTTATCATTAATGTTATTTTATATTTTTCTTATTTAAAATATGGTACAAGGGTTTGGCATGCTTTTTCATGCTTAATATATTTAAGAAAAATATATTCACTAAAATTGACAATGTTCAGACCATATCGACCCAAATTTTGTATGCTTCCATATTTCTATTTTCTAGAATGAATGATTTATGATATCAAAAATCTTGTAGCTATCTGATTCAAATATATAATAAGTTATCACTCTAGAGTTAACTATTGCATTGAAGTCACTCATTGAGAATGTTAGTTTTTGATGCTATATATTTAATGAAAAACTACAACAAGGTATAAAAATGAGCATGCAATATTAAATATAAGATAATGGCAATATACTAAGCATGTAAAACTCATAAGAAACTTTTATAACTACTCATAAAACCTCCATTAATGAAAGATCACAAAAATAGAATATTCATACAAAAATTGGAGATCTCAAACTCTCCATATTTCATACATGCTCTACATTGTATCTACCTTGCTCTATACTACTTCTATACTATTATTTATATCTATATCAAAGGCCTATATATAATGGGATGTGACTCTTGGTCTTTCACCTTCCCATGACTCTTCATATTCCTATTCTATAGACTCATGTACACATGGACAACATGCACATTTTGAAAATACTTGTGAATTTATTATATTGTATAAAGTAAATACTCAAACACTAATCTACGATACACTCCTAATCTAAAAATATACCCATGGTGGTACATTAGCATGTACCAAATAATGTAATATATTCTAACACCCCCCTATATTACATTATTTGGTTATTTAAGACTTTAGTCTTCAATATGGATCTTCATCTTGTTCCTTCAGTTGACTTTGATCTATCTCCTGTAAATTGATATCTAGATTCAGATTGAAATTATTATCTTCCATACTCATATTTTATTTTCTATCATGCTTCCTCTTAATTTTTCTTCTTCTTCTTCTTCATTTTTTTACCTTCACTAGTGATATATCTTCAACACGGTGAGTTAGTACATCAAAAACATAGTAATGGTTAAGATTCAATACTTCATTACTAGTGCATTCATCTTTCTTTTGTTTCATGTCTTGAAAGAATTCAAAAACAATTAATGATAGATATATCATTAAACATCCTTCTAAAGTAAGCATAACTATGTTTTGAGCATTGAAGAACACAATCGTATACTGAGACATGGGGTGAATAGTATAAGACCACTTTTTTTTTTTTGGTAGATAAGATACTATAGCATTAATACCAGGTTTTACAGGTTGACCCAAAACCTTTTACAAAAATCAGCCCAGGGTTGTTGATGAACATGTCCTTACTAAGGATCCTATATATGTAAAATCTACATGTTGCTAAAGCCATTACATACGGTAAGGCACATAGCCTATTATCAAAAAGAAACTTCTCATACAATATTTTGGGTATACCCTGAGAAAACACACTTGCATCATAATTACAAAAAAAAGAAACAGACACAGATCCCTTCTTTGAAACAGTGGAGAAACAAAAAGCTACAAACACACATAGTAGAGTACTAAAACAAACTCCCACAAGCTCTGTATTGATATATATATTTTATTTGTGGAAAACATCCCAAAAGGGATGCCACTTTCGGGTAAGACCCAAGGAGGCAAGGGTACCTCTGTATTGATAGTTACTCTTAATAATTCTTTGCTAATTGCTTTCTTCTATATATGACATACTTTGGGACCACGTACCATCTTGGCAAATCAGTTTTGGAGAAGTGAACCTGTTGGCTAGATTTATGGCAATGGCTATCTGATGGTCCATGTGGCTCTGTTTTGAAGTCTTATATTGCCATTTCTTTCCTGCCCTGTGATTATAAACCAACCTCAAATTACTAAGATGACTAGGAGCCATGTTATCTGACATATGACTATCCCCATTAGTCTTTGTGGTATTTCCAAGCAACATCCACCAAGATAAACAACTCGAATTTTTTTTATTGTGAGTTCATTTCAAAAAAGATATGGAAATACTCAATAAGACCAATTTTTAATTTTCTTTCCCAATTAATATTATGCAATGTATAGATAGAAATATCAATAGAAGTAATCAAAGCAATGCATAAATCACCACACACAATAGAGAAACCAATTTAATGTGGTTCACCCAATGTGGGCTACTCCATGGAGAAAATATTTCACTAAAATTTTCTCAATCAATATCTTGGGAATCATTTTCCTATTACAATATTTATGTACCTCTATCCAAAGGAGACACTAATACCCTAATCAATTTCATGGATCTCTATCCATATGAGAACTCTTTCTCCTTAGCTCTGACTAGTGATTTTCTAGATGAAATGCTACCCTCACTGCTCTAGATAATGGATCTCTATCTACTAAAGACACATGTCCTCACTACCCTAGCTAATGGATCTCTATCCACTAGAGACTATCATCCTCTATACTCTGTCACCTTCAAATATCTATTTCAAATCTACATTAAACATAGTTCTTCGGTCTAGCACAAATCTGCTCAATATATATCTTTGGTCTGGCACAAACCCATCCTCAAATATGCATCAAAATATATCCTCAAATTTGTACTAAACACAGTCCTTTGGTATAGCACACATTTATCCTCAATATTTGTCCTCTGATCTACACTAAACACAGTCCTTCGATCTAGCACAAATCTATCCTCAATCCTTAACACAAAGCTTGACTTATTCTTAAATTAAATATGCTAGATCTGCTCCAAACCTTAACCCAAGATCTAAATAAATCAATCAATCAACTTTGCTCTCAAGTATTCTCAAATACTTGTCTCAAATCTACCTTATAAGATTTCACAAAAGCTCACACTAATTTTTCTACAAGTCCTCTCTAGAACTTTTCCAAATCTTCTCAACAAGTCCTCACTAGAACTTGTCCAAATATGCTCAATAATTCCTCACTAGAACTTATCCAATATCATAGAAGAATAAAGAGAATAGTTAGAGACTCAATATGCTTCACATTCACCACAATGCTCAATCACTTTCAATATTTCTTTTTACCACAAAAACATATAGATAATTGTTATAGACTCAATATACTTCACATTCACAAACTCTCAATCACTTTCAATCTCTCTTTTATCACAAAAACATATAGAGAATTTTTAGAGACTCAATATGTTTCACATTCATCAAAACTCAATCTCTTTCTCAACTCAATTCAGAATATAGAACAATTTGTTTCATAGAACTTGAACTATCACATCAACTTGACTAGGCTCAACCAATCACTCAATGAATTAATCCTTTCTTACAAACCCTAGTCCAAGCATAAGAACAATCACTCAAATGTTTCCAACAATGCTTATCAATAAATCTCACATAACAATGATACACATGATTTTGCAAACCCTAGTTCAAGTTCTTCACTCACTTAGTTCAAAACAATGCTTATAAAATAATCTTCACATAACAATGATACTCATGATCTTTGCAAACCCTAGTTCAATTTCACTCAACTAATCACTTCAAAAACAATGCTTATAAAACAAGATTTTATCAACAAATCTTTATTCCAAAAAACCTTGAAGCATTAATTCAAAACACACTCAACAATGCTTACCAAACAATCCTTTTCACTCCAACTTTGCATTCACAACATTCAACAATCACTCACTAGGAATATGTGCCCATACATTTTTGTTTGATGTAGAAGTGTCCTTAGTAAACCTATCTCAATCACAATTTCCTTCTTTCCAATTTCAAAGGTTAGATGACAAAATATCACTCTTAACACTTTCTCAAATATTCCTTAGATACAAAAATAATCAAAGCTCAAATACACATTGTTTCTCCTTCTTGGAGTTAACATCCATCAAATCATACATGAAAAATAATTATTTGGATACACCTTATAATATTCAACTTAAAATAATAACCAACACCACAAAACCTCAACAATATTTCTAAAACACCTTATTACCCTTTTCAAACACTAAAGAAAATAACACTAGAAAATATTTATTTTGCATCAACCTTATAACTCCCCTTAAAACCTTACAAGCCAAATAAATTATGCAAAAATTAATTTTCAATAACTAAAGTAATTCGTCCAAAAAATTCAGTGCTCAACTAATGCATACCTTTGTCTTATCCCCAAAAGGATTTTGACATGATTCAAACCGTTGTCTCCCCAAGCGCCAAGTACCTTAGTGCTTTGATGCCCACCTCATGGGATATATACACCACGTGATGGAAGACTTCCTTACTTTTCAACCTTTGTCCATCGTCGATTTCAACACAAAATAAAAGATAATCCTCCCACGGATTCAAACTTGCACCAATCATTGCCATCACGTCTTGCTCACACTGTGGTTGCCAACTGTGCTACCAGCACTTGGTGACCAAGGCTCCCTCCTTGGTGGGTGAAATTTTTGCCTCCTTTAAGAACTTTAATAAAAATGAAATCCTCTTGTTGCACAACATGATTCGCATAAGCTCGCATAACATTAAATTAAATTTGAAGTCATAAGAGAGTTTGGCTATGGTGGGGAAGCCCCCTTTTATACACACTTGGTTAATTTACTCCCCACATCAGTGCTCGATGTCGAATTCAAATTTTTGAATTTCGACTTAATGACCCACCTTAAGGTTATTTAAAATTAACTTATAATTAATATTTAAAATTAATTAATAATTAATTTAAATAGCTTATAAGTTAAGTAAATTAATTTATAATAAAATATATTAATTAATTTATAATTAATTTAAACTTCCTTGTATAATATTATAAAGAAATATTATAATATTATTCACTTGGTCTTCTTCTTTGCACTTTGGACCACATCTGACTTCCTGGAACTGGGTCTTGATCAACTGAAAATGTACTACCATTTTACACTTATTGCATAGGTCATGGCCATTTGATAATCATGCATATACTTATTTGGATCTAAACCAAAAATAACTACTAGCATGGAAACATTTAATGTGCATGTGGCTAAAAATCAATCAAGTGAATTGGTCCTTTAGGAAACATTTTTATGGGTTTGTCTAATTATCTATTTAGACATGTCATTATCATATTATTATAATAGGTTGTTTGGTTATCAAATGGCTTGTGCATACAAGGGAGAATAGTTCTAGTAAAGAATGGTATAAAATTTTTAGGTTTAAGGGAAAATAGTACCTAGGCTACAATGTTCTTCACCATCTTAGATTTTTCATGGTAGTGCTCAACTACAACCTAGATCAACTTGAGATAAGGATGTACCCTTTTGGGCATGTACTACCCTAAGGAGTGTTAGTAACATGAAGCCTAGTGTCCCTTTGTTTATCGTATAGATTTTTGCTCTATGAAGTCTCATAGATATTTTTATTTGATGGTTAGAATTAGGTAAAAACATCTCCCAAATGGTTTTTTAAATTCTTGGACTCCTTAGTTTCCATACCTATTTTCACAAAACTTTGAAATAGGGGAGGTAGGCAACCACTCTTTGGCTTCCATTTTTAGAATAACTAAGTGCTTGAATATTTTTGCTGAGTTGGATAGAGTTGATGAGTGCCTTTTATGAGCATTTTCTAACTGGCATCATCACAAGAGCATTAATGCATGCATGATTTGAATCATTATTCAAATAATTCTGGCCATAATTTGATTGCTTTTCCCAAAGCTTTAGTTTATGTGAGTGTCTTAATTTATTTTCATCTTTAAATAGTCCCATATTTTATAGCCAATAGATTTTGACAACCTAAATTTTATTTATCATCAATGTTATTTTAGAGTTTTCTTATTTAAAATATGGTACAAGGGTTTGGCATGCTTTTTCATGCTTAATATATTTAAGAAAAGTATATTCACTAAAATTGACAATTTTCGAACCATATCAACCCAAATGTTTTATGCTTCCATATTTCTATTTTCTAGAATGATTGATTTATGATATCATAAAGCTTGTAGCTATCTGATTCAAATATATAATAATTTATCACTCTAGAGTTAACTATTTCATTGAAGTCAGTCATTGAGAATGTTAGCTTTTGATGTTATATATTTAATGAAAAAACTACAAAAAGGTATAAAAATGAGCATGCAATATTAAATATAAGATAATGGCAATATACTAAGCATGTAAAACTCATAATAACTCCTCATAAAACCTCCATTAATGAAATATCATAAAAATAGAATCTTCATACAAAAATTGGAGATCTCAAACTCTCCATATTTCATACCTGCTCTAAATTGTATCTACCTTCATCTATACTACTTCTCTACTATTCTTTATTTCTATATAAAAGGCCTATATATAATGGGATGTGACTCTTGGTCTTACACCTTCCCATGACTCTTCGTATTCCTATTCTATAGACTTGTGTACACATGGAAAACATGCACATTTACATCATTGCACATTCTAAAAATACTTGTGCATTTATTATATTGTATAAAGTAAATACTCAAACCCTAATCTAAGATACACTCCTAATATAAAAATATACCCAAGGTGGTACATTAGCATGTATGAAATAATGTAATATATTCTAACACCCCCCTATATTACATTATTTGGTTATTGAAGACTTTAGTCTTCAATATGGATCTTCATCTTGTCCCTTCAGTTGACTTTGATCTATTTCCTATAAATTGATATTTAGATTCAGCTTGAAATTATTATCTTCCATATTCATCGTTTCTTTTCTATCATGCTTCCTCTTCATGTTTCTTATTCTTCTTCTTCATTTTTGTACCTTCACCAGTGATATATCTTCAACATGGTGAGTTAGTACATCATCAACATAGTATTGGTTAAGATTCAGTACTTCATTACTAGTGCATTCATCTTTATTTTGTTTCATGTCTTGAAAGAATTCAAAAACAATTAATGATAGATATATCATTAAACATTCTTCTAAAGTAAGCATAACTATGTTTTGAGCATTGAAGAACACAAGCTTATACTGAGAGGGGGGGTGAACAGTATAAGACCACTTTTTACTTTTCTTTCCCAATCAATATTATGCAATGTATAGATAGCAATATCAATAGCAGTAATCAAAGCAATGCACAAATCACCACACACAATAGAGACACCAATTTAACGTGGTTCACCCAATGTGGGCTACTCCACGGAGAAAATATTTCACTAAAATTTTCTCAATCAATCTCTTGGGAATCCTTTCCCTATTACAATGTTTATGGACCTCTGTCCAAAGGAGACACCAATCCCCTAATCAAGTTCATGGATCTCTATCCATAGGAGAACTCTTTCTCCTTAGCTCTTATTGGTGATCTTCTAGAAGAACTGCTGCCCCCACTACTCTGGCTAATGGATCTCTATCCACTGAAGACACCTATCCTCACTACCCTGGCTAATGGATCTCTATCCACTAGAGACTATCATCCTCTATACTCTATCACCTTCAAATCTCTATCTCAAATCTGCACTAAACACAGTCCTTCGATCTAGCACAAATCTACTCAATCTCTATCTCTGGTCTGGCACAAACTTATCCTCAAATCTGCACCAAAATCTATCCTCAAATCTATACTAAACATAGTCCTTCGGTCTAGCACAAATCTATCCTCAATATCTATCCTCTGATCTGCACTAAACATAGTCCTTCGGTCTAGCACAAATATATCCTCAATATCTATCCTCAAGCCTTAACACAAAGCTTGACTTAATCTCAAATCAACTCTGCTAGATCTACCCCAAACCTTAACTCAAGGTTTGAATAAATAAATCAATCAACTCTGCTCTCAAGTCTTCTCAAAGACTTGTCTCAAATCTACCTTGTAAGCTTCCACAAAATCTCACACTAATCTATCCACAAGTCCTCTCTAGAACTTGTCCAAATCTGCTCAACAAGTCCTCACTAGAACTTGTCCAAATATTCTCAATAAGTCCTCACTAGAACTTATCCAAATCTCATAGAAACATAAAGAGAATTGTTAGAGACTCAATATGCTTCACATTCACCACAATGCTTAATCACTTTCAATCTTTCTTTTTACCATAGAAACATATAGAGAATTGTTAGAGACTCAATATGCTTCACACTCACAAACTCTCAATCACTTTCAATCTCTCTTTTATCATAGAAACATATAGATAATTTTTAGAGACTCAATATGTTTCACATTCATCAATACTCAATCTCTTTCTCAACTCAATTTAGAATATAGAACAATTTGTTTCATAGAACTTGAACTATCACTTCAACACATCCACTTGACTAGGCTCAACCAACTCTACTCAACCAATCACTCAATGAATTAATCCTTGCTTACAAACCCTAGTCCAAGCATATGAACACTCACTCAAATGTTTCCAACAATGCTTATCAATCAATCTCACATAACAATGATACTCATGATCTTTGCAAACCCTAGTTCAAGTTCTTCACTCACTTACTTACTTCAACAACAATGCTTATCAAATAATCTTCACATAACAATGATACTCATGATCTTTGCAAACCCTAGTTCAAGTTCACTCAACTAATCACTTCAACAACAATGCTTATCAAACAAGGTTTTATCAACAACTCTTTATTCCAGAAAACCTTGAAGCATTAATTCAAAACACACTCAACAATGCTTACCAAACAATCCTTTTCACTCCAACTTTGCATTCACAACATTCAACAATCACTCACTAGGAAGATGTGCCCATACCTTTTTGTTTGATGTAGAAGTGCCCTTAGAAAACCTGTCTCAATCACAATTTCCTTCTTTCCAATTTCAATGGTTAGATGACAAAATATCACTCTAACACTTTCTCAAAATATTCCTTAGACACAAAAATAATCAAATCTCAAATACACCTTATTGCTCCTTCTTGAAATTAACATCCATCAAATCATACATGAAAAATAATTATTTGGATACACCTTATAATATCCAACTTAAAATAATATCCAACACCACAAAACCTCAAACAATCTTCCTAAAACACCTTATTACCCTTTTCAAACACTAAAGCAAATAACACCAAAAAAATTATTTTGCATCAACCTTATAACTCCCCTTAAAACCTTACAAACCAAATAAATTATGCAAAAATTAATTTTTAATAGCTCAACTAATTCCTCCAAAATTTTTGGTGCTCAACTAATGCATACCTTTGTCTTCTCCCCAAAAGGGTTTCGGCGTGATTCGAACCATCGTCTCCCCAAGCGCCAAGCGCCTTAGCACTTTGGTGCCCACCGCATGGGCTATAGACACCCATGTGAAGGAAGGAAGACTTCCTTCCTTTTCAACCTTCTTCCATCATCGATTTCAACACAAAATAAAAATATTCCTCCCATGGATTCGAACCTATGCCAATCGTTGCCCTCACGTCTTGCTCATGTTGCGGTTGCCAATTATGCTACCAACGCTTGGTGACCAAGGCTCCCTCCTTGGTGGGTGAAATCCTTTTGCCTCCTCTAAGCACTTTAATAAAAATAAAATCCTCTTGTTGCACAACATGATTCTCACAAGCTCGCATAGCATTAAATTTAATTCGAAGGCATAAGAGACTTTGGCTAAGGTGGGGTAGTCCCCCTTTTATACACACTTGGTTAATTTTCTCCCCATGTCGATGCTCGATTTCGAATTCGAATTTTGAAATTTTGATTTAATAACCCACCTTAGGGTTATTTAAAATTAACATAAATTAACTTATAATTAATATTAAAATTAATTAATAATTAATTTAAATAACTTATAAGTTAAGTAAATTAATTAATAAATTAATTTATAATAAAAATTATATTAATTAATTTATAATTAATTTAAACTTCCCTATATAATATTATAAATAAATATTATAATATTATTCACTTGGGCTTCTTCTTTGCACTTTGGACCACATTTGACTTCCTGGAACCGGGTCTTGATCAACTAAAAATGGACTATCCTTTTGCACTTATTGGAGAACCTAAAACTATGTTGCCCATTGAAACTGCCACTGATTGGTGCTGAAAGCTTGACATCAATGACCACTCACTCTTGACATCAATGACAACTCATCTACTCAAAATGTCCAACAATCTCCCCCTTTGTCATTGATGGCAACCCAAATTCTTTTTACCAAAACTTGACCTTTTTCCTGTTCTGCTCCCCCTGGGAAATTGCTCCCCCTGACTCAATGCTCTCTCCTTAAACCAAATCTCTCCCCCTTACTCAAATCTCTCCCCCTTTGACATCAATGGCAAAGGGTCACCTTTGGGGCTCAGGGCTAAGAATGAGTCTCTTAGCTTAGCCCCTCCCCCACCTCCTCTTGAGGTGGTTAATTCTAGGGTGGGAGTATTTCTACTCCCAACAAGCATTGATCTTTACCTTTGTCCTCTTTCCTTCTCATCTGATCCTTCTAATTCCTTTGACTATTCCTGTTCATGTCCATGTTCCTATTCCTATCCATATTCTCATTCCTGTTCATGTCCATATTCTTGTTCTTGTTCCTATTCTTGTTCTTGTTCCTGTTCATGCTTGATTCTAGAATGTCTGCTCTACACCACTTTGTTGTATGTCCATCATTATTGCACTTATAACACTTAATGTTATTATTCCTTGGAGGTGCAAATATCTTGGGATTTCTCCTGGTGAAGCCATATCTGTTCCTATCATGAACCCTGCAATTCATTGCCTTGTGACCAAACTGATTACATGAGTAGCAATACCCATGGAAAAGTTGCCTGTTCCTGAAGTTCCCATACTCTTATCTTTCATGTGTCCTACACTGTGAAGCCATGTGCCCAAATATGTGACATGAGAAACATCATCCATTGAAATTTCCTTGCCTTGACCTCATTGGTCTCTTAGTCTCTTTTTCTTTGTACTGGTTCTTGTTCCATCTGTTTCTTCTTTGTGCATTGTTCCTTTCCTTGTTGAACTTTCTATTATCCAACTCTTCCTCAGAAGTCTCACTTTCTCTCACACTATCTTCTTCTAAAGTTTCTTCTTCTTCAGAACTTGAGGTTGACTCTTCTTCTTGTTTCTTTTGAGCCTATTCAAAACCAAGACCTGTCTTGCTTGATGTAGGCTTTTGTGCCTTGATGATCTTATCCAAATTCTTTGAGCTTCTTCCAAACTTATGTAGCTTATCCTTAGACTTCTCTACTTCTTCCCTTAGTAGGGCTACTTCTTGTTCTAACTTTTCACATTCTAAGACCTTTGCTTCTAACTTATCCTTGAACTTCTTTGTCTTAGCCATTGACTTGTTTAGATCCTCTATAAGATTTCCTCTCTCTTCATCACATTCTTGAAACTGAAACTCAAGTTGGGAGTTTTGCTTTCTTACCTTCTTTAAAGTTTTAAGAGCATAAATAAGCTCTCCCTCAAGATCAACTTCTCCTTTTTCTGATTCTTCCTCTATTTGTTTGCCTTTGAGAACATCTTCATTCTTTTCTGACTTGTCTTCTATAGGATCACCTCCTTCTTCTTCTAGTGCCATTAGAATATTCTCTTCTGGTCCTTCAAGTGTATCTTCATATTCATCATCACTGAAACTAAAACCATTCCTTGTACAACTATCTTCAAGATGTCCAAAATTACCACATCTAAAACACTTGAGAATTATTGGTGACCTTTTCTTAACTTCTTCTTTTTCTTCAATCAGAAATAGAACTTCATATTTATCATTATCTGAGAAACTATTATCACTATCACTTGAGTACTTACTTGCCTTGTCTGCATAGTAGCTCCTCTTTTGTCTTTGAAAGAACTTCTTTCCTTGTCTGCCTTGTCCATCCTTACCTTTCTTTTGGTACCTATATTTTTTTGATTCCCTATTCTTATGATCCTATTTTTCTTCATCATTGTTATTTTTAGCTTCTTGAAAATCAGTTGCATAGTGACCATACTTTCCACAATTGAAACATCTAACAGATTTTGCATCTTTAAATCTTCTTGAATCCTTATTCCTTCTACCATAATTAGCTTCTTCATCACTGGATGACTCATTGCTTGAATCTGACTTCTTGCCCTTTGTCTTCTTAGTAGCTTTGAATGTTGCTTCCTTCCGGAGATTAGGTTCCTCTTTTGTTCTTAACTCAAAAGTTGTAAGAATACCAAGTAACATATCTCTTGTCAAAAAATCACCATATTTTGATTCTTCTATAGCAGAAATATTTTCACTAAATCTTTTTGGAAGAGATCTTAAGACCTTATCACAAACATCTGATTCTTCAATCTCAAGTCCAAGTCCTTGCATGGCATTAACAACCTCATCTACCCAAAGTAGATAAGTACTAATGTTTTCCTCATCCTTCATTCTTAAATCTTCAAATTGTCCTTTGAGATTTCGTATCTTTACCTTTTTGACACTTTTATCTCCTTCATATATGCTTTGCAACTTATCCCAAATTCCTTTTGCATATTTACAATGCATAACTTTTATGAATTTTGTTCTATGCAAACCTCTCAAAATTGCATTCATTGCTTTTGAATTGTAATGATGTAGAAGCTTACCTTCCTTATCTGTAGGTGGATCAACTGGTGGTATGTATCCATTTTCAACTACTTCCCAAATTTCATTGCCAAGTGCCATCAGGTGAATCTTCATTCTCATACTCCAAAATATATAATCACTTCCATAAAATACTAGTGTTGAATTATCTGAGGACCCATTCTTAGAATCCATTGTGTTCTTGAAAGCTTTTCCTTCAAGCTGTTAAACTCTTCCAAAGGAACCCACTCTGATACCAATTGAAGAACACAAGCTTATACTGAGAGGGGGGTGAACAGTATAAGACCACTTTTACTTTTCTTTCCCAATCAATATTATGCAATGTATAGATAGCAATATCAACAATAGTAATCAAAGCAATGCACAAATCACCACACACAATAGAGACACCAATTTAACATGGTTCACCCAATGTGGGCTACTCCATGGAGAAAATATTTCACTAAAATTTTCTCAATCAATCTCTTGGGAATCCTTTCCCTATTACAATGTTTATGGACCTCTATCCAAAGGAGACACTAATCCCCTAATCAATTTCATGGATCTCTATCCATAGGAGAACTCTTTCTCCTTAGCTCTAACTGGTGATCTTCTAGAAGAACTACTGCCCCCACTACTCTAGCTAATGGATCTCTATCCACTGAAGACACCTATCCTCACTACCCTGGCTAATGGATCTCTATCCATTGGAGACTATCATCCTCTATACTCTATCACCTTCAAATCTCTATCTCAAATCTACACTAAACATAGTCCTTCGATCTAGCACAAATCTTCTCAATCTCTATCTCTGGTCTGGCACAAACCTATCCTCAAATATGCACCAAACTCTATCCTCAAATCTATACTAAACATAGTCCTTTGATCTAGCACAAATCTATCCTCAATATCTATCCTCTGATCTACACTAAACATAGTCCTTCGGTCTAGCACAAATCTATCCTCAATATCTATCCTCAAGCCTTAACACAAAGCTTGACTTAATCTCAAATCAACTCTACTAGATCTACCCCAAACCTTAACTCAAGGTTTGAACAAATCAATCAATCAACTCTGCTCTCAAGTCTTCTCAAAGACTTATCTCAAATATACCTTGTAAGCTTCCACAAAATCTCACACTAATCTATCCACAAGTCCTCTCTAGAACTTGTCCAAATCTGCTCAACAAGTCCTCACTAGAACTTGTCCAAATTTGCTCAATAAGTCCTCACTAGAACTTATCCAAATCTCATAGAAACATAAAGAGAATTGTTAGAGACTCAATATGCTTCACATTCACCACAATGCTCAATCACTTTCAATCTTTCTTTTTACCATAAAAACATATAGAGAATTGTTAGAGACTCAATATGCTTCACATTCACAAACTCTCAATCACTTTCAATCTCTCTTTTATCATAGAAACATATAGATAATTTTTAGAGACTCAATATGTTTCACATTCATAAATACTCAATCTCTTTCTCAACTCAATTTAGAATATAGAACAATTTGTTTCATAGAACTTGAACTATCACTTCAACACATCCACTTGACTAGGCTCAACCAACTCTACTCAACCAATCACTCAATGAATTAATCCTTGCTTACAAACCCTAGTCCAAGCATATGAACACTCACTCAAATATTTCCAACAATGCTTATCAATCAATCTCACATAACAATGATACTCATGATCTTTGCAAACCCTAGTTCAAGTTCTTCACTCACTTACTTACTTCAACAACAATGCTTATCAAATAATCTTCACATAACAATGATACTCATGATATTTGCAAACCCTAGTTCAAGTTCACTCAACTAATCACTTCAACAACAATGCTTATCAAACAAGGTTTTATCAACAACTCTTTATTCTAGAAAACCTTGAAGCATTAATTCAAAACACACTCAACAATGCTTACCAAACAATCCTTTTCACTCCAACTTTGCATTCACAACATTCAACAATCACTCACTAGGAAGATGTGCCCATACCTTTTTGTTTGATGTAGAAGTGCCCTTAGAAAACTTGTCTCAATCACAATTTCCTTCTTTCCAATTTCAATGGTTAGATGACAAAATATCACTCTTAACACTTTCTCAAAATATTCCTTAGACACAAAAATAATCAAAGCTCAAATACACCTTATTGCTCCTTCTTGGAATTAACATCCATCAAATCATACATGAAAAATAATTATTTGGATACACCTTATAATCTCCAACTTAAAATAATATCCAACACCACAAAACCTCAAACAATCTTCCTAAAACACCTTATTACCCTTTTCAAACACTAAAGCAAATAACACCAAAAAATTTATTTTGCATCAACCTTATAACTCCCCTTAAAACCTTACAAACCAAATAAATTATGCAAAAATTAATTTTTAATAGCTCAACTAATTCCTCCAAAAATTTTGGTGCTCAACTAATGCATACCTTTGTCTTCTCCCCAAAAGGGTTTCGACGTGATTCGAACCACCGTCTCCCCAAGCACCAAGCACCTTAGCGCTTTGGTGCCCACCGCATGGGCTATAGACGCCCACGTGAAGGAAGGAAGACTTCCTTCCTTTTCAACCTTCGTCCACCATCGATTTCAACACAAAATAAAAGATAATCCTCCCACGGATTCGAACCTGCGCCAATCGCTGCCCTCACGTCTTGCTCATGCTGTGGTTGCCAACTGCGCTACCAGCGCTTGGTGACCAAGGCTCCCTCCTTGGTGGGTGAAATCCTTTTGCCTCCTCTAAGCACTTTAATAAAAATGAAATCCTCTTGTTGCACAACACGATTCGCACAAGCTCGCATAGCATTAAATTTAATTCGAAGGCATAAGAGACTTTGGCTAAGGTGGGGTAGTCCCCCTTTTATACACACTTGGTTAATTTGCTCCCCACGTCGGTGCTCAATGTCGAATTCAAATTTTCAAATTTTGACTTAATAACCCACCTTAGGGTTATTTAAAATTAACATAAATTAACTTATAATTAATATTAAAATTAATTAATAATTAATTTAAATAACTTATAAGTTAAGTAAATTAATTAATAAATTAATTTATAATAAAAATTATATTAATTAATTTATAATTAATTTAAACTTCCCTGTATAATATTATAAAGAAATATTATAATATTATTCACTTGGGCTTCTTCTTTGCACTTTGGACCACATCTGACTTCCTGGAACCGGGTCTTGATCAACTGAAAATGGACTATCCTTTTGCACTTATTGGAGAACCTAAAACTGATGCTGCCCACTAAAACTGCCATTGACTGGTGCTGAAAGCTTGACATCAATGACCACTCACTCTTGACATCAATGACAACTCATCTACTCAAAATGTCCAACAAGCATTCTACCAAGCTTTGAAAATTACTTCATTTATATAATCAATTAATGTCATAATTGTTTTCTTTTGCTTCTTTGATAAACAAAGAAAATCTTTCTTTTAAATTAGTAGACAAATATATGTATCCATCAAAAGTATCTATTAAATTTTGTGAATAAAACTTCATTTCATGAAATAGTTCTTCATTATTAAATGCATTCCACACTATTTCATCCATGCTTTTTTTAGTTTAATCTTTGAAGTAGAATTCCTTATAGCTCCCTAGTATTAGATAGTTTTGGTAGAATATTTGAACTTTCAAAAAACGTTGATGTTGACTACCTTATGACTCCCTAGTTTTAAGTATATGATCAAATTTGATAATATTGTTTCTATTCTCAAATTTTGTAGAATGCCTTGTATCTCTCAAGTGTTTTGAATATAATATGGATTTGATAAAATACTTAGCTTTCATAGTTACCTTTGAGTTGAATCCCTTTTGACTCCCTATTTATGAATGGAAATCTAAAGATAATTTTAATGCAATTTCAATTTTGATAAGATTCTTTATTTTCAAGACCTTTAAGTTGGATTCCATAAGTCTCGTTAATTTGAGCAAGAGACTAATTCCACTATAATTTTCCAACTTTTCAACAACTCTATGTTGTGTTTCAATTTTCAATAATATGGTTTCTAAATTTCAATAACATTAAATTGATGTTGAATTTATTATAACTCCCTAATTGGAAATTTAGAAAACAAAGGTATTTGCAAATTTAATATACCTATTTTAGTGTAGAAATATTTATTCCTCCAAGTTAAACTATTTGAAAATATTTCTATGCAATATGAATTTCAAAATTGAATAAAGTAATTTCAAAATATTTCAAAATGCTTCTTACTTCAAATATCTTCTAAGGCATTCAATAATTATTCTAAGGTTATAATTCATCACCTTATTTATCCTATTATTCAAATAACCTTAAGTATAATTAATTAATCTTGACTCCAATAATATTATGCCTTATACCTCCTTAATTTTTGAAATGGTTTTAAATCAATTTAAATATTTCATACCTCCTTGAATATGGTGCATAAAACCTTGACTTGCTTCTCTTTTACTCTACAACTTGTGCTCTCCAGGTAATCTTCCTTCACTATAATGTATTTAATACCCCTTGATGCTCATTAAACTCAATATTCAATAGTTTGATTCTCCTCTACATCATCTCTATATTCTCTGACTAACAATGGGCTTAATACACATTCAAGAAATGTTTGGGCTCCTCCAAGATTGCTAACATTCCTCTTCTCATATACCGCATGGCACTCAATATCTTTGCATAGTGCTTAATGATTCATATTCTTTAGGTGTTCGTAATATTTGTTTTATGTTACTCACTATAATGAGCATGGCAAATCATGATTAGTGGTAATTAATCTCCTCCTCAATATTCATTCCTCCTTGTAACACTCATTTGAAAACTCTATCACTTCTTATATGTTCTAAGTTTGGTCTTACTCCATTAATAAATGTAAGAAGATGTTTCACCTTGCTTGCATGATGGTTGGAGCTTCTCCTTCTATAATAGCATGTGTCATGCAAATTCTTCACATGCTTCTAAATGGTGCTTCTTCCTCTTGGGAATTATGGTTTTGATTCTCTTCACCTAGAAAATGATCTCTTGCCAACACTCTAATGATGGCACTCCTTCCAAGATATTTTGATCCTAAGACAAATAATTTCTAATTGATATTTTTGCTTGTCCTATCACTGTTTGGCTATAGATTATATGTTACTATATTTTTCTTATCTTTCCTTAAGTGACTCTTCAACAACCGAAGGTAACCTTCGCTCTTCAACTCTTGCACTGCTTCACTTTCCAATGGTGCTTCAATGACTTGTACTTTTTGTTTTGTGGCTACTTGTTGGCTATTGTTGACTCATGATGTTTTTTTGGTTATTGTTCATAGCTCTAGAGAGACACGAGCATATGGATTTCAAATGCTTACCACCCTGTACTCAGTTCTACCCAAACTGTACTTTCACTCTTTCTAAAATATATATTCATACTTCTTTGAAATGTGGTTTTCTTAGCAACGTACTCCTTCAAATGTTGTCTTGATCTTTATATTCTACAATATTTTTATCTATAATTTTTTAATTCTATATTGTTTGATGTATTTTATAGGTTTTGAAACAATCAAAATAGCTTTTGAATACTTGTATTGAAAACCATATATTGAGCATAATATTCTAAGTGATCCTCTTTGTATTTGAAGCTCCTTAGCTTGCTAATGCTTGCTTTATTAATAGCATACAAATATTAATGAACTAGCTCCTTTATGCTATATTAACTCACTAATTTGCAAGCTTCTAAAACTCCTTTAACTAAGAGATAATAAAATTAGAGTTCTTCCTTCTTCTAATTTGAACTCTATAATATATGGTGCCAAATAAACTTAAATTAAATCAAATTTTCATAAAACTCTTTTAAGGACCTAATTCTAAACCTCTTTGGTTGTCTTTTGTAGCTTATTTCCTCTCATTTATTGCTACTTAAACTTGTTATTCTTTACCTTCATATTTGTAGCCTTAGCTTGCTGCCCAGAATTAGCTTGTATGTTGACCAAGAATGCTTTCAAATATACCCTTATTTTTCTCAATTTGCTAGCTTAAGTTGTTGCTTATTTCTCCTTCAACTGTGCTATCTAAGACTATATAATATTGTAGCTATAACTCTGTTCAATATGTTTCCTTCAACTTCTAAAATTTGTAGCACATTTCTTTGACTAAATGCTATCCAAATTTGCAATCCAAATCTCTTAAATTGTTGGCTCAAAATTTTGATTTCTCCTCATTTATCGTGTTGTTCAAAAATAGCATTCAATTCCTCTATATTGTTGCCTTCTTTTGTTGTCAATCCTTCTTTCAATTGGTTGTCCAAAGGCACTTCAAAATCTACCCAACTCTTCTTTAATTTTGTAGCACTATGTCACCTTCAACTTGTTATATGACTTTTCATCTTCTACTACAACAATCAGCAATCTTCTTCTCTGTAATAATAGTCTTCAAATTTCTCAAATCAATAGCCTCTTCTTCTCTGTAATAATAGTCTTCAAATTTCTCAAATCAATAGCCTCTTATATCTTCTTTCTCCTCCTTAGCTCTAGCTATATTTTGCCTTTTAATCTAGCTAGATTTTGCCTTTTAATCTAACATATATCACTGGTGTCTTCCTCATGAATTTGAATTTTTTGAGATCTTCAAGAATCCTTTCTAAAATTTGATAAACTTCTTGCCAAATATTTTTTTCTTTTGGGCTTGTTGTTGGATGGTGATAATTATTCTAAATATTTCTTTTTAGGAGATTCTCTTGCTTGTAATATTCTACATTGAGCTTTCTTCAAATCTTCTCCAATGACCACTTCTTCAACTTCTTAAATAGGTCTTGTCTAACCTCCTTCTTCTTTGTCCTTCCAAGTTTACTTGAGACCTCTTCTATTGGATCTTAAAATTCTACAACTTCTCAAATATTTAATTGAAATTTTCCTAGTTCTCCTCTACCTTCAATCTTCACTCTCCTAGTTCTCCTCTACCTTCAATCTTCACTCTTCTATCTTTCAAATCTGGAAATTCTCAAATCTGGAAATTCTTCAATGAAACCTCTTTCTTGGGTCTTCTCAATATTCTACCTTAAATCTCCAATGGGACCTTCTTTCTTGGACCTCCTTAATATTCAATGTCTACTCTTTTGCTACAACAAATAACTAATCCCTGCGTGAGAAAAGCACATAAACGTTCATGCAATCGAAGATAAAATTCTTCTCTATTCATTGTAAAGCTTCTCAACTTCTGAGAACTAATTTTTTTGCAACAAAAACTTAGACAACAACCAAATGTATATAAATATATACATCTCTAAAAATCAATAAACTAACAACCAAATGTATATAAATATACAGATCTCTAAAAATCAATAAACTTCACTAGTTATCCTTCCACTGCAACCCTATGGAAGACTCTAACCAAAAAATAACTTTTAAAATTTCTAAAAATGCAATAAAAAATAACTTTTAAAATTTCTAAAAATGCAATCTCCCTATCTCGTTCTCCCTATCTCCTATCAATATCCCCTGTGGCTTTGATACCACTATTAGCTTTTGATGCTATGTATTTAATGGAAAACTACCACAAGGTATAATACCACTATTAGCTTTTGATGCTATGTATTTAATGAAAAACTACCACAAGGTATAAATGAGCATAAAATATTAAATATATGACAATGACAATATACTAAACATGTAAAACCCATAAAGAAACTTTTGTAATAAAATCTTCATACCAAAATTGGAGATCTCAAACTCTTCATATTTCATAATGCTCTACTTTGCTCTATACTACTCCTCTACTATTCTCTATATCTATATCAAAAGCCTATATATAATGGGATGTAACTCTTGGCCTTCCATCTTCCCATGACTCATCATCTTCCTATTTTATAGACTTATTTTCACATGGACAATACTTGTGCAATATATTGCATAAAGTAAATAATCAAACCGTAATATCCAAAATAGTACATTAATAAATTTCAACAGAGAACTCATCTTCAAATTTTGAATTTTTTAAACTAATTTAGGTATTCCAAATGCTCTCTAATCCTCTCTTCAAGTCACTTTGGGTCATCTTTAGCCAAATTAAATCTTAATTCCTCAAAACTTTCTACATGGTAGGGGCTAGGCTTCTCCACATAGATCTTGACCTCCTTCCCTTGCTTGTTTCACACTTTCCTGTAATATTTAGATTACTCACACCCTAATGTCCAATATCTGTAATACCGCGTACATACGCCGGCTTATATACATTACATTATGGGATGCTCCATAGTCGAGAGCCCCTCGGACCATCTACAAAGACCTTTTTGTCTTGTGATTTGATCATTCTCTTCATTTCTTTCCTTTCTACGCCGACACCTGCAGCCAACTGCTCTTTCCGCAGCTTTTTCAGCACTGAATTCTTACCTGCAAAATGAAAACATGGAAGTTTTTATTCCAAGACAGATGGATTTGAAGCGATGACTGATATACCTAGAATCAACCCATGCAACAAAACGATGAGAGTACCTGCGAGGAAGTTGTCATCGTTGCGTTCAAAATTGACGTAAAAGGTAAGAATTTCAAGGCGTTCGGATGACGCGATTTGAACCGATGGATGTCCTGCTGGAATTACAAACACGTCCCAAACTCTGAGTTCATCCTCTACTCGTTTGTATGACACTCTGAATTCTCCTCTTTCTTCTCTGCCTTTTGCCTGCTGCTGAACGCCCTCGGGGGATGCAATTTGGAGAATCCCCCGTCCTCTCAGCACTACACATATCTTCAAGGCATGACTGTTCCAGTAGGGTACAGTCATCTTTCCCTGTCATGTCCTCCCCCATCACCCATCATTATATTATATTAGACGTGAAAAAACTTTTTTAAAAAATAATAATAATAAAAAATAAAAATAAAAATAAAATAAAGATAAAAACTTAAGGAATGAAGAGATGTGTTAAAATGAAATATTGAAGTTACAGGTTCAATTCTTGTGTAAGAGACGCCCATGGAGTTTCTGTCTTCTTGTCTCTTCAAAGGACGAAAGTCCTCACTATCCACTTCAATGTACATGCCATTCTCGTTAGAATATTTTGCATCCTTCTTCTCCAGATGGAATGGCTTGTTATATTCCTCCTCAGATTCTCCCTTCCTGGATTTCAATGGCCAGAATGATGAGAGTTGATTATCATCTCGCTCCATAATCTTCTCCCTCTCTTCTCTGTTTAAGAATCGAAATACCCGCTGATCTTGCCTTCCGAACATCTTTTGGATGTCTTCACTTCGAACCTAAGTAATTAACATCCACCAGGAAAGAAATTAGAACATCATCCATTAATGGAACCAAATGGGTTAATGCAAATTAAGAGCAGATACAGGAATTGGAAGTACTTACCTTGAATGCGGCTTCAAGAGATTCTCGTCTGAAAGCATTTAACATATTGGCTGGGTAAAACGACTGCCACAGGCCCGAAAACAAGAGCATTAATTAAAGAAAGATTAAATCATAGGGCTGCTAATGGACATTGAGATACTGTCAAAGTGTGACCAACCAACACACCTCGTGGTGTCGGTGCTTGTAAGGGTTAGGATTGTATAACAGATTGACCATGATAAGCTCTTGGCGTGGATCGTTGTTAACGACGGAGAAGATTGAGCCCCTCGGAATGAAGAGGAGGTTCCCTTTGTCCAAATTCTCTTTCCGCACCCATTGAATTCTTGCCTTTCCTATTTTCCCATAAAAACCAATGTGTTAGATAAATAAAGAAAGTAAGTATTATATATCCAACGTTGATGATTGAAGAATTAAAAATGAGAAATGTAGTTTCAGACCTTGTAGAACAAACGAAAAATGATCTGCACCGCTGTAATGATAACGCATGTACGCATTGGGCTTAATGTGAAAGAAATTGAGTTCATAGTTCTCGAGATCTCTGACGAGTCTGGAGAACAATCTGAAGAGGGGAACCGCTTCGATCTCGCCTGCCTCTGTAGCGAGTCTCCTCTCCTCCTCCTGTAGCGAGTCTCCTCTCCTCCTCCTAAAAACGTATGGATTTTCACCCTCTTCTTCACCATATCGATGACCCTTGTACTGATCGACTTCAGTGCAACGGATTTCACATACAAAACCTAGAAGAACAAGCACTAAGCAAAGCAAAGAAAACCTACCATTCGCCATGAGCACAGCACGACCACCTCACCTGCATTGGACAACTCTGAAAGTCAGTAGTGTGACCAAAAGGAATATGAATTCATGAAGACGGAAGTAAATGACTTTTACTTTTGTAGTGACTTCATTTATGTATATTACCTCTACGGCAAATATAGAGAGCAAACAAAACACCACACTGGAGTGAAGGGGGAAAACAAGCAGATTACATAGTGAATCAGCGGGGACGAGATGAGTGAAGGGAGTCCACGTGTTCATACGTGTTCACAAGCTTCTGACTGCGCAGTCTACGTTGAACGTTGAAAGGAGAACATGTGTAGGATAGAATGGCATCGTATGCGCATATGCTTTGTCACGAGACCGTGCCTTTGTGAATTGCATCAAGTCGATGTTGGCATCAAATGTACGAAAGCACAAAACACCAAGATATGCGTGGCACTATTATTAGCATCAACCCTCCATAAAAATCAAGTTGTCACCTAATATAAATCAAGAGAGCAAATGAACAATTTCATAGTAGCATATGTATATATAATCCATAGAGTAGCATAGACTCTTCGTATATTATTATTTTTTTTCTTTTTGAATATTTATTTCATTATGAACAAGTTTGAAATCTCAAATTCAATGCACAATTTATGTTATAGCTTAACATTTGCATATGTAACTAATTTTTATAGTTGTCACCTATAATACTACACAAGAGTCATTCATTTCCAATTGATTTTAGATTTGTATTATCAATAAATTGAGTTTGTTGCTTATTTCTACTAAGGTTTCCAATTCTTCCATATTTAAAATATTAGATTCTGTCATTATCTACTATAATCTACTATAAAATAATCAATCATAACTCATTTAATGTCATTAATTAAGTTAAGAAGTTGTCCTTCATGGAATCATTTTAGGCCTCATGGTGTAGATCAACTAGTACTAGAAGAATATTTGTCAATTTTTATAAATTTTTAACTTCGTTTATAGTGATTCCTACCATAGTTGCATTTGAAGCATGTTCTATTGCTAAATGTCTCATCATACAAGAAGAAAGGACATTTGGTTATCCTGCAAAATGTTGTATTCACATTGAAATGGACAATAGTGCAAAAACATATTTAATAAGACTAAAACACTAGTTAACAAGAAGATAATCTGAGATACTTTGTATGAACAAATGAAATATTTGTTTGGGTAGTTTCAATATCTCATAATTAACATGGAACACAACAAAAAAACATTAATTTTGTACTTTAGAGATATACTCTATCTAAGGTGTAGTGATCTAGGCATGTGACATTTTTGGAGCATGGATTTATGGCCAAAAATGCCCAATAATTTATTTTTTTATCCTAAATGCATCGTTAGGAGGCATAAATCTATGTTCAGGACTCTATTTTATCTAGCCAAGAAGTGCTAGAAAGATCTATGAGAGAACAATTTTAGTAGCCAACTCTATCATAGACAAATTTGATGGTACATTTGTGAAAATTCTCTAGAGACCCAAAAATGCAAACTAAGAAATAATTCAATCCTATTGGAGTTTATGAAGATTAATACATACTATGGTAACAATTACATCAAGATAAAGATCAATATTTTCAAAATTATACTGATACTTTCCAATCCATGATAGTTGTAGAGAAATTTTTCCTATAGCCCTACTTTGCTCAAAGAAGACTTAGTCAAAAGCAAGACAATCCAAAAGAGGGTAGTCAAAAGGTATTTGCCACCTTAAGTTGGAAGGAAAGAACTTCAAGAGAGGATTGAATAGTCTCAAAAGCTATGTCAATTGTTAGATCTTCCATCTATGGTGAAAGCTCATATTTTGTTCTAAATCATCCACATGGAGGGTGCCAAGACCCATGGGTCATTTATTTTTAATCCAACAACTATGCAATCCTTCTAACAAAGGAGATACTGGAAAAGAAGAGAAGGCTCTAGCAAAGACCAAAGAAGAATATGTGTTGATGAGTCGAGAGCTCGAGAAGGAGAGTGCCAATGATGAAGTACCATCATTGACTAAAGAAGGTTCCACCTCACCTAAGAATACATGGTATCCATACATACAAGTAAGGATGCAGGCAAAGGAGCATTTAAAACTACCACCCACCATTGACTGCAAAGATTGATTTTCATGGTCAAGCTTGTTAGAGCCAACCTCTTATTAGCTATGGAAACTGCCCAACATATGTGTGAGCCTACCTTGGCAATATACACCAGTCAATGAGTCCATGATCATCGCATTAGTGAGGATATGCATTCTAGGAGAAATGTGACAGAGAATTAATAACACAACCACCCCAAAAAAGTAGCAAAGAGATAAGTCAATAATAGTTGATCATCCAAAGTCCTAAAAGCTCCAAAATTTATGGCCCTAGATCTATAGACCTTGAAGTTTTTATTTCTAGTTGTAAAATGACTTTGACTATAGAACAAAGGATAATTTTTATGTCTTTTAAGAAAAAATTTGGAGGGAAGAAACCCTCTTACAAACTTATAAATAGGTCAAAATTTTACTATAAAGGCATAGGAAATTATTTTTTCATTCTTACTATTTTCCCTTGTGGGATCTTCCTTTCATCTCCCTTATTTTTAATTATAATAAGAAAATATCAAACCTTGGCCTATTGTCTAAAGAAGCATCGACAAGGAATGCAGGTAAGCAAGGACAAACGTTGATAGAGTGCTCTTGCTTTAGCAACATGATTGGTTTGAATTCCTAGATTTTTTGCATAGGTGAGGATAATATTTCCATGGTCATCTATAAATATACCACTAGTTCCTGCAATCCCTAGGTTCCCCTTAGCAACACCGTCAAAATTTAGCTTAACCTAACCACTCGGTGGAGGAGTCCAACAAACTAAAGATCTGTCAACATGGGACAAGGAAGGAAAGGAGGGAGACAAATAAAGGTTCAATGAAGTAGCAATCCTAACCTCAATAGGTAAGTCAACAAACTCTTTAAAAGGGACCAAATTGGAATTTTTAATAGCAACAACAAGAACTCAATTACTATCAAAGAGAGAGTCCTTAGAAGCATTGGAAAAGGCTCAAAAATTTCTCTCAATCTAAATTTCACAGAGATAGCGAGGAAGGTAGAAAACCCAAACAGACTTGATATGGGACCCATAGAAAGGATTGGGCCATTGGACACAAAGGTCTAAAATGGATTTGGTATGGGTCTAGGCAATACTAAAAACTTTAAAAATAGAAATGAAGACCTTTAAGGAAAAGGGACATTTAAGAAAGAGGTGGTGGGATGACTCTAGGTTGGAAAGATAGAGATAGCAGTAGTTGGGAATGATCATACCTCTAGTCAACAAGTTTTTGATGGTAATAATTTTATCTTGGACAACAAGCTAGAAAAAAAGGTAATCATAGGGATAAGATGTTTGAGCCAGATGATATTGGTAGGAAACCGTTTCTCTTTAAATACCTCATATAATAAATAGATAGACTTCACTGTGAATTGACCATCCTTAGTGGCTTTCTAGATGAGATAGTCACCATCATTTGAATTGGAAATAACATAAGTTCTAATAATATTGGAGAGAGTTCTTACTGCTTGAACTTGTTCCTCATTCATATTTTTGGAAGGGTTATTTTTCCACACATTTCTCTGGATAGAAGAATTAATGAAGTTGCACATATTATCACCAAAAATATGGTCTATTGTGGGTTTGATGGTGATTAAGATGGGGTCTTCCATTAGCGGATGATATTTTAACCAAGGGTCCCTCCAAAAGTATGTATTTATTCCATTACCTAGTTTCCATATGAACGCTTTCTTGATTATGGATCTAGATTTAAGAATGGATTTATAGACTATAGACCATGTTGTAAGAGGATCTTCACTTAAGAAATCCTTATGTTGAAGGTATTTGCTTTTGACTATTTCAACCCACATGGATTTTTCATCTTTTAAGAGCCTCTAGCCCTATTTTTCTATAATATCCAAGTTCATCTTGTCAACCTTTTTGAATCCCAAACCACCCTACTCTTTTTTGGAGAAAATTTTATCCCAAGAAACCAAGTGGAAGCATTTACAATATTCAAAACCTAACCATAAGAATATTTTCTATATTTGTTCAATTTTTTTACAAATGGAGATTGGAGCTTTGAAAAGGGATAAAAAAATGGAATGCTTTGGAGATAAGCTTGAATCAAAGTTGTTTTCCTTGCTTGGCTTATAAGAGCTCCTTTCCACCCAACGAGTTTCCTGTGCATTCTTTCAATAATATTGTTCCACATATTATCAAATGGTTTGTCAAAGAAGAGAGGAAGGTTGAGATAGATGGCTAGAAAGCTATAGATGATGCAACCAAGGATCTTAGCAATTTTTATTTACCTACAAAAAGGGATGTTGAGGAAGTATAATTTACTTTTAATAAAATTAATCTTTTGACCCGCAACATCCTCATAAGTGTTGAGAATGCCTTTGATGGTTTTGGCTTGGGGAATGGAAGACATAGTGGTGAGGATGGTGTCATCAACAAATTATTTATGAGTGATGGGGTGAAGGATGGAAGAGGTATTTATACTAGAAATGTATCCTTGGGAATAGGTAGCTTTAAGGGTTATTCCTAAATATTCAACAAGAATAATGAAAAGGAAAATAAAATGAGGGTCCCCATGTCTAATCCATTCGAAACTCTTAAAATATTCAGTATCTGATCCATTGGTGATAATAGAGAACCAAACAGTAGATAAGCATTATTTAATAAGTGCAATCAAATCCATTGGAATCCAAACTTAGATAGAATAGAAATAAGGAAATCTCGTGACACCCTATCAAAGACCTTGTTTATGTCAAGTTTGAGAAAAATGCTAGCTTTATTACTTTTGGAGACAAAGTGGATGAGCTCATGGATAGTGATGATTCCATCAGTAATAAATCTTCCTTGGATAAAAATTCTTTGGCAAGGATCAACAATAATATGGAGGATGTCTTCAGTATGTTGGCTAAGACCTATGATAAACTTTTATAAATGACATTGCAAATGATAATGGGTCTAAAATCAGACAACGACTTGGCTTCAAGAGATTTAAGAACAAGGGCAAGATTTGTAGAGTTAACGTCTCTAGGGATGTATTTGGTTTTTTGAATATCTTGAATGGGAACAGTGATGTCGGGTTTGATGATGTTCTAGAAGGTTTGAAAAAATGAGCAAGGAAGCCATCGGGACTAGGAGCTTTATCAAGAGGTATAGAAAAAAGTGCATTCTTGATTTCCTCTTGAGAAAAGGGGCTGAGCAACCTAGAATTAAGCTCAAGAGAAATAATATGGGGAATATTCTGAAGTAAAGTGTTAGAAACTTGATTAGGACAAGGCTGGCTATGACTAAGAAGACTTTCAAAGTGGGCAACAACTTCAGATATGATTTGAGTAAGGTCACTAACAACCGACCCATCATATTTGGATAACTCTCTAATTTTGTTATGGCTTTGGTGTCTAAGAGTCATTGCATGAAAGAATTTATTTTTAGAGTCTCCTTTTAACCAAATAGCTCTAGACTTTTGCCTCCATAAAAATTCTTCCTTTGAGATAACATTGTGGAATTCTAATAGAAGATCTCTTTCAGCTTTCCTAAGATCTAGTGAAGGGTTCCCATATTGGATCTCTTTATAAACATTGTGAAGTTGGCTCTGAATGTTTTTATTTCTCTGAAATATATTGCAAAACACTTGTTCCAAATTATAAGATTAGTTTTTATGAAACACATATTTTTGACCACTTGAGATATGAGTGTTCACGAGAAGTTTTTACTCCACTATTCGATAATGATATTTTTGAGATCTTGGTGGTGTATCCACATTGATTCAAATCTAAATGGAGTTATGAAGGTAGAGGTTGATTGAAAACCTTCCAAGATGAGTGGGTTATGATTAGACCCTATTTTGTGGAGAGTTTGAAGGGTGGCATCACCAAAAAGGTAAACAACTTCATCAAAAAGCACTCTATCTAGTTTGAGTTGGATGAGATGACTACCAATTATCTTTTTACTCCATGTGAACCTGATTCCCCTAAACTGGATATCTATTAATTTGTTGTTGTCCATAAAATTTGCAAATTCCTCAAAGCATCTAGGTGTAATGGCTACCCCTCCACATTTTTTATATGGGAAGAGGGGGGAGTTAAAGTCACCTACCAACATCCATGCTTCATTGGAGAAAATGTGTCTCATTTGGCTAAGGGTATCCCATAAGGTTGATCATCCACTCAGAGTATTGGGAGCATAGATGTTTGAGAGAACCCACCTTGCTTTAGTATATTTGCAATAGAAAAGAATACTTATGATGCAAACTAGAATCGATAAAAGTCTACCTTCCACTCTGGATGGGTCCCAAAGACAAAAAATTCCTCCAGAGGCACCTTGAGCAAGACTAGCAATAACTTCACTATTTTTCCATATCATTTTAGAAAAATTTCCCACATTGTCCTTATCAATCTTGGTTTCCTAAAGAAGAAGAATGGTAGGTACCAAGTATTTCCTCATGGACCTTACCAAATACTGCTTAGTATGTCCATTGAGGCCTCTCACATTCCATGAGAGGATCTTCATTTATGGGTTTTGGATGACTTCTTTGCCCCTCTACCATGGGATGAGAGGGGTTTGGATCATTTTTCATCTTCTTTGTTTGGATCCTCTAAGGAAGGCTCTTTAAAAGATGAAAAGAGTGTAGTCTAGGTGACATTGGCTATGTCATCCTCAATCTCTTTCCGTCTTAACTCTTGGATGGAAGGTCTACCTTTCTTTTTTTCACTGCCAACATCAACAAAAAAATTCTTTTTATTTCTGGTTCAAGGATGACTTTGGGAGGTAACATTGATGTCACCGTCAAGGGATGAAATGTCACCCAAGATGTATATGGATTCTTTGGTGGGATGTAAGGTTGAAGTCCTAGATCTAGATTGGGGAATCTTACTTGTACTAGGGGATTTGGGAAGTGCCCTATCAACAGGTGCTTCAGAAGAGAAAGCAATAATTTCAAGGGGCAGTAAAGACTCGGATGGAAGAGATTCATGAGGTAAATCAATGGGGATAATATCAGCCTCAGGTTGATGGGAAGACTCATTTAAAAGATAAAATAAATTGGAATCACTAAAAGGAGAGCATACCTGATTTGAGGTGTTGTCAATGGGGGTGGAGATAGGTTTTTTACCCTTGGCCTTTGTCTCCTTGTCAGTAGGGTTTGGTGGAGTGATGTCCTTCTGTAGCATGTCATTTTCATGAGATTTTATGTTGCCTGAATGTTGCCATTATTTTCTTGCTATTTTCCCCACCTCTACCGTCTTCCTCAAAGAGGGGCATTACACTCTTAGGTGGCCTTGTTTCTTATATTCGATACAAAATGCTAGTTTGTTCTCATATTCTATGGCCTGGCATCTATGATATGATCCAAAAACTAGATTTATGTATTCATATTTTCATTGATGCACATGCGAGTATACACCATCTTGGATTTGGCTTTGGTTGTTGGGTCATACACAACAATGTCCCTAATTGTTTATGTTATTGCCCTCAAAATTTTTTTGTACCAAAATTGTATGGGAAGGCCCAAAAGCCTTACCCAAAGAGGAGCTAAGTTAATGCTTTGGGTTTCTGGGTCGATGTCATCCCCCCATCTCCTAAGAAAGAGACTGCATCAGCAAAAAACCCATGGCCCACCGGTGAGGATACATCTAGAGTATTTTGGGTTATTCAATCTAATGAAAAAAAACCCCTCGAAATGGCCACAAGATCCATATTACCATGGGAGCACCATTTGGAGAATGCCCACTTTCTAATGGATTTCATATCTTGGCACAATCCCACAAACTTCCCAATAAAGGAGTAGGCATCCTCGAAAACAAATGAGGCCATAACGCTTGGGGGAATCACTAGCTCTCTATTGCTCGATTGTAGTGTGATAGAGCCTTGTATAGGAGGAGAAAGGCCAAAGCTTTTTTAAACTATTTTTGCAAAAGATATGGTTATCCTTTTGAGAAGGTGGGTCAGGGTTAGGAGGAACATCCCTTCTGACACTCGTAACCTCAATACCTCCTGTCTAGCCATCCTAAGATCTAGACCCGTGATTCTCTCTATCATTGAAATTCGTAGAAGATTTCCTACCATAAAAAGTTTTGAAATTCTGATGATACTTGTTTGTCACTTCGTTCATCACTATGTTCGTCGTTTCATTTGCCATAATTAACTAATTACACTTTTACCCTAACACTGTTCAATTGCTGCTCTTGTCCTAACACTGTAGCACTGCAATACTACTCACACCTTTGCTCTTGCCCTAACCCTATAGCACTGCAATACTACTATTGTCCTAGCACTACAACACTGCAATACTATTCTCACCTTCACTCTTGTCCTAGCACTACAACACTGCAATACTATTCTCACCTTCACTCTTGTCCTAGCACTACAACACTGCAATACTATTTTTACCTTCACTCTTGCCCTAACACTGCACTCTTGCCCTAACACTGCAACAATGTACCCTTGCCCTCCTTCACTCTTACCCTAACACTGCAACACTAATAATTTTGTTAAGATATTAAATTTGATATATTTTTAAACTCTTATTAAAAAAATTTAATTCAAATGATCTCATTATATTTTATTAAATTTTATTGTCTCATCTATACATTAAAATTAAGAACCTTAATACACGTTTATATAGTATTTTTAAAAAATCGTTATTGGAGGAACACCCATGTGGTTAGGGCTTTGGACTTTCTTTAGAAAGACCCATGTTCAAACCACCTTGGGGCATGCATGAGTGAGCTTGTGTAAAAAAAATTGTTATTTTTATATCTTACTTTATAAAATATTTATTTTTATTAAATTAAGATAAAAACCTAATTTCATAATATATATATATATATATATATATATATATATATTTTCTAGTGGTCCAAACATTGGAATCAGGATTTTTTTTTTGTGTTGATACCATGAGAATTGGTAACCGGTAACATCTTTTCAACTGGGCATGGGGTCAGACATTCTCCCGAGGTTTTTGCCTCTAAATACAAGTCAAATATTTGAAGCCCTATCTCTCCTCGATAAACGCAGCCCAAAATAAGGAAGATCCCCGTGGCTTAAGGTTGGTATTGATGTCGTCAAACTAGCACACTTACTACTACCTTTGCCTTTGTTAGACATGCCATAGGTCTCCTTTTGATAAGTGTCCAAAATCTATCTTACCAATCCACTAACCTTTGAAACAAATCTGAGAACTTATAAAATATGGTGTGTCCAGAAATTGGAATCGAGGAACTTCTTTCACTCGGAACTTTTTGTTAAAAAGCTTTTTCTTCTCATAAATTTCCTTAAAAATTCTACATATCTTGTCATTGATAAACTTTTAAAATAGATTTAAATTATACTAAATAACATGCCATATTCTTTTCTTTTATTAATGTAAACATGTGATTAATGAGTGCACGTCCAGTCAGCCAACGAACGATGATGGTATATGAGGATATCCTTGCTCTTAATTGTGTTTATGAAGATAAGATTAGGTTCTAATGAGAATTCCTTGGGATGCGTAGCAGCTTTAAAAATAAAAAGACATCACCATTTTCTTATGTAAAAAAATTCCATTATAGTCTTGAAACGTTATAAAACCGTTAGCCAAAATTTCGCCTCATTCCTGTCTTTTCTAGAAGTCGCTACCTACAAGATAAGGCCGCGACCTTTCTGCGATAGATCCTTCGAGATTGCTCTGCAGCATTATCAAAACCAAACCAGACCGACCATAAAATACAAAAGAGAGCGAATGTCCAAAGGGTGTAGTCAGTTCCGTCAGCCACATCCCACCATTCTAAGTTGGCTTTCCACGTGTGCATAAGTTATGTACCAACATATCAACATCAATTTTTTTTTGACGTTACTGCCATTATTCAGTAGTAACGGTATGATTGATTTTTTTTTTAATATAAGTAGTGTGTGATTTTTTTTTATTTATAATAGTTGTGTTGTGTTTTTTATAAATAAATAATTTTTTTAGTAAAATGTTTTTATGATAGAATTTTATTTCATTTTAATGTATAATTTTTTAAAGGAATACATGTTTATTGTTTTATATGAGCCCATCGATCAGACCATCAGGGATGTCAATTCATATTACAGAAGTAAGTATAGGGTTATGTTGGGTGAGTTCATGCATGAACATTTCTCAAAGCCCTGGAGAGCTGCATCAGTGTCGGAGCCTGTATTCTGCTACTTCTAGCATTCATGCAGACAGTATTTTCGTATTATCAACTTCGCCAAAATGGCAGACACTGTAAGGCATGCATTCCGCCTCAGATTGCAGAGCCCTGAAAGCATATATTCTATATTTGCCATAATGTGGGACTTCCTGCTATGTATGTCTTCAAAATCGTATGGAGAGTATGCTGTATATAATTCTTAATCTTTTAATGAATTTCTTCCAACGGACAGAGTTTCCTTTTGTTTGAATTCTAGTTTTTTCTCAATTGATCGCTCGGTAGATAGCGTTTCATTGCCCGGTATGTAACGACTCCAATATATCTTCTTCTTTTTTTATTTTATTATTATTATTATTATTATTATTATTATTATTATTATTATTATTATTATTATTATTATTATTATTTTGACTTTTAGGTTTAATAATAAGAACATAGGGTTAATGTTTTTTAATAGGTTTAATAGAAAGTAATAGTTAGAATCATCTTTCATTTTTTTCCAAATGGTTAGAGATTTTTCTCTTAAATTGATTTGAATATAAAATTTGATTATTATATACTTAATTTTTTTAGATTTAAATTATTATTATTATTATGAATTTTTTTTTGAAGTTGTTTAAAAAAACAAGTTGTATTAGAATATTAATCTCAACTTTTTATAAGATGTAAATTTCTAACAAAAGGATCTACAAACCACACAAAAACCTTTAACAAATATTATCATTATCTGTTTCTTGATAATTTTTATAATTTTTTTCAATTATTTTCTAGAATACTTAAAATTTCTAGATATCTTGTCATAGATAAACTTTTTAAATAGATTTAAATTATGCCAAATAACATGGCATATTCTTTTATTAATGTAAACATGTGAATAATGAGTGCACGCCCAGCTAGCCTACGATGGTCGGGGATATTTTTCACGTTATAATGAATTCCAAAGGTTTAACAATTAGTGGTTAAAAAAAAAACCTTAACGATTCCTTATGTAAAAATATTTCCATTATAGCCTTGGAATGTTATGAAACCGTAGTCAAAATTTCGCCTCATTCCTGTCTTTTCTAGAAGTCACTACTTCTACCTACAAGATAAGGCCGCAACCTTTCTGCGATAGATCCTTCGAGATTGCTCTGCCACCATTATCAAAACCAAACCAGGACGACCATAAAATACAAAAGGGAGCGAATCTCCAAAGGGTGTAGTCAGTAATAAGTTGGCTTTCCACGTGTGCATAAGTTATGTAACAACATATCAACATCAATTGTTTGACGTGACACAGAAATGATTAAAATCTATATATACCACGCAGAGGGATCATCTCGAAAAAAAAAATTATATATGTTTTTAATAATCATTATGAATTGATCCGCTCTTCAAATGAAGAGATTTGTATTCGAAATCTTGTTTAAATATTTATACTGCCTTTATTGCAGTGATTGATTTTTTTTTTTAATATAGGTAGTATGTGATATTTTTTATTTATGAAAGTTTTATAGTGTTTTTTTATAAATAAATTATTGTTTTAGTAAAATACTTTTATGACAGAATTTTAGTTTATTTTAATGTTTGATTTTTCAAAGGAATATATGTTTATTTTTTTATATTGATTGGGTTGTAATATGATATATGTTAATAATTTTATATTGATTGATTTTTCAAAGGAATATATGTTTATTTTTTTATATTGATTGGATTGTAATATGATATATGTTAATAATTTTATATTGATTTAATATAAGATTTGAATGGTTTTTATACAAAGCTCATTATTTATCAAACTCTCAGTAAACTTAGAAATATAGATCTTCAATTAACAATCCACATTGATCCAACCTATGAAATTTATATTGATCCAATTATAAGATTTAAATGATTTACATATTATTAGTCTCAATACTTACCAAACTCTTTAGCAGTAGAGAGCAAACTTATACTTGAGTCATATTTGTTGAATTGCATACTTGTCAGTTACTAAAAAATAATGTGGATGTAACCAACTCCCCATATGTATCCAATCAATCAATCAATTAATAAATATATATATTCAATTATAGATATTTGAATGGCTTTTATACAAGCCCCCTTATTTAACAAACTCTTAAACCTTTTTACCAAAGGTCTAAGGTGTAGACCAATTGTTGCTGCAAAACACCAACAAACTTATACTTAATTCATATATGTTCAATTGTGCACTTGCCAGTTATGTGGATGTAACTAACTCTTATATGTATTCAATAAATAAATAAATATATAATAATAATTATATATATATATATATATATATATATATATATATATATTCAATTATAGATATTTGAGTGGCTTACATACAAGCCCCTTTATTTAACAAACTCTTAGACCTTTTTACCAAGGTCCAAAGTGTAGATCAATTAGTGCCACAAAATACTTCCATTTAAAAACTCTTTATGAAGGTCTAAGGTGTAGACCAATTGGTACAACAAATCTCATGTCTAAGGTTCAAATCTTAGGCTTCGTCAACTGAATATTTGTCCCTTTCCTGGTTGTATGTAGATGGGACAAACAGTATGTCAACTGAATATTTGTCCCTTTCCTGGTTGATAGAATGATTTAAAGTTGTATCATTTTTATTAGAATGATTTAATGTTGCATAGTATGTCTAATAAAGTATTTTACTGCAAATAATAATAATATGTCTATGTAAAATAAGGTGGAAGTGTGCACGTTTGAGAGGGGCCGCAACTTTGAGAGGGGTTTTTGGAAACCTTGCAACTTGGAAGCCTTTTGGGGCATGAATCTTGTTAGTTGACGAATCTACATTTACAGGAATATTGTTGGGAGGAAGGTTGGACAACTGGAACCTCAAGGGGATTGGGGAATGAGGCTAGGTTGGTTGAAGGATCTTCAATATCTCATCCTATTATGGGGTAGTCTTCTATCTTGGTTCATTTTGGGTTGTTTGTTTTATGGTTTGTCTTTCTTTACTACTAATGCAGGTGGGGTTGCTAGGTGGAAGACTAGCTAGCTGGAACCCTAGGGGTTGGGGGAAGGAGGTTTGTTCAGCTGAAGGAACCCCAATATCCTACTTTGTTGATGGGTAGATGGATAAACCAGTTTGAGGCCTTTCTCTAGTGGGATCTTTTTGTTGAGGTTCGAATTGGAAAGTTTTGGTTGTTGGGATGTCTGTTCTCTTCTTCCAATGATTATGTTGCTTCTTTCTAGAATTTTGGAGCTAGGGTTTATTTCTCAGTGACCAGGGTTGGATAGTAACCTTGTTTCTTGAGCTGGATGCTTTTTGGAGACCTGGGTGGATTTATTTTATTTTATTTTTGGTGTGGTAATATCATTGGATTTATTTGGCCAAGAGGTAGGGCCATTTTCCACGCCCTTACCTGCTAGGGTGATGTTGTATTGTCTTGTTATGGAATAATCTATCTTTTTTCCTGGTTGTCTTCGACTCGGATCACTCTGGCTCTTGTTGTGTGGTCTTGGGGAGGTGCCCTAGCTTCTATGGTTCGCTCAATTTTTGAACAGTTATTTTTTCGACCATGGTTCGCTCAATTTTTGAACAGTTATTTTTTCGAAGCAAGTTTCCCAACTTCTGGTTTCAACGGTGAGTTTTATTCATTTGGTTGGGAATTTCAGTGGAGTTCTCTTTTTCCATCCTAGTGGAGGTGCAAGACTTGTAGTTTTCATTAGGGTTTGTTCTCCAATGGTGGAAATTATAGTTGGGAGCCAAAGAATTGCCTTGTTTCTTGAGTTGGATACTTGTTGGGGGACTTGGGTGGATTTGTTTCACTTTTTTAGGGGTATGGTAACATCACTGGTTTTATTAGGCCATGATGCAAGGCCATTTGCCTACCCTTACCCATTGGGGTGATTATGTGTTGTCTTGACACATAATAATCTGTTATTTTTTCCTTGTTGGTTCTTATGCGGGTCACTCTGGCTCTATTTGGATGGTCCTGGGGAGGTGCCCTAGCCTCTGTGGTTCGCTAAAGTTTGGAGCAATTATTTTTTTGAGAGATTTTACCAAATTTTGGTTTCAACAATCAATTTTGAGTGTTTGGTTGGGAAGTTTCGTGGAGTGCTCATTTTCAGCCCAATGGAGGTGCAAGGGTCTGCAGTTTCACTGGGGTTTTTATTCGTAAGGGACTGCTACTCCTTGTTGTTGGTTTTGTTTGTCTACGCTTTGATGGAGTTCTCAAGTGTAAGGAATAAATTATTGGAGCAACAATTTTTAGTTTTAAATTTCTTGTTTTTTCTTGTCTACATTTTGAAGTGGTGCTTCATCCTTGTTGCCATGTGATGGGATGATGTGCCTTGAGGAGGGAAGATGCAGTTTAGAGCGGACTTTAAAGTTTTGAATTTCAAGTTATTCCAGTTTGCATATTTTTGTGGATGAGATTAGTGGTTGGGCCTACTTTGGTGCTATCATCCCATTGTATTTGGTTTAAATTTTATACTTTAGCTGGTCGTGTTGGTGGTTTTTTATTTTTAATCCCATTTGATGGGTGGTGTAATTTCTTGTCTAGGGCATGCTATTCAAATCCTCTGGTGTATTCATTATTGCACTATTTTTAGGAGGGTTGGTGTTGTTCTTTTTTGGTTTTGCTCCTCGCTGGTTAGTTACCCTTTTTTGTTTCCTCCTTCGATAGCTATATGTTGGGTAACCCTTTGGAGATTGTTGTATGGGTTTTGGGTCTCTCTCAAAACCCTCAGGTTTGGGGATCCTTAAAACCCCTTAGTTTACCTAATAAAAAAATTATTTTACTCCAAATAGATAGAATGTATCTTAATGATTAGAAATTGTATTGTTAGAATCAAATTATATTTTGAGTAAAGCATTATTTTAGGTAGTTAAGAAGTGTATTGGTTTTGCAAATAGGAATATTATTTTAAAGGTTAGAATTGTGCTATTAGAGTGACTTGAAGAAGATAAAATTTGTATTGTATTTTTGATTAAAGTATTTTATTGCGATTAAGAAATGTATTGGTTTTACAAATAGCCATAATAGTTCAAAAGCTAGTCCATAGATAAAAATTATGTAATTCATAGGTTAAAATCTCCTTAGGAAAATAGGGAAAGCCTTGAAAAACATAGCAATCTAAAGATTACACTTTTAGGTTAAGTCAACCTTAGACATTAGTTATCCATATAGATGGTATGGAACCTTGAACCTTGGTCCTTGGCAAAGAGGATAAAGATAATATTGAACCAGAATCCAAGTCATGGATGAGGAAGATAGTAAGTCTTGAACCTATATTTGATTAAACTATAAACTAAACTAATTCCTCGGTGAGGATGAGTGAGAAAACTAAGTCACCCTACACCGTTGATTTTGGGTATGAAATGTTGATTCGTAGGAAACCAGTATGGATGAGTGGTATGGAACATTCATCCAGGTCACCATATGAGCAGTATGATGGTGGTTCCTTATGCGTGATTGATGAATGGTGAGTATTGATGGGAGAAAAGTGATCTTGATGGAAGTTATAGGACACTAGGATAAAACTCTATAGTAATTTGGTATGGGATAAAATATTGTATTTACAATATTGATAAGGAGACCATGATCAGAGCCAAAAGGGATTGGTATGACCTTAGCTACCCATGAGATGAGATACATGGTCTCCAGCTAAGCCCTATAGCATTCACATTATCCTTGCATGTTAAGTAATAAATAGGTTTAAATCTACTCGAGGATCCACTCGACATAACAAGGAAGAGAATTATGTGTCCTCACATCATGACAACTAAAGATTCCACCATGTGAATAAATAAATAAAAACTCTTTACCAATAAAATAATAAGTAGTCCCATTCACTTACATAAATTTAGCGATGTGATTTGTCTTATTAATTTATTGATTGACAAATTTATATAAATATAATTTATCTTTTTAATTTTTCACTTATTTATATCATATTTATAATATATAAAAATAAATCATATTTAAATAATAAACAAATGATATAATAAAAATAAAAATAATATTGCCATAAAATGTTACAAAAATATTCACAATAATACAACCTAATATCAAAGTATATGAATTATTAAATTTAAATATGCTCATTGTAGACGTTGAATTTCTATAAATAATTGATCTTCATGAAATTTAAATTTAATTTAAGTATCATTTAATGATTTTCTTATTTTCATACAAGTTTTTTCTCATACAAGTTTATTTCCAATGACATATAATTTGGTTCCACTTTAACACCTCTTCTACTTAGTGTAGTGTGTCTCTATGTTAATAATCTCACTTTGACCCCATTGTAGGACTTGAGTGGTTTATAAGCCCCAATATTTACCAATCTCTTTACCAATAAAATAGCAGGCTTAAAGATGAAAATCCTTAATCTTACTCTTTAAAAACATTGCAATTGAAAAAATCTCCTTCCACTTTAATACCTTTCCTGCTCACAATAAAGTGAATGACTCTCCAAAAAAGTTAAATTCTTGTGAATAATCTACAATCGATTTGACCCCATTATGAAACACGGTAATAATGATATGACCTAACTATAAAAAACAGTAACAATTCATTATAAATTATTATAAAAATATACCTACTGCTTCTGGAAAGGAAAAGGCTATCTTCCCTACTCTATCCTGGTGAAATTCTTGCTTTATTATTTGAAAATATCTGTTCCAAAAGTAGGAGCTTCTCAATAGCTGGACCAAGTAAAGTAGATGCAAATACGGGGAGATGAGCAAGGAATACCCTATATGCATCCATACATATTCACTATGCTAGAGCCCATGTGCATAGAAAGGCTGATGCTTGTTAGAAATTAAACTCGATTTCATGCCTTAAAGAGCTCTAAAAGATCTTATCACCCAAATCCGATCATCGCAATCTCCCATGTGAGAAATTAATACCGAAAAGTGCAGATAGGCTAAAACCCTAATTTATTCGGTGATTGGTCAAAAACCGTAGTTTTTCATTAATGGCATGTCAGAGGATAAGCCTTATCCTCTCTCTCACTAAGCTTTATAAGGCGATGGTGCCATTCAGAAGAAAGAGGCATTGAGAAGAAGCATCGGAGCAGCAATGCATAGTAGTGCAGAGAGAGAAGAAGGATTCAAAACGAGGAGGTGAATCAACAACATTCATAGTTTTCTATCTGATTTGAACCTACAACTTCATTTGCAAATGATTGTGTAAATCCTTCCATTTTGCATTATAAAACTGCATTTACAGTCAGTTAATTTCAGTCAATAAAGTTCATTTATGCAAGTTTGATTCTCTGCTCGGCATAGGCGTTTCACATTATTCTCCCTTTGTTCTTCCCTTGCACAATTTCTATGAGTGCATAAGCTTTACGTAGTTGTATTTGTGCGAACAAGCACTATGCATAGTCTATCTTCTAAACAAGACAAATTTTTGTCTTTTAGTGCCTTTTGTCCTCTAGTGCATTCATAAAATCCTAAATTGCATTTTTGCATCTTTAAAATGTCTTGCGCATTTAACTTGGTGTGCATAGAAAATGCACACTTCCTCATTGCGCAATAGTGTTTGACTTTGGTCAAATGAAGAACACTCCTCCTGTGAGCACTTGGGAGTAGCGCTTCTCAAAATCCGTGCAAGGAACTTGTGCATTCATCGTGTGCGCTTCATCCTTGTGTATCTACCACAAAGTGTAAGGAGTAGTTGACCCCAGTCAACAGGTCTTGCGCAGCATGCAAGAGCAATTACACATTGTGCATCAGCCCTTGTGTGCAAATAATCTACTATGCATCTCTCTTGTGCATTCATCATGTGTGCTTCCTCCTTGCACATCTACCATAGAGCGTAAGGAGTAGTTGACCCTTGATCAATAGGTCTTGCGCAACGTGCAAGAGCAATTCCACATTGCACATCAGCCCTTGTGCACAAATAATCTACCTAAGCGTAGTGTGCTGGTGCACATCTTTCAAATTGATATTAGAGCTAGAGCCTTTCCATGGATGATAAGAAGCAATGGCTTCTGGTAGCAACCCATTGCAGTTGCAGATCTCATGGTTCAATGGAATGAACTACAATTACTGGAGCATTCATACGAGGATCATCTTTGGGTCATAGGAGCTATGGGACTTGGTCCAGAATGGATATGCAGAGCCAACAGATGCAACAATGTTGAACTCTCTCCCAGACGGAGTCAAATTTGTTGAAGGAGAATTGGAAGAAGGACTAGAAGGCATTATTTTATATAATGCAAGTGGTTGAGGAGACAATCTTCCCACAAAATGCATCAACAAACAAATCGAAGGAGGCTTGGGAAATCTTAGCCAGCTCCTTCCAAGGCACCAACAAGGTGAAGCTGGTGCGGTTGTAGATGTTGAGGAGGGAGTTTGAGAACTTGCTGATGAGCAAGTTGGAGTCCATAAGCGACTTCCACAATAGATGTCATCAACTAGATGTGGTTGAATGGGGAGAATGTGGCAAATCAGAGGATTATGGAGAAGATATTGAGGAGCCTACCAACAAGGTTCGATTCAGTAGTGATAATTATTGAAGAACCAAGAGATTTACCAACCCTCTTTATGGATGAGCTCATGGGTTATTTGCAAACACATGAGTAGATACTGAGCTGCTCAACTCAGTCCTCATTAGAGCAGACATTCAAGATGAAGGTATCATTCTGAGATAGTAAGGCAAGCATGGAAGAGGCCACAAGCAAGGAGGAAGATAAAACTTCGATGAAGGAGAGAATAGTTGCAACTTTCATCAAGCAGGAGGAAGAGGCAATGATAGAAATTAGCAAGGAGGACCAAATCAGAGGACTACTAAATCGAAGATCCAATGTTATTATTATAAGAAATACAGTCATTATATCTTTGAGTGTAGAAATAAGATGACCAAAGATAACAAATAGCAACCACACTACACAAATGAGTCTAAAAATGTAGAGTGTAGAGATGCTGGTGGAAACATACTGTTAACTTGTAGTATTGAGGAGGAGAGCTAGAATAATATCTGGTATCTCGATAGTGGGTGCAACAACCACATGATTGGGAATAGAGAGATGTTCTCATAGTTGGATGAAATAGTCCAATCTGAAGTGAATATGGGGAACAACAACAAGGTTCCTATAATGGGTAAAAGAAAAATCCTTATCCACACCAGGCAAGGTGAAAGGAAGGAGATCACCGATGTTTATTCTGTGCCTAGTTTGAAGCATAATTTGCTCAGTGTTGGACAACTTGTGTAGAAGGGGCCACTGTTCAATTCAAGGATGGAGTTTGTACCATCAAAGATAAAGAGCATGGGCAAATTGCAATAGTATCAATGGCAAAGAACAAAAAATTTTTGCTACATATTCAAAATGAATCGTTGATGTCATTTAGTGTAGTTGTGAAGGATTCTACCTGGCTGTGGCATCTCAGATTCGGTCACTTAAGTTTCAGTAGCTTGAACTTGCTGCACAAGAAGCAAATGGTGAAGGGTTTACCTCTTATTGAGCAACCAAATCAAGTCTATGAAGGTTTCTTAATTGGCAAATAGCATAGGGATGCATTCCCTATAGGACAGTCTTGGAGAGCTTCATAACCATTAGAGCTGGTGCACTTAGATATTTATGGTCAAATGCATACCAACACATTTACCGGCAACAAATACTTCCTGACTTTCATTGACAATTTTAGTTGGAGGACATGGGTATATCCCATCAAACAAAATTCAAATGCATTCGACAAATTCAGGGAGTTCAAGGCTCTGGTTGAGAAACAAAGTGGCTACCAAGTGAAGACTCTTAGGATAGATGGAGGAGGTGAGTATATCTCCAATGAATTCTAAAAATTTTGCAAAGAAAATAGAATTTGCAAGTAGCTCACTGCCAGATACACACCACAATAGAATGATGTTGTAGAGAGGAAGAACAGATTAATCATAGAGATGGCATGGAGCATGTTGAAGACAAAGAATTTGACACATGAGTTCTGGGAAGAAGCTGTATGTTGTGTAGTTTATCTGCTAAATCAATGTCCCTCGAAGAGTGTGAAGGACATGATTCCTCAGGAAGCCTGGAGTAATCAAAAGCCCAGTGTGGCTCATTTGAGAGTTTTTGGTTGCATAGCATATGCACATGTTCTAGATGAGAAGAGGAAGAAATTGGATGACAAGGCAGAGAAATGCATCTTCATTGGGTATAGTGAAGAGTCGAAGGCATATAGGCTATATAATCCTATGACAAAGAAGTTGATTATCAGCTGAGACATGAAGTTCTTAGAGGATGAAGCCTGGAACTGGAAATCAAGGATTGACCAGTCTGAGCCAGTAATTATCGAGTCTGAGGATTTGGAAGAATAAAAAGTGCATCAACCTGTAGCTTCAAGCAACAACATTGGAGCTAGCAGCAACACTACCTCATCATCACAAACACCTCAACTTGCAAGCAGGATCTCCAACTTGAGGACACTTGCGAAGACAAGGAGCTTGCAAGACATTTATGAGGTAATCCAAAATCAAGTAGATGAAGAACATTCTAATTTTACTTTATTTTTTGAGTGTGATCCAATTTCATTTGAAGAAGCAATTCATAATCAAAAATAGAAGAAGGCGATGGATGAGGAAATTGAGGCCATAGAGAAGAATAAGACATGGTAGTTGATAGATCTCCCAGTAGGGAAGAAGACCATTGGAGTCAAGTGGGTATATAAAACTAATTTTAATGCCCAAGGTGAAGTTGATAGGTATAAAGCCATATTGGTGGCAAAAGGCTACAAGTAGAAGTCAGGGATTGATGATCATGAAGTGTATGTGCCTGTAGCGAGACTTGACACAGTCAGAATGATGCTAGCATTGGCAGCCCAAAAGGGTTGGAGTGTTTACCAAATGGATGTCAAGTTTTCCTTCCTCAATGGAGTGTTGGAAGAAGAGGTCTACATAGACCAGTGACCAGGTTATGAGTTGGAAGGACAAGAAGGTAAGGTCCTAAAATTGAAGAAGGCCCTATATGGGTTGAAGCAAGAACCCAAGGCTTGGTACAACCAGATTGATGGCTATTTTCAAGAGAATGGGTTTATCAAATGCCCATATGAGCACACCCTATATCTGAAGACAAATGCAGAAGGGGGGATGATAATCATCTGCTTGTATGTAGATGTTATGATATACATAGGCAACAATAATGTGCTATTTGACCAGTTCAAAACAACCATGAAGGAGTTCAAAATGACAAACTTAGGGCTGATCAAATACTTTCTAGGTATTGAAGTTGACCAATTTGCAGATGACATCTTCATTTTTTAGGGCAAGTATACGAAAGATGTCCTAAAGAGGTTTAAGATGAAGGACAGTAAACCTACCATCACACTTGTTGCCACATGTCTAAAGCTGAGCAAAATAGATTGTAGCATAAATGTTGATCCAATCTTGTTTAAGAGGTTAGTTGGCAGTATCATGTATTTGATTGCAACTAAACCAGATTTGATGTTTGGAGTGAGCCTAATTAGCAGGTTCATCAAAACTCCAAAGAACACGCACTAGTAAATAGGTAAAATAATTTTGTGCTATGTCAATGGGATGCGAAACCATGGAATTTTTTATGCCAGAAAAGACTAGCTGGAACTGGTTGGCTACACAAATAGCGATTGGGATGGCAGCACTGATGATCGGAAGAGCACTTTCGGCTATGCTTTCCATATTGAATCGAGAGTAGTTTAATGGTCATACAAGAAGCAATCGATAGTTGCGTTGTCCACTGTAGAGGCAGAGTATGTTACCGCCATGTCAGCCGCATGTCAAGCAATATGGCTGCAAAGAATCTTGGGTGAGCCGAATCATCCACCGAAAGGGGCGACAATAATTTTTTGTGATAAAAATTCCGTCATAGAACTATTTAAGGATCTAGTGTTTCATGGTAGGATGAAGCACATCGATATCTGCTACCACTTCATCAGAGAACTAGTGAAAGCTAACAAAATTGAGTTACTATTTTATAGGTCTAAAGAGCAGGTAGTCGATATTTTCACAAAACCTTTGAAGGAGGAGGACTTCAATAGGTTGAGGGAAATGTTGGGCATCAAAGTCTTTGTGAAATATCGTTTAAAGGAGGATGTTAGAAATTAAACTCGATTTCATGCCTTTAAGATCTCTAACAGATCTTATCGCCTAGATTTGATCGTCGCAATATCGCACGTGAGAAATTAATACTGACAGGTGCAAATAGGCGAAAAACCTAATTCATTTGGCGATTGGTCAAAAACCCTAGTTTTGCATTAATGGCATGTCATAGGATAAGCCTTATCCTCTCTCCTACCCGGCTATATAAGGTGGTGGTGCCATTCAGAAGAAATATGCATTGAGAAGAAGCATCAGAGCGACAATGCACAACAATGTAGAGAGAGAAGAAGGAGCCAAAGCGAGGAGGTGAATCGACAGCATAGTTGAACCTGCAACTTTGTTTATAGATGATTGTGTAAATCCTTCTATTTTACATTGTAAAACTGCATTTGCAGTCAGTTAATTTCAATCAATAAAGTTCATTTAGGCAATTTTTATTCTCTACTCGACATAGGCGTTTTGCATTATTCTCCCTCCATTCTTCCCTTGCACGGTTTCTGTGAGCACATCAACTTTATGCAGTTGTAATTATGCTAACAAACACTACGCATAATCTATCTTCTAAACAAGACAAATTTTTGTTTTTTAGTGTCTTTAGTGCTTTCATAAAATAATAAATTACGTTTTTGCACCTTTAAAAGGTCTTGAGCATTTAACTTGGTGCGCATAGCAAATGCGCACTTCCCCATTGCAAAATAGTGTTTGAATTTTGTCAAATGAATAATGGTCCTCCCGTAAGTGCTTGGGAGCAGTGCTCCTCAAACTCCGTACAAGGCACTTGCGCATTCATCGCGTGCACTTCCTCCTTGCGCATCTACCATAGAGCGTAAGGAGTAGTTGTCAGCCAGTCAACAGGTCTTGAGCAGCGCACAAGAGCAATTCCACATTGCGCATCAACCCTTGTGCATAAATAATCTGCTATGCATCTCTCACATGTAGTTCGACGTTGCACATTACCTGAGCACAGTGTGCTGATGCGTGTCTTTCAAAGCTTACTTGCCCCATGTCATCTCTCTCGGACCTTATCACCACTGCAAACTTGAACTGTATGAATCTGAAAGATACAAATCTTGTCTCACCATCCAAGTCGAGAAAAGAGCAAACCGTGTTCTCTTTGAGATAATCTCTTCATCAAGGGAGATTAGAAACTACTACAATGAATATATCGACTATGATGGCTCGAGACGTCATGTTTATTCTAGAGTTTCTTGGCTGTTTTGATGCTACTTGACCCCAAGAGTTCAGCATTCGAGCCCTCATTTTGGGATTTTTGATGAGGTTTTCGATCCAGAAAAGAAGAGCCCTTTGTTTTTTTCGCTTCAGGATGATGTATTTAAGCTGGAGAATCAAGTCCCGTTTTCCATTTTAAAGAAATTTCTGACGTGGGAGACTGGCTCCGAATTCCATGACACGCTTCAAAGGATAATTATAGTGCCTTGCAAAAAAATTTACCCTTTCGTGCATGTTGGAAGTTCTTGCCGGTCCATTATAGCATATGATAATCTGCTTGATGAAAGGCATATATTGGAATACCGGTCCATTATAGCATATGATAATCTGCTTGATGAAAGGCATATATTGGAATACCGGTCCATTATAGCATATGATAATTTGCTTGATGAAAGGAATATATTGAAATTTTTAGTCATCTCTAGTGTATGAATGAACCTACCGCCACTACTAGCTGGACACGAGTCAATAATTAATTACAACATATGGTTCATCCAAAGGACATGTGTATGAGCAAAAAGAAGTGCCAACCCATAAATATTGGTAAGCATCACAACACTTCTCCAAGTATCAATAGATTTGATCAACATCTTCTTTCTTCCTCAAATTCCATGGTTTCGCTCCCACTCAAGATCTTAGTTTCTTTCTCTCCTCCTTATAATAACCCTTCCCTAGTCACTCCTCTCACTACCCCTCCAATTTATCATCCACTTTCTAGTACTATTGACCTTGATCTACTTGCATATCTTTTAAAACAAGAATAGATGATTACTTCTATTGCCTCAATTAATACACCCCCTCTTATCCAATGGTCACAACACATAGGTGGGAAACAACCACTAATCATTCATCAAGTTCCAAATACTAGTATTTTTCCATAATAATCAACTCATCATAGTCCTTTGTTATGAGTTCTTATGACCTAGGATTTACTTCTAATTTAGATTCCATGGGATGAGGTGCTTCTAATTTTCTTTTTTCTCACATCAACATGCTCATATTTGAAGGTGTCAATCCTCAAAGATAGTTGGTTAATATGGAGAGCCATATCCACCTACACTATGCTATTGAAGTTATTCACATTACACTAGAAATTACTAAATCGAGAACCCAAACACATCAATCGTTATTATGGCAACTCAGTAACATGGGGGTCATGTTTTATGGCTTGAATTCAAAGAATGATTTCTTCAAAATTTTGACAAAGGATCTTTCACACCATATGTGGTCTATCTTATGTAAAAAAACAAACATGAATAGTGGAGGAGTATTACTCCAAGTTCACCATCCTTCTCACCTACACCCACCAATTGAATTTAGCAATTGTGGTCTTAGCCTTTTGCCATGGTCTTAAGGATAAAATTTAGTGAAAAGTTGACATGGTGTATCCCTACACTCTTGATGATGCTCAATGTATAGCTTTGGTGATATAACAAAATCTCCAAGATCCTAGTCCCCAACATAGATGATAGATGTAGCTTCAAATCTCATTGTCCTTACAAAAATATTGAGCATTCCAAGGGACATTTCTATTTCAAATATCATTTTCACCATTTCCAGGATCAGGTCTATGAAGAACATCATAATTTTCAAATTAAATGTTAGGACACAACAATATATGAAGATAAATATTCATTACAATAGGAGTAGCTAGTAGGAGTAGATGAAGTGAAATATGAGAATGGTAACATGGATCTCTTTGCTTACACTCTTATGGGGCTCCGAGATCACCACACTATCAAGATACAATAATTTATTAAATGATAGATGTCATGTTGATTAATTTAAGTAGAAGATATATTTTCATAGATAATCAAAAAAAAAAAAATCTTTGGTCTTGTGTATTAATATTTCAAATCAAGATAAATTTAACCTATTAATTGCAAATGGGGAACTGCTTAGTTTATGGGTCGAACAATTAAAGTTAAAATCCAAATGAGAGATTATACTTGGATGGAAAATCTCTTTACCATGAACCTCGATAGTTTAGATGTTATCTTAGGAGCACAATGTCCTATCTTAGCTTACTAATTTTACTATTAATTCGTAAAAATTATATCTCAAGTGAACAAAGAACGCAAGGGTAATGTGTCTCCAAGGAAACCAATTTTCTCCCTCCAATGTGGTTATTTCACATAGCACAAAAAATATATTGAAGAAATTTGGTTATGGATTATTTTCCCAAGTCAATAACATGGAGGTTTAGTACTCAAATTCACTTCTTCTAGATACTCCTTTGGATTTATAGAACACTAATGATCATCATGAGTACTTATTTAGTGATCCCATGGATCTACCTCCTAAGTGCATACAATATCATGCCATCTACCTTGTTCAAGGAATTCAACCTCCTAATGTGCATCCTTAACACTATCCCCAATCCCAAAAGTAAAAAATTAAGATGTTGGTTCAAGAAATATTGGAGCAAGGAATCATTCATCCAAGCAACAATTCATATTTATCTTTGGTGGTGATGGTATGATGTAAGGATAACTCATAGCACACATCCTAATTTATTTTCTCTCAATAAAATCACTATAAAAGATAAGTTCTCTATCCCTATCATATATGAATTATTGGATGAATTACATGGTGCTAAATACTTTACAAAATTATACTTGTATTCTAGGTTCATTAAATTAGGGTTAAAGAGGAGGATATCCCTAAGACTAGTTTTCATACACATGAGGGTCATTATGAGTTTCTTTGTACTTTTTGGCAAGTTTTTCCTAGTTTTATTTGATGATATTTTAATGTACAACAAGTCTTGGGAAGATCATCTAGTTTATATTGACATAGTTATTTACCTATTACAAAGATTTTTTTTTTGTTAAAAGGTCTAAATGTTACTTTGGGGTCTAGGAGGTAGAATACTTGGGATATATATTAAATAAGCAAGGATTCAAGTTAGATCCTAACAAGAACAAAGCTATGCAATATTAGACCTCATAAAAATTCCTTAAACAACTTTATGAATTATTAGGAATCACATGTTACTACAAAAAAATTATTTACAACTATGTTAGATTATCACTCCTCTCAGTGATCTCACTAAAAATGATGTCTTTGTTTGATCTAAGGCTATTTCCCAAGCCATCCAATCCCTCAAATAAGGTAGGTGTACCACTCTTATTTTGACCACTCCTAACTTTAGCAAACATTCTGTCATTTAGTATGATACTTCTAGCATAGGTATTGGAGTTGTTTTGATCCAAGATGGTCACCCATTAGCCTTTGAAAGTAAGCAAATTTTGAGCAAGAATCTAGAAGAATCCACTTACAAGACATAAATTTTAATCATTTTTAATGTCATAGATAAATGGAGGCCTTGTTTTTTGGGTTTTCATTTCATCGTAAAGATCAATCATGACAACTTAAGAATTTCTTAGAGTAGCATCTCTCATACCCTAAACAAAATAAATAGATGACCAATCTCTTGGGTTATAAATTTGTCATTGAATACAAGAAAGGAAAGGATAATGTGGTTGTTTATGCCTTGTATTGCAAATATGAGGATGTTGTTGCTATTATTTCCATATCTAGTCCTCTTCCACAATGGCTTTCTCAACTTTGATAAGATAATATTTTTTATCTAGAGACTATACAAATCATTCAATAAAGGAAGGTAGGATTATCATTGCATTCTTGTTTCTCAAATACTAATGGAGTGCTTTACAAAAAGGATTGAATTTATCTTCCTCAATATTTGGATATTAAGTCAAATATTCTTCAAGAATTGCATGCATCTCCTTTGGTTTGACATTTAGGATTCTTGAAAACATACCAACAAGTGAAGTAATCATTTGATTGAAAAGGATTAAAAGAATATATCATGATTTTTATGGATGAGTGTAAGGCGTGTCAATGTACCAAAGGAAAATAGTTAAATCTCTTGCATTGTTACAACCATTGTTTATCCCTGGCCAAAAATGGGAGCACATACCCATGGATTGTAATGAGGAAATTTCAAAATTAGAGGGTAAAATGATGATATTTGTGGTAGTGGATTACATTTTCAAACATGATACTTTTTATACATTAGAACATCCCTATTTAGAAAGTAAGGTGGGTAAGGTATTTCTTGATTATGTTTTTAAATTACATGGTATACCCAAAATCATTATGAGTGACCATGACCCTATCTTCACGAGTAACATTTAGAAGGAATTATTTTGTCTTTTTTAGAGGTCATTACATCATAGACCATGTGAGAAGTCAAGTGGTATAACAAACCATCATAATGTACATGAATGTAATATAGGACAAGATAGTTGTAAGATTGTTCGAGGGTTTGTTATACCTAAAATATGCATCATATGTACTTATACCTTTCATTTCTATAATATAATTATTTGAAGCATTAAGAACTAACATGTGGTATCAAAGAAGGTATAATGAAGAAATAATTATTCTTATAATTCTCCTTTAGCTCTAACACAAAGATAGCCAAAAGAGAACTTTGTTTAAAGAAAGAAGTTTCATGTTTGAAGAAAAGAAGTTTCAAGGGTAAAATTACCTGATATAAAATTATTTCCATGAAGAAAAATTTCATGCTATGGGAATTTCCAACTAAAGATTCTTATTTCATTGCATTAAATTTATGGGAAAGGACATTCCAATTTTACAAATAATCAACTATCCCCCATATCTTCAATGGAGGCTAAACTTACAAACTAGATGAAGTTGCCAAGATAGCATCCAAATACTTATCAAGCACTAAACTTAATTAGTATATTATAACCTAACTTAAAAGACACCAAATTTACCTAAGCATCTAGAAGTACACATGAGAATACTATTATCACATTTATAATTATTTCTTATTAAGAATAAACCTAGGGACTAGAACAATAAACTAATCCTAGGACTAATAATTGATGTTCTCATTATACATCTCCACAAGAGAAACATTAAACTCCAATGCTTTTACAATAAAAGGAATGTGAAATACAAAATGTTGAATATATATCCTTCTAGCTGGATTGATTGAAGGTTGAGATGCAACTTCATTGGAGGCCTAGACAAGGTCGTTAATGACAATTGTGTTCTTGTTCTAGAATGCAATGTTTAGTCACAATTCTATCACAAACTTGGGAAGGAAGTTGATGAGGGCCAAGGACCTACTTCTAAGTCTACAAAGTCTTCTACAACACATGAACCTAATTGGCTAAAGGAGGATGCAAGGAATATGACCATTCAATACCAAGAGGAGGCATATCTAGAGGAGTAGTAGAAGTAGGAAGAGCAATAATAGGAGGTGATGATGGTGAAGGAGGGATCACATTCTTACAAGAAGAGGGTGATGCAGTTGTGGTGTCCTAAGGTTTATTAAATATTAAAGCAATTTTTATGGCTAATATGCATGGAGCAACAATATGGTATTCTAAAAATAAATGAGAAATATCGTATGCTAATGATCTAAGGTATATGTGTTGTTAAAAGAATCATAATGAGCCCACTTATCATACTGATAGGGTTTTCCAATAAGAAAACCATAATATTCCATGGGAATCACATCGTAGGTGACTCTATCTACAAAATGTGGATCAGGTGTAAAGGATATCTTGTAAGTTTATATGATGTAGGAGCTGGAACCATTATCCTCCCATCCAAATGAGTATGGATGATGATTTTATTCTAAATTTAGCTACAACCAATTGACTATGGATATCGTAATTAAATTCTTTTGTGAGTTATTATCAATGATACAATCCATAAAAAAAATGTAAGTTAGATAAGCTTTTATGATAAATAAATTATCATGATCATATTCATACAAATTATGAGTCATGAGGGTAACATTTTTGAGTTTCCCCTTAATATATTCATACTCTGTATAATATCCTATAACCTCAACGGGACCATATTGTGGTGCTTCCTCATTAGGTTTTACAATGATATTTTTCTTCTTCCTAAAGTAGTTAGATTCAACGTGACCTCTCCTATGATAGTAAGTACATTTTTTTTCTATTATTTAAAGGAGGAGGAGGAGGAGAAGAAGAAGATAAAGAAGTAGAAGGAGAAAAAGTGAAAGAAGAAATATTTTTCAAATTATAGGGCTATTGCAAAAACAATGAACTAGAAGTTTTGGAAACTCCTTGGAATTGTGCAACATATTTTTCTTCCACCAAATGATCATGATTAGAAGCAATATTCAAGGTTGCAAGGGAAACATATTTAATTTCATAATAGAGGTTCTCCAAAATTCCACCCTTAAATTTGAGGATGAGAGTGGTTGCATCATCATTCATGTTGAGGAGAATGTAAAACATAATAAATTGAAAAATATAGTCCTAAATGGAGATGTTAGTTACCTATTGAAATGAAAACCACTTGATGATTAGATATTGCTCATAGTTTGAAGGGTTAAAACTTTGATTCAATGCTTTAACAAGATCTTCCTAGGTGTAGAGAGGATATTTACCTTATTTACATTCAAACAAAAAGTTGGCTAAGCCTAAAAGCTTAATCTTGGCAAATGGAACCTTCTCACAATAAAGAAGTTGGCTATATGAAAATCATGTTTCCATATCCAAAACCCATCTTTTCAATATATTAGGATCCCTAGATCCATCATATAATGAGACCTCACATTTGTATTTGGAGCATCGATCATTATTGTAAATTTTGACATTAGGAGGAACAACTTGGATCTTTATATCATTTACTTTGTTAGCTAGGGAACTCACAATTTGGGTCAAATTGGCCATTTGCGTTGTTAAATATAAAGCCATATTTGAGTGGGTATAAGCTAGGAGGAAAGGAAATTTTTGGACTAATTTGAAGTAATGTCACCAATAAGAGTCTAATTATAAAAGGGTTGCTTCTTTTAACTATATGGCTATTTACAAGCAAAGAAACTTTTTAATTGTGTACCTTAAGACAACCCCAAAAAGGGGTAGAAGGCCCCTATTTTTCCCATATAAAACCCCAAGTTGTTTGGTTTATTGGGCAATTAGTTTGATGCTTTTATAAAATAATTCAAGAAATTAATTAAATAAACTCTCTTTTAAAAAAAATCATTAATTAGATTAAAATTAATTAATACAACATTAATTAATCAAATTGTTGATTAAGCAATTATTAATTAAAAAATTAAAAGAGGAATTGAATTTAATTAATTTAAATAATTAAATGTGGATTACCTTAGAAAATTATAATAAATTTAAAATTTCACCTGGCTAAGTTTTTCACCTAGCCTTTCATGTCTTGTGAGACCAACAGTTTTGTCATTCCATAGTAAAATTTCTCAAAGTCTAAGATAAATGTTCCTTGAGTGTCAAAAAATGTATGATCACATCATTAGAAACTTTTAGTCAATCTCACCAAGAAGTTTATTTGAAAAAATAAAATTCATTTGTAAAGAAAAAAAGCATTACCTAAGATTTGTGGAGTAGGTTTACAAATCACCAAATTTTTTAAAAGGTGCTAGAAAATATTTAGATTTCTCAAAGTATGAAATTCAATCATGTAGTAGGAAATACCACCACATTTTCTAGAAACCTACGCTAGAAATCAATTAAAATATTATTTCATTGGGAAAATATGGCCACATCATTTGAGTGGTAGAGGGTCATTGGAAAATGAGTTTATTGTCAATATGTTGTCAGGAATCAGTGAAAAATGCAGTCCACATCAAAGAAAAGTGCACAAAAAGAAGTTGATTGGGAGAATGAATTTGGAGCTTCCTAAAGGTGTGTGTTTTCACAACTAGAAAGAATGATTTTTTTTCCAAGAAAGTCTAGTGGCTCCCTCAAACTAGTTCAAAGTTGCAAGAAGGGAGGTGTTGGATATAACAAGTATATCATAACAATTATATCTTGTATGTAAACTACACCTTAAAACTATCAATGCATGCACAACTATGATTTCTTGTTTTGAAAATGACCACATGGATGTCTCAAAGAAAAGCATTTGTTCGAGGTAGTAAGGTTACTTTATAACAAATTTTTATCTCATAGGAGATCTAGAACCAATGCATGTCAAAACCAATGGTGTCTTAAATGCAGACAATAATAATGCTTCCTTCATCAATTTTCTTCCCCACTTTGCCAACAATGGCTAGTAGCAAATAGGATGACAAATCCATTAAAGGCTAGTTGTATTTTGACCAAATAAGATAAAACATTGTAATATCTTGGTGATGACATCTCAAGAGTTACCATGAGGATGGAAGCTTACTTTTTCTCACAAGTAGTAGTTGAAAGGCTTCAAAAAAACCCACACTAACAGACCAAATTAGGATTGGTGCTCTGATACCAATGATGTAGGAATTTCCAACTAAAGAGTCTTATTCCAATGCATGAAATATATAGGAAAGGATAAGTCAATTTATAAACAACCAACTCTCTACCATATATTCAATAGAGACTAAAATTACAAAATATATAAAGCTTCCAAGATAGCATCCAAATACTTACTAGGAACTAAACTTAACTTAGTAGATTCCAACCTAACTTAGAATACACCAAATTTACCTAAGCATATAGAATAGACATCTAAGCATCTAGAAATGCACATGAGAATACTATTCCTACATTTACAATTATTTATTATTAAAAATAAACCTAGAAACTAGAATATTAAACTAATTATAGGACTAACAATTGATGTCCTTGTCATACCTCTCCATAATATGATTTATGAGTATTTAACCCAACTTATGAATTTTATTTAATTACAATATTATATAAGCATTCAAGATGCCAGTATTACAAGATATGAAGATTTTAAATTGCACGTGAAGTGCTATCTTAGGAAGATCAAATGGGACTAGTCCAAAATTAACTAACAATTAGCAAACTTAAGCTAACTATCTAATAACTAAAAAACTTAGGTTTAACAAATTACTAATGTAAGATATTAGCCTAACAATCTAAAAACTAACATAGGTTTCTAGAAAAATTTCATGAACTAAGGTTCATGCTCTCATTTTACATGAATACGTTTTACATGAATAATTTTAATAAAATAATATGACTAGATGTCATAATCATTCAATTACACATTCAAATAGATTTAGGGTGAAAAACATTTGTCAAAGGTAAAATCGTTTAGGCATAAAAAAAAAAATTCAATCCCTTTCAAGACCAAAGGTCATGAAGCTTGCAAGAAGCAACCAGACCAAGCTTAGCAAGAAAAAAATAATTTTTATTTAAAAATGTAAACAAAGAGAAGCCATTAAATCTCCTTAAAGATCAAAAGAAAAGGAATCCATAGAAGCTCCTTAAAATTACAAGAAAGTGAAGCCATGGAAGCTCCATTTAAAATCACAAAGGAAGAACCCATTGAAGCTTCTCAATAGTTGCAAGAAACTAAGAAGAGAGCATCATTGAAAAACCAATTTGGTTAAGAATATTGTTAAAAAGAGTGTAGGAAAAACATAATTTTAAGAAAAGAAAATATTTAAAATAAATTCACTTGAAGAGAGAAGAAATTAATCTCTCCTTACACACAATAAAAAAGGAAGTCACTATTCTCCAAAAGGAATAAAACTATTAGGGCAATATTTGTTGGAAATAATAGATATTACAAAACACCCAACTTGGAAAAGCACAAATAGAAGAATAGGAGATCACAAAGGAAAAGGATACATAACATGAAAGGTAAAACATTCCAAAATTAGAATGATAGGTAAATAGAGAATGTGCATAAAAATAAGCAAACACATGCAATAAAGCATATGTCCAAGGAAGAAGTAAAACATGGACATAAAAAATAAGAAATGATGTAAAATTAGTCAAATCCATTTAGGAATCCATGAAATCAAAATAAACTTATTTCCTGACCAAATAAATATGCACAATATCTCCATGAAAGTAAACAAAAACATACACATAAGGCTGCAAGAAGAAAGTGAAGAAGTCATACAAAGAAGAAGATAACCATTCCAAGAAAAGAGCACCAAGAGAACAATGAATAAGAAAGAACCTCTTGAAGGGAAATTGTAGATGACACCCATGAGAGAAAAAATAAAGTGCAAAAGAGGCAAAGAAAGATAGTATTCAAGATAACAAAAAAAAAATCAATGTTGTTATAAGGAGTCTTGTGTCACAACAAAAGACAATGCAGTTAATATAAATATTCTCTATAAATATCTAAACATAACATATCTTCACAAGCACTTCATTCAAAATGACATCAAGGGAACATTAATTTAAGTCTCAACATTTAGGAAGAACATATAAAGAATAAATTCAAGAGAACACATACATGCACCTCTAAGAATCCAAACGAAATTTTTAAAGTTTGATACACCCAAAGGATAAAGGCATTCACCCAAATATTTGAAAATTGTAATATTTTTTATGTAGAAGTTTTATGCATAGTTAATCAGGCCTGAGATGCAAAGACAAAAGTTGGTCTAAGATAAAAAGTAGATAAAAAATAAATCTAATATGAAGAGTAGGTCTAATACAAAAAGCATATATCCAAGATGAAAAGCAAGTCTAACACAAGAAATATATCTGAGACAAAGAATAGGTCCAAGATAAAATGCAAGTTTGAGACAAAGAGCAGGTCTGAGGTGAAGTGTAGATAACATAAGTGAGAAAATAAATTAGTTAGCATAAAAATTCATTTAAAAGAGAACAAAAAAATTAAGCATTTTATGGGACAAAGAAAAAGTAGATCCATGAAGCAGATAATTAGACATCAAAACAAGTCCAAGCACAAATAAAAAATTGATACTTGGATAGCTACAAGGTGCCAATGTTGAACATAAAATGGAAAGGTATTTTGTAAAAAAGATGAACTTAAGGGAAAAAAATAAAATAAATCTACCACATTGCTAGTGAAGAAGAAAACCAAGAGGTATTACTCATTATCATATACATTACACAATTAGAAAGAAAAAAGAAGTGCCTTAATTAATTTTGAAGTAATTAGAATTTTTTTAAAATATTCTAGAAGAAATAAAACTCTATCATGTTTATTTTTCCCAACAAGACATCAATTTTTTGTATTTTGAAGAAATTATCAAAACATGAGTACAAGCATAAATAAAAAAAATACAACTAAAAGATAAGCCGAGTTATGTATTCAAGGCATGTTGACACTACAAATATGTCAAGTCATTACAACAAGGGGTGTTGGCATACAATGTCGGCAGATCCTGTTGGCAAGATTTGTCGGCCAACCAACATAGAAAAATTAGGAAATAAAAATATAATCCTAAGGTCTAAAATAATAAATTAAAACTCATCATTCGTCCCAACAAAAGAAGCATTGGACTCTAATGCTTTTAACAAAGAGAGAAAATCTTGGGATATATGGTGAGCATAAATCCAGCGAGTCTGATACGAAAGTTGACCATGACGGGCCACCAGATAAGAAGTAGAAGTACCTTAGTGTGTCTACTGAGTCTTTGTATCAAAAAGTGTATCAGTGTGGAGCGAAAGCTGTGCATATGGAACCACATCAATAGGACGACTAATAGCAAGAGAAGATTATAAGGTAGAATCATAGTATGACTTTAGAAGATCCACATTAACAACGTCATGAATGCCAAGATGAGCCGAAAGATCAAGGTAAAAGGTATTATCAGAAATCTGCTGAACAATTGTGTATGGCCCATAACGAAGAGGTTTGATCTTTCTATGAGTCTTGTCTGAAAAATATCATTTATCCAGATAAAACCAAACTTTGTCACCAACCTAAAAATGATGAGGAGTGTGATGTCTGTCCATCTATTGTAACTATTTTTGTTGAGTTTTATGAAGAATTTGAACCACTTTGGACTAATGACTTTGCAAATGTTGTACAAAATAGTTGGCCTTATCTTGCTCCTTCTGAATGTGCAAAGTAGTTGGAGAGGGCAAAGACAAAGGCAACTCGTAAGGAGCCAATGGCTGAAAATCAAAACATACCTCAAAGGGAGAATGTCCTGTTGAACTATGAACAACTCTATTGTAGGCATGCTCAATGTGAGTGAGGCTCAAATCCCACCTGGTAGGAGTGGAGTGATGGTAGATCCTCAAACTCTGAACAAGAGTACGATTAACTACCTCTGTCTGCCCATCGTACTATGGGTGATAAGTAGTAGAGAAGTTAAGGGATACTCCCAAGATCTTCCAAAGAGATCTCCAAAAGTGACCCACAAAGCGTGAGTCGTGATAAAAAATAATGCTATTTGGAAGACCAAATGAGCGCCATACTATCTCAAATAAGAGTTGGGCTAAATCCTGTGCAAAACTTATCTTGTGACATGGAATGAATTTGGCCATTTTACTGAATCTGTTCACAATCACGATGACACAATTGTGTTGTCTAACTGTCATCGAAAAACTGCTCAATAGGTCCATGGAAATGCTCTCCCAAGGAGGAGAAGGAATGGGTAAAGGCATGATCATACCCAATTTCATGTTAGTGGATTTGGAACGGTTACATACAATCCATTGTCGTAGGAATTGAAGAACATATCACTGCATGTGAGGCCAGAAGAAGAATCGCTGAAGGTGATGAAGAGTTTTTTGCTTGCCAAAATGACCTCCATAGAGAGTAGAATGAACCTCTTTCAAAAGAGACTCCCTATGATCACGAGGTACACAAGGCTTTTCCAATTTTTACAACATGCCATACTTGAGGTGAAAGTCTTGAAGAGCTCTCAAATTGGAAGTAGAAGGATGTGAAAGCTACTAAAAAACTGTGCCAAAATCAAGATCCAAAGGATACTGTGTGGGCCAAGTTTGGAAGCCAATATGGGATGTGGTCACAATAGTAAAAGTAAGGGCTGAATGTGGATGACTCAAACAATATGCTATTGCATTATTCTATCCTTTCTTGTAGTTGATTACCAAATGGAATTGTTGCAAGTATGATGTCCATTTCATGTGTTGAGCCTCTTAAATTTTTGTTTGAGATTGAAGAAAATTTAGTGGCATATGATCTGTGTGAAAAATAACACATAGTAGAAAAATAACACTACTTACAAGTTAAAGAAGGAATTATTCGTTCAGAAGAAGCATGTAATAAAGAAATAATTTTCAAAGATATAAAAATAAAAGAAATGATTCTTAAATATGTATATTCCACATGTAAAAGAAATGTGAATAAATGGACATATCGTGAAGGAATGTTGACATATTCTATTATAAAATGGATCCCCTTCACAAGATGAACCAACAACAAGATATGTCATATTCAAAAATAAAACATCAAAGTTGGATACTGGTATAGCAAAATAATATAGCCAAAGAGAATCAAGTTAAAGAAGAAGAAAAATGAATCAAGAAAATGAAGAAGAACAACATGTGTTTGTTGCACAATAAGAGCTTAGACAACCTAATAATGTTTACTATAAATCTAAATATGTTATTAGTCATAAAAATTTTATGTATTCAAATCATCCATACTACTATTGGTATAATGCAACTAGGAACATCAAGAACTAAGTACCTAAGAGTGAAGATATACACTCAGAATACGATTCTTCACCATTAGTTAAATATTTTAAATAAAATAACAATAAAGAGAATGAGGAATCAATGCAATAGGTACTAAAGATTCAACCATCAATAGGACACCAAAAAACATGAATACATTACTTACCACAAACAATATTTTTTATTGATGAATAATATCAAGAATAAGTAGAAAATGATTGATATCACTATATCAAGGGACAATAAAAACTTGAAATGGAAACTAGTTCAAATAAAATATATGGTAACACAAGAAATAGAGGAAACTAGACCATTCAATGATCAATATAGGATGCATGTAGCACATCACACTAAATATTAGAGGAAGCAGGACTACATCATACATTATGAACAAAGATTTAATCAAATAAATGAGTCCATGACCAAGAAGAAAAGACGAGGTAATTGATCTCATGATAGTAGAAGATATTAATCAAGACAAGATTTCAGAATAAGTCTACATGGTAGGATAACATTTGATCTCATCAAAACCTAATATGTTTGAATATCTCCACATTGAAAAAACATCAATTAGAGCTATAAATATTGAATAAGTATTTTGTAATATATTTTTGTAGTGCATGATCAATGGAACCCAACACTCCTTAGTATCAAGGCAGAAATCCTACATTAAGGGGGCGATTTCACTCTCAAATTCTATCGCCCTAGACAATAATCTATGGTCATAAAAAAATAGAGATTTTGACTATGATGTTATAAGGGTCTAGGATTTATTACATCATAGATCATATATCTCGGAGTCATTCAAGATATCATTATGTGTTTCTTGATAATTTTTTATAATTTTTTTCAATTATTTTCTAGAATACTTAAAATTTCTAGATATCTTGTCATAGATAAACTTTTTAAATAGATTTAAATTATGCCAAATAACATGGCATATTCTTTTATTAATGTAAACATGTGAATAATAATGAGTGCACGCCCAGCTAGCCTACGATGGTCGGGGATATTTTTCACGTTATAATGAATTCCAAAGGTTTAACAAGTAGTGGTTAAAGAAAAAACCTTAACGATTCCTTATGTAAAAATATTTCCATTATAGCCTTGAAATGTTATGAAACCGTAGTCAAAATTTCGCCTCATTCCTGTCTTTTCTAGAAGTCGCTACTTCTACCTACAAGATAAGGCCGCAACCTTTCTGCGATAGATCCTTCGAGATTGCTCTGCCACCATTATCAAAACCAAACCAGGACGACCATAAAATACAAAAGGGAGCGAATCTCCAAAGGGTGTAGTCAGTAATAAGTTGGCTTTCCACGTGTGCATAAGTTATGTAACAACATATCAACATCAATTGTTTGACGTGACACAGAAATGATTAAAATCTATATATACCACGCAGAGGGATCATCTCGAAAAAAAAATTATATATGTTTTTAATAATCATTATGAATTGATCCACTCTTCAAATGAAGAGATTTGTATTCGAAATCTTGTTTAAATATTTATACTGCCTTTATTGCAGTGATTGATTTTTTTTTTTTTAATATAGGTAGTATGTGATATTTTTTATTTATGAAAGTTTTATAGTGTTTTTTTTATAAATAAATTATTGTTTTAGTAAAATACTTTTATGACAGAATTTTAGTTCATTTTAATGTATGATTTTTCAAAGGAATATATGTTTATTTTTTTATATTGATTGGGTTGTAATATGATATATGTTAATAATTTTATATTGATTTAATATATGATTTGAATGGTTACAAAGCTCATTACTTATCAAACTCTCATTAAACTTAGAAATATAGATCTTCAATTAACAATCCACATTGATCCAACCTATGAAATTTATATTGATCTAATTATAAGATTTAAATGATTTACATATTATTAGTCTCAATACTTACCAAACTCTTTAACTGTAGAGAGCAAACTTATACTTAAGTCATATTTGTTGAATTGCATACTTGTCAGTTACTAAAAAATAATGTGGATGTAACCAACTCCCCATATGTATCCAATCAATCAATCAATCAATATATATATATATATATATATATATATATATATATATATATATATATATATATATATATATATATATTCAATTATAGATATTTGAATGGCTTTTATACAAGCCCCCTTATTTAACAAACTCTTAAACCTTTTTACCAAAGGTCTAAGGTGTAGACCAATTGTTGCTCCAAAACACCAACAAACTTATACTTAATTCATATATGTTCAATTGTGCACTTGCCAGTTATGTGGATGTAACTAACTCTTATATATATTCAATAAATATATATTCAATTATAGATATTTGAGTGGCTTACATACAAGCCCCTTTATTTAACAAACTCTTAGACCTTTTTACCAAGGTCCAAAGTGTAGATCAATTAGTGCCGCAAAATACTTTCATTTAAAAACTCTTTATGAAGGTCTAAGGTGTAGACCAATTGGTACAACAAATCTCATGTCTAAGGTTCAAATCTTAGGCTTCGTCAGCTGAATATTTGTCCCTTTCTTGGTTGTATGTAGACGGGACAAAAAGTATGTCAACTGAATATTTGTCCCTTTCCTGGTTGATAGAATGATTTAAAGTTGTATCATTTTTATTAGAATGATTTAATGTTGCATAGTATGTCTAATAAAGTATTTTACTGCAAATAATAATAATATGTCTATGTAAAATAAGGTGGAAGTGTGCACCTTTGAGGGGGGCCACAACTTTGAGAGGGGTTTTTGGAAACCTTGCAACTTGGAAGACTTTTGGGGCATGAATCTTGTTAGCTGACGAATCTACATTTACAGGAATATTGTTGGGAGGAAGGTTGGACAACTGGAACCTCAAGGGGATTGGGGAATGAGGCTAGGTTGGTTGAAGGATCTTCAACATCTCACTGTACTATGGGGTAGTCTCCTATCTTGGGTCATTTTGGGTTGCTTGTTTTCTGGTTTGTCTTTCTTTACTGCTGATGCAGGTGGGGTTGCCAGGTGGAAGACTAGCTAGCTGGAACCCTAGGGGTTGGGGGAAGGAGGTTTGTTTAGCTGAAGTAACCCCAATATCCTACTTTGTTGATGGGTATATTGATAAACCAGTTTGAGGCCTTTCTCCAACAGGATTTTTTTTTTGAGGTTCGAATTGGAAAGTTTTGGTTGTTGGGATGTATGTTCTCTTATTCCAATGATTATGTTGCTTCTTTCTAGAATTTTGGAGCTAGGGTTTCTTTCTCAGTGACCAGGGTTGGATAGTAGCATTGTTTATTGAGCTAGATGCTTTTTGGAGACCTAGGTGGATTTATTTTATTTTATTTTTGGTGTGGTAATATCATTGGATTTATCTGGCCAAGAGGTAGGGCCATTTTCCATGTCCTTACCTGCTAGGGTGATGTTGTATTGTCTTGTTATGGAATAATCTATCTTTTTTCCTGGTTGGCTTCGACTCGGGTCACTCTGGCTCTTGTTGTGTGGTCCTGGGGAGGTGCCCTAGCTTCTATGGTTCGCTCAATTTTTGAGTAGTTATTTTTTGGAAGCAAGTTTCCCAACTTATGTTTTCAACGGTGAGTTTTATTCATTTGGTTGGGAATTTCAGTGGAGCTCTTTTTTTTCATCCCAGTGGAGGTGCAAGACCTGTAGTTTTCATTAGGGTTTGTTCTCCAATGGTGGAAATTATAGTTGGGAGCCAAAGAATTGCCTTGTTTCTTGAGTTGGATACTTGTTGGGGGACTTGGGTGGATTTGTTTCACTTTTTTCTTTTGGGTATGGTAATATCACTGGTTTTATTAGGCCATGAGGCAGGGCCATTTGCCTACCCTTACCCATTGGGGTGATTATGTGTTGTCTTGACACATAATAATCTGTTATTTTTTTCTTTTTGGTTCTTATGCGGGTCACTCTAGCTCTATTTGGATGGTCCTGGGGAGGTGCCCTAGCCTCTGTGGTTCGCTAAAGTTTGGAGCAATTATTTTTTTGAGCGATTTTACCAAATTTTGGTTTCAACAATCAATTTTGAGTGTTTGGTTGGGAAGTTTCGTGGAGTGCTCATTTTTAGCCCAATGGAGGTGCAAGGGTCTGCAGTTTCACTGGGGTTTTTATTCGTAAGGGATTGCTACTCCTTGTTGTTGGTTTTGTCTGTTTGCGCTTTGATGGAGTTCTCAAGTGCAAGGAACAAATTATTGGAGCAACAATTTTTAGTTTTAAATTTCTTGTTTTTTCTTGTCTACATTTTGAAGTGGTGCTTCATCCTTGTTGCCGTGTGATGGGATGATGTGCCTTGAGGAGGGAAGATGCAGTTTGGAGCGGACTTTAAAGTTTTAAATTTCAAGTTATTCCAGTTTGCATATTTTTGTGGATGAGATTAGTCATTGGGCCTACTTTGGTGCTATCATCCCATTGTATTTGGTTTAAATTTTATACTTTAGCTGGTCGTGTTGGTGGTTTTTTATTTTTAATCCCATTTGATGGGTGGTGTAATTTCTTGTCTAGGGCATGCTATTCAAATCCTCTGGTGTATTCATTATTGCACTATTTGCAGGAGGGTTGGTGTTGTTATTTTTTGGTTTTGCTCCTCGTTGGTTAGTTACCCTTTTTTGTTTCCTCCTTCGATAGCTATATGTTGGGTAACCCTTTGGATCTTGTTGTATGGGTTTTGGTTCCCTCTCAAAACCCTCAGGTTTGGAGATCCTTAAAACCCCTTAGTTTACCTAATAAAAAAAGTATTTTACTCCAAATAGATAGAATGTATCTTAATGATTAGAAATTGTATTGTTAGAATCAAATTATATTTTGAGTAAAGCATTATTTTAGGTAGTTAAGAAGTGTATTGGTTTTGCAAATAGGAATATTATTTTAAAGGTTAGAATTGTGCTATTAGAGTGACTTGAAGAAGATAAAATTTGTATTGTATTTTTGATTAAAGTATTTTATTGCGATTAAGAAATGTATTGGTTTTACAAATAGCCATAATAGTTCAAAAGCTAGTCCATAGATAAAAATTATATAATTCATAGGTTAAAATATCCTTAGGAAAATAGGAAAAGCCTTGAAAAATCTAACAATCTAAAGATTACAATTTTAGGTTAAGTTAACCTTAGACATTAGTTATCCATATAGATGGTATGGAACCTTGAACCTTGGTCCTTGGCAAAGAGGATAAAGATAATATTGAACCAGAATCCAAGTCATGGATGAGTGAGAAAACTAAGTCACCCTACACCGTTGATTTTGGGTATGAAATGTTGATTCGTAGGAAACCAGTATGGATGAGTGGTATGGAACATTCATCTAGGTCACAATATGAACAGTATGATGGTGGTTCCTTATGCGTGATTGATGAATGGTGAGTATTGATGGGAGAACCTTATTTTTTGGGTAATATCACCTGAGAAAAGAGATCTTGATGGAAGTTATAGGACACTAGGATAAAACTGTATAGTAATTTGGTATGGGATAAAATATTGTATTTACAATCTTGATAAGGAGACCATGATCAGTGCCAAAAGGGATTGATAGGACCTTAGCTACCCATGAGATGAGATGTATGGTCTCCAACTAAGCACTATAGCATTCACGTTATCCTTGCATGTTAAGTAATAAATAGGTTTAAATCTACTCGAGGATCCACTCGACATAACAAGGAAGAGAATTATGTGTCCTCACATCATGACAACTAAAGATTCCACCATGTGAATAAATAAATAAAAACTCTTTACCAATAAAATAATAAGTAGTCCCATTCACTTACATAAATTTAGCGATGTGATTTGTCTTATTAATTTATTGATTGACAAATTTATATAATTATAATTTATCTTTTCAAATTTTCACTTATTTATATCATATTTATAATATATGAAAATAAATCATATTTAAATAATAAACAAATGATATAATAAAAATAAAAATAATATTGCCATAAAATGTTACGAAAATATTCACAATAATACAACATAAGATCAAAGTATATGAATTATTAAATTTAAATATGCTCATTGTAGACGTTGAATTTTTATAAATAATTGATCTTCATGAAATTTAAATTTAATTTAAGTATCATTTAATGATTTTCTTATTTTCATACAAGTTGTTTTTTCTCATACAAGTTTATTTCCAATGACATATAATTTGGTTCCACTTTAACACCTCTTCTACTTAGTGTAGTGTGTCTCTATGTTAATAATCTCACTTTGATCCCATTGTAGGACTTGAGTGGTTTATAAGCCCCAATATTTACCAATCTCTTTACCAATAAAATAGCAGGCTTAAAGATGAAAATCCTTAATCTTACTCTTTAAAAACATTGCAATTGAAAAAATCTACTTCCACTTTAATACCTTTCCTGCTCATAATAAAGTGAATGACTCTCCAAAAAAGTTAAATTCTTGTGAATAATCTACAATCGATTTGACCCCATTATGAAACACAGTAATAATGATATGACCTAACTATAAAACACAGTAACAATTCATTATAAATTATTATAAAAATATACCTACTGCTTCTGGAAAGGAAAAGGCTATCTTCCCTACTCTATCCTGGTGAAATTCTTGTTTTATTATTTGAAAATATCTGTTCCAAAAGTAGGAGCTTCTCAATAGCTGGACCAAGTAAAGTAGATGCAAATACAGGGAGATGAGCAAGGAATACCCTATATGCATCTATACATATTCATTGTGCTAGAGCCCATGTGCTTAGAAAGGCTGATGCTTGTTAGAAATTAAACTCGATTTCATGCCTTAAAGAGCTCTAAAAGATCTTATCGCCCAAATTCGATCACCATAATCTCCCATGTGAGAAATTAATATCGAAAAGTGCAGATAGGCTAAAACCCTAATTCATTCGGTGATTGGTCAAAAACCCTAGTTTTTCATTAATGGCATGTCAGAGGATAAGCCTTATCCTCTCTCTCACCCAGCTTTATAAGGCGATGGTGCCATTCAGAAGAAAGATGCATTGAGAAGAAGCATCAGAGCAGCAGTGCACAGTAGTGCAGAGAGAGAAGAAGGAGTCGAAGCGAGGAGGTGAATCAACAACATTCATAGTCTCCCGTCTGATTTGAACCTACAACTTCATTTAAAAATTATTGTGTAAATCCTTCCATTTTGCATTGTAAAACTGTATTGGCAGTCAGTTAATTTTAGTCAATAAAGTTCATTTATGCAAGTTTGATTCTTTGCTCGGCATAGGCATTTCACATTATTCTCCCTCCGTTATTCCCTTGCACAATTTCTATGAGTTCATAAGCTTTACGCAGTTGTATTTGTGCAAACAAGCACTATGCATAGTCTATCTTCCAAACAAGACAAAATTTTGTCTTTTAGTGCCTTTTGTCCTCTAGTGCATTCATAAAATCCTAAATTGCATTTTTGCATCTTTAAAATGTCTTGCGCATTTAACTTGGTGTGCATAGAAAATGCACACTTCCTCATTGCGCAATAGTGTTTGACTTTGGTAAAATGAAGAACACTCCTCCTGTGAGCACTTGGGAGTAGCGCTTCCCGAACTCCGTGCAAGGAACTTGCGCATTCATCGTGTGTGATTCCTCCTTGCGTATCTACCACAAAGTGTAAGGAGTAGTTGACCCCAGTCAACAGGTCTTGCGCAGCATGCAAGAGCAATTACACATTGTGCATCAGCCCTTGTGTGCAAATAATCTACTATGCATCTCTCTTGCACATTCATCGTGTGTGCTTCCTCCTTGCACATCTACCATAGAGCGTAAGGAGTAGTTGACCCTTGATCAATAGGTCTTGCGCAACGTGCAAGAGCAATTCCACATTGCACATCAGCCCTTGTGCACAAATAATCTACCTAAGCACAGTGTGTTGGTGCACATATTTCAAAATCATATTAGAGCTAGAGATTTTCCATGGATGATAAGAAGCAATGGCTTATGGTAGCAACCCATTGCAGTTGCAGATCTCATAGTTCAATGGAATGAACTACAATTACTAGAGAATTCATACGAGGATCATGTTTGGGTCATAGGAGCTATGGGACTTGGTCCAGAATGGATATGCAGAGCCAACAGATGCAACAATGTTGAACTCTCTCCCAGAAGGAGTCAAATTTGCTGAAGGATAATTGGAAGAAGGACTAGAAGGCATTATTTTATATAATGCAAGTGGTTGAGGAGACAATCTTCACGCAAAATGCATCAACAACCAAATTGCAGGAGGCTTGGGAAATATTTACCAACTCCTTCCAAGGCACCAACAAGGTGAAGCTGGTGCGATTGTAGATGTTGAGGAGGGAGTTTGAGAACTTGCTGATGAGCAAGTTGGAGTCCATAAGCGACTTCCATAATAGATGTCATCAACTAGATGCGGTTGAATGGGGAGAATGTGGCAAATCAGAGGATTATGGAGAAGATATTGAGGAGCCTACCAACAAGGTTCGATTCAGTAGTGATAATTATTGAAGAACCAAGAGATTTACTAACCCTCTCTATGGATGAGCTCATGGGTTATTTTCAAACACATGAGTAGAGACTGAGCTGCTCAACTCAATCCTCATTAGAGCAGACATTCAATATGTAGGTATCATTCTAAGATAGTAAGGCAAGCATGGAAGAGGCCACAAGCAAGGAGGAAGATCAAACTTCGATGAAGGAGAGAACAATTGCAATTTTCATCAAGCAGGAGGAAGAGGCAACGGTAGAAATTAGCAAGGAGGACCAAATCAGAGGACTACTAAATCGAAGATCCAATGTTATTATTATAAGAAATACAGTCATTATATCTTTGAGTGTAGAAATAAGATGAACAAATATAACAAATAGCAACCACACTACACAAATGAGTCTAAAAATGTAGAGTGTAGAGATACTGGTGGAAACATTTAACTTACAGTATTGAGGAGGAGAGCCAGAATAATATCTGGTATCTTGATAGTGGGTGCAACAACCACATGATTGGGAATAGAGAGATATTCTCATAGTTGGATGGAATAGTCCAATCTGAAGTGAAGATGGGGAACAACAACAAGGTTCCTGTAATGGGTAAAAGAAAAATCCTTATCCACACCAGGCAAGGTGAAAGGAAGGAGATCACCGATGTCTATTATGTGCCTGGTTTGATGTTGTGTTAGGAATGGAGCCTAATTATGAGGAGGCTAAACAGAGAAAGTTTTTTTGGATTTACTGCAGGACGGGCAGGGAAAGTTTCCAGATTTACAGTCTGTTAGTCTACCAGAGAAAGTTTCCGGATTTTCAACAGGACAGCCAAGGAAAGTTTTTTTTGCTTTTATCCCAAAATTAGATGTTGGGAACTCAATGTTAATCTTGGAATGTATTAAGAAAAGCAGTTTGTTTTTCTGTTTTTTTCTTATATATAGTTGTGAGGAAAAACAGAGATGAGTATGATGACAAAGAAAATTACTGTGTTGATTCCTTGGAAATATAGAGAGGAAATTACAACGAGATGTTTGTTGTAGGTTGTAACCCTCTATTGCTTGGATTGAGAAAATGAAGGACTGAAAATTCTCGATGGATGTAACCCACATTGGGTGAACCACGTTAAAATCGTTGTCTCTTCTTCTGTGTGTGTTTGTCTAATTTTTCTTTAATTCCGCCGTTAAAGTTTGAAACACTATAATTGCTTTTCTATATAAATATATTTTATATAGTGATTTACTCTAACAAGTGGTATCAGAGCGGTTGTTTTGTTGGGTGCACTTGACAAAAGGAGAATTTCTGGATCAAGTGGGAGCAATGGCGGAAGAAGGGAGGTTTAGAGTTCAAAAATTCAATGGCCAGAACTTTCAATTCTGGAAGATGCAGATGGAGGATTACTTGTACCAGAAGGATCTTTACTTACCTCTTGAGGGGGAAACAGAGAGACCTTCATCTATGTCTGATGAGGAGTGGAGTCTCCTTGATAGAAAGGCATTGGGTACTGTGAGGCCGTGCTTGGGAGCCACCGTAGCCTTCAACATCTCTCGATGAAAATACTACCAAGGGAGTCATGGATAAGTTGGCCAAGATGTATGAGAAACCATCAGCATCAAATAAGGTATTCTTAATGAAAAGGTTATTTAACATGAAAATGAGTGAAGGAGGATCTGTGCATGATCATTTAAATGAATTTAATACTGTCACTAATCAATTGCATTCAGTAGGATTGGATTTTGATGATGAGCTTAGGGCCTTATTAATCTTATGCTCTCTTCCGAAAAGTTGGAACAATTTGGTAATGGCGGTAAGTAACTCTGCTTCGAGTTCAAATAAATTAGAATTTGATGATGTGGTTGGTGTGATACTAAGTGAGGACATGAGAAGAAAAACCACAGGAGAATCATCTAGCACCGCCTTAACTGTTGAGAATAGAGGAAGAGGAAGAGAAAGAGGCAAGAGTTCACATCGTGGCAAATCCAAAGGCAGATCCAAATCACGTGGAAAAGGAAAGCTACAGTGTTGGCACTGTGGCAAAAAGGGTCATCTCAAGAAGGACTGTTGGCAAAGAAAGGGTGATGGAAATGAAGGTAATGATAATAATGGTAACACTTCGAAGCCAATATTACTGGACAAATTCTACAAGATGCTTTAATCTTATCTCTTGATAGAAATAGTGATTATTGGGTAATTGATAGTGGTGCTTCATTCCATGCTACCTCACATAGGGAATACTTCATAGATTATGTTTCTGGAGATTATGGACAAGTTCTATTGGGAAATGACCAACCATGTAAAATCGTGGGTATTGGAAAGATTTTGATTAAATCCCCAAATGGATGTCAATGGGCTCTTAAAGAGGTGAGACACATACCAGATTTAAAGAGAAATCTTATATCGGCAAGTAAGCTTGATGGTGAAGGATACACGGTTGCATTCGGAGAAAATGCTTGGAAAGTTACTAAAGGTTCATTGATAGTAGCTAGAGGTAAATTGGTGGGTACTCTTTATTTACTTACCGATTTTTCTCACTCGCTCCATGAATTTAGTTTCTACAGTGAGAGTGCATCTTTGTGGCACCAAAGACTTGGCCATATGAGTGGAAAAGGTATGGAAATTTTACATTCAAGAAAGTTATTGCCTAAGTTAAAAGAGATTGATTTGGAATTCTGTGAGGATTGTGTTTATGGTAAAGCAAAGAGAGTTAGATTTCTCAAGGATGGCAAGGAAAGGAAGAAAGAGAAATTGGAGCTTGTGCACTCAGATGTTTGGGGCCCAACTCAGGTAACTTCTCTTGGAGGTTCCTCTTACTATGTACTTTTTATTGATGATGCAACAAGGAAAACATGGATATATTGCATTAAGAATAAAAGTGATGTTTTTAATACCTTTAAGAATTGGAAAGCATTAGTTGAAAATGAAACTGGAAAAAGGTTAAAGTGTCTAAAGTCGGATAATGGTGGAGAATATTGCAGGAGAGAATTTGATGTGTTTTGTTCTAAAAATGGAATTAGAAGAATCAAGGTAGTTCCAAGAACACCTCAAGAAAATGGGGTTGATGAAAGAATGAATAGAACCATCATGGAGCGTGCTAGGAGCATGAGAATACATGCAGAGCTTACCATTATTTTTATGGGCTCATGCTGTTGATACTCGCAAGATATCCGATTAATAGAGGACCGTCTAGTGCCTTGGATGGAGGAATTCCGGAAGAGCTTTGGACAGTAAACCAAGAAATTATTCTTTCCTTAAGGTATTTGGATGTGAGGCTTTTATGCATATAGACAAAGAGAACAGAAATAAGTTAGATGCTAAGGCCCAAAAGTGCTATTTTATTGGTTACGGTATTGATGGCTTGGGTTACAGATTATGGGATTGTGATAACCGAAAAGTCATTAGAAGTAGGGATGTCATATTTAATGAAAAAAACTTGTATAAAGATCGGTTGCAGGGAAAGAAACAGAAAGAGGAAAATGCTGAATACATAGACCTTGATGGACACATAGAAAAGGTAACTCCAAAAGTGGTAGAAGATCAAAATGTACAGAAGCAACAACAAGCACCTCAATCTCCATAAAGTGTTGTTAGACGTTCTACCAGGATAAGTAAAATTCCTCAACGTTTCTCTGATTATATTTTGTATACTGATGCTGGTGAGCCAGAATGTTTTCAGGAAGCATTACATATGGATACCAGGAATAAGTGGGAGCTTGCAATGAATGAAGAAATGGACTCTTTATTCCACAACCAAACTTGGGATTTGGTTGAGCTACCCAAAGGTAAAAGAGCGTTGACCAATAAATGGATGTACAAGGACGAGGAGGTGAGCATAACCATGGTGGGCCACAGCCTCGACGTAGCCCTGTCGGTGCTCAGCGCCTTCGACATCGTGACGAACGGGATGACCTCATCTGTGCCTGGGAGACCGGCCGTGCCGGTGGCGGCGTTCGTGGTGGGGTGCCCAGGCATGGGCAACGCGGAGTTCAAGTGCCGCTTCGAGGCACTTCCGGAGCTGCGGGTGCTGCATATCGTGAATGTGATTGATGTGATCCCTCACTACCCCGGCAAGCTCATGCATTTCGAACATGTCGGGGAGAGGTTGGAGATCGACACGCGGAAGTCGCGATACCTGCAGGATTCAAAGAATCCGAGCGACTGGCACAACCTGCAGGCACAGCTGCACATCGTGTCCGGGTGGGAGGGCCCCGAGAAACCCTTCGAGCTCCGGGTGAATCGTAGCGTGGCGCTCGTGAACAAGTCGTGCGACTTCTTGATGGATGAGTGTCTGGTGCCCGGGTCGTGGTGGGTGGAGAAGAACAAAGAGATGGTTTGGTTGCAAAGATTAATGGAAGAACTGGGGAAGAAGCAAGAGGATAATAGGTTGTGGAGTGATAGCCAAAGTGCTATACACCTTGCAAAGAATTCAGCATTCCATTCAAAAACTAAACACATCAAACTCAGGTATCATTTCATTAGATCAGTAGTGGAAGATGGATCTTTGAAATTAGGGAAGGTTCACACATCACAAAATCCCGCTGATATGCTTACAAAAGTGCTGTCAAGAGAAAAGTTGAGGTTTTGCTCAACTTCAGTTGGCCTTAAGGAATAAGAGGCCATGATGAGAATTTTTCAGTCCTTGGTTGCAGTATGGTGCAATGGAATTAGTCTCCAAGTGGGAGATTGTTAGGAATGGAGCCTAATTATGAGGAGGCTAAACAGAGAAAGTTTTTTTGGATTTACTGCAGGACGGGCAGGGAAAGTTTCCAGATTTACAGTCTGTTAGTCTACCAGAGAAAGTTTCCGGATTTTCAACAGGACAGCCAAGGAAAGTTTTTTTTGCTTTTATCCCAAAATTAGATGTTGGGAACTCAATGTTAATCTTGGAATGTATTAAGAAAAGCAGTTTGTTTTTCTGTTTTTTTCTTATATATAGTTGTGAGGAAAAACAGAGATGAGTATGATGACAAAGAAAATTACTGTGTTGATTCCTTGGAAATATAGAGAGGAAATTACAGCAGATGTTTGCTGTAGGTTGTAACCCTCTATTGCTTGGATTGAGAAAATGAAGGACTGAAAATTCTCGATGGATGTAACCCACATTGGGTGAACCACGTTAAAATCGTTGTCTCTTCTTCTGTGTGTGTTTGTCTAATTTTTCTTTAATTCTGCCGTTAAAGTTTGAAACACTATAATTGCTTTTCTATATAAATATATTTTATATAGTGATTTACTCTAACATGTTGGACAACTTGTGTAGAAGGGGCCACTGTTCAATTCAAGGATGGAGTTTGTACCATCAAAGATAAAGAGCATGGGAAAATTGTAATAGTATCAATGGCAAAGAACAATTTTTTTTTGCTACATATTCAAAATGAATCGTTGATGTCATTTAGTGCAGTTGTGAAAGATGCTATCTGGTTGTGGCATCTCATATTCGGTCACTTAAGTTTCAGTGGCCTGAACTTGCTGCACAAGAAGCAAATGGTGAAGGGTTTACCTCTTATTGAGCAACCAAATCAAGTCTATGAAGGTTTCTTAATTGGCAAATAGCATAGGGATGCATTCCCTATAGGACAGTCTTGGAGAGCTTCACAACCATTAGAGCTGGTGCACTTTGATATTTACGGTCCAATGCATACCAACACATTTACCGAAAACAAATACTTCCTGACTTTTATTAGACAATTTCAGTTGGAGTACATGGGTATATCCCATCAAACAAAAGTCAAATGCCTTCGACAAATTCATGGAGTTCAAGGCTCTGGTTGAGAAACAAAGTGGCTACCAAGTGAAGACTCGCAGGACATATGGAGGAGGTGAGTATATCTCCAATGAATTCTAAAATTTTTGCAAAGAAAATTTTATTCACAAGCAGTTCACTTCTAGATACACACCACAACATAATGATGTTGTAGAGAGGAAGAACATATTAATCATAGAGATGACATGGAGCATGTTGAAGGCAAAGAATTTGACACATGAGTTCTAGGAAGAAGCTGTATGTTGTGTAGTTTATCTGCTAAATCAATGTTCCTCGAAGAGTGTGAAGGACATGATTCCTCAGGAATCCTGGAGCAATCAAAAGCCTAGTGTGGCTCATTTGAGAGTTTTTGGTTGCATAGCATATGCACATGTTCTAGATGAGAAGAGGAAGAAATTGGATGACAAGGCAGAGAAATACATCTTCATTGGGTATAGTGAAGAGTCGAAGGCATATAGGCTATATAATCCTATGACGAAGAAGTTTATTATCAGCTGAGACATGAAGTTCCTGGAGGATGAAGCCTGGAACTAGAAATCAAGGATTGACCAGTCTAAGCCAGTAATTATCGAGTCTGAGGATTTGGAAGAATAAAAAGTGTATCAACCTGTAGCTTCAAGCAACAACATTGGAGCTAGCAGCAGCACTACCTTATCATCACAAACACCTCAAATTGCAAGTAGGATCTCCAACTTAAGGACACTCGCGAAGACAAGGAGCTTGCAAGACATTTATGAGGTAATCCAAAATCAAGTAGAGGAAGAACATTCTAATTTTACTTTATTTTTTGAGTGTGATCCAATTTCATTTGAAGAAGCAATTCATAATCGAAAATATAAGAAGGTGATGGATGAGGAAATTGAGGCCATAGAGAAGAATAAGACACGGTAGTTGATAGATCTCCCAGTAGGGAAGAAGACCATTGGAGTCAAGTGGGTATATAAAACTAAGTTTAATGCCCAAGGTGAAGTTGATAGGTATAAATCCAGATTGGTCACAAAATGCTACAAGTAGAAGTCATGGATTGACTATCATGAAGTGTATGCACCTGTAGCGAGACTTGACACAGTCAGAATGATATTGGCATTGGCAGCCCAAAAGGGTTGGAGTGTTTACCAAATGGATGTCAAGTTTACCTTCATCAACAAAGTGTTGGAAGAAGAGGTCTACATAGACCAAACACCAGGTTATGAGTTGGAAGGACAAGAAGGTAAGGTCCTAAAATTGAAGAAGGCCCTGTATGGGTTGAAGCAAGAACACAGGGCTTGGTACAACCAGATTGATGGCTATTTTCAAGAGAATGGGTTTATCAAATGCCCATATGAGCACACCCTATATCTGAAGACAAATGCAGAAGGGCGGATGATAATCATCTGCTTATATGTAGACGTTATGATATACATAGGCAACAATAATGTGCTATTTGACCAGTTCAGAACAACCATGAAGGAGTTCAAAATGACGGACTTAGTGCTGATAAAATACTTTTTAGGTATTGAAGTTGACCAATCTACAGATGACATATTCATTTTTTAGGGCAAGTATAAAAAATATGTCCTGAAGACGTTTAAGATGAAGGACAGTAAACCTGCCATCACACTTGTTGCCACATGCCTGAAGCTGAGCAAAATAAATTGTAGCAGAAATGTTGATCCAATCTTGTTTAAGAGGTTAGTTGGCAGTATCATGTATTTGATTGCAACTAGACCAGATTTGATGTTTGGAGTGAACCTAATTAGCAGGTTCATCAAAACTCCAAATAACACGCACTGGCAAACATGAAAAATGATTTTGCGCTATGTCAATGGGATGCAAAACCATGGAATTTTTTATCCCAAAAAGACTAGCTAGAACTGGTTGGCTACACAGATAGCGATTGGGTTGGCAGCACTGATGATCGAAAGAGCACTTTCGGCTATGCTTTCCATCTTGAATCGAGAGTAGTTTAATGGTCATACAAGAAGAAATCAATAGTTGCGTTGTCCACTGTAGAGGCAGAGTATGTTACCGCCACGATAGCCGCATGTCAAGCAGTATGGCTGCAAAGAATCTTGGGTGAGCCGAATCATCCATCGAAAGGGGCGACAATAATTTTATGTGACAAAAATTCTGTCATAGCACTATTGAAGGATCTAGTGTTTCATGGTAGGACGAATCACATCGATATCTGCTACCACTTCATCAGAGAACTAGTGAAAGCTAACAAAATTGAGTTACTATTTTACAGGTCTAAAGAGCAGGTAGTCGATATTTTCACAAAACCTTTGAAGGAGGAGGACTTCAACAGGCTGGGGGAAATGTTGGGCATCAAAGTCTTTATGAAATCTCGTTTAAAGGAGTATATTAGAAATTAAACTCGATTTCATGCCTTTAAGATCTCTAACAGATCTTATCGCCCAGATCTAATCATCGTAATATCACACGTAAGAAATTAATATTGACAGGTGCAAATAGACGAAAACCCTAATTCATTTGGTGATTGGTCAAAAACCCTAGTTTTGCATTAATGAAATGTCAGAGGATAAGCCTTATCCTCTCTCCTACCCAGCTATATAAGGTGGTGGTGCCATTCAGAAGAAAGATGCATTAAGAAGAAGCATCAGAGCGACAATGCACAATAATGCAGAGAGAGAAGAAGGAGCCAAAGCGAGGAGGTGAATCGACAGCATAGTTGAACCTGCAACTTTGTTTATAGATGATTGTGTAAATCCTTCTATTTTACATTGTAAAACTGCATTTGCAGTTAGTTAATTTCAATCAATAAAGTTCATTTTGGCAAGTTTGATTCTCTACTCGACATAGGCATTTTGCATTATTCTCCCTCCATTCTTCCCTTGTGCAATTTTTGTGAGCACATCAGCTTTATGTAGTTGTATTTATGCTAACAAACACTGCGCATTATAGCATATGATAATCTGCTTGATGAAAGGCATATATTGGAGTGCCTGTAAAATGCCATCGTGCCCCCTCAGCCAAGGTGAGATCTTTCTAGTAGCATTGAGACTGTCGTTCCCATTCAAGGCCATGGTGTGGATCTTGAAGGAATTGTATCGGGGTTTTCTATTTTCTCATTTCTTCATAAGGTAAGATTGGGATTCAGGGTGTCCATTTTTCCAAGACCAAAGCACAAAGCGGACGGTAATCTCTCGTCTGCCTCCGAATTGCACAGAAGATGGGTGAACTTCGAGCCTTTTACATGGGGTATTGGTCAAATAAGATTTTTTAGAGCTAGTTCCACATTATTCCTCCCTTGTATAGATATGGACTATTGAACAGATGTTTTCTTGAGAAATATGGTGGCATTGGAAGCATTCATGAGGTGCCAAACGAGAGTGGTGACTTGCTATGTCAATCTAATGGACAGACTAGTTGATACTCCATATGATGTTGCAGTGCTAAAGAAGTATGGAGTAATGTACAGTAACTTGGGATGCGATAAAGAGGTAAGCATTCTGTGGAATGGCATTAGCAGATCAATATGGAGGAGCGCATATGAGCCCATCGATCAGACCATCAGGGATGTCAATTCATATTACAGAAGTAAGTAAGCTCTTGAGTGGGAGCAAAACCATCAACATCTTCTTTCTTCCTCAAATGCCATGGTTTCACTCCCACTCAAGAGCTTAGTTTCTTTCTATCCTCCTTATAATAACCCTTCCCTAGTCACTCCTCTCACTACCCCTCCAATTTATCATCCACTTTCTAGTACTATTGACCTTGATCTACTTGCATATATTTTAAAACAAGAATAGATGATTACTTCTATTGCCTCAATTAATACACCCCCTATTATCCAATGGTCACAACACATAGGTGGGAAACAACCTCTAATCATTCATCAAGTTCCAAATACTAGTATTTTTCCATAATAATCAACTCATCATAGTCCTTGGTTATGAGTTCTTATGACCTAGGATTTACTTCTAATTTAGATTCCATGGGAAGAGGTGCTTCTAATTTTCTTTTTTCTCACATCAACATGCTCATATTTGAAGGTGTCAATCCTCAAAGATAGTTGGTCAATATGGAGAGCCATATCCACCTACACTATGTTATTGAAGTTGATCATATTACACTAGAAATTACTAAATCGAGAACCCAAACACATCAATCATTATTATGGCAACTCAGTAACATGGGGGTCATGTTTTATGGATTGAATTCAAAGAATGATTTCTTAAAATTTTTGACAAAGGATATTTCACACCATATGTGGTCTATCTTATGTAAAAAACAAACATGAATAGTGGAGGAGTATTACTCCAAGTTCACCATCCTTCTCACCTACACCTACCAATTGAATTTAGAAATTTTGGTATTAGAATTTTGCCATGGTCTTAAGGATAAAATTAAGTGAAAAGTTGACATGGTGTATCCCTACACTCTTGATCATGCTCAATGTATAGCTTTGGTGATATAACAAAATCTCCAAGATCCTAGTCCCCAATATAGATGATAGATGTAGCTTCAACTCTCATTGTCCTTACAAAAATATTGAGCATTCTAAGGGAAATTTCTATTTCAAATATCATTTTCACCATTTCTAGGATCAGGTTAATGAAGAACATCATAACTTTCAAATTAAATGTTAGGACACAACAATATATGAAGATAAAGATTCATTACAATAGGAGTAGCTAGTAGGAGTAGATGAAGTGAAATATGAGAATGGTAACATGGATCTCTCTGCTTACACTCTTATGGGGCTCCGAGATCACCACACTATCAAGATACAATTATTTATTAAACGATAGATGTCATGTTGATTAATTTAAGTAGAAGATATAATTTAATAGATAATCAGAAAAAAAATCTTTGGTCTTGTGTATTAATATTTCAAATCAAGATAAATTTAACCTATTAATTACAAATGGGGAACTTCTTAGTTTATGGGTCGAACAATTAAAGTTAAAATCCAAATGAGAGATTATACTTGGATGGAAAATCTCTTTACCATGAACCTCGATAGTTTAGATGTTATCTTAGGAGCACAATGTCCTATCTTAGCTTACTAATTTTACTATTAATTCGTAAAAATTATATCTCAAGTGGACAAAGAATGCAAGGGTCATTTGTCTCCAAGGAAACCAATTTTCTCCCTCGAATGTGGTTAGTTCACATAGCACAAAAAATATATTGAAGAAAGGTGGTTATGGATTATTTTCCCAAGTCAATCACATGGAGGTTTAGTACTCAAATTCACTTCTTCTAGATCCTCCTTTGGATTTATAGAACAGTAATTATCATCATGAGTACTTATTTAGTGATCCCATGGGTCTACCTCCTAAGTGCATACAATATCATGCCATCTATCTTGTTCAAGGAATTCAACCTCCTAATGTGCATCCTTAACACTATCCCCAATCCCAAATGTAAAAAATTAAGATGTTGTTTCAAGAAATATTGGAGCAAGGAATCACTCATCCAAGCAACAATACATATTTATCTTTGGTGGTGATGGTATGATGTAAGGATAACTCATAGCACACATATCCTAATTTATGTTCTCTCAATAGAATCACTATAAAATATAAGTTATCTATCCCTATTATAGATGAATTATTGGATGAATCACATGGTGCTAAATACTTTACAAAATTATACTTGTATTCTAGGTTCATTAAATTAGGGTTAAAGAGGAGGATATCCCTAAGATTACTTTTCATACACATGAGGGTCATTATGAGTTTCTTTGTACTTTTTGGCAAGTTTGTCCTAGTTTTCTTTGATGATATTTTAATGTACAACAAGTCTTGGGAAGATCATCTAGTTTATATTGACATAGTTATTTACCTATTACAAAGATTTTTTTTTTGTTAAAAGGTCTAAATGTTACTTTGGGGTCTAGGAGGTAGAATAATTGGGATATATATTAAATAAGAAAGGATTCAAGTTAGATCCTAACAAGAACAAAGCTATGCAATATTAGACCTCATAAAAATTCCTTAAACAACTTTATGAATTATTAGGAATCACATGTTACTACAAAAAAATTATTTACAACTATGTTAGATTATCACTCCTCTCAGTGATCTCACTAAAAATCATGTCTTTGTTTGATCTAAGGATATTTCCCAAGCCATCCAATCCCTCAAATAAGGTAGGTGTACCACTCTTATTTTGACCACTCCTAACTTTAGCAAACATTCTGTCATTTAGTATGATACTTCTAGCATAGGTATTGGAGTTGTTTTGATCCAAGATGGTCACCCATTAGCCTTTGAAAGTAAGCAACTTTTGAGCAAGAATATAGAACAATCCACTTACAAGACATAAATTTTAATCATTTTCAATGTCATAGATAAATGGAGGCCTTGTTTTTTAGGTTTTCATTTCATCATAAAGATCAATCATGACAACTTAAGAATTTCTTAGAGTAGCATCTCTCATACCCTAAACAAAATAAATAGATGACCAATCTCTTGTGTTATGAATTTTTCATTAAATACAAGAAAGGAAAGGAGAATGTGGTGGTTTATGCCTTGTATTACAAATATGAGGATGTTGTTGCTATTATTTCCATATCTAGTCCTCTTCCACAATGGATTTCTCAACTTTGATAAGATTATATTTTTTATCTAGAGACTATACAAATCATTCAATAAAGGAAGGTAGGATTATCATTGCATTCTTGTTTCTCAAATACTAATGGAGTGCTTCACAAAAAATATTGAATTTATCTTCCTCGATATTTGGATATTAAGCCAAATGTTCTTCAAGAATTGCATGCATCTCCTTTGGTTTGACATTTAGGATTCATGAAAACATACCAACAAGTGAAGTAATCATTTGATTGAAAAGGATTAAAAGCATATATCATGATTTTTATGGATGGGTGTAAGGCGTGTCAATGTACCAAAGGAAAATAGTTAAATCTCTTGCATTGTTACAACCATTGTTTATCCCTGGCCAAAAATGGGAGCACATACCCATGGATTGTAATGAGGAAGTTTCCAAATTAGAGGGTAAAATGATGATATTTGTGGTAGTGGATTACCTTTTCAAAAATGATCCTTTTTATACATTAGAACATCCCTATTTAGCAAGTAAGGTGGGTAAGGTATTTCTTCATTATGTTTTTAAATTACATGATATACCCAAAATCATTATGAGTGACCATGACCCTATCTTCACAGTAACATTTAGAAGGAATTATTTTGTCTTTTTTAGAGGTCATTACATCATAGACCATGTGAGAAGTCAAGTGGTATAACAAACCATCATAATGTACATGATGTAATATAGGACAAGATAGTTGTAAGATTGTTTGAGGGTTTTTTATACCTAAAATATGCATCATATGTACTTATACCTTTCATTTCTATAATATAATTATTTTAAGCATCAAGAACTAACATGTGGTATCAAAGAAGGTATAAGGAAGAAATAATTATTCTTATAATTATCCTTTAGGTCTAACACAAATATAGCCAAAAGAGAACTTTGTTTAAAGAAAGAAGTTTCAAGTTTGAGAAAAGATGTTTCAAGGGTAAAATTACCCGATATAAAATTATTTCCATGAAGAAAAATTTCATGCTATGGGAATTTCCAACTAAATATTCTTATTTCATTGCATTAAATTTATGGGAAAGGACATTCCAATTTTACAAATAATCAACTATCCCCCATATCTTCAATGGAGGCTAAACTTACAAACTAGATGAAGTTGCCAAGATAGCATCCAAATACTTATCAAGCACTAAACTTAATTAGTATATTATAACCTAACTTAAAAGACACCAAATTTACCTAAGCATCTAGAAGTACACATGAGAATACTATTATCACATTTATAATTATTTCTTATTAAGAATAAACCTAGGGACTAGAACAATAAACTAATCCTAGGACTAATAATTGATGTTCTCATTATACATCTCCACAAGAGAAACATTAAATTCCAATGCTTTTACAATAAAAAGAATGTGAAATACAAAATGTTGAATATATATCCTTCTAGCTGGATTGATTGAGGTTGAGAACTTCATTGGAGGCCTAGACAAGGTCGTTAATGACAATTGTGTTCTTGTTCTAGAATGCAATGTTTAGTCACAATTCTATCACAAACTTGGGAAGGAAGTTGATGAGGGCCAAGGACCTACTTCTAAGTCTACAAAGTCTTCTACAACACATGAACCTAATTGGCTAAAGGAGGATGCAAGTAATATGACCATTCAATACCAAGAGGAGGCATATCTAGAGGAGTAGCAGAAGTAGGAAGAGCAATAATAGGAGGTGATGATGGTGAAGGAGGGATCACATTATTACAAGAAGAAGGTGATGCAATTGTGGTGTCTTAAGGTTTATTAAATATTAAAGCAATTTTTATGGCTAATATGCATGGAGCAAAAATATGGTATTCTAAAAATAAATGAGAAATATCGTATGCTAATGATATAAGGTATATGTGTTGTTAAAAGAATCATAATGAGCCCACTTATCATACTGATAGGGTTTTCCAATAAGAAAACCATAATATTCCATGGGAATCACATCGTAGGTGACTCTATCTACAAAATGTGGATCAGGTGTAAAGGATATCTTGTAAGTTTATATGATGTAGGAGCTGGAACCATTATCCTCCCATCCAAATGAGTATGGATGATGATTTTATTCTAAATTTAGCTACAACCAATTGACTATGGATATCGTCATTAAATTCTTTTGTGAGTTATTATCAATGATACAATCCATAAAAAAATGTAAGTTAGATAAGATTTTATGATAAATAAATTATCATGATCATATTCATACAAATTATGAGTCATGAGGGTAACATTTTTGAGTTTCCCCTTAATATATTCATACTCTCTATAATCTCCTATAACCTCAATGGGACCATATTGTGGTGCTTCCTCATTAGGTTTTACAATGAGATTTTTCTTCTTCCTAAAGTAGTCAGATTCAACGTGACCTCTCCTATAATAGTAAGTACATTTTTTTTCTACTATTTAAATGAGGAGGAGAATGAGAATAAGAATATAAAGAAGTAGAAGGAGAAAAAGTGAAAGAAGAAATATTTTTCAAATTATAGGGCTATTGTAAAAACAATGAACAAGAAGTTTTGGAAACTCCTTGGAATTGTACAACATATTTTTCTTACACCAAATGATCATGATTAGAAGCAATATTCAAGGTTGCAAGGGAAACATATTTAATTTCTTAATAGAGGTGCTCCAAAATTCCACCCTTAAATTTGAGGATGAGAGCGGTTGCATCATCATTCATGTTGAGGAGAATGTAAAACATAATAAATTGAAAAATATAGTCCTAAATGGACATGTTAGTTACCTATTGAAATGAAAACAACTTGATGATTAGATATTGCTCATAGTTTGAAGGGTTAAAACTTTGATTCAATGCTTTAACAAGATATTCCTAGGTTTAGAGAGGATATTTACCTTATTTACATTCAAAAAAAAAGTTGGCTAAGCCTAAAAGCTTAATCTTGGCAAATGGAACCTTCTCACAATAAAGAAGTTGGCTATATGAAAATCATGTTTCCATATCCAAAAACCATCTTTTCAATATTTTAGGATCCCTAGATCCATCATATAATGAGACCTCACATTTGTATTTGGATCATCGATCATTATTGTCAATTTTGACATTAGAAGAACAACTTGGATCTTTATATCATTTACTTTGTTAGTTAGGGAACTCACAATTTGGGTCAAATTGGCCATTTGCGTTGTTAAATATAAATCCATATTCGAGTCGGTATAAGCTAGGAGGAAAGGAAATTTTTGGACTAATTTGAAGTAATGTCACCAATAAGAGTCTAATTATAAAAGGGTTGCTTCTTTTAACTATGTTGTTGACGGAATTTGACATAGAGTTTATTGCACAGAAATCTATCAAAGGACAAGTCATAGCTGATCAACTAGCAGAGGCTCCTTTCGAAGACGATCAGCCTATGGTCATAGAACTACCCGATGATGGGGTCTTCCATGTCTTAGAATCACGAGATTCTGATGAGCCTGAGTCACAGGCCGACATAACCCTATTTTTTGATGGTTTTAAATGTGAGCAAGGTGGTGGTGTAGGAATAGTATTCTTCACACTACAGGGCGCTCCAATGCCCCTGTCATTTAAATTAAATTTCCCATGCACCAACAATAATGTAGAGTATGAAGCCTTGCTCATAGGTCTTTAGAGAACAATCGCCATGAACATCAAACGACTGAACATCTTTAGTGATTTGCTGTTAATTGTCAATCAAGTCAAAGGGGTATATCAATGCAAATGCCCAGTCCTGCAGGCTTATAAATCCCTTGTCGACAAATTCCTAGCAAAAATTGAGTTGTATGACATCGAGGCACTCCCTCGGTCATCGAATCATTTTGCGGACACAATGGCCTCCTTGGGGTCACTAATTCTACAAGACCTTTTCGGTGATATGACAACCATTCAAGTCAAAACCCTATCGCAATCCACGATGGAGCGTGCAAGCTCTGACTTGATGCTAGGAATCCACATGATCCAGATTGAACCATCCTCGGATAAGTTCTTTCGAATCCACGACCGTTTGAAACATGCTAATTGGGGATCCTTGTTCTCCCCTACTCCCATTAATAGCAACACAATGCTATTCTTACAAGTTCTATCCCGTTCAGCATTTGCTAGGGATGAACTTCAAGAGGGATTGGCTGTTCATACCGTCGAGGTTTCTTATCAACAGGACTGGTATTTACCCATTAGAGACTACCTCAAGTTACGTAATCTCCCGCTTGGATTGACGCATGCCGTAAAACGAGCATTCAAGCAGAAAGCGGCTAAGTATGTCTTGATAGGAGACATTTTGTACCATTGTAGTTATGAAGGAATCCTCCTTCATTGCTTGGACCAACAAGAGTCCACTTGGGCGATCGCCCAAGCGCACGATGGTACGTGTGGTGGCCACTTCAGTGGTATGGCCATCGCAAAGCGCATTATTTGCATGGGCTATTATTGGCCATCTTTAGAGTGAGATTGTTGCGCATATGTCAAGAAGTGTGTGAAGTGTCAACATCATGCCAATTTGATGCATGTACCTTCCCAGGCCTTGCAGAAAGTCCATTCTACTTGGCTATTTTCACAGTGGGGCTTCGATCTAATTGGAAAGATCTCCCCAATCAACAAACACACACCCAATCAAAGCAATGACATGCATTCAAAGAATCATTGACAAGGACAATCACACTCCTGCTTGGGGCAGAAAACAAGCAATAATCACAAATTGATCAAACACTTGGCATTCCTGAATCATGAACACAAGGTTTCCCCCCGTGGATAAAAGGTTGCACCCTTTGCCTATTCATGACTGATCAATGTCCAAGCTCAAGTCACACCTCACCAAAATAGGTTAATACTTGAAATCAAATTCCTTAGCTCGTCAGAAGCAAGGATTCAAGAATGCATGCCCTTTCCATACTTGGGGCATCAAAAGTTGGTTAGGTTACCAAGAAACCCTAATCATTAGTGCTTTGGTTATCTATTTTTGCTCGATGCTGCACCATGCACAGCGCATCCCAAAAATGGGCATCTGTAGACACCAAAACAGCACCAATCCGATTATGTGACTGCAAACACTGATCGCTTTGACACACACAGCCCCTAGGGCAGCCCTCGGAGGTTAAACAGTGGTCCTAACCACTTTTATAGCAATTTTGTAAGGTCAAAAGGCAATTTGGCACATTCAAGCACTTTGCTCAGTATTCGTCTCACCCAGGGACGAATTCTAACTGGGATCCGTCTCACCCAGGGACGAATTCTAAATTCGTCTTTGGTCAGGACGAATTCCAGGTTTAACGGGCAAAAAGAAGAATGCCGCCAAGTGGCAGCCGAAGACAGTCATTTATTGCCTCCTGCCGTGCATGCGCGTGTAGGTGGGTAGATTGGCCGTTGGAGGACTGTCACAAGGGCAGTCATGGAAGCCCAAGTCAGGGAGGAGTCTCCTCCCTCTTGGGAAGGCATGGCCGCCACATGGCATCCCTGCATGCCCCTCCAAAGAGACCCCTTGGGTCTATAAAATGGTGGACTTTCCCACCCAAAAAGAGACAAGTTGGAGGCATTTTCAAGCAACGAAGTGCTGCCAAATTGAACACCCTATTGCACCCCTTTTCGATTCACCTCTTCCACATCCTTAATCTCTTTCGCAAGAGAGGTTATTGGGTGGCTTTTGGAAGTGTGGATCCGGACCCAAACCCAACATTTGACCACATTAATCCACCAATTTTCCGACAACCCATCCCAAGAGATTTTGGGCCCATCCCTAGTGGATTGGTGCCAAAATCAAGTTCCAACGGTGGGCGGCCCACTTGGGCACCCCGCACTTTTTTTTAGTTTCATTCTAATCTATTCTGTTATCACTTGTTTATCTTCCATTACATTCTATGCTGTTTAGATAATTTATAATATCAAATTTATAATATTTTGATCAAATATTATCATGCTTTGTCGATTTTGTGGCCCTCACTAACTTGCAGGTAGCGACACCAAATTCCCATTGATGGAGGTCAAATTGGGAGAATCCGACCATCTGGGTCATCCCAAAATGCCCCCAATTAGTTAACCCCTATGTTTGCAGGTATTTTGGAGATCCCGAGGTTCGACATTTAGACGGCATCACTTCGGCTTTTCATCACAAGCGAATTCGTCCTACCCGGGGACGAATTACAGCAGAATTCGTCCTGACCAGGGACGAATTTTAGTTGAATGCAGATTGGCCGACTGTTTCGATGGCAGTGGCCCTCTGGTAATGTTTTCTGGTCTCTGTCAAATGTGCAAGTCATTTGGATTCATCTTATTCATCATTTTATTAGTTTTAGGCATGCATCTTTTATCATTTTTAGAGAACAAATGCTTCTTATTTGCAGCAGGTGCTACTAACACCTTCGTTGTTTCTTTGAACGTAGGAGGAGCAACGAGAAGTGAGGATTCATCAACATAAGCGATGGCAACACTTTGGCCCGCCCATTTCAAATGTGGGCATGCGAAAGGAGGATTATTAAGTCACTATTGTAATCAAAATCCATTCTAACGCTCCTAACCCCTAAAAAGGGAGGAGGCATCTTTGTAACCGAGGTTAAGAGAGTTAAATAAAAGGGTTGTGATTTCTCTAATTTCTTGTATCTCATTTCAATTTGCCTCTTTCATTTCATGCACTTCACATTTTAGGACTTAAGCGTTAGTTTTGATTTTGAATGCATCGCAATAGTTTTCTTTTTCAAATATTTCGAGAATCTCATGCTTTCAGTGGCGATCACGGTGGGACCCTGTCCCCTGGTTTTTAAGATCAAGTAACTGATCCATTTTTGTGTTTGGTGCTTGACAGGTACCATTTTTCAAAAGCAGACTGTAATTCATCTTTGACTGCGGCGATTACTTTACTGTAATTCGTCTGACCCTGAGACGAATTCAAATTCGTCTCAGACAGGGACGAATTCTGTTCTGTAATTCGTCTCATAGAGGGACGAATTTTTGTCTATAAATTTTTAGAGCCGAAGATCAGAAACAGCAAGTCTAGGCAGAAAAGAGGTAAGGTTCCAAAACTGTCCTTGTCATTTTCTGATTTTTTGTTTCTATTTTTCTATCAACTTTTGCTTGCTTAGGGAAAGTTGGTTGCTTGCATGTTTCAATTTTAATTAAAATAAACCACACACACATCACGTGGTATCTTTAAACCAAGGAGCTGGTCGTAAGACCCCAGCCCTTGATCAAGACCAACGGTGGGTTCATCACCACCTTGGCTTGATTTTGCATCCATTTCCCCGATTGTCACTGTTGTTAGGCGTAAATCTTGATGAAAGCTGACCGAGTGTCACTGGGGTGATTCCCATGCGCGTGAGGATAAGTCTTCTATGGTAGGTGTCATTAACAGGACAATCCCCCTTCCGTACCGCCTATGTTCCACGTACCATCTGCTCTCACGTACCTATAGTTTCCCTCTCGTAAGGGCGGGTATATAGAGAGGTTGGTATATCGGTCCGACAATGGTATATTGAAGGGGCGACCATTTATGGGAGTCATATGAGCCAACATTCTGCATTTAAACGTTCTTCAAAACTTTCAAAAACAAAACAAAATCATCAAAATGCACTAAACCAGCTTTAGGACACACCATTAATCTTTAAAAGAGATAATCACCGTTTGTGTATGTGTGTGTTCATTTCTGCTTAGTGTAACAAAAAAAAATCAAAAATCATAAACAAAAAGATAAAAATCTGCTTAGCTAGTAGAAGAGCACCACAATGGTGTACACCCGTAGCCAAGCCCAATCAAGGGCAGATGCTGTAGAAGGTGTACAAAGAGAGGGCACTGGTCGCCTTCGCTTTAGCCCTGAGGACTTGGCCATACCGCCTTGGCGGTCTGGCCTACAAGAGAGTCCACATCAGGCCACATCAAGATGGAATTATAGGGACACCCCTCCGGGGGATATGCCCATTCAACACAGCCCCTTTCGGGAAGAAGCTTTACATGTAGCACTCAACGTAAATAGAAAACCACCTTTTGAGGCTAGATATGAGTGGCCACAACACGATGAAGCGCTAGAGAGGCACAGTGTCCATGAGGAGAGACAACATGAATATGACATCTCTCCTTTGCCTCCCATTAGAACTGAAAGACAAAACCCAGAGCGTAGGGCTCTCCACACAGGGCGAGCTAACTCCGCCCGCCCCTTTCACACCCATGAAAGGGAGTACGAGGAAGACCATCGCATTCCTCGAGAACAACATACAGCGTGGGAGCCTTGCGTTTCTGCACCTGCTAGATATCATGGTCACACATCGAGGCCAGAGCCTCAAGTAAATGCCGCCGACCTCGACAGAGGGAAGCGACCCATTGAAATCTCGGATCATCAAGACCGAGGCAAATACATAGGAGAAACATTCAAGCCTCCTGAGCAAAATATGGCGGACCAAATTGACCCGGCAGTCGCCAGACATGCCGCCCGCCAAGCCCGAATCACGCGGCTTGAGCAAGGTCATCAGGAGTTAGAGCACTTATACCGCCTTAATAAAGAGCGCATGCAGCACGAAGCGGATGAGCTACGTTATAAACTACCTGAGAGGGTGCCAACCCCTCGCACCCAAAAAGTAGAACAATATGAGAGGTATAATCCTTTGGTGCAGGATAGGTCTCCGCGACCTCGTCAAGCTTTGCCTCCGAGACCTCATAGACCCGAGAGGGAGGCCACTCCCCGAAACAATGATGGGTACCCTCAGCGGGGACTCACTCAGGGTCATAGGTCTCGCCCAGAGACTCCTCAAGAAGTTTATGAGGAGTATGAACCAGAAATAGAATGGGCCAAAATGCCCTATCAAGGCGGGAGGGCTGCCATTCGGCCACCCCCCCATAGGCCTCCAGTCTCCCACAACTCACAACGGGAGCAAACAAAAGAGGAAGAGATTAAATCTTTCGATGCATACAAAGCGCTATTAGAGCGTTTGGAGTCTATGGAGACAAAAGCTTCTGGGCATCAAAAGCCCACGTTACGTCAACTCCGTAGTCATCCAGTGCATCCCTCAGTGCCCACACCTCTTTACCCCGAACATTTCAAGTTGCCTCAGTTGGCAGTCTTTAAGGGTGAAGAGGATGCTCAAGAGCATGTGACAAGATTCCTGAGCCAATGCTTTGGCATTCAGGATAATGATGCATTGTTGCTAAGGACATTCATAACCACATTCGTAGGTCCTGCCTCGGATTGGTTCACACAGTTATCGAAGCACAACATAAATAACCTGGATCAATTAGTAGATGCGTTCCTTGAACGCTTTGCCTTCAACACCAAGAAGAAGGCATCACTGAGTGATCTGGCCAGCCTCAGGCAATATGAGGAAGAGACAATGGCGGCATACGGGAATCGATGGAGGGCTCTGCTTTCTAAGCTACCCTACCTTCCCCCTATGTCTGACCTCACACAAATGTTTTCACGGAGTTGTCTGAGATCGATCTCTAGGCTATTGCAGCTATAGCAATACGCCAGCCTAGAAGAAGCTTTGGCGCAAGCCAGAGTTATAGAAGAGATCAAAATACAGGAAGGCAAAATCGCCAAGCCTAAAAAGAAAGAGTGGAACAAAAACACTAAGACCGGGACTACGCAACCAAAACCCGCTACGGTTAATCAAGTTGCGATAAATGTCCCCAAGCCTGTGCAAGAAATACAGCCTCAAAAGGCTAATTATCAGGCAATGCCTCCTAATTATGAAAGAGAAAATAAAAAATAGGAGCAAAATCAGCAGCGTCGCCCTAGGCGACAATTCACCCCTTATACGGAGTCTAGGGACTCCCTATTTGACCGCTTGTCAGCGGCAAATTTAATCACCCTTCCAGAAATCCAAACCATAGATCCTAACGCTCCCAAGCCTAAGGGATACAGAGAGGAATTATATTGTAGGTTCCATAGGCGAAGGGGACATGACCTGAATGGATGTTGGAAATTCAAGGGATTAATACAAGATTTGATCGATAATAAAACATTGGCAGTGGACAACCCCATAGCGCCAAATAATCAATAGATGGGGGTTTTCAAGGACCCTTTGCCTGCCCACGAGGCACAGGAAAAACCTCTTCAGGTCAATGAGGTGCGACAGAATCTTCCCATGCAAGGATTTGTGGGAATGATCAGCATAGTGACCAGGAACAAAAAGTACCCAGGAGTTGCCCCCGAGGCAGCTACAAGAGAAGTTCCAACAACGTCGCAACCTCAACAACGCCCTGTGTAGTTGCCTCCGCCTAGACCCGAGGTCACGATACGGACCAAACTCACGCAGAGTTTGCGGACCACATCGGCTAGGCTTTCCATTTATGAGCTTATACAACAGTCAACACCCCATAGGGAAGCTCTCATGGAAATTTTGAAAGCCATCGAGTTGCAGCCTCACGAAGCGAATTCCTTCAATAACTTCGTGGGACATGTGAAACGATGTACGGAGCCGGTCATTACCTTCAGAGAGGATGAGGTTAAAACAATATCGAATGACATGGCAGATCCACCCCTGCACGTTATCGCGCGGGTCAACGGGATCCCGTACAAGAGAGTGTTGGTAGATACTGGCTCATCCAGTAACATCATTACCACTATAGCATTAAAACATCTGAAGCTGCCAGCCTCTCATATCATGGCTTCCACATACACACTACGAGCATTCAACGATGCGATATGCTCGACAATCGGCACAATTGTTCTACCCGTCCAGGTAGGACAAAAGACGATACCTACATTGTGCCATGTTTTGGAAGGCGAGATGGCATACAACATATTGCTAGGGCGGCCATGGATCGGGGACATGAAGTGTGTCCCTTCGATCGCTCACAAGTGTCTAAAGTATGCATTTGAAGGAGAAGTACATGTAGTCCCGATGGACTTAGAACCCTTCAAATATTGCAATGCGATGCAATTAATGCCTCAATCGACCCTCCCATCAATGCACTTGGATTTCCAGTTAAATCCATCTAAACAGGGTCCAATGCCGCGGGCACCACTGGTGACTAAACCATCAAAATCCCAGCCAGGTGAGTCTTCATCATCTGCTCCTTCACTACCAATGCCACCTGTCATGGCTAAACAGAAGGACAAAGGAAAACAGATCTTGGAAGAGGCTCAGCCCCTAGAAGAGGTGTTGCCAACAATATCAACTGTCTCAACAGAAGAAATACCTAGCACAATGGAAGCTGAGGCTCCTAATCCACCCAACATGGAATGGACTCAGGAAGGCCTCCCATTCCCTCCCTCCCAATCATCAACAATTACTGTTGAAATGGCCAGTACGGGCCTGGGGGAGTATCTAGTGCAGAATGTTGTGGCAACGCCCACGCTAGAATCCATGCAGGACATGGGGAGACCTCGCCTTCCCATAGGGACAGTTGTTCCTTTAGGTTACCCACCAAACCAGACTAATTTTGTGTATGGGGGCCTTGATCATGGTGCTGAACCATGCAAGCAAAAGGACGAGGACGAAGAGCCTTTTGCCAAAAATGTCAATTATCTGTCAAACCCGGACTTCGCTCTGAGATATCTCGGCCAATGCAATTGGCATGGATACGGGCTAGGCAGGTATGAGCAAGGGGTGCGTGTCCTTTGCCAACCAAGATACCAAATGCCGTATGATAAGTCGGGAGTAGGGTTCAACCACCCCCTGCCCTTAGACATCTTGGTGGAAAACATGCAAGGCCTAGGAATAGGCAACAAGGGTGGATTGGCATCAGATCCTTATGCCAACCCAAATACAGAATATACATTGGGAGATTACCTCCCATGGTCAACAACCACCCTTGGTAACATCAATAATCCCTCTCCTTTGCTAGAGAGAGGTGAAAGTTCGGACACTAACTCCCAAGGAGAGCATAAACAGTGTCCAGAGATCTTTTTGAAACTATTCCCTTTAGAGGTTCCAATGGAGCCAGTGTTGTGTCAAGAGAATCAGGTCCCTCCACCAAGAGTGGAACAACCGCAATGGGATCAGATTAATTTGCTAGAACAAGGTGAACCCTTAATGTCGCAAATAGTTGTTGAAGAAAATGAACATTTTTGGATCTCCGACAGTGATTCGAAAGATGAGACTGAGATGGCCTATCTCAACCACATGCGACAAATGCAACAAAGGCAACAAGTGCAACAACGACGTCCCTTGGGGATTAATGAATTATTTGCATAGATGGGCATACTGCCAGGGCATGAGTGGTATGTAGACCCAGCAGGGTGGGACCAAGTGTTGGATCCATGGCTCCAAATTTACGATGAGCACCGTCCACCCCGAGACCCTATAATGACATCAGTGTCGAGGGAAGACCCTGTCTTCCTATCAGCACATAGGGCCGATCCGTTCGTGCCCGTCCCTCTAGAGCCAGATCCAGAGTATAGGGAGCATCCAGAATGTTCGAGTTATCATACCCATGGTAATGGAGACCAAATTCATTCCATCCACATGATCTCCATTGATTTGACCGCACCCATCCGCAATCCGACCGATCCAACATGGTCATTGCATCTAGACATAGATGCCATCGATTGGGATCGCGTCAATTCACCTCTCTCACCATCGGAGTATTGGCCTTTCGGTAAGATGCCTCATTTTACCCCAGGGACAACTCAGGATATTTTTTAGGCTGAAGAGGAACCCGAGGTTCCCAACGTAGATTTAAATTCAGCTAATGATATCCATTTGATCCCGACTCCACATCAGTTGGAGGACGGATCCCACATGTCAGTCGAGGAGACGACTGACGTAGATATCGGCTTGGATCCAATGAATCCATAGATTATCAAGCTGGGGGTAAGCTTATCCCCCGAAGAGCAAGCCGACTACATTGCCCTTCTCAAAGAGAAGAAGGAGGTTTTTGCATGGTCATACAAGGATATGCCAGGACTAGACCCACAGCTAGTCATGCATAATTTAACGCTTGATCCGACAATCAAGCCCGTAAAGCAAAAACTACGTAAGATGCACCCAACAGTGGCCTTGATGGTCAAAGATGAATTGCAAAAGTTGTTGGATGCACAGTTTGTCATCTGCATGGATTATCCGCCATGGTTGTCCAACATGGTGCCCATCAAAAAGCCCGACGGGAGGATTCGCATATGCACTAATTTTTGAGATCTAAACAAAGCGAGTCCTAAGGATGATTTCCCCTTGCCGAGCATCGACGCGTTGGTAGACGCTACAACAGGGTCACGAAATGCTCTCCCTCATGGATGGTTTCTCAGGATACAATCAGATTCGTATCAATCCTGAAGACCAACTAAAAATGGCGTTCACAATGCCTTGGGGGACATTTTGTTATAAGGTCATGCCTTTTGGCCTTAAAAATGCTGGTGCCACCTACCAACGTGCCATGACGTACATCTTCCATGACTACATGCATAAAACTTTGGAAGATTACATGGATGATTTGTTAGCCAAGTCTCTTTTGCGCTCAAATCATATCGATGACTTAAGCAAGATCCTCGATCGCCTCATGGAGCATAAAGTTAGACTAAATCCCAAGAAGTGCGTATTTGGCGTCACATCCTGGAAAACTCTTGGGTTTCATAGTCTCAAAGCGAGGCATCGAGGTGGACCCAAAGAAAGTCAAGGCAATCCTTGAAATGGTTCCCCCAACTACCATTAAGCAGACTCAAAGTCTACAGGGAAAGGTCACGTCGATTAAGCGCTTCATAGCGCAGCTATCTGACAAGTGCCGACCCATGAACAAATTATTGCACAAGGGGGTTACATTTCACTGGGATGACGAGTGCCAGTCAACCTTTGATGACATCAAACAATACCTGGCTTCGCCGCCAGTATTGGCACCACCTAGACCAGGAGTGTCATTCTACTTATACATCTCAGCTACTGAGGTGGCACTGGGCGCCATGCTAGCCCAAAAGAATGAACTTCACAAAGAACAGGCTACTTACTATCTTAGCCGCACCCTGTCAGTTATGAACTTAACTATGCATACGTCGAGAAACTCTGCTTGGCAGTGGTGTTTGCTACCAAAAAGCTATGCCACTACATGCTGAGCAACACTACGTATGTTGTGTCTAAGGAGAATCCATTGCGATACATGATGAGTCATACTTATCATAGTAGTCGCACGGCGAAATGGATCATGTTGTTGACGGAATTTGACATAGAGTTTATTGGACAAAAATCTATCAAAGGACAAGTCATAGCCGATCAACTAGCAGAGGCTCCTCTTGAAGACGATCAGCCTCTAGTCATAGAACTACCCGATGATGGGGTCTTCCATGTCTCAGAATCGCCAGATTCTGATGAGCCTGAGTCACAGGCCGACATAACCCTATTCTTTGATGGTTCTAAATGTGAGCAAGGTGGTGGCACGGGAATAGTATTCTTCACACCGCAGGGTGCTCCAATGCCCCTGTCATTTAAATTAAACTTCCCATGCACCAACAATAATGCAGAGTATGAAGCCTTGCTCATAGGTCTTCAGACAACAATCGCCATGAACATCAAATGACTGAACATCTTTGGTGATTCGTTGTTAATTGTCAATCAAGTCAAAGGGGTATATCAATGCAAATGCCCAGTTCTGCAGGCTTATAAAGCCCTTGTGGACAAATTCCTGGCAAAACTTGAGTGGTATGACATCGAGGCACTCCCTCGATCATCGAATCATTTTGCGGACACAATGGCCTCCTTGGGGTCACTAATCCCGCAAGACCTTTTCGGTGATATGACAACCATTCAAGTCAAAACCCTATCGCAATCCGTGATGGAGCGTGCAAGCTCGACTTGACGCCAGGAATCCACATGATCCAGATTGAACCATCCTCGGATAAGTTCTCTCGAATCCATGATCATCTGAAACATGCCAACTGGGGGTCCTTGTTCTCCCCTACTCCCATTAATAGCAACACAACGCTATTCTTACAAGTTCTATCCCATTCAGCGTTTGCTAGGGATGAACTTCAAGAGGGATTGGTTGTTCATACCGTCGAGGTTTCGATCAACAGGACTGGTATTTACCCATTAGAGACTACCTCAAGTTAGGTAATCTCCCGCTTGGATTGACGCATGCCGCAAAATGAGCATTCAAGCAGAAAGCGGCTAAGTATGTCTTGATAGGAGACATTTTGTACCGTCATAGCTATGAAGGAATCCTCCTTCGTTGCTTGGACCAGCAAGAGTCCACTTGGGCAGTCGCCCAAGCGCACGATGGTACATGTGGTGGCCACTTCAGTGGTATGGCCATCGCAAAGCGCATTCTTCGCATGGGCTATTATTGGCCATCTTTAGAGCGAGATTGTTGCGCATATGTCAAGAAGTGCGTGAAGTGTCAACATCATGCCAATTTGATGCACGTACCTTCCCAGGCCTTGCAGACGATCCAGTCCGCTTGGCCATTTTCATAGTGGGGCTTCGATCTAATTGGAAAGATCTCCCCTGCATCGTCAGGCCATCACACGTTTATCATAATGGCCACAGAGTATTTTACCAAGTGGGTGGAAGCAATTCCGCTTACCTCTACGACAGGACCCCGCATTGTGGAGTTCATTTTGCATAACATCATATGTCATTTTGGTATTCCATCCAAAATAGTCTCGGATAATGGGACGCCATTCAAGAACAAAGACGTGCGTGCTTTGACCACAAAGTACAAAATTCAGCACAGTTTTTTGACACCCTATTATCCGTAGGCGAATGGGCAAGCAGAGGCGTCAAACAAAATGCTAGTTGCCATCCTTAAAAAGATGGTCACAGATAGTCATAAGGATTGGCACATCCAAATCCCACTTGCCCTATGGGCCTATCGCACTAGCATTCGGACGCCCACTGGGGCCACTCCATTTTCGCTCGTGTATGGCTCCGAGGCAGTCATGCCTCTAGAGTTGGAGATTCCTTCCCTGCGCATATCAATGCAGGAGTTCATCGATGATGACGCTACGCGGTAGGCCCGGTTAGACCAGCTTACGTTGCTTGATGAACGACGCGTTAATGCTCTCGAGCATTTACGTATTTATCAAGAGCGACTTAAGAAAGCTTACAACATGAAAGTTCACCTGAGAGACTTTCGGGTTGGTGATTTGGTTTTGAAGGAAAACCAACAGAATTCTAGTTTGCCGTCCCACCTAAGGGACAAGTTCATGGCAAATTGGTTAGGTCCATATGTCATTGATAGCAAAATAGGACCCGAGACATACCGGCTAGCCTCTCTTGATGGAATCAAGGAAACAGAACCCTTGAACATCAGTCATTTGCGCCCATTCCATATCTAAGAGAGCCATATCCCAAAAATGCTCCAAGGATCTCCAAAAATCGCTTGGTCAATCCCAAAATGCTCCAAGGATTCTAAGCTGGTCAATCAAAATGTCCAAGGTTTGAAAATTAAGTATCTTTGGTCAATCCAAAAATGCTCCAAGGATTCTAAAATCGCTTGGTCAATCCCAAAATGCTCCAAGGATCCTAAAATCGCTTGGTCAATCCCAAAAATGCTCCAAGGATTCTAAAATCGCTTGGTCAATCCCAAAAATGCTCCAAGGATCTAAAATCGCTTGGTCAATCCCAAAAATGCTCCAAGGATTCCTAAAATCGCTTGGTCAATCCCAAAAATGCTCCAAGGATTCTAAAATCGCTTGGTCAAATCCCAAAAATGCTCCAAGGATTTCTAAAATCGCTTGGTCAAACCCAAAATGCTCCAAGGATTCCCACAATCGCTTGGTCAAAAATAAGAAAAGTCAAAATCCAAAAATCATCAAAAATAACAAAAAATTTGCATCTCATTTCTAGGCATGCTCAAATTCATCAATAGAGCACTTCTCACATCTCATCTTCATATTCACAAAAATCAATCCATCAAAAATACAAAAAATATGTAGCTGCATTAAGCATCGCATCCATACATTGCATATTTGTGGTCGTAAAGGTCAAAGGCACCATAGACTGTAATTATTCTGCTAGTCCATCTTGTTCCACATTTTTCCATTTTACAAAACAACAAACAAATGCCATTTACTGTTGTTTACCACAATAGAGTCAGTGGTCTTATAATGTATCAAGAGTTTTCGTAATTCAGTCATCATTTTGCTCTTTAGCCACGTAATGTACCGAGTCAGACAGATTTTACGAAGGTAGAGTTACACTTGAAATACGCCTTGTTACGTAGCATCCCAACACAAATTAAAACACATAAAAATTCCCAAGTTGTGTGAACGAAAGATGAAACCTGCATAGTAATCCAGGTCACCATAAGCGAAACGGTTATCTTGCTCATCCCCCTGTGCGAATGGTTCTAGAATGCTGAGAATTGATAAAAGGACGAGCTCTTCCCTATCCATTCACCTTAATAAATAGTGGTTTTTACCACTACCAAATCCCAATCATAGTTGGTTCCCAAAGTTGTAAGGATTCGTACTACACGTCCCTGCCAAGGATGGGTAGTCATCCCCAAGACCTAAAAGGATCAACGCCATTCACGAACAAAATTCCAATAAATCATCATCCTAACCCTTTCCATTCACCTTTGGTCTCCAAGTCGTAAGGATTCGTACTATCCGCCCCTAACCAGGATGGGTAGTCATCCCCAAGGCCTAAAAGATCAATGCCCTTACTTCATAATCTCCATCATCCCCTTGGTTCCCAACGTCGTAAGGATTCGTACTATCCGCCCCTAACCAGGATGGGTAGTCATCCCCAAGGCCACTAGGATCAAGGCCATTCACAAGCTCAAACTCACACCGCTCAAAATACAAAATCAAGTAACAGTGGTTATCACCACTATTCAAAATCCTTGCTCAAAAAGAAAAATAAATAGAAAAATAAACAGTGATTTGCATCACTATATAGACGAGCAAGTCTCCCAAATCATTCAGCCAATAAATAACCTGAACTTGAATCTTTGGAATTCTCAGCATTCGAAAACCATCTAGGTGATCCTCATTACAGGTTTGGTTGACAGCCTATCTGGCAATGGTGGTATCCTACCCGCATGACGATATGTCTGTCACATTCGCTTTGCGTATGTGCAGACCAATGTTTGCATGAGGATGAGCTAGCTTATGGTATCCTGGATAACACCGTAGATTAATCTAACTAAATACAACAAAGGAGTTAGTGGAGCTAATTAGGTGATCCTCAGTACGAGTTCGGTTGAAAGCCCACCCTGCACCGGCGGTATCCCGACAAATACCACATAAATGAACTCAATTGCACACACAGGGATGTGAAATAGCTTGGTCAAAAACGAGTCCGATTCATACCTTGTTCAAAAGTCTTGTAAGATAAAGTACAGTCGTGGCTAGTGAGTTAAAACCGTCTGAGTCTCAGAAAACCTTAGCTACATTTCTAAACCAACTGCGCTACTTTTCATCTTTACAATACCATCAAAAAATACAAAAAAAGAAAAACCACATGTATACATACAAAGTTATTCATCACAGCAATCGCCTAAAAACAAAATAACAGAGTTCTAAACAGTCTATGGTGCCATAACCAACCATCACAAATTCCATTCATCCATTTCATTTTGCATATCACATATAAATCAAAAACATTTGCATTCATCATAACATATGCATCCATCAAAATAAATAAACATGCATACATCCATATTCATCAACCATAATGCATAATATCAAATCATCACATATGCATAACCACAATAAAGCCGTTATATATATATATATATATATATATATATATATTTTTATATCGTCAAAAAAAATGCCCGTAGGCTACAAAACTGGTCCTCTGACCCCGCAATCATATAACAAAAACCACCCAGCCTAAGGCGTCGACCACCATGATCACGTAGGATCGGTGCGACGGGAACTACCCCCCATGGTGTGGGTCCTATGGGACCCCTCAGGACGGCTACTGCTAGCCCCCACATCATGCCTACTATCGCCTCCCTCATCCAATCGCCTACGATGAGATGATGCTGACTGCTCAGTACCACTGTCCCTCGTCCGACGTGAAGATCCACCTCTCGACGGCTCAGGTAGCCGCCCATCGAGGTGGATGACCTCCCTCTCCAAATCTAGCCGGTGTCGACACCACTCTACCTCCCATCGATGGTAGTAAGCTACTGCATCGTCGCGCTGCACCAAAACCCTATCCCGCTCTGCTAGCTGAGCCCGTAGGAGATCCCTCTCCCGCAGTGCATCCCCTAGCTCTTGATCTCATATCCGTAGCAGCTCTACCAATCATGCATTCTCAGCATGTACCCTAGACTCCATCTCCTTCGTATCCGCCTGAAGCATGGGACTCTTCGGAATAGCAGCCTGCTCTGGCTCCCACTGCTCCGCCATGTCCTGCATCTCCGATTGATCCGGAGCCCCCAAATCTACATCCTCACCCTCCACCTCCACCATGTCCGCATCCTCCAAAGGAGCTCCCCAATCATCCCCTGGTGCCTCAGCACCCTCCTCTGCCACCTCCGTGCCTCCTAGTGGCCCCTCTCCTCGCCATCATCGTAGTACCCACCACGAGTCATACTCAGTGGTAGTCCCGACGTCATCCACGTCCGGGACATCGATCACCGCATCTGAATCCTCGCCCAATGGCGCGATGACCGATCGATCTAGAGTCCTCTCATCTCCTCGATGTCGATAGACCACGGGCTCACCAGGAAACCCCTGGCGCACCCCAAACTATCGTGTAACCCGACTATATGAGAAGAACTCATGCTCGGTCCCATGTCGCCCAATCAACCACCGCTCCTTGCGTACCCGTCGGAGCCACTCTCCAGCCTCCGACCAGGCGGAAGTCTCGATAAGGGTGCCAAACCACCTCCCCTGGAGTGAGCCGAGAGAAGGCATCGACATAGTGCCCTACGGCACCTGCCCACCGTCGACTCTGCCCGCTCTCTGGACCGCCGCCACAAAACTGCATAACCTATCTCCTTATCCTCCATCACCACCCGAGTCATCCATGGTAACCCGGTTGGCCTCTCAACTGCTATGTGCTGCCAACCCTAGCACTACAATAGATAACTACAGCTGATCCCCTTTCGCTGTCGGTAGCGGACCCCATACAACTCCCCGTAGAGCTGTGCCAACAGTGTCTGTCCCCATCTCAGGATCAGCGGTGCCTCTATCGGGCACTCTACCAACTGCCACACCAAATCCAGCAGGTTCCATGGGAACCTCGTGCCTGACGAGTCAGGTAATAACATGTTGGAAATGAGGCCCATAAGGAATGCGTGCCTCACTCCTAACACCCCCTCTCCTGCCACCATCCAACCAAAATCTCGCCAACCTGGCAGTCCACCTCGACCGTCTCCACTGGGCTCTCTACGCCCAACCGCTCCCCATGCCCGAAGCATCTCGTCAGTATAGCCGTCCGCTGATCACGCGACGATGTCTTGATGGGCAGTCCATCTATCGAAATCTGAAGAAGCCGATAGATATCCTCTAGAGTCATAGTCATCTCCCCTGTTGGGAGATGGAAGGTGTTGGTCCGTGGATCCCAAAGATTGATCAGGGCCATCAAATAGGCCTGATCCGTGACCACAGGCTCCAGTCGAGCCACCTACTTGAGCCCAAGGGCATCAAGCCACTCCCAGTCAGCCTCAGTCAGCCCCCATGCCTCAGTAAAAGTAGTGGGTACACGGTACCGGCTCCTAACAACCTGCAAAAGAAAACAATTAAAAAAAAATAAAATCATGGAAAAGAACTGTACAGAAAAACAACACACTTACAGTTTTAAAACAAAAATAAACTCTAGGGAGCACTTACTGGTCTCGCTTCGGCTCCGCCGCTCGAACCAGTTTGTGTACTCATGATGGCAGGGAAAATCTCGACAGCGCTTCGCTTCGCAGAATTAACCTCCTCCTCCCCAGAGCTCCAAATCGCAAGAAAAATCAGATGCAAATGAGCCCAAACCCAAGTTTTGGCCCTTAAATAGGCCTTTTGAGCTGGAATTCATCCTTCACTGGGATGAGCACTCTGGTTAGCACTCGTCCCACCCAGGGATGAATTCTAAAGCTGGAATTCGTCCCACCCTGGGACGAATTCAGGCCAAAAATTCAAAAAACATCAAAAATTGAACAAAAATGCATTAAAAATAGATAATAAATTTGCCCGATGAGAGTGCTGTTGCACTTGACATCCCGGGCATACAAAATAGATGTTGGGGTCACAAATTGTCATTATCCTACTCCCTAAGAAGGCTATCTTAGCCGGACCGCTCCATGGGAAGATGGATTTTTGCCAATTTCAGCTCCAAACAGCGTCGCAAAAAGGGTTAACACCCACCAAAAATAGGTCTAAATGTTGGAAAAATTGCACATGCTTAATGATAAACCATCTAAAGGCACCCTTGCACAAGTCATCTTGGGTCAAGCGACTCGTCGCTTTTCTCACGAAGGTCATTCCCTCATCGATTCGTCGCTTGAGGGGGTAGTCACACTTAGTCACCAATCAACAAACACACACCCAATCAAGGCAATGACATGCATTCAAAGAATCATTGACAAAGACAATCACGCTCCTGCTTGGGGCAAGAAACAAGCAATAATCACAAATTGATCAAATCACTTGGCATTCCCGAAGCATGAACACAAGGTTCCCCTGTGGACAAAAGGTTGCGCCCTTTGCCTAATCATGACTGATCAATGTCCAAGCTCAAGTCACACCTCACCAAAATAGGTTAATACTTGAAATCAAATTCCTTAGCTCGTCGAAGCAAGGATTCAAGAATGCATGCCCTTTCCATACTTGGGGCATCAAAAGTTGGTTAGGTTACCAAGAAACCCTAATCATTAGTGCTTTGGTTATCTATTTTTGCTCGACGCTGCGCCATGCACAACGCATCCCAAAAAGGGGCATCTGTAGACACCAAAACAACACCAATCCGATTATGTGACTGCAAACACTGATCGCTTTGACACACACAGCCCCTAGGGCAGCCCTCAGAGGTTAAACAGTGGTCCTAACCACTTTCATAGCAATTTTGTAAGGTCAAAAGGCAATTTGGCACATTCAGGCACTTTGCTCAGTATTCGTCTCACCCAGGGACGAATTCTAACTGGGATTCGTCTCACCCAGGGACGAATTCTAAATTCGTCTTTGGTCAGGACGAATTCCAGGTTTAACGGGCAAAAAGAAGAATGCCGCCAAGTGGCAGCCGAAGACAGTCAATTATTGCCTCTTGCCGTGCATGCGCGTGTAGGTGGGTAGATTGGCCGTTGGAGGACTGTCACAAGGGCAATCATGGAAGCCCAAGTCAGGGAGGAGTCTCCTCCCTCTTGGGAAGGCATGGCCGCCACATGGCATCCCTGCATGCCCCTCCAAAGAGACCCCCTGGGTCTATAAAATGGTGGACTTTCCCACCCAAAAAAGACAAGTTGGAGGCATTTTCAAGCAACGAAGTGCTGCCAAATTGAACACCCTATTGCACCCCTTTTCGATTCACCTCTTCCACATCCTTAATCTCTTTCGCAAGAGAGGTTATTGGGTGGCTTTTGGAAGTGTGGATCCGGACCCAAACCCAAAATTTGACCACATTAATCCACCAATTTGCCGACAACCCATCCCAAGAGATTTTGGGCCCATCCCTAGTGGATTGGTGCCAAAATCAAGTTCCAACGGTGGGCGGCCCACTTGGGCACCCCGCACTTTTCTTTTAAGTTTCATTTTAATCTATTCTATTATCACTTGTTTATCTTCCATTACATTCTATGATGTTTAGATAGTTTATAAGTTCGATTTCATAATATTTTGATCAAATATTATCATGCTTTGTCGATTTTGTGGCCCTCACTAACTTGCAGGTAGCGACGTCGAATTCCCATGGATAGAGGCCAAATTGGGAGAATCCGACCATCTGGGTCATCCCAAAATGCCCCCAATTAGTTAACCCCTATGTTTGCAGGTGTTTTGGAGATCCCGAGGTTCGACATTGGAGCGGCATCACCTCGGCTTTTCATCACAGGCGAATTCGTCCTACCCGGGGACGAATAACAGCAGAATTCATCCTGACCAGGGACGAATTTCAGTTGAATGCAAATTGGCCGACTGTTTCAATGGCAGTGGCCCTCTCGGTAATGTTTCCTGGTCTCATGTTCAAATTTGCAAGTCATTTAGAATCATTTTACTCATCATTTTATTAGCTTTTATGCATGCATCTTTCATTAATTTTAGAGAACAAATGTTTCGTCTTTGCAACAGGTGCTACTAACTCTTCGTTGTTTCTTTGAACGCAGGAGGAGCAACGAGAAGCGAGGATTCATCAGCATAAGCGGCGGCAACACTTTGGCCCGCCCATTTCAAATGTGGGCATGCGAAAGGAGGAATACTAAGTCACGATTGTAACCAAAATCCATTTAACGCTCCTAGCCCCTAAAAAGGGAGGAGGCGTCTTTGTAACCGAGATTAAGAGAGTTAAATAAAAGGGCTGTGATTTCTCTAATTTCTTGTATCTCATTTCAATTTGCCTCTTTCATTTAATGCACTTCACATTTTAGGACTTAAGCGTTAGTTTTGATTTTGAATGCATCGAAATAGTTTTCCTTTCAAAACTTCTGGAATCTCATGCTTTCACAAAGAAACTTTTAATTGTGTACCTTAAGACAATACCAAAAAGGGGTAGAAGGCCCCTATTTTTCCCATATAAAACCCCAAGTTGTTTGGTTTATTGGGCAATTAGTTTGATGCTTTTATAAAATAATTCAAGAAATTAATTAAATAAACTCTCTTTTAAAAAAAATCATTAATTAGATTAAAATTAATTAATACAACATTAATTAATCAAATTGTTGATTAAGTAATTATTAATTAACAAATTAAAAGAGGAATTGAATTTAATTAATTTAAATAATTAAATGTGGATTACCTTAGAAAATTATAATAAATTTAAAATTTCACCTAGCTAAGTTTTTCACCTAGCCTTTCATGTCTTGTGATACCAACATTTTGGTCATTCCATAGTAAAATTTCTCAAAGTCTAAGATAAATGCTCCTTCGAGTGTCAAAAAATGTATGATCACCTCATTAGAAACTTTTAGTCAATCTCACCAAGAAGTTTATTTGAAAAAATAAAATTCATTTGTAAAGAAAAAAAGCATTACCTAAGATTTTTGGAGTAGGTTTACAAATCACCAAATTTTTTAAAAGGTTCTAGAAAATATTTAGATGTCTCAAAGTATGAAATTCAATCATGTAGTAGGAAATACCACCACGTTTTCTAGAAACCTGCGCTAGAAATCAATGAAAATATTATTTCATTGGGAAAATATGGCCACATCATTTGAGTGGTAGAGGGTCATTGGAAAATGAGTTTATCATCAATATGTTGTCAGGAATCAGTGAAAAATGCAATCCACATCAAAAAAAAGTGCACAAAAAGAAGTTGATTGGCAGAATGAAGTTGGAGCTTCCTAAAGGTGTGTGTTTTCACAACTAGAAAGCATGATTTTTTTTCCAAGAAAGCCTAGTGGCTCCCTCAAACTAGTTCAAAGTTGCAAGAAGGGAGGTGTTGGATATAAAAAGTATATCATAACAATTATATCTTGTATGTAAACTACACCTTAAAATTATCAATGCATGCACAACTATGATTTCTTGTTTTGAAAATGACCACATGGATGTCTCAAAGAAAAAAATTTGTTCGAGGAAGTAAGGTTACTTTATAACAAATTTTTATCTCCTAGGAGATCTAGAACCAATGCATGTCAAAACCAATGGTGTCTTAAATGCAGACAATAATAATGCTTCCTTCATCAATTTTCTTCCCCACTTTGCCAACAATGGCTAGTAGCAAATAGGATGACAAATCCATTAAAGGCTAGTTGTATTTTGACCAAATAAGATAAAACATTGTAATATCTTGGTGATGACATCTCAAGAGTTACCATGAGGATGGAAGCTTACTTTTCCTCACAAGTAGTAGTTGAAAGGCTTAAAAAAAACCCACACTAACAGACCAAATTAGGATTGGTACTCAGATACTAATGATGTAGGAATTTCCAACTGAAGAGTCTTATTCCAATGCATGAAATATATAGGAAAGGATAAGTCAATTTACAAACAACCAACTCTCTACCATATATTCAATAGAGACTAAAATTACAAAATATATAAAGCTTCCAAGATAGCATCCAAATACCTAGTAGGAACTAAACTTAACTTAGTAGATTCCAACCTAACTTAGAATACACCAAATTTACCTAAGCATATAGAATAGACATCTAAGCATCTAGAAATGCACGTGAGAATACTATTCCTACATTTATAATTATTTATTATTAAAAATAAACCTAGAAATTAGAATATTAAACTAATTATAGGACTAACAATTGATGTCCTTGTCATACCTCTCCATAATATTATGTATGAGTATTTAACCCAACTTATGACTTTTATTTAATTACAATATTATATAAGCATTCAAGATGCCAGTATTACAAGATATGAATATTTTAAATTGCACGTGAAGTGCTATCTCAGGAAGATCAAATGGGACTAGTCCAAAATTAACTAACAATTAAAAAACTTAAGCTAACTATCTAATAACTAAAAAACTTAGGTTTAAAAAATTACTAATGTAATATATTAGCCTAACAATCTAAAAACTAACATAGGTTTCTAGAAAAAATTTCATGAGCTAAGGTTCATGCTCTCATTTTACATGAATACATTTTACATGAATAATTTTAATAAAATAATATGACTAGATGTCATAATCATTCAATTACACATTCAAATAGCTTTAGGGTAAAAAACCTTTGTCAAAGGTAAAATCCTTTAGGCATAAAAAAATTTCAATCCCTTTCAAGACCAAAGGTCATGAAGCTTGCAAGAAGCAACTAGACCAAGCTTAGCAAGAAAGAAAGAATTTTTATTTAAAAATGTAAACAAAGAGAAGCCATTAAATCTCCTTAAAGATCAAAAGAAAAGGAATCCATAGAAGCTCCTTAAAATTACAAGAAAGTGAAGCCATGGAAGCTCCATTTAAAATCACAAAGGAAGAACCCATTGAAGCTTCTCAATAGTTGCAAGAAACTAAGAAGAGAGCAACATTGAAAAACCAATTTGGTGAAGAATATTGTTAAAAAGAGTGTAGGAAAAACATAATTTTAAGAAAATAAAATATTTAAAATAAATTCACTTGAAGAGAGAAGAAATTAATCTCTCCTTACACACAATAAAAAAGGAAGTCACTATTCTCCAAAAGGAATAAAACTATTAGGGCAATATTTGTTGGAAAGAATAGATATTACAAAACACTTGACTTGGAAAAGCATAAATAGAAGAATAGGAGATCACAAAGGAAAAGGATACATAACATGAAAGGTAAAACATTCCAAAATTAGAATGATAGGTAAAGAGAGAATGTGCATAAAAATAAGCAAACACATGCAATAAAGCATATGCCCAAGGAAGAAGTAAAACATGGACATAAAAAATAAGAAATGATGTAAAATTAGTCAAATCCATTTAGGAATCCATGAACTCAAAATAAACTTATTTCCTGACCAAATCAATATGCACAATATCTCCATGAAAGTAAACAAAAACATACACATAAGGCTGCAAGAAGAAAGTGAAGAAGTCATACAAAGAAGAAGATAACCATTCAAAGAAAAGAGCACCAAGAGAACAATGAATAAGAAATAACCTCTTGAAGGAAAATAGTAGATAACACCCATGAGAGAAAAAATAAAGTGCAAAAGAGGCAAAGAAAGATAGTATTCAAGATAACAAAAATTAAATAAATGTTGTTATAAGGAGTCTTGTATCACAACAAAAGACAAGGCACTTAATATAAATATTCTCTATAAATATCTAAACATAACATATCCTCACAAGCACTTCATTCAAAATGACATCAAGGGAACATTAATTTAGGTCTCAACATTTATGAAGAAAATATAAAGAATAAATTCAAGAGAACACATACATGCACCTCTAAGAATCCAAATGAAATTTTTAAATTTTGATACACCCAAAGGATAAAGGCATTCACCCAAATATTGGAAAATTGTAATATTTTTTATGTAGAAGTTTTATGCATAGTTAATTAGGTCTGATATGCAAGACAAAAGTTGGTCCAAGATAAAAAGTAGATAAAAAATAAATCTAATATGAAGAGTAGGTCTAATACAAGAAGCATATATCCAAGATGAAAAGCAAGTCTAACACAAGAAATATATCTAAGACAAAGAATAGGTCCAAGATAAAATGCAAGTTTGAGACAAAGAGCAGGTCTGAGGTGAAGTGTAGATAACATAAGTGAGAAAAGAAATTAGTTAGCATGAAAATGCATTTAAAAGAGAACAAAAAAATTAAGCATTTTATGGGACAAAGAAAAAGTAGATCCATGAAGCAGATAATTAGACATCAAAACAAGTCCAAGCACAAATAAAAATTTAATACTTGGATAGCTACAAGGTGCCATTGTTGAAAATAAAATGGAAAGGTATTTTGTAAAAAAGATGAACTTAAGGGAAAAAAATAAAATAAATCTACCACATTGCTAGTGAAGAAGAAAACCAAGAGGTATTACTCATTATCATATACATTACACAATTAGAAAGAAAAAAGAAGTGCGTTAATTAATTTTGAAGTAATTATAATATTTTTAAAATATTCTAGAAGAAATAAAACTCTATCATGTTTATTTTTCCCAACAAGACATCAATTTTTTGTATTTTGAAGAAATTATCAAAACATGAGTACAAGCATATATATATATATATATATATATATATATATATATATATATATATATATATATAAATATATATTAGATAGATAGATAGATAGATAGATTATATGGTATGCCAAAAACTGGTATTTCCTTTATTTACAGGTAATATAAAAAAAAAAAAATACAACTGAAAGATAAGCCGAGTTATGTCTTCAAGGCATGTTGACACTGCAAATATGTCGAGTCATGACGACAAGGGGTGTTGGCATACAATGTCGACAGATCCTATTGGCAAGATTTGTCGGCCAACCAACATAGAAACATTAGGAAATAAAAATATAATCCTAAGGTCTAAAATACTAAATTAAACCTCATCATTCATCCCAACAAAAGAAGCATTGGACTCCAATGCTTTTAACAAAGAGAGAAAATCTTGGAATATATGGTGAGCAGAAATCCAACGAGCCTGATGCGAAAGCTGGCCATGACGGGCCACCAGATAAGAAGTAGAAGTACCCTAGTGTGTCTACCGAGTCTTTGTATCAAAAAGTGTATCAGTGTGGAGTGGAAGTTGTGCATATGGAACCACATCAATAGGATGACTGATAGCAAGAGAAGATTATAAGGTAGAATCATAGTATGACTTTAGAAGATCCACATTAACAACGTCATGAATGCCAAGATGAGTTGAAAGATCAAGGTAAAAGGTATCATCAAAAATCTGCTGAACAATGGTGTATGGCCCATAACGAAGAGGTTTGATCTTGCTATGAGTCTTGTCTGCAAAATATCATTTATCCAGATAAAACCAAACTTTGTCACCAACCTAAAAATGATGAGGAGTGTGATGTCTGTCCATCTGTTGTATCTATTTTTGTTGAGTTTTATGAATAATTTGAACCACTTTGGACTAAAGACTTTGCAAATTTTGTATAAAATATTTGACCTTATCTTGCTCCTTCTGAATGTGCAAAGTAGCTGGAGAGGGCAAAGACAAAGGCAACTCGTAAGGAGCCAATGGTTGAAAACCAAAACATACCTCAAAGGGATACTGTCCTGTTGAACTGTGAAAAACTCTATTGTAGGCATGCTCAATGTGAGTGAGTTTCAAATCCGACCTGGTAAGAGTGGAGTGATGGTAGATCCTCAAAATCTGAACAAGAGTACGATTAACTACCTCTGTGTGCCCATCGTATTGTGGGTGATAAGAAGTAGAGAAGTTAAGGGATACTCCCAAGATCTTCCAAAGAGATCTCCAAAAGTGACCCACAAAGCATGAGTCATGATCAAAAACAATGCTAGTTGGAAGACCAAATGAGCGCCATACTATCTCAAAGAAGATTTGGGCCAAATCCTATGCAGAACTTGTCTTGTGACATGGAATAAATTTGGCCATCTTACTGAATCTATTCACAATCACGAAGACACAATTGTGTTGTCTAACTATCATTGGAAAATTGCTCAATAGGTCCATGGAAATGCTCTCCCAAGGAGGAGAAGGAATGGGTAAAGGCATGATCATACACAATTTACATACAATCCATTGTCATAGGAATTGAATAACATCTCGCTCCATGTGAGGCCAAAAGAAGAATCGTTGAAGGTGATGAAGAGTTTTTTGCTTGCCAAAATGACCTCCATAGAGAGTAGAATGAACCTCTTTCAAAAGAGACTCCCTGTGCTCACGAGGTACACAAAGTTTTTCCAGTTTGTACAACATGCCATACTTGAGGTGAAAGTCTTGAAGAGCTCTCAAATTGGAAGTACAAGGATGTGAAAGCTGCTAAAAAACTGTGCCAAAATCAAGATCCGAAGGATACTGTGTGGGCCAAGTTTGGAAGCCAATATGGGATGTGGTCACAATAGTAAAAGTAAGGTCTGAAGGTGGATGACTCAAACAATATGCTACTGCATTATTCTATCCTTTCTTGTAGTTGATTACCAAATGGAATTGTTGCAAGTATGATGTCCATTTCATGTGTCGAGCCTCTTAAATTTTTGTTTGAGATTGAAGAAAATTTAGTGGCATATGATCTATGTGAACTATTATTTCCTTTAACAAAAGATAGTGCCTCTAATACTTGATGGCCTGAACCAAAGCATACAACTCTTTATCATATGTAGAATAATTCTTCTTTGCCTCTAAAAATGTTTCGGAATGATAGGCCACTGGATGGTCATTCTGTTTGAGCACGGCTCTAAGTGCAAACTATGATGCATCTATTTCAATCTCGAAGGTTTGAACAAGATCTGGCAGAACAAGAATAGGTGTAGTACACAATTTATGTTATAATGTGTCAAAGGCCTTTTGTTTATCCTTTGTCCATTGAAACTCAATTTTGATCTTTGTCATATGATGAAAGGGAGTGACTATCGTGGAATATCCTGCAATGAACTTGTGATAGAAATTAGCAAGTCCAAGAAAACTCCTTAAATATGTGATAGAAGTAGGAGTTGGCCATTTGATCATGACTTCAATTTTAGCAGGATCCACTTGAACCCCTTTCTCACTAATTACAAAACCAAGATAGGTAATGGAATTTTTCCCAAAATAAAACTTAGGAATATTGGCATACAATTGATTCTTCTGAAGATTTTGAAGAACATATTCTAAGTGCTCTAAATGACTTCTCCATGTAGGATAAAATACAAGGATGTCATCAAGATAGATGATTACAAATTGATCTAAACAATATCTGAATACTTCATTCATTAGCCGCATGAATGTGGTAGGAGCATTTGTGAGACCAAAGGGCATGACAAGCCACTCAAAGAGCCCCATTTTGGTCTTGAATGCTATTTTCCAAGTGTCGTTATCCTGAATCCTGACCTGATGATAACCACTTTTGAGATCGATCTTGGAGAAAAACTTAGCTCCTTGAAGCTGATCCAAAAGATCGTCAATTCGTGGAAGTGGGTATCTATTTTTTATTGTTATTTTTTTTAAGTGCCCTAAAATAAATGCATAGCCTCCATGTACCATATTTCTTCAATACAAGCATAAAAGGTGAAGCACAAGAAGAAGTGCTAGGTTTTATGAAACCTTTTTCCAAAAAATCATGAATTTTTCTTTTAATTTATTCCATTTGCACTATTTATTGTCTATACATTGAAGTATTTGGAAGAGGGGCAGCAGGAACAATCTCAATATTATGATTAATCCATCTTTCAGGTGGAAGACTTGATGGTTCTTTGAAAATACTAGAATATGATTGAAGAAATGAATTCATTGAAGAATACCTATCATGTGAATGCTTAGGTGCTTGAGTTCCTTCATTAAGTGGCCTGATGAAGATGAGTGCTAGTTCCTTTGCTTGATTAATGGCTTTCCTTGCTTATCTACAACTTAACATCAAATTTTGTGGTGTTTGTCGTGTACTTCTGATTATGTAAGCCTTATCATATTTGTGCAAAGTGAATGTGTTCTTGTACCCATCATGAATAGACCTTCTATCATACTGATAAGGTCTCCCAAGCAATAAACCACAACAGTCCATTGGAGTTACATCACACACCACAGTATCCACAAAAGTAGGACTGAAAGCAAAATTCACAGTGCATGTGTGTGTGATGTTGGATGAAATCCCATTATCCTTCCATCCTAAAGGATAAGGATGAGTATGGGGATTCATGGGAAGTTTTAGTTTATCAACAATGGATCTCGCAATCAAATTCTTCTACGAGCCATTGTCGATGATACAATCAATCACAAAGGTGTCATTCAAGTGTACCGTGGTCACAAACAAGTTCTCACGATCACTTTGAGAAGTATTCATAAGGGTCAATTTGTTTAACCCTGCTAACTCCTTGTATGCCTTTCATTCCCCTGTAGCCTCAATAGGACCCTCTTGGGGTTCCTCATTGGAAGGCTTTACAACTAGGGACTTTTTATTTAAAATTTTCAATTTAAAACATTGATGCTTTTGATGAAACTTCTTTTTACAATAGCTACATTCCACAGAATTTTTAGAAGAATATTTTTGAGAAGAAGGAAAAGAGGAATATGGAGAGGGGGTAGAAGAAGAGGAAGAAGACTTAGGTGCCTTGGATTGATAATGAGAAGCCTTTGGATTTCCTCCCGACGTGAAGAGCGAGACCCTCGCGATGACTCTCACAATTCCTCCTCTGCAAGAATGGCTTGATTGAAAGCCATATCAATGCTTACAATGACTTTGTATTTCAATTTCCTGAAAATGGGTTCTTGCAACCCACTTTTAAATTTGGTCACAAGTTGAGTAGCGAAATCCTACAATGAATTCAAAATTCTCAATTTGTTAAATTGCAACACGTAATCATGAACACTCATATTAGAAGTTTGACTAAGATGAAGCCATCGTATATCAAGGTCTTCGACATATTTTGAAGGGTAAAAACTACTTTTAAAAACACGTTGTAATTCATCCCATGAGTCTATAGGATTTTGTGTTCATTGGTGATCAGTGATGAGAATATTAGCAATGCCAGTCAATTTGAGCTTTACAAAAGCAACTTGTTGATCCTTCACCAATTTTGTGTAATCAAACCAACTACTCATGTCAAGAATCCAGTTGTTAAGCACTTCGGGATCCTGGGATCCATTGTAAAGTGGAAAATCATATTGTGGCTGAATATCTTGGGTGGTGACCTTGTCAGCCAAAACACTCACAAGTTGTGTGAGTTGGGCCATTTTATCACCCAATTCGGTAGCCATTTGACCTCAAGTATGTGCCAACAAGTATTTTACAAATTGATACTATAGAGGGTTTAAGTGCTCAAATAATTGCAATTTGAAATGCAATTTTACAATATGAATAAAAAAGAACACAATATAAATACTTTGATAAAGGTCAAAATAAAAATTTGAAGTGACCTTTGACAAAAATATAATAAAAGACCCCCTTATTTTGAAAAATTCCCCCCATTTTGTTGATAAAATATAAAGGTAATTAAAATACCTTTCAATAAAACAAAATGTGGGCAACTAATCACCCGTCAAGGTCAACTGGCAATAAAATGTCAATACTGCCAAGAGTTGGGAATCTACAATGAATTCATGGTCAACTAAAGTCAACTAGAACCCCACAAAGACAATGGAATGTGCAATGCACTACAAGTAACAACTACCATGTACTTCACAGTATGTTCCATGAAACTAGAAAACACGTGTAATCCAACATAAGTTGGCTATTAATTAAAGGGTAATAAAGCCCTTATAAATGTGGTACTATTAGTATACTATGAAAATGTGGGATAATCGCACCAAGTTTTGCAATGTCTTGGTGCGATCTATGATGATGGCTTACCTGGAGTGTGGAACAAATTTCATACGACATGTCAAACAGATGATCAGGAAGTCTTTCGCACTTGCTACATGGCTAGAAAAATAATTACAATTATCAATGCTTAACTTACACTTCCTCAAGGTGAAGAAGAGAAGTCTTTCACAATGTAGGTGAACTGGTATCAATGCATATTGTCATGCTTTGATCTGTTGAACAAATATTCCAACTTGTAGGGCTTCCACCCAGATCACATGTGGTGTCTTCGACGTCCTTCACGCTAACTCAAAAAAAATTAGAACTTGGTTTCACTTAGCAACTCGTCGACCGCTTCATAAATGGATTCTTCAATCCCACTATCGATGGATCGTAATCAGGGTTAGAGAAATAATGGTAGTAGATCGAATCTACCATAGTAATATGACATTCACACGATCTATGTGAGGTAATCGATGATATGAAATTGGATGAATGTGGAAATTCCACATGCTCGAACTACGTGCAACATCGTATGGAAGATAGGGTGCACTTGTAGCAACAAGAACCTCAACCCAGTGTAGGTCAAAATGAATCTTAAAATAGAGTAACGTGCACCATTTCATGCATCAACAACATATTTACACAGCCTCGTAGAATCATAGAAGGAGGATAGATTACTACCAAGGAGATCGACAATGATTCACATATAACAGAATAGATCCTTGGACGTATTTATGTAGTAGCCTCAATGCAACAATTGCTGGAATTCCAGCTCTTGCAATAATTACTACAAACTTTGCTAAGAACAAACAACTATGCAACAATTGAAAATACTTTTGACAGGATAAAACAACTGAGGTTGAAAATGACCCAAAACCTCAATAATTGTTAGGCTCTGATACCAAATGATATGGTATGCCAAAAATTGGTATTTCCTTTATTTATAGGAAATATAAATAATACAAATACAACTGAAAGATAAATTGAGTCATGTCTTCAAGGCATGTTGACACTACAGATATACCGAGTCATGACGATAAGGGGTGTCGGCATACAATATCGACAGATCCTGTCGGTAAGGTTTGTCAGCCAACCAACATAGAAACATTAGGAAATAAAAATATAATCCTAAGGTCTAAAATACTAAACTAAACCTCATCAATAGATAGATAGATTTGTCAAAAATATTCATGACAAAATTAGTAAAAGAAAAGTATACAAATATTGTAATATTTTATTATGGCCAATGGAGCACCAAAGTTTTTATTACCATATTTTATTTGTTGAGGGGAAAAAATTATGTTCCATAGAAGACCAAACTCAAGACATAGCTTGAGTTAGTTTGGGAAGTATTATACAGAACCATTACCCATTTATAAAAAATAAAATGAAGACAAAGTAAATCTTGATAAGGTGGATAGAAAGGTAAGACTAATTGTCATGTTGAAAGTAGCAGATGAGGTCTAAGCATATATTCAATATTCAACAATAGACAAGAATGCATGAAAGAAGCTAAAAATAGTATTTCAATCCAGGAATCAAAATCACATTCTATTCCTCTAGATCCAAATCCATCATCTACAAATGAAGAGTGGAGAAAAGTTAGAATTATTCATGAGGATAATTATAGAATTGAGGGCATCATTATAAGCATTGGGAAAATCAGGTATCTGATGAAATATTAGTTTCTATTATTTTGATATAAATCCCATCAAAGTACAATGTTTTTATGACTACATTAAACATTACTAAGCAAACACCAAGCTTTAAAAAGCTAGTGAATCTACTTCAAAATGTAGAGGCCTCACACATAGTAGAAAAATAACACTACTTACAAGTTAAAGAAGGAATTATCCGTTCAGAAGAAGCATGTAATAGAGAAATAATTTTCAAAGATATAAAAATAAAAGAAATGATTCTCAAATATGTATATTCCACATGTAAAAGAAATGTGAATAAATGGACATATCATGAAGGAATGTTGACATATTATATTATAAAATGGATCCCCTTCACAAGATGAACCAACAACAAGATATGTCATATTCAAAAATAAAAAAATCAAAGTTGGATACTGGTATAGCAAAATAATATAGCCAAAGAGAATCAGGTTAAATAAGAAGAAAAATGAATCAAGAAAATGAAGAAGAATAACATGTGTTTGTTGCACAATAAGAGCTTAGACAACCTAATAATGTTTACTATAAATCTAAATATATTATTAGTCATAAAAATTTTATGTATTCAAATCATCCATACTACTATTGGTATAATGCAACTAGGAACATCAAGAACTAAGTACCTAAGAGTGAAGATATATACTCAGAATATGATTCTTCACCATTAGTAAAATATTTTAAATAAAATAACAATAAAGAGAATGAGGAATCAATGCAATAGATACTAAAGATTCAACCATCAATAGCACACCAAAAAACATGAATACATTACTTACCACAAACAATATATTTTATTAATGAATAATACCAAGAATAAGTAGAAAATGATTGATATCACTATATCAAGGGACAATAAAAACTTGAAATGGAAACTAGTTCAAATAGAATATATGGCAACACAAGAAATAGAGGAAACTAGACCATTCAATGATCAATATAGGATGCATGTAGCACATCACACTAAATATTAGAGGAAGCAGAACTACATCATACATCATGAACAAATATTTAATCAAATAAATGAGTCCATGACCAAGAAGAAAAGATAAGAGGTAACTGATCTCATGATAGTAGAAGATATTAATCAAGACAAGATTTTAGAATAAGTCTACATGGTAGGATAACATTTGATCTCATCAAAACCTGATATGTTTGAATATCTCCACATTGAAAAAATATCAATTAGAGCTATAAATATTGAATAAGTATTTTGTAATATATTTTTGTAGTGCATGATCGATGGAACCCAACACTCCTTAGTATCAAGGCGGAAATCCTACATTAAGGGGTGATTTCACTCTCAAATTCTATCGCCCTAGACAATAATCTTTGGTCATAAGAAAAATAGAGATTTTGACTATGATGTTATAAGGGTCTAGGATTTATTACATCATAGACCATATGAGAATTCAAGTAGTATAACCACCCATCACAAGGTACATGCATGCAATATAGGACAAGATAGGTGTAAGTTTGCTTGAGGGTTTGTTATGTCTAAAATAGACATCCTCTATACTTAAATACCCTTCATTTCCAAACACAATTATTAAAAACATTAAGATTTAATAGTATTAGTGGTACCAAGTTGAGTATGTCCTCTTCTTATCACCCTCAGTCAGATGGTCAAATAAATATTATTTTAAAATGCTTGGGTACTTACCTTTATTTTTTTATACAAGACAAGTAGTATCAATGGGTTTAGTGTCTATATTTAGCCAAATGATGGTACAATACATCTTACCATTCATCCCTCAAGATGTACTAGTTTGAAGTATTGTATGGTGAAAATATTCCATTAATAAGATATAAAGTTTCAAGATATTTGAAGGTTGCCTAGGTATATGATTTGTTATAGCAATGACAACTTGTGCTTCAACTTCTTAATATGACATAGGCCCAAAACCCCATGAAGCAACAACATGATTTACATAATTCTAGATAATAATTTTCCATAGGAGATATGCTCTTTTTATGCCTACAAACCTACAAGTAATTATCCTTAAAGACCAAGTCTAGTCAAAAGTTTACTTCTTAATTTTATGGGCCCCACATGGTGGTTCATTACATTGGTGAAGTGACATATCAATTGAAGCTTCTACCATCTTCTTGCATCCATCTTGTCTTTCATGTATCAGATCTTAAACAAGTTATTTGACAAAAGGTATAGTTCTATTGGGAGATTCTAGTAATCAATGAAGAAGGTTGAATAAATCTACAACCTAAAGTAGTGTTGTGGTCTAGAGTTTGTCATCTTTGGTCATGGCAAATTTTGGAGTTCCCCACCAAGTGGTAGAACCTTCTAGAAGAAGATGCTACATGGAAGTGTAAGAGAATTTTGTAGTCTTTTCCATCTTTTAGGACAAATATTTCTATGAGTAATTATGTAACAACTTCAATATAGCCATGTTTGTTACCTTTATTTATAAAAGTGCATAACCTAGGTTTAGATAATCAAACCTTGAGCATGAGGGTTAGGGTTAATGTTAATTTAATCTATAAATAGGAAGAGTTATGTGGTAGTTTAAATGACCTTTCATCTTTGATTCTAAGTTACATCTATTGCATATATTTGACCTCATCCTCTCTAAGTGGCTATGGACTTATATTGATTCAAAATTGGAATTTGATTATTACATATTTGATTTTCTAGCAATTTGATTATAATTACTAGCATCATCTGGATGATGTTATTTGTGCATTATTGGATTACTATTGATATTGCTATAATTATTAAAGTTGTTTTATAACACTATGTCACTATGCTTGCAAATAAATAAATAATTCAAATTTCAAAATTTGAAAGTCTTGTTCAACTTCTATTTATTAACGTTGTTCCTTCCTTGCATAAGGATCTAATTAAAAATTGTCCTTTTATCCTACATTAAAGTGTTTTTAAATTAGCATTTCTTAAAATGAATAATTATTCCTTCAAGGATTAATGTTTTTTTGGCTTTTTTTTTTGTAAATATTGTAATTATGAACTAATTATAATACAAATAAAAGGTATTTGTATTTAAAAATCATATCATTCATTCATTTAACTTCATAATTAGATTTAAAATTGTATAAACTTATATTATATTTAAAGTAATAGACATGAAATAAGAACACATAACATATATGATAAATCTAAACCCACTTTTATGTTTCTTTAAAGGTTAAAAATATTATAATATTGATAAATAAAATTAAATTAATTATTTAAGTTAAATTTATTTTTAATTTTTTTTAATATTATTAACAACATACAAATTATATCTATTTACCATGTTACATACAAATTTAATCACATGTTATTAAATTTAATCAAATTTACCATGTGATTAAAACATGGTAAATACACATTTGACATTTGTTTTACTAGTAAAAGAGGGTTTTGAAAGGACCCTAATTCTTTTACAGAGCCAAAATTAAAAAGGTGACCCAACTGGGATCACCTAAAGACAATACCCCAGCTGGAATTAAAAAAAAATCCCAAAGATCACCTTTGGGAAAAAGCGACAAAACAACCTACACAGGAAACAAAATAAGAAAGGGATGACCCCTAAAAACCAACAAAAAGAGTAGTCACTAATTACTCACTTGCATACAGACTAACAAAGATATATTCAACAACATTGATGCTTTCCTTGGTGCTCGAAATGATGGCTTTTATCATCTTAAGAGCATGTTGAAGAATGGTCCATGTGGTGTTAAGAACCATGCATGTGTTCTCCAACATGTCCACCAGGATGATATCTAGATCAATGCTAGTTTTAAAGTGGACCTCATCTTTCATCTGGGATCGAATCTTGGTAGATTCTCCTTCAATATTGGGAATTTTGAACTTGATTGGAGAGTCATCTAATGACTTCTGGAATAAATTCTTCTTTTGCTCGTAGATGATTTTACTCTGGTTGAATGATGTCTAGGCTCAATTTTGATCGATGGAAGGGTGGAATTGAGGATTGCATTCCCTTTAGTTTTGATCATGTTGGTAGAAGCATTCTCTATATCTTCATCACTAACCACAATTCGTCAAGGACTATCACAAGATCATGGAGGATACCCATACCTGAGGATACACGCTTAAAATATTTGATATATTAATGTAATATATTTTATAACTTAGTTAAATTTATACATTGCAATCTAAGTAGCTTAACAATGGAGACTTTCAAACTCCGAATAGAGGTCCAAGGCTCATATCTTGTAGAGGTATGGTTGTACACCATGCTTTGGAAACCAGAGTATAGTTGGATAACCATATATTGGGTAAACAAAATTCTCTTTGAGGGTCATATCATATGGATTATGGTCTCGTAGATTTTAAAAACTCCTTTATCTTTTATCCCTTTTTATAATAATATAGTTTTTAAAATATAATATTTATATCAAAATAAAAAGAGGAAGGTGCTTTTTTTGTGACTTTTAGCTTGGCCTTTCGCTGGGCCGGCTTTAGTTGGGGACTAATTAAAAAATATTAAATTTTGTTAAATTTATAAGATCATATATAATGTTATTATTTTATGTATATATAATTTAATTATTTGTCACTAATTTTAAACAATAAAACCAATTACATAAATATTTTCAATAATCAAATTCATATAACAAGATATGTTTAAAAATATAAAAGTTCATATAAAAGAATATACTTAAAACAATAGTTTTAGGGAGCGAGGGTAAGGCAGTAGTAGGAAGTAAATTTTAAGAAAGGAATGCCTGCCTCTTCTTATTCTATATTTAAAATAAAATCAAAAACTAAAGGATTAATGTGAAGAAAATCTAGGTAACATGGCAAGGAAGTCATTTTTAAAAGTCCTTATTGAAGTAAGGATTCCCTAGTTGGAATGAAAGATTTATCAATTGGAAGTATGGATGACCTAGTTAGTGATAAGAGGAAGATTGAATATATAGTAAATCCTATCCAAGTAATATATACTACACCAAAAGTGATTACCAAGGATGAGATGATCGAGCATGATATAATGGTTCTTAAAACTATAGGGCTAATATGTAAGTTCTATGGATACTAGCTAGGTTTATCTAAGATTCAAAATTAGATAAAGTGGAAGTGAGGATTCAATCCAAATTACTCCATCACTTTTCTTCTTAAATATTTTTTTGTAATTATCTTCTCCACTTTATAAATAAGGGATAAAATAGTGGATGGAGGCCCTTGGTTTAGGGGTAAATATACATTATATTTAAGATAATTTAAGTGATATTTTTTTAACGGATAAAAATACTATTATAAGTTTTTTGGTGTGGATTAGGCTTTTAGACTTCCTTATCAACTTATTAATACAAATATTTTGAATAATACTGGAAATACTCTAGGTGCATTCATCTAGGACAAGCCAACTACTAAGGAGAGAAGATATATTGTATACACTCAAATATGTGTTACCATAATTATTTAAAAATCTTTATTGTAGTCCATTATGATTAAATATAAATTAAGAGAATGAGTTCAACAAGTGTATTATAAAAATATTATATTTCAATGTCATAAATATCGCAAAACTAGACATATGGCAAGAGAATAAGAAGTGGAAATGATGAAGAAAGAGATGGAAATTTTTGGGCATGAGGAAATATTCAGTATGAAACAATAAGATCATATCATAGGAGAAACTAGGTTAAATCAAGGATTTTCCACTCCTAAGAAAGTGGCAAGAAAACCCCTCTACATATTCAAATAAAAAAGGTAGTTATACTTCACTCAAATCAACCATTAGAAGAAAAAACACACAACGGATGAGGAACTACAATGCACAAGTACGAATATAGAAGGAGTTAAAGGTGAAAAGGAATATGGGGAGGAAAATTTTAAATAAAAGTAATACAGGGAGGTGAATTTCAAAGTGAATGAGGTGAAGTAGGTCAATCATAATCTCAGTAAACCATCTTCATTTTCCTTAGTAGCATAAAATCTTCTCCTTCAAATAAAAATTAAAATAGTATAGAATTGTACATTAGGATTTTTATAGCAAGAAAATAAAGAAGAATATATAGAAATATCCAAGGAAATTTAGGGTTCCTAAGGTAGTAGAAGAAAGTAAGAACCATAGTTGAGAAAATCTGTAAAAAAATCCAATTCAAGCCAATTTTTCCTGATCCACAACCTAGCTGATTTTTTCTGATTTTTGTCAGGTTTTGTTTCAACAAAATGTGATATGCATGAAAAAAGATTTTTTTTCAATGAAAATTTATCTTTTCTTCAAATTTTAAATTAAAATTTGCATTTTCTTTAGTTTCTTTAATAAAATTTTGACAATTTGTTTGCTGATTTTTTCATATCTTTTTGTCGATTCTTGATTTTTCTCTATTCTTTTTCCATGTCAATTCTAGTCCGATTCTAATTTTCTCAACTATGGAGGATCATATGTGCACTTTAGGGTTTTTAGAGAAACAAAAAAATAAAGTTTTTATGAGGCTATTCCTTTCCTTTCAAATTCTTTAGAGAAATATAAATCTTTAGAAGATCAGCCTCATTATGAACAATATGGAAAAATAGAAAAGATTGACGAAGATGAAAGTGTTGGCGGGATTGGAAGGAGAGGAAGGTTATCAAAGCATAATCAAAGAGAAAATGAACTCAAAGGATATCGAATTGAGAAACCAAATAAAAATATCATAGATATTACGAAGAAGTGGGGCTAAGTCTATTAATAATAATAAAAGGTGATGATTATGAAAATTACATCATGGAATATTAGGGGTATGAATAAGAATCCTAAAAAAAAGTTATTGAAGAATTAATAGGTTGTTATAGTCTTGTGTTTATTTTAATACAATAAATAAAATTAAGTAGGGAGCAATGTAAGGATGATTTTAAAAGGTTATGGAAGATGGGTGATTATCTAGCATTTTATTCTATAGGAGGCTCAGGAAATATTGCAAACACATGGGACACAAACAAATGGGATGGGCAAATTTTAGAAGCCAAAAGTAGTTGGGTTGAATTATTTTATAGGAAAGAGGAAAACATCACACTTGGGGTTATAAATGTATATGATCGAGCTATAGTTACTTGTCATGAAAAAAATTTGAATCTAAGATTAGAAATTTACAAGAGATAATAGAAACCAATGGAATGGATTAGGATTTTTTCAATTATCCTAATGCATTGAAAAAGGAGAATTCATATTGGTTCCAAAAGTCTAGGTAGAAATGACTCAAGGAAGGAGATAGAAATAAAAAAATAAAAAATCATTGCTACAAAAGAAACATATTTTTCTTTTTCATCATATCAAAAATAGTTTAAGTCTAGATGAAATAAATATTGAGGTAGAAGATATAATAAAGAAAGCAATTAATTATTTTTTAAATATTTTATCAAATTCTGGCTAACATAAGGAGGCAAAAGATAAGTTTTTACAAAATATTCCATCAATTATCACACAGGAACAAAATGAAATATTGATGTAGAATATATAATGAAAGAATTAATGTAAAATATATATATATATGGAGAAGCTACATTAAGTACTTTTATCATACCATCCTAACAAGGAACTTAGCCCAATGGATTTTCTATAATTTTCTTTAAAAAAATTGAAATGAAGAGTGATATGTTAGTTACTGTTAAAGAGGCCTAGAAAAGTAAGGCTATGAAAAATGATATCAATGTCATTTTTATTACATTGGTTCCCAACGAAGAGAAGATAAAATATTTTGATAAATTTTATCTAGTAAACCTTTGTAATATATTTTTATAAGATCATTTCAAAATTTATGTTAAACAAGTTGAAAGGAATTCTAGATTGTGTTATCTCATAGAAATAAGGTGGTTTCATTCATGGTAAAAAAATTCTTGACGGTATAATTATTTCAAAGGAGGCCATACATTCTCTTCATTCCATGAAAAACTAGTCATGCTTATGAAATTAGATATGAACAAAATCATATGAAGGGTTTCCTAAAGTCTTCTATATAAAATTCTCAAAATAATTATTTTTTATGACATTTGGTGTGAATGGATTAAATAATAATATAGCATTGTGACATATTCTATTTTGATCAATTGTTATCTTGTTGGATAATTTGAGTAATCTTCTAGACTTCATGAAGTTCATGTACTATATCTTTATCTATTCATTATTCTTGCAAATGTATTAGGGAGAGCCTTATCAAAGGTAAAATTAGAAGGAAAAATTAAAGGTATTTAGGATGTGAAAAATGGCCCCTTCCAATATCATCTCCAATTTTTGAATGATACTTTTTTTGGGTCACCTCTTAGTCAGTGATGCTATCAAGATTAAATAAATATATATTTTTTATTAGTAAGAGGGGTTTTGAAAGGTTCCCATAACCTTTTACAAAAAAATTCTAGTTAGGAACAATTCTCCCAACCATATGAAACAAAAAGGAGACACCTTCAGAAATGAGAAGAGACAAAAATACAGACAGAGAAGCCCTCACAGGGGTAAAATATGAAGCCTCAATAGACCAAAAAAGAATCCCTTGTAGGGGCAACATGATATGGAAAGGAAACCACAAGATATTATAGCCAAAAAAACCACCAGAATCTGCAGAGAGAACACATAGTTATTTGCCAGCACGATAAACATTAGGATGCCTTTCATCACCCAATAGGTTCTTGAACTTGACTATAATTTTGAACTAGAACATGTATTCCTATAGAAGAGCATTTGTTTGCGTGTATGGGGGAGGCAACAATTAGATATAGTGTGTCATCCACCAAGTGAAAAAAAATCCCACAGGTGGTAATCAGTGAATGTGATGCAATTACAATATCTCCACATATGGCTTGCAAAGACAATCTCCATGATGAACCACAAGCTCCACGTGCCTCAATAATTAATTCAAGAAAACCAAACCCTGATAGATTTCACAAAAATGAAACAAGCGTGGGATTGCCATCAACCAAGGAAGGGTGAGAAATTTCATTCCAAATGGTAAAGTTAGGAAAAGCAACACCCAGGTTAGCTAGAGCATCAACAACTTGGTTTCCTTCCATAAAGATATGTTGAATAATGATATTAGTGGAAGATCTTAGAAATTTTTTTACCTCAGATATTAATCTATATATATTCCAAGATACTGACTGGGTGCCTAGAAGGATTCTTACAATGTTCATGGAGTCACTTTCAACAATAAGGTTAGGGCAGTTTAAATGGATAGAAGAGACATACCTTGGAAAAGGGCTCGAGCTTCAGAAAAATAATTGGTTTGGACTCCAATATTTTTTACAAAGGTCAACAAGTTATTCACTAAATGATATATGAAGATACCACCTACACCAGTCGATCCTAGGTCGCCTTTGGTTGCACCATCAAAATTGTACTTGATCCATCCCAAATATGGAGGAGACCACTTAACAAGCAATCTATCAACCACCCAAGTGGAATGGGAAAGATTACAAGAAGGTATTTTGAGGGACTTGGATAATCGAGCTTCACTCAAGAACTCCAACTAGCCATCTCCCTAAGCAATATAAAGATTTTTAGTTATCGTGTGAATAACTCTAGAAAGAACATAGTTGGAATCATAGATAGAGTTATTGAAAGATCTAGAATTTTTTTCACGTCAAACTTCCCATAGAAAATGGGGAAGACAAAAGGTCCAATAGGATTTGACATGGAAGATATTGAAGGGATTTGATCACTATAAACAAAGATCATTTAGAGAGGAGGGAAGAGCCCAGGAAATACCCACAGTGGAAAATAATGAGCAAAGAACTTTGAGGGAAAAATGATAGGAGATGGGATACTCCTGCCTCCTTGGGTCTTACCCAAAAGTGGCATCCCTTTTGGGATGTTTTCCACAAATAATAATAAAAAATGATAGGAGATGAAAATATGTTGGGTGGATTCACAATCCTGTATACAAAGGTAACACTAGTTAGTAATGGGAAGCCCTCGAACCTGGAGATTTGGAATGGAGAGAATTTTGTCCTGAAAAACAAGCCAAAATAAAATTAGACTTTGGTAATAAGGTGTTTGTTTCAAATGATCTTTGAATAAAACCATGGCTATCCTGAGTTTTCAATAAGAAAGTATGTAGATTTCATAGAGAAAATTTCATTCTCACTGGGTTCCCATAGGAGCTTATCTTCAACCAAATATCTGGGAATAACACAAATATGAAAATTTCTAGATAAAATAATATTAGCTCTTTTTTTGTCCTCATTCATATCACCATGAGGAAGGGTTTTCCAATGCTTCCTATTAGAGTCAATAAAATTGCAAACTTGTGTACCAAAAAACATATCAATCATGGGTTTGAGGCGTATCAAATCAAGGCAATTTTGAAGAGGATTGTTACACAACCAGTTGTCCTCCCAAAAACTTATCTTTTGGTCATTGTCAAGTTTCCAACAAATTAATTTTTTGATGATCTCCCTTGAACACAAAATATAATTCCATGTAGGAGAACCTTGGATAGGTAAAGGATCATCCAAAAAAATTGGTTGGTTCTAGAGGTATTTGGCCTTGATGATATCAACCCATAGTGATTTTTCATTTTGAAGGATCCTCCATCCTTTCTTGGCAATGAGGGCTAAGTTCATATTCCTGGTCTTCCTAAGCCCAATACCTCCATATTCTTTCTTGAAACACACCTAGTCCCACATGACTAAATGGAATCTTTGCTTGTGTTCTTAGCCTCACCAAATAAAATTCTCTGGATCTGTTCAATATTATTACAAACTTCAATCATAACCTAAAATATGGACAAAAAGAATACTGGAATACTCTGGGAATTTTCTTTGACTAAGGTGGCCTTTCCTGCCTGATTGAGGAGTCCTCCTTTCCATCCTGCCAATTTTTTTTGAATTCGCTCATTGAGTGGAAACCAAAGATATATTTTGGTAGAGCCATCAAAGAGAGGAAAACCAAGGTAGGTGGCAGGAAGGTTAGCAATGGCACAACCAAGGATATCATCTATACGATTTTTCCATATAATGGATATATTGAGAAAATATAGTTTACTTTTGGAGAAGTTGACCTTTTGACCAGTAGTAGACTTGAAGGAAAGAAGAATGGACTTGATGATTTTGGCTTGAGGAATAGAGGTATGAGTGGTAAGAATAGTATCATCCACAAACTGCTGGTGGGATATGGGCATGAGAGAGGAGGTATATTTGATGCCTAATATTTTTCCTTTGGAACAAGAAGACTGTAGATTTCACCTAGGGCTTCAAAAATAATGATAAATATGAAAGGGGATAAAGGGTCTCCTTGTCTCAAACCTTTGAAACTTTGGAAATAACCAGTAGTAGAGCCATTAACTAAAATAGATAAGTTGGCCACTAAGATGCATGCCTTGACTAGATTGATCCAATTAGGATGGAAACCAAATCTAGATAAAATAGAGAAGATGAACTTCCAAGACACCCTATCAAAAAGTCGTGTTCATGTCCAACTTAAGGAAAAGGTCAAATTTTCCACTTTTAGAAATTGAAAGAAATAGCTCATGGATGGTAATTATGCTATCAGTAATATGCCTCATAAAAATAGAACTTCCTTAATATGAATCAATGATGAAAGAGAGAATGGGTTTCAACCTTGTGGCATTCACTTTGGTGAGAATTTTATAGAAAATATTGCACAAGATGATAGGGAAGAAATCATATAAGGATTTGGTATTATTGGAATTAGGGATGAGAGCCAAAAAGGTAAAGTTTACATCTCTGGGAATATTCTTAGTCTACTGCATTTGTTGGACAAATGAAATGATATTGATTCCCACATGAACAAATCAAAATTCACAAACAAAGTAAACAAGTGATTATCATCACTACCAAAATCCTAAACAAAGTAAAATTCAAAAACAAAGTAAACAGTGATTATCATCACTACATAAATTCCTTACTCAAAAGAAAAACAAAATTCAAAATAAATAGTAATTTTCATCACTAAATCATGAGCAAGTATCCCAAATAAATATGAAGAAAAAAAGAGAGTATGAACTTGAATCCCTGGAATTCTCAGCATGAACAAGTCGTACAAGAATTTTATATCATTTTTGGTTTATTATCTTTGTCCTTTGTAGGTCTAATCATATTATGGATTCAACCATTTATTGCTAATTTTTTTAGTCCATGTTATTGCTATAATAAAACATAAAATATGATGTCTAAATGCTTTCTACCATGTTTTTTGGAGCATTCCAAGCATTGTGGAGTCATCTCCTACATTTTAGAGGATAATTTCCTCTATTTTTTGACATATTTTCATAAATGAGAACCCAAACCTAGAGACTTCCCACCTTGCATTGAAAAACTTGCATTTCATATTTCTTAAGTTGAAAATGATTTAACAAAATAGTTGTTATGCTCCAAGGATACTAGCCTAGGGATGTTGTTTAGGAGAGTCTCTGACATTTATGGGCTGCACTCTAGACTGAGTCCAAGTAAATCTTCAAATAAAACCACTACCTCAGCTCGAATGTCTGAAATATCTGAAATAATGATCCCATCAGCTCTGGTGAGTTCCCTAATCTTGTTAGAGCCTCTGTGCCTCATCATAGTAGCATGGAAAAATTTAGTATTAGTCTCCATATTTCATCCATGTAACTCTAGACTTTTGTTTCTAGAAAAATTCTTCAATTTTACGAATATTGTGGTATTGAGGTAGAAGCTTCCTTTCAATCTAAATAAGATTTGTGTCTAGTTCTCCCTGTTGGGAAAGAATCTCAATATTTGTGAGATGGTATTAGATATTCTATTTCCTAGAAAAAATATTGTCAAAAATATCTTTATTCCACTTCTTAAGTTATTCTTTCACAAAATGGAGCTTATTGCTAACCCGAGAGGCTAGAGATCTAGAAAAGCTACAAGACCACCAAGTTGTAATGAGTTCCTTGAGATCCATTTCCTAAAGCCACATAGCCTCAAATATTAAAGAGGATTTAAATGGAGAGACCTAGAATGAACAATAAAGGAGAAGGAGGTTGTGATTAGATCCAATTTGGGGTAGATAATGAACGAAAACATCACCAAAGTGACATATGCTATTAAGGGATATTAGAAATATGTCAAGCCTAATTTGAATAAGCTGATCACCCTGTATACGATTACTCCAAGGAAATTTGGGACCTTTTAGATGGATATCTATGAGTTCATTCTCATCCACAAAAGAAGCAAAATCTTCATAGGAATTTTTAGTTATTTTAGAGCCTCCTTTCTTATCTGTGGGGAATAAGGGAGAGTTAAAATCTCTAGCTAGAATCCATATCTCATTGAAAAAAACCTCCTTCATCTGTCTCATATTTTTCCAAATATGAAGTCTTCTAGATGGGGAATTTGGAGCATAGATGTTTGATAAAACCCATATGTACTGGTAGTATTTATTGAAGAACAAGATATTTATATAGTTTTCTACCACAAATAGGAGTCTACATTCAATAAAATTTGGATCCCACAAGCATAACAACCCACCAGAGGCTCCATTGGTAGGGCTTATAAGGAATTCATAGTGTTTCCAAATATATTGAGAAATGTGTAAACATTATAGGAATCCATTTTTGACTCTTGCAAAAGGAAAATGGATGGTTTTATGTCTTTCCTCATGGACATAATCAAACATTTTTTGTTGAGTCCATTTAGGCCTCTCACGTTCCATGAGAGGATTTGCATTTGGAAATTCTGGAAGATCTTTTTCGTCTTCCTTGTGAAGAGGGGAATTTGGATCAGGTATCATTTTTAGTTGGACTTAAAAGTAGTTGTTTGGAGGAGAGACTCAAGGTGAGATAAGTTATGTTGGCAATGTCATTGACACATTCTCTATTCTTGATAAGTTTAGACGAAGGGCAACCTCTTTTTTCCCTAAACCAACATATGCATGGAGTCCTTTTTAATTTCTGGTGAAAGGGGGGCTTGGGGAGAAAATATTGTTGGGAAGTTGTTTGCAAGGAGAAAGGCTGGGAGAAGTGATCTAAGGAGGATGTGTATGGGGTCCAGTATTCTCAATAGAAGGAAGAGCCTCAAGAATAGACAAATAAGAAAAATATTTGGAAATAAGGACCGGAGGGCATACCTTAAAAGTGGATAAAAGATCAACCTAAACCATAGTAAAATCTTGAAAAGCTTGTTTTGTGGAGGTAGGTTCTTTTGGGGGCTCCCCCAACATACTTACATCAATTAATAGTAGATATTCAAATTATTCAAAGCCTCCCCTAAGGGACCTTGATATGGAATATCCTTATTTGAAACAACTACAACAATAGAGAGATGAGGCTTGGAGCCTTCACCTACCAATGAATAAGATATATAATGATTGGGGAAATGATGTTGATGCTGGAAAGTTATGCTTGAAGGTTTTTTACTGGGAGGCACCTTAGAAACTTTAGAAATTTAACATTGAGAGCCAAGGTAGCCTTGCTTTGAGCACTTGGAATAGAAGACTGACTTATTCTCATATTCAATTATCTAAGTCTTGGAGATGCTATCTGAAATCAACTTGATGGAAGAAGGAAGAGAGAAATCGAGGTAAGAATTAGCACATATGCGAGCATGGACCATGTAGGTCTTGGATTTTGTAGGTGGATCAAGACCGATGAACTCGCCAATATCTTGAGCAATTCCTTGTAAAATATACTCATCCTAAAAATGGAGAGGAAGACTAGAAAGATAGATCTTGATCAGAGCAAGGTTGATGTTTTAGGTCTCTAGGTCAAAATCCATGCTCTATTTCTTGATAAAAATCCCTCTTAGGCCATGGAACCATGGTCCACTTGAATCAATGGAATTATTCATATTGATGAGAAACAATCCCTTGGGAAAGCCAACCAAGTTTATGGATCCTTGAGGGCACCAAAGGGCAGTGACTCATTTGTGTATGACTCTATGTTAGGATGAGGTCATAAAAATTTCCCCACTAGAGAATGAGAGTCTTAATCCATGAGGGAGGATACAAGCTCTGACAAAATTTAGAGGGTACCTTAAGAGTGGCACATATCAATCTTGGGGTGAGGGAGAAAAATAGAAGAAGCAAGAGTTTTGAAAAGGGTTGCGAAAGAGTGAGAGGAGATAACCTTCTAGAATATTATTTTACCTTATGTTGTGTCAGTCAATTTTTTTACTCCACTTTGATCTAATAGACACCCACCTCCTGAGTTTGATATTAGTTCTTCAATGCTATTTGAATTCACATATGTCTTCCCACCAATGAGGGACACAGATCAACTGTCCCTAAATATGTTAGGGTATGCTATGGCATTAACACCAATAGGAACTATAGATCCACCTCCAACACCATTAGGGTTTGCTATGGTATTTATACCATCAAGAATTGTAGATCTATTTCCATCAAGGACCAACACGCATCTCTAGGCTATTAATATGACCTAAAATGACATAAAAAATACCATCTTTACCCCATTGAAACTAAAGTGGACCTCTAATACTACCATCACCATCAATCGCTACATCACCATCGCTTGATGCTTCTACCACCATCATTTTCACCATTACACCCAACCAAATCAGTTCAGTTCTTCATCAATTTGGAATCACTCCAAATTCAATTCTTTATTTTCCAAAAAAACCATATATAAAATCTTTGAAGTTCTTGCCTCCCAAGCAATTATTTTCCTACTTCAATCAAGATCCTTCTACACCAACAACTACCATGGTTTTTCCACCTCTAGTAAATTTTAATCACAATAAAAACCCTTGTCGTTATTTGTAAAATTCTAATCATGAACAAAACCCTTGCTAGTAGTTGTTGTGGTTTTACCACCGCCTGTAAAATTTTAATCACGATAAAAACCCTTACCGCTGCTTGTAAAATTTTAATCACAATCAAAACCCTTGCTGCTACCTGTAAAATTTTAATCATAATAAAAACCCTTGTTGTCGCTTGTAAAATTTTAATCATGATCAAAACCCTTGCCATCGCCTGTAAAATTTTAATCATGATCAAAACCCTTATCACTACCTATAAAATTTTAATCATGATCAAAACCCTTACCATATTTTAATCATGATCAAAACCCTTGTCATTGCTTGTAAAATATTAATAACAATAAAAACCCTTGCCACTACCTGTAATAGTTTAATCATGATCAAAACCCTTGTCACTTGTAAAATTTTAATCATGATCAAAACCCTTTCCACCACCTATAAAATTTTAATCATTATCAAAACCCTTGTTGCCACTTGTAAAATTTTAATCACAATCAAAACCTTTGCCACCGCCTATAAAATTTTAATCACAATAAAAACCTTTTCTACTACCTATAAAATTTTAATCACAATCAAAACCCTTGTAATCACCTATAAAAATTTTAATCACAATAAAAACCCTTGCTTCTGCTTGTAAAATTTTAATCACGATCAAAACCCTTGCTACCGCTTGTAAAATTTTAATCATGATCAAAATCCTTGTCATCGCCTATAACATTTTAATCACGATTAAAACCCTTATCAATTCTTGTAAAATTTTAATCACAATCAAAACCCTTGCTCACTTTATTTTTACCCAACAACATGGAAAATTATTATAGGTAGGTCTCCTATGCAATTTTATAAAGGTTAGAAAAGTAAGTTTTTTTTAGCCAGATTAAATCAATATTATCATGCAATGGTAAGGTGATATAATAGTTGGTTAATACTAAAAAATACAAGTTTTTTAATAAAAAAATACCCTATATTTATATTTATAATGAATTATTATAGATATTTTAGGGTTTAAAATTAAAAAATATCTTCAAACTACTTGGGTGTTCCTTTGTCTCATAAAGGAAATAAAAAGAGCTTTGGGTTTCTCATTTGGACATAATGAAAGCATTTTTGGTAGGTTGGAAAGGAAAGTTCTTAACAATGGCAAGAAAGTTACAATTTTTTAATATTACAATGCAATCCAATTTTATTTATATGATGTCAATTTCAATATTGTTACTAGATATAACATCAAAAGTTGATAAAATTCAAAGAGACTTTCTTTGGAAAGGATGTGAGAAAAAATTAGGTTTTCTCTTTGTAAGTGGGATAGGGTTTATAAATAAAATAATATTGGAGGAGTAGGCTTGAAAAATTGCAGACTTATGAGTTTGTCCTTAGGGACAAAGCTTGGGTGGAGATTACTTAGAGATCAAGGAAATAATTGAAAAAAAATTACTACTTCAAAAATATTTAGGAAAGGAACCTTACCCAAAATATCATGAACATGGAACTTCATATTAGATAATTTGTAATTGATAAATAAATATATTAGATGTTCAATCAATTAGAAGAATTATAAAATGTTTTGGTTTGATTCTTTGTTGAAGCCTTATCCTCTTATCTATGACTCAAAATTACAACTGATGGCTCAAGCATGCCTAGATTGTAAAGGTCCAAAGGTCAAAGACTATATTAATACAAGAAATAATTATAGATCATGGATTTCTATTAGTAACTTGGTTGAAGAAGAGGAACTCAAAAAAATTATAGATGAAATTCAAAATATGCTTCAAGAATTTTATTTGTTTAATTTTAAATGAAAGGATGAGTTGGTTTGAATCTATCAAAATATGGTGGATACTCGATCTTGGGATACAAGAATTTAGAGAAATCAAAGTTTCCTAATTCTAAAAATTCTCCTTGGAAGAATGTTTGGCCACTAGAGGATCTTCATTAGGCCTCAACATTCCTTTGGTTAGTAGGTAATATTATTATAGGAGAGAGTCTAGAAAGAAGAGGATATCATGGATATTATTGATGTGCCTTGTGTGAGAAGGATTTAGAGAAATCAAACTATTTAATTCTTCATTGTTTCTTTTCTCACACCCCTTGAGGTTACTTCCTAAAATATGAAAATATAATGAGTAGCTCCATCAACATTGAAAGAGTTGAAATGTTGGAATAATCATTTCAATGCTAAATCATGATGCATTCTATGAAGGATTGGTCATGCCATTATTTGTTGGAATTTATGTCTTGAAAGGAATAATAGAACTTTTAGAAATAAATTTCAAAATTATGCCCAAGTTTAGAACCATATTATTGTCTATATACAGTGCTCATCATGGGAAGTCTAAAGTGTGAAAAAATAGGTGGTAAAAATTTGGTTATAGGATCTGAACATACATGGAAAAATAATTTGTGATAATGGTATTAAAATAAAGGATTTACTTTGATATAGCGTGAAATGAATATGTCCAAAAATAGGTTTATCAAAAATAATTTTGATGGTGCTTCTAAAGAAAATTTGGAAAAAGTCAATAAAGATGGTGTTTTTTGAAATAATGAAGGCAAAGTTCTCCTCACTTAGAATCATATGGAGCTTCAACTAACAACTATGCAAAGGCATAGGGAAATTCTTATAGGTATTAAAATTATACTAGAAAATGATGGAAATATATTTCAATTGAGGGGGATTCATAAATTATCATTAATGATATAAAACATGGATGTGCGTATTGGATAGAAAATATTATTGTTGCTAATGTTTGTCATCTATGATTGTTAGAAATATTTTAGAAATGTGAGCATATTTATAGAGAAGTTAATGGGGTAGTAGACAAGTTAGTCAATTGTGATATTGATCTTCATCTTGGTGAAATTCAAAATCTCTTTATCAAAATGATATCAAGGAGCTATTTTTGAAAACATAGCACTTTGAAGAAGTTATATATATAGTAGAAAAACATATAAAATATAGTGTAATTAACCTAATAATAAATATAATATTTTAATATTTTCTAAAAATAATTCAAATAAAAAGCATATGTAATTTATTAAGAACTACATATACTTTAAACAATAGACTAACTCTCAACACAAAGATATTTTACTAATAAAAAGCAAATAATCAACTAGAAAATAAAATGCAAATGCAAACCATAAAAATTCTAAACTCATTAGGCTATAAATGAACATCATAACACATTTAATAGTTCTCAAAGCAATTATAATCAACTTATTCTTCATTTGATTATAAACTATTGTCAAGTTATCCTTGGGAACTCGAATAATGCTCTCACAAGTGGAGAGGGGAATCCATAACTTGTACCCTAGAGCTACCTAGAATGTAGGAAAAGAATGAGGGTGATGATTATCCATAAACTACTTTATAAGGTGTTATGTTTATCACCATATGATATATAGTGTTGTACCACCACTCTTATAGGGGAAACCATTTGGCCTAGTGAATATGTTGCTTAAAAGAAAATCAACTCACGTAGGTCTCTAGGCACTTGTTGACAATTTATATCTAGCCATTTATTTTTGGATGATATGTTGAGATAATGTTAAGGTGTGTTCCTTAGATCTTAAATAGTTCCATCCAAAATGTTCTAGTGAATTTTGGATCCCACTCCATGGAGGTGGAATATTTGATCAAGGAAGTTTTGGATATTAGTAGAGGATTTATATGGGTGGGAAAGTGAAAAAAAGTAGGCATACTTAGAGAGATGGTCCACCACCATAAAAATGACTAATTTTCCTCCAGAATTAAGCAATACTTCAATAAAATCCATGGATATATCCATCCAAACTCTCATTGGAATTAATGGAGGTTGCAACAACCTTGGGGTCTTGACTATTTCTCCCTTATGATGCTAACATGTGTTGCATTATTCAACAAATCATTTGATATATTTTTTCATCCCTATCCAAAAGAAATTTTTATGAATACTTTTATAGGTTATGAGAAATCTAGAATTCCCAATAAATGGAGAAGTATGAAGTTCCTATAAGAGTCGAGCATAGATAAATATATTAGAAAATAATATAATATTACCTTTATAACATAAATAATTTCCATCCCTATCCTAATTAGGTATTTTGCTCAGATCAAAAGTAATTTGCTAAACCAAACTATTCTAATGTTATTCCTCTTAAATATGTTAGTCTCACAATGACACTAAGAGGGGGGGGTGAATCAGTGTAGCTCTTTAGAACTTAAATCTTCAACTCTTAAAGCCGAAACAATGAAAACTTAAAACCAAATAAAAAGGTATAACAAGAGAACATCACACAACACAAGATGTACCGAGGTTCACCGATTTGGCTACATCCTCAAAATGATTGTTTGGACTCCCATCCAAATCCAGCCTTTGCAAAGCACCAACTTTACAATCAATTTACTAGCACCCACTGGAAGGAGCACCAACCCCTGATTTATCTGCACCAATAGAAAGGAGCACCAACCCCTGATTTATCTGCACCAACATAAAGGAGCACCAACCCATGATTTATCTGCACCAATAGAAAGGAGCATCAACCCCTCTACCAAGCATCCACTTTATTTTGATATTGATAATAAAATGACATATATGAATCTTCTCTTATCACAAAAAATTGACCGTTCTATTAGCTTGTTTTGTCAAATGCTAAACACTTTCTGGGTATTGTGCAAAACTCTGTCTATAACCTCATCCCCAAATTTCAGCCAAAAATGATATTATATGAGAAAGTTATGCCCAAAATACTAAAGTGACATTTTTCACCTTTTTTCCAAAAACACGGATTTTCACTCTTTATTTTTCTCCACACACTCTTCTCACTTCACAAAATAAAATCCCCCAACTAAAATTCTCCAAGAAACACTCCTTTTATATCTATCTTTTCTCTTTGTAACTCCTTTTGTAACTTCCATATTCTCATATGCTACCTATCAATTGTAACTCCTTTTGTAACTCATTTATGACACAATATTCTCCTATGCCACTTGTCAATTGTAACTCCCTTTTTATATTTTCAACCTAGTCCATATTTTCTATAGTCATTGCTGGTTACATCTTACTTTCAACTGTTCAAATCTGGAGAAGACATTTCGTAAAACACTTCACGACCAACTACAGTGCACCTTACTCAAACTCATACTTTGAGACCACGTGACAACTCAAACCAAAAACAAAAGATGATCTATTTGATGCCTTGAAGGTGTAAAAAAACTGAAACTGAAACTCTGGTGACTCTTCAAGGTCAAAACAGCCAACTAAAGGATTTTGCACAAGTGGCACAAATTGACATAAAAGAGACCTATAACATTTTTGCAAAAATCATAACTCTCACCTCGTAACTCGGTTTTCTCTGAAATTTGAAACGTAGAATCTTTGCAACACTAACTATGTCCAAACAAAAACTCACTGCCTAACTCCTTCCATGACTATTCATTTTCTCCTTCCATGACTGTTCATTTTCTCCTTCCATGATTGTTCATTTTCTCCTTCCTTTGTGCATACATATGTTTTGGTTTCCAAAAAGGTTTTTCGTTTCTATTTTGTGGCCCTTCGTTTCCTTTTCTCCACATGGGCATGCATCCGTTTCTTTCCATGTGTAACGACCATCTTAAATGATTTCAAATCATTAAAGATTCCTTATGTAACGTTTTGTCTTATTCATTGAATTTTGTCCTTATGTAACAAATTACCTTATTCAATCTTCGATTTATTCCTTATAGGTCCACGTCACTGTGCGTCTTCAGTTTCACTATCCTGGTGTTCATCACTAATATCAGACGCACTGTCAACTACTCTGTTCCTTTGGCGAAAATGCAACATGGCGCGATATCGTGATAATTTTGTTTCTTTACTTGCCTGCCCTTTTTGAGTCACGAAAATGCGACATGTCGTGATATCGTGACACTTTTGTTTCTCTGCTTGTCTACCCTTTTTGAGTCGTGAAAATGTGACATGTCGTGATATCGTGACACTTTTGTTTCTATGCCTGCCTGCCCTTTTTGAGTCATGAAAATGCGACATGTCATGATATCGCAAAAAATTTTCCTTCTTGCTCTTTCTCTTTGCTTTGGACTGTGAAAATGCAACATGTCGCAATATCTGGTTAGAGTTACTATAGTAAATCTATTGTTATTACCTTCTTTGGTTAGTATTTCCTATCCTAGGTTAGTTTCTTTACTCCCTATGTTAGATATCAACATTTTTATTGTTGATCGAATACTTTATTATTAGGCATATATTATTGTTAGTATTATTATTGTTGGTTTGTTACCTATATTCATGGTAACACGTTAGGCTATTCCTAGCCTAAGCTTTGTATATATTTCATTACCATCAATAATAATAGATCGTATAGTGCCCTTCATTTTGTACCAACAACTAGAAGAAGAGTGATTCGTACATCCACATGAATCACAAGGATGTAATCTCCAACACTTAGCTGCAACACGTCCTATCTTTCCATAGTGACTGCAACAATGCTTTTTAGGAGTTGTAGGAGATTTAGGTTTTACAAACATAGAATTGCTGGTACTTGCATGTCCAGTATAGCCAAGGCCTTCATGCTTTGCCCTGAAACTTAGAATTATTGGAGATTTAATGCCTTGTTCCTGTTTACCTAATCTCTCACCATTGAATCCCATTTTCTTCATCATTTTGGAACCAAATCCTTTGGTGTGTTTTTCAAAACACCCAATTTCAACATCTTCATCAATGCTTTTAACAATATTGCATTTGTCGCTATTGATGAGATTATGGAGCTCTTTTTGAGGAGGTTCAGTTGTTAAGTCACTAGTGTCACAAGAAAAATCTGCTATTGAAATGAGATCACTTGTGCTACAACTGATATCTACCATAGAAGGTATGAGGTCGCCTATATCACAACAAGCATGTGCCACAATGGGCTGAAGGTCACTTGTATCACAACAAGCGTTCGCATTTAGGACCTCGCTTTCCTCACTAATGTCCCTTTTCTGTTGTGCTTTGTCAAGAGCATAAAATGACATGAATATACCCATTATAGCACCAATAGGGATTAGAACACCATTTTTCTGCATATCTCCACAAGACGCAGAATCATGGATTATGGCATTTACATCACTCCTTAGTGTACAAAATGTGCCGTCTTCATAATAATCTATCCCTTCCAGGTGCGGGGAAAAATATGGGCCTTTAACTGATTTTGCAACATCATCAGTTTGTTTTGGGATAGGTTTCTTCTTTGATCTACCCATTCTTAAGGTGTCGGTCTCTGCCGAAAATGCACCTTTTACAATAAAATTTTGCAAAAATAATTTGACTAAGGTGTCGGTCACTGTCGAAAATGCACCCTTATAAGTCTTCCCCCTTTGTTTTTGCAAAAATTATATCTCCCCTATATGGGGTTCCAAGGGGCAGCGCAAAATGGGCGCTCCAGAAGGCTTGTCCCCCCTTGGTGTTGCAAAATTTATCCCCTCTTACAAAGCTTGCCTCCTAGGAAAATTAGCACAAAAAAATCACCAAAAAAAAATCCTCGTGTGAAGTACTTCAAACAAACAAAGTTTGCTATTTATGAAGCCTTAAACAAAACAGGTTTTGAGGTTTGATGATTTTATGCCTTGTTTGAATGCTTTGACAAGGTTTAAAGAAAATTATCACCAGAATAATCCTCCTTGATTTTGTTTACAAAGGTATGTAAAAATATTATTTTGAAAGTAAAAAATCTCAATTTTAATGAAAAACTTTTGAATTTAATTATAACAATTTCTTTTTAAAATTTATAAAAATAAATTTAAGAAATTGAAATTTTAATTAAAAACAAAATTTAATCATAAAAAATAAAATTTAATACTAAACAAAATAATTTTTTTCTTTAAAAAATAAAATTACCTTTGATTCTGGTCGAAGGTTCGGTTTGAACCCGTGACCTGCCAAGCCAAGTGCCTAGACCTTAGTAGTCAGTGACCTACCACCCCGGCTACCACTGTCGGTGGGTGGAAAAGAGCACGTGGTGATATTTATCTTGGTCCCTCTTCCTAGACCCTCCACAGATGACACCTCCTTACGCCGCTGTTACAAGCTGCTCTAAATTCTATTTGCAAGCACAGCTCAAGCAAACAGAACCGTGATCTCCTTCGACAAACAGTAATTTACAGGAAGAAAATTAAGAAAATGATATTTTTTTTAATTCAATTCTCCTTGGCTGAAAGTGGACGTCAATCGCTTTCACTGCATTCTCCTTTGGAAATGACCACTTGATCGACTATAATTTGCAAATCCAGCTTTGGCTGAAAGTGGATGTCAAATGCCCCTGAAGTCATCCAGATTTCCACGCTCAGATCGCCATGCTCAAGTTTGGCTATCGAGGCCTCTCGATTTGGTAAACTTGGCTGCCCTCGATGCAGACTGTGTGCAACGCTAGGTTTAAAACAAGCTAGAAACACGTTTCACAATCAAAAAATTTTGCTTGCACTTCTCAGAGAGCTTTTGATCTGCACAACAACATGACCAAGGTCGGGAGTCAAATCATCCTCTTGATTGAACAACATCGATGGTTAAAAAAAATATTGGGATCAATTCCAGTAGCCGTGTTCCTCCATTGCTTATTGTCACAATTTTTCATCTGTAGCAGACTCAAAAAATTGAAGCCTCCACAATCTGCAACTAATTTTCTCTCACCAAAATGTGCCTGTATGCATCTGCGTAGCACTGCAAATGATGACAGCAATTCCTGAAATCGGTCTCTAAATATGAAGGTGGACAAAGCCTTTCGCCATCCCCCACGGTCCTTGTCTCGTTGTCTGTATCTGGTCAGTCGACATTCAAGATCACCATTCAGTTTAAGTCTTATTTACATCAGGTCTACAATGCATCCTACCAGGTTTTCTTGATGTCACTGACTATTGTGCAACTAGACTACGTCCAGTCCTTATCACCTCCCAAATTGAAGTGCTCGCACCCGCTCTGATACCATAATGGGCACTATACGATGTATTATTATTCATGGTAACACGTTAGGCTATTCCTAGCCTAAGCTTTGTATATATTTCATTACCATCAATAATAATACATCGTATAGTTCCCATTAGTATCGTGACACTTTTTTTTCTCCTTGCTCTTTCTCTTTGCTTTGGCCCGTGGAAATGCAACATGTCGCGATATCATGACACTTTTTTCTCTTTGCTTTTTCTCTTTTCTTTTGACCGCAAAAATGCAACATGTCACGATATCGTGACACTTTTTCTCTCTTCTCTTTTGTCCACGAAAATGCAACATGTCACGATATCATGACACTTTTTCTCTCTTCTCTTTTGGCCACGAAAATGCAACATGTTGCGATATCACGACACTTTTTCTCTCTTCTCTTTTGGCCGCGAAAATGCAACATGTCGCGATATCGCGACACTTTTTTTTTCTTTGCGGTGTTTTGCTTTTTATTTGATCTTTAGCATATGGGCCACTTCGGTCTTCTTGGAAAATATGCAAAAAGGTGGGTCCCCAATTTTGGGGTACGTTGTGGAGCAGCCACAACATGACGATTTTTTCAACTTTGCACAAACAACCTGTAACAACTTCACCCAAACATCAAAAACATCCTCATAAGAATTTAACATCACCGTACATACTCCGAAACTCCCGTCCACTCGCATCAACCGATCTATCCGATCGTGTTGACAACAATGACAATACTGTCGTCGCACCTTGCTCAACAATCTCCCCCTTTGGAATTGTTGGCAACACACGTGCAATTTCCTCGTAACTCTTCTCCCCCTTTGACAACAATACCAAGGGGCTGCTACAAACTCCCCCCGAGTCCATGCACAACATTCTCGAGCAAAAATTATTACACTTAGCAAAAATCACAAACATGAGCAAAAAGATAAACAAATACACAAATGCTCCCCCTGAGAATGTGGTCCCGATAGCTAGTCAATTCTTGGGAATCGTGACCACTCCCAATTTATTACAAAGGTACTCAAAGACTTCCTTGGGCAACGGTTTTGTGAAGATATCCGCTACTTGCTCTGTTGTAGGAATAAAATCCAACTTAACCTCATCTTCCGCAACTTTCTCCTTCAAAAAGTGATATCGGATAACAATATATTTTGTGCGAGAATGCATAACCAGATTCTTTGAGATGTTAATGGCACTGGTGTTATCACACTTAACTGAAATTTGCTCACTGAAGTTAATACCAAGATATTTCAAGGTTTTTTTCATTCATAATACCTGCATAAAACATGCTGTCATTGCAATATATTATGCGTCTGCTATGGATAAGGAGACTGACTCTTGTTTCTTACTGTTCCACGTGACCAACCTGTATCCAAGATAGAATGCACCTCCACTGGTACTCTTTCTTTCATCTACACATCCTGCCCAATCTGCATCTGAATATGCAATAAGGTGAAGTCCTTACCTTTCAGATACCATAACCCATAGTGACAATGGCTATGAACCTACTTCATACAAATAATAAGAAATCGGATACCCAAATATTGGTGACTCGATGGCAATTGAACAAAACATTACACACGCAGTTGAGAAAATGTGTAACGATCAAATGTAGATCGATTTGAATTTGTCTCCTTGAATATTTGTACTCAATTTGTATTGATGTAACTTCCTGCTCATGTAGGCACCTTGAATGCAATAATAAAATGTGAGCTTTCTGATTTTGCACACGAATTAAATATTTTCACCAAAGCATCATAATAGATCTAACAATCTTCACATCAATGTGTAGCACAAATACACACTGCTTTTATCAAAACACATCTATGTAGCTAGAGCAACATTCTTTCACTAAACCAAATTATCAAAACTGTTATAATCCATAAATTTGAACCATGGCAGTAAGAACCATCAAAAGTACAACACTGATATATAGCAATACTACCAATGGTGACAAGTCTCAACTTAATCACCATCCTTCATGGCACCTCCAAAAACAACTACATGAACTAAAACACACTTTGACAACTATACAACAACTCTTCCTGACTACTTGCATTTCATCCTCAGATAACCAAACAACATAGGAGCATTAAAATAAAAATTTAAGATTGCTCCCCCTGAGGATGTGCTACCTGGAGATACTTAGTGCAATAGAGGAGTAGTCTCCTTCAGTCCAAGGAGACATGATTTCCTCTCTTCTTTCTTTCTCCAAAATTTCTTGAATTTGGGCTTGAGCTTTTCAACTGCATCCCTATTTTGAACCTTTTCGTGAACTTGAACATTTCTCTTGGGTGGTTGTCTCTTGTGCATCCTTGATGGATGATTATTTTCCTTTCTTTGATGCACATGATTTCTTCCCTATCTGTGTTGCATTCTTTGGGTCTATAAAATCTACTGTCTTGCCTTAGATTAGATACAAAATTTCTTGGACAAAACCTTGCTATGTGCCCATGAACATTACATTTAATTCATTGCACATGGTGTTCAATCGAAAAAATAGATGTATTTCTACCAGCATAACTCTTTGATCTATTATTCAATCTACAATAAATTGCCTTGTGATCATAATAGTTGCATCTAAAACAATAGCCATTAAAAGCATTATTATGAATAAAGTGAGAGTGATAGAACCTCTTTTGTTGTGGTTGCTTTGCTGTAGATCTCCTTTGATATTTTCTTCCTTTTGAAGTTTCAGCTTCAAAATTTTCTTGCTTTGATCCTTCAGCAGTGGACTTCTTCTTCTCTACAGATTTAGAAGATGAAGGTCGTTCAGCTTCACATCCAAGACCAAGCTTGGCCATGGAGCTTATTTGTTGCCTTATCATTTCATCTAGCAACTTTGTGCTCTTCTCAAATTTGAGATTTGTATTGGCCTCTTCTAGTTGTTTCCTCAATAAAAAAATCTCCTCTTCTTGTTTGTAGCAAACAATCTCTTTCTCATTGATCTGTGACCTGAGAGTTTCTTCAATCCTTTTGGACTCTTCTACTTGCAGCTTTAGATCATTAATAACTTTGTTAGATTCCTCTTCACGTTTGCTACATACATCACCTTTATCATCCAGGTGTGACTTCAAGGCTTCTTCTATTTTCTTGGCTTTATGAATTTGTAAGAAGAGATCTTCAATATTATCCCCACAATGAAACAATGAAAACTTAAAACCAAATAAAAAAGTATAACAAGAGAACATCACACAACATAAGATGTACCAAGGTTCATCGATTTGGCTACATCCTCAAAATGACTGTTTGGACTCCCATCCAAATCCAACCTTTGCAAAGCACCAACTTTACAATCAATTTACTAGCACCCACTGGAAGGAGCACCAACCCCTGATTTATCTGCACCAACAGAAAGGAGCACCAACTCTTGATTTATCTACACCAATAGAAAGGAGCACCAACCCATGATTTATCTGCACCAACAAAAAGGAGCACCAACCCCTCTACCAAGCATCCACTTGATTTTGATATTGATAATAAAATGACATATATGAATCTTCTCTTCTCATAAAAAATTGACCGTTATCTTAGTTCATTTTATCAAATTCTAAACGCTTTCTGGGTATTGTGCATAACTCTGTCTATGACCTTCTCTCCAAATTTCAGCAAAAACTGATATAGTATGAGAAATTTATGCCCAAAATACTAAAGTGACTTTTTTCACATTTTTCCCAAAAACATGGATTTTCACTCTTTATTTTTCTCCACACACTCTTCTCACTTCAAAAAATAAAATCCCCCAACTAAAATTCTCCAAGCAACACTCCTTTTATATCTATCTTTTATCTTTGTAACTCCTTTTGTAACTTCCATATTCTCACATGCTACCTATCAATTGTAACTCCTTCTTTTGTAACTCCTTTATGACACAATATTCTCCTATGCCACTTGTCAATTGTAACTCCCTTTTTATATTTTCAACCTATACAATCACTGCTGGTTACATCTTACTTTCAACTGTTCAAATCTGGAGAAGACATTTCGTCAAACACTTCATGGCCAACTACAGTGCACCTTACTCAAACTCATACTTCGGGACCACATGACAACTAAAACCAAAAATAAAAGATGATATATTTGATGCCTTGAAGGTGTTAAAACACCAAAACTAAAACTCTGATGACTCTTCAAGGTCGAAATGGCCAACTAAAGGATTTTGCACAAGTGGCACAAATTGACATAAAAGAGACCTGTAACATTTTTGCAAAAAACATAACTCTCACCTTGTAACTCGGTTTTCTCTGAAATTTGAAATGTAGAATCTTTGCAACACTGACTATGTCCAAACCAAAACTCACTACCTAACTCCTTCCATGACTATTCATTTTATCCTTCCATGACTGTTTATTTTCTCCTTCCATGATTGTTCATTTTCTCCTTCCCTTGTGCATGCATATGTTTTGGTTTCCAAAAAGGCTTTTCGTTTCTATTTTGTGGCCTTTCTTTTCCTTTTCTCCACATAGGCATGCGTCCGCTTCTTTCCATGTGTAGCGACCATCTTAAATGATTTCAAATAATTAAAGATTCCTTATGTAATGTTTTGTCTTATTCATTGAATTTTGTCCTTATGTGACAAATTACCTTATTCAATCTTCGATTTATTCCTTATAGGTCCACGTACTATGTGTCTTCAGTTTCACTATCCTGGTGTTCATCACTAATATCAGACACATTGTCAACTACTCTGTTCCTTTGGAAAAAATGCAACATGTCGCGATATTGCGACACTTTTGTTTCTCTACCTGCCTACCCTTTTTGAGTCGCAAAAATGCGACATGTCGTGATATCGCGACACTTTTGTTTCTCTGCCTGCCTGCCTTTTCTGAGTCACAAAAATGTGACATGTCACGATATCGCGACACTTTTTTTTCTCTGCCTGCCTGCCCTTTTTGAGTCATGAAAATGCGACATGTCGCGATATCGTGAAACTTTTTCCTTCTTGCTCTTTCTCTTTGCTTTGGACCGCAAAAATGCAACATGTCACGATATCGCGACACTTTTTTTTCTCCTTGCTCTTTCTCTTTGTTTTGGCCCATGAAAATGCAACATGTCATGATATCGCGACACTTTTTTCTCCTTGCTTTTTCTCTTTTCTTTTGACCGCAAAAATGCAACATGTCGCGATATCGCAACACTTTTTCTCTCTTCTCTTTTGGCCGTGAAAATGCAACATGTCGCGATATCATGATACTTTTTCTCTCTTCTCTTTTGGTCATGAAAATGCAACATGTATCGATATCGCGACACTTTTTCTCTCTTCTCTTTTGGCCGTGAAAATGCAACATGTCGCGATATCGCGAAATTTTTTTTCTTTGCGGTGTTTTTCTTTTTCTTTGATCTTTAGCATATGGGCCACTTCGGTCTTCTTGGAAAATATGCAAAAATGTGGGTCCCCAATTTTGGGGTACGTTGTGGAGTAGCCACAACATGACAATTTTTTCAACTTTGCACAAACAACCTGTAACAACTTCACCCAAACATCAAAAACATCCTCATAAGCATTTAACATCATTGTAAATACTCTGAATAACCTATAAACTCCTGTCCACTGCATCAACCGATCTATATGACTGTGTTGACAACACTGACAATACTGTCACTGCACCTTGCTCAACAAAATCTCTTATATTCAATTGGGTATTTGCAAGGATGAAGTACACAATGATGACAAAGCTTCAAAATTATGGGAGAGAGCATTGAAAACTACATTATCCTTGCCGTTCTTGTATATAATCATGTAATCATAGCCTATTAGTTTGAAGATCCACTTTTCTTATTCCAAAGAGGAAACACATGGTTTTAAGAAGTATTTAAGCCTATGATGATTTGTCCTGATATAAAAAGCTAACCCATAATATAAGGATACCATTTAGCTGTTGCATGAAGTATGTCAAACATCTCTTTGTCATTAATTGATCTAGCTATATTCTTCCTTGTAAGGGATTTGTTAGTAAAGGCCAAATATTGTCCTTTTTGCATAAGTATCGCTTTGATGACAATTCTAGAGGTATCACTATTGATAGTAAAGGGCTTAGATAAATCTAGCAGGGCTAATATGGGTGTTGTACACATAGATTACTTAAGATTCAAAATCCATTACAACCACCACAATCCATGTGAATGCATTATTTCTAAGCAACATGGTTTGAGGGGCTACAATCTTACTATAATCCTTTACAAACTTACAATAATACCCTATGAGCTATAAAAAAACCATGAAATTTTTTCAGAATTTTTGGATTTGGACAAGTTTGCATGTCTTCAATCTTCTTATGGTCCACATTTACTCCTTTGGATTATATTATATGTCCACAATACTCACTCTTTGGTTTCACAAAGGAACACTTGGAATTCTTGGCAAACATTTAGTTTTCAGCTAGAATTTGGATTGCTTAATCCAAGTGAACTAAGCATTTATCCCATGTTTTGTTGTAGACCAAGATATCATCAAAGAAATCTAGAATAAATTTTTAGTAATGGATGAAACATCTCATTCACCAAGCTTTGGAATATGGATGGGAAAATTGTAAGACCAAAGGGCATGACAAGAATTTCATAGTGACCTTCATGGGTATTAAAAGTAGTCTTGGGGATATATTCTTATCATATATGAATCTTATGATATCTTAATAGTAGGTCCAACTTTAAAAAAATAGGCCCCATGTGATTCATCAATAAGTTCATCAATCACTAGAATTGAAAACTTATCCTTAACTGTGATCTTATTTAACTCCCTACGATTAACACATAGATGCCATGAATCATATTTCTTTCTATCTAAGAGGACTAGTGAAGAATAGGGATTAATTATTGGCCAAATAATCCCTAATTAGAGTTATTATTGAAACATAATTTCAATTTCTACTTTTTTACATATAAGCATAGCGATAGGGCCAAATATTAGGGGGCATACTTCTTAGGAATAACTAAATAACATGGTCATGTGAACTGTAAGGGGGAAGCTCATGCGGCTTATTGAAGATAGAAGTATGGCAGTCCAAGAGTTTAATAAATTCAATAGATTGGTTTGAGTCAATAGAATCTATAAGCTTCATGGTGCAAAGCTAAGCCAAAATGTCGTGGAAACACTTTTTTAAAAGCTATCTATGCAGTGGGATCTTATGATGCTTGATGAACCTACTTGAATGGATTAAAGCACATATTGATGGTCATTCTTTGTATATTATATCCACATTTCAATAAATTTCCATAAGATAGGTCCTAAGGTATGTAACCATTGGGTACCAAAAACCACATCGTAGTCACCAATGAGTAGAACAAAAAAATTTGATTGTAATTTGTAGTCCTATATTGAGATCCAAATATTCCTACATTTACTCTTACAAGATATTGTTCTCCCCTTGGCAATCATAAATTCAAATATAAATTTTGGATACACATAACAATCTATTTTTTGGTAGTTAGAGGATCCAAGAAGTTATGAGTACTACCACAATCTATAAGAATAGTGAGGGGATGTTTCTTGATGTACACTCAAATCTTCATGTTTGAGGTGTAGTAATCCTATTAAGGCATGCACTAAAATTTATAGTGCTAGGTCCTCTTGGATGTCTTGCTCTTCCTCTATATCCTTTGGTTGGCAATATTTTGGTGGATCAAAATTTTTAATAGGAATAATCCACTCTGTTGGCAATTTTGGGTACTTTGGGTACATTGCCTTTGCTCAAGTGTATAAGTTGTCATTGATGTCAAGAAGCTTTTGAAGGAATTTGATTTGATGTCAAAAGAATCTAAGTTCAAGGAAGGGTTTTTGTGAAAACCAAGGCAGACAAAATAAAAGGTTTTATTTAAAACCATGGACAACAGATTTGAAATGGGTTTTTCTTAAAACCCAAGTTGGCTTTTCGTTTCATTGAAAAAGGTGCCCCGGTGATGGAGATATTTAATTTTAAATATTTAGTTTAAATTTTATTTATTTAAAATTTAAATTAAAATTTTAAAATTAAATTAAAATATTTTCCACCGACGGAAATCATGTTAAAAAGGGCCGACGCTTTTATTAAAACATATACCTTATATATAAAGGGAGCAAATCAAATGTTGGTTGTTGAGCCATTGTTTTAATATTTGAAAATGCTAATGATGCGATCGGAAATTTGATATGACATTGGAAGGTGCAGTTAAAGAAGGGACGAACAATATCGTTTTTCGAGCAAGTATAGAGCATGTGATTCAAAATTTTTAGCGACGTGGCGAGTAAGTGAGGGTTACATAATTTACGAAAGGATAAAAAGAAAATAAGGCTGCTATTCGTGTTTTTCGTTTCCATCCGATAGTGTGGAGGAGTCGGTTGCTTGTTCGAATGAAGGTGCTGCGATCTGGGAGGTCCTAAGGTCAAGTCGCAGCGGCGTTAATTTTTTATTGTTGGAAGAGGACGAAGGAGTTAAATAGGTTTTTTTCCATTGTATTCTCATCCAAGTGGATAGCGCAGGTGGCCGCGGACAGTTTTGAGTTGATGAAGGTTGGAGGGTCAAAACCCATCCGCACCAATGTTTTATTTTCAAAGGTATGACTCAAAGTTTCTTTTGTGATTAAAGTTTAGAGAAATAAGTTTTACAAAGAGGGAGTCATAAGGCTTTGTTTAAACTTTAATTTAAAGCTTTCAATTGGGAGTTATAAGAGTTTAGATATTTGTGAAATTAAAAGGTATTTTATGTTAAAATTAATTGGAGAGGTATAATAAGTTGAGTGAGAGGAGTAATAAGGTGTAATTGTGGATTTACATTACATTGTGAGAAAGATTTATTTTCTAACCTTCTTGAGATTGGCATAGAAGTTTGTTGTGGTTGTGGCAGATGTATGAGACCCCTTCATCATCAAGAAAAAGGTATGGGCACATTCTTCTTATGAGTATGATTGGTGTATGTTTTCTGAAATAAGGTTGGAGTGAAAAGGTATTCTACTAGGTATCCTAATGGCTAGGTGTAAATCCTATTTTCTGGTTTGTTGAAGACTACTTATGCATTGTTATCCTTAAGGAGAGTTTTTGGTGAATGCATAATTTTTGGTTTGAGATAGTGGAAGCTTTGTGCACTAGGGTTGATATTTGTGAGTCTTGCTACTTGCATTGAGATGGTGAAACCCTTAGTTGGCTGTTTTGATATTAATGGTTGAGTTGCTTCCATAGAGGTTGTTTTGATCAAGTTAGTGCTTTACTTGATACATGATTTGGGCTTACTCCATTGAGTTGATTTGAGCAAGTTATTCTTTGCATTTGGTGAAATTGTGTTGGTGGTTGTTTTGTTCAAATATCCTTGGAGGGAAAAGGATTTCTACTTGTTTCCTTTTCTTGTGATGATTGGTTGAATGCTTCAAGGTTGATGTTGAGTTGAATGGTGTTGGTTGACTAAACCTTGTTTGATGAGCATTGTTGTTGAAACCCTAATTGTTGGTGAAAAGAACATGAGTATCATTGTTATATGAGATATTGCATGGTTGGCAATTGTTGGGTTGTGTTTCATGTTCTTGAGAAAAGCATACTACATCTATCTTATTCTTTTGAGATTTGAGATTGAGTTGAGATTGATATTGGGAGTTAAGTATAGAACATATTGAGTCTCTAACAATTCTCTTTATGTTTCTATGAGATTTGAGATTGAGATTGGGAGTTAAGTATAGAACATATTGAGTCTCTAACAATTCTCTTTATGCTTCTATGAGGTTGATGAATCACATTGGGTCTCTAACAATTCTCTTTGTGGGTTCATGCTAAGCAAGTTTTTCTTGGTGAGCTTGCCGAGGTTTTGGACAGGTTTCGATGGGGACTTGTGAGCGAGTTTTGGACAGGTCCTAGCAGAGGACTTGTGAGCTGAGTTTGTTAGTTCTATCGGAGAACTTGAGGACAGAGAGCATTGATTCTTTGAGAAGAACCCGAGGACAGTTGGCAAGTCTTTGAGAAGGCTTGTATGCAGAGGATTGATTTGTTCAAGAGTTGGACAGATCTGACAGACAGAGGAAGACTTGTACTAGACCGATTGACTGTGTTTGGTACAGGTTGCTGAGCTGTTGTGGACGTGATCATAGAAGGCAGAGGTCTCTTAGGCTAAGCATTGAGGACAGGAGGTCTTCGGTGGAAAGGAGTTCCACGTGTCTGGCAAGAGGTAGAGGCGGTTGATCTTCTGAGGGATCATTTCCAGAGCAGAGGGGAAGGTATCTCCTTTGAGCAGAGGCTCATAAATTTAGATAGAGGGGAAGGTATCTCCTTTGAGCAGAGGCTCATAAATTCAGATTGGGGGAAGGTATCTCCTTTGGGCCGAGGCTCATAAACATTGTAATTGGGAAGGTTTCCCAAAGAACTTTGAGATAACTTTTAGAGAAAAGTTTTGTGGACGTAGCCCAGGCATTCTGGGTGAACCACGTTAAAATTGGTGTCACTTTGTGGATGATATTGTGCATTGTTTTGATATTGCTTTGGGTATATTGCTTTACTATTTTGAAGTATAAAGGAAAAAGTAAAAAGAGGTCTTATATTGTTCACCCCCCCTCTCAGTATAAGCTTGTGTTCTTCAATTGGTATCAGAGTCGGTGCCTTCGAAAAGTTTAACAACTTGAAGGAAAAGCTAGTAAAGAACACAATGGATCATTCAAGTGGCAATGCAGCACCTATTCTTGATGGGTCAGATTTTGGTCTTTGGAGTGCAAGGATGAAGGTTCATCTAATGGCACTTGGGAATGAGGTTTGGGAAGTGATTGAAGATGAGTACACTATTCCTGAACATGGTCCTAATACTAAAGAAGAAAGGCTCCTACATCACAGAAATTCAAAAGCAATGAATGCAATCTCGAAAGGCTTACAGAAAGCAGATCTCACCAAAGTGATTCACTGCAAGACAACTAGTGAAATGTGGAATCGAGTTGAAGGTGGTTCATACGAGTGATACAAATGTCAAAAAGGCCAAGTTGAGACACTTCAAAGGTATGTTTGAACAACTCAAAATGAATGATGATGAAAATATTAGTGACTACATGCTTCGTATGGATGAGGTTGTTAACTCCATGAAAGACTTAGGTCTTGAGCTTGCTGAAAATGATGTTTGTGATAAGATTTTAAGATCTCTTCCTAATAGATTTAGTGAAAATATTTCTGCTATTGAGGAAGCTAAAGATTTGGATAAGTTGAAAAAGGATGAGCTCCATAGTATACTTGCAGCATTTGAGTTGAGAACTCAAGTGAAGGTTGATGTCAAGAAAGAGGCAGCTTTCAAGGCTACCAAGAATTCCAAGGGTAAACAACTTCAAGATAGTGATGAGTCTTCTAGTGATGAAGAGGCATATTACAACAAGAAAGGCAAGTTCTCTAGAAAGCACAAAAGTATGAAAAATATAAGATGTTTCAATTGTGGAAAGTTTGGTCATTATGCTACTAATTGTATTGTTCCCAAGAATGAAAGTGATGAAGATAAACAGGATTCTAAGAGCAAGGATTCTGAAAAGCACAAGCATCACAGGAAAAACAAAGATGAGCACAGCAATCAAGGAAAGAGGTATTCTCACAAGCACAAGAAGAGTTTCTACCTAGACAAAGCAAGTAAGTGTTCTAGTAGTGATAGTGAAAGTTCTTCAAGTGATAATGAAAATGAGATGTTGTTCATATCAGAAAAAGAGGAAGAACCGAAACATAGATTCATTATCATGAAATGTCTTAGATGTGGAAATTTTGGTCACCTTGAGGATGATTGCACAAATAATGATTTGGTTTCTAGTATGTATGAGGATGCTTCAGAAAACTATAAGGAAGATGCATGTATGGTTTTTGAAAAGGGTAGCACCTCTAGTGATAAAAAATCTGAAAAAGGCTTTGATGATTCAAAAGTAAATCAAATAAAGGATCTTGAAAGTGAACTTATTAGTGCTCTTAGTGCTTTGAAAAAGGAAAGAAAGAAGAATGCTAGACTCAAGGATAAGTTAGATGAATGTTGTATGGAGAGAGATGATCTTATAGAAAGTCTTGACTTCTCTATAGCTAAGACACAAGAACTCAAGGATGAGTTAGAGTCTAAGGTTCTTGAGTTTAGTGAGTTAGAACAGAAAATGGCTTCTTTGAAAGAGGAAACTAAAGAGTACAAGGATAAGCTTTACAGGTTTCAAGATAGCTCCAAAAAGGTTAAGTCACTCATCAAAGGTCAAAGAAAGACAACAGATAAAACAGGCCTTGGTTTTGTTAAGTCTCACAAGGAACAAGCTGGAGAGTCTAGTAAGAGACTCCAAAAGGAAGAGAGTTCTGATGAGGAAAGTATTTCAGATCATGAGTCCTTGAATGATAGATGCACAGAAATAGAAAACAGAATTCAGAATGAGAAGAAGAAGTTTTCAGGACCCAAGAGGTCAAATAAAGGAAAATTTCAAGGCAGATGTTTTGCGTGTCACGGGTTTGGTCACATGGCTTCACATTGCATGGCTCAAGTGAAGAAGGTAAATGACAGTTTCAGAAGTGCTAGTTACTTTCAAGGGTATTGCTACTCTTGTCAATAGTTTGGGCACAAGGCAGTTTATTGCAAGGCAAATAACAAGAACAGGTTTGATCAGAATAGGTTTGGTCAGAACAGGTTTGGTCAGAACAAGTTTAGTCATAACAGGTGGATTCAAAGAATAGGTATGCCTAAAAGAAATAACATTGTTACTTGTTATAAGTGCAACAATGAAGGTCACACAACTAGACAGTGTAGAGCTGAACTTCCAAGGTACAGGAACAGGAACAGTGGTATGAACAGGTCCAAGGATCAAGGCATGGATAAGAACAGGGATGAGAACAAGAACAAGAACAGTGACAAGAACAGGAATATGGACAAAGAGTTCAAGAGAAGGCCCGACAAGGAAGTTATAGACGCTGATGATGATCAGTGCCTAATGGGAGTTTTACTCCCACCCCAAAATTAATCACCTCATCAGGAGGTGGGGGAGGGACTAAGCTAAGAGGCTCATTCTTAGTCCCGAGCCCCAAAGGTGACCCTTTGCCATTGATGACAAAGGGGGAGAGATATGAGTAAGGGGGAGAGCTTCAAAGTGAAGAGGAAAGCTTCAAGTCGGGGGGAGCAAAACTTCAAAGGAAGATTCTCGGTTGTGGGCACAGTTGGTCGAGTTGTTAGCACAGTTGGTTTCGGTTTTGGCTCTTGAGAAGTTTTTCTAGTAAAGGTTTGCCATCAATGACAAAGGGGGAGATTGTTGGCAATTTTGGGTACTTTGGGTACATTGCCTTTGCTCAAGTGTATAAGTTGTCATTGATGTCAAGAAGCTTTTGAAGGAATTTGATTTGATGTCAAAAGAATCTAAGTTCAAGGAAGGGTTTTTGTGAAAACCAAGGTAGACAAAATAAAAGGTTTTATTTAAAACCATGGACAACAGATTTGAAATGGGTTTTTCTTAAAACCCAAGTTGGCTTTTCGTTTCATTGAAAAAGGTGCCCCGGTGATGGAGATATTTAATTTTAAATATTTAGTTTAAATTTTATTTATTTAAAATTTAAATTAAAATTTTAAAATTAAATTAAAATATTTTCCACCGACGGAAATCATGTTAAAAAGGGCCGACGCTTTTATTAAAACATATACCTTATATATAAAGGGAGCAAATCAAATGTTGGTTGTTGAGCCATTGTTTTAATATTTGAAAATGCTAATGATGCGATCGGAAATTTGATATGACATTGGAAGGTGCAGTTAAAGAAGGGACGAACAATATCGTTTTTTGAGCAAGTATAGAGCATGTGATTCAAAATTTTCAGCGACGTGGCAGTAAGTGAGGGTTACATAATTTACGAAAGGATAAAAAGAAAATAAGGCTGCTATTCGTGTTTTTCGTTTCCATCCGATAGTGTGGAGGAGTCGGTTGCTTGTTCGAATGAAGGTGCTGCGATCTGGGAGGTCCTAAGGTCAAGTCGCAGCGGCGTTAATTTTTTATTGTTGGAAGAGGACGAAGGAGTTAAATAGGTTTTTTTCCATTGTATTCTCATCCAAGTGGATAGCGCAGGTGGCCGCGGACAGTTTTGAGTTGATGAAGGTTGGAGGGTCAAAACCCATCCGCACCAATGTTTTATTTTCAAAGGTATGACTCAAAGTTTCTTTTGTGATTAAAGTTTAGAGAAATAAGTTTTACAAAGAGGGAGTCATAAGGCTTTGTTTAAACTTTAATTTAAAGCTTTCAATTGGGAGTTATAAGAGTTTAGATATTTGTGAAATTAAAAGGTATTTTATGTTAAAATTAATTGGAGAGGTATAATAAGTTGAGTGAGAGGAGTAATAAGGTGTAATTGTGGATTTACATTACATTGTGAGAAAGATTTATTTTCTAACCTTCTTGAGATTGGCATAGAAGTTTGTTGTGGTTGTGGTAGATGTATGAGATGTTGGCAATTTTGGGTACCTTGGGTACATTGCCTTTGCTCAAAAGTAGAAGTTGTCATTGATGTCAAGAAGCTCTTGAAGGAATTTGATTTAATGTCAAATAATTCAGAGCATGGACAGTGAGTTTCCAAGAAGACCATAGTGGCCCATTTGCAAAAGATCAAAGAAAAAGTCAAGTAAGAAAAGGCATGCAACAGGCTGGAAAAACTGTCACGATTTCGTGACATGTTTGAGGAGAGAGAAAGAGCTGGAAAAATTGTCGCGATTTTGTGACATGTTTGAGGAGAGAGAAAATGCTGACAAAACTGTCATGATTTCGCGACATGTTAGAGGAGAGAGAAATTGCTGGCAAAACTGTCGCGATTTTGTGACATGTTGGAAGAGAGAGAAGAAGCTAGAAAAACTGTCACGATTTCGCGACATGTTGGCAGAGAAGGAGAGCAATGTGGAAAGTGTCGCGATTTTGCGACATGTCACATTTTTGTGACTCAAAAAGTGCAGGAAGGCAAAGAAGGAAAAGTGTCGTGATTTCATGACATAATGCAAGGAAGGTTATATGGACAAAAAAATGTCACGATTTCGTGACATGATGCAGAAAGGAGAGTTCGTAGTATGAACTATCACGATTTTGCGACAAGTTTGAAGAGAGATAAAGTATCTCGAAAAGTGTCATGATTTCGTGACATGCAGCAAAGGGAAGAGTTTGAAATGAGAAGCATCGCAATTTCATGACAGGTTGCAAAGAAAGCTTTCGAAAGTTGAAAGCATCACGATTTTGCGACAGGATGAAAGAAAAGCGTACGGATGCAGAAAGTGTCATGATTTTGTGACAAGCAGAAGTGAAGAAGCCAGTGGATGAAGATGTAGCGATTTTACGACAGGATGAAAGAAAAGATAGCAGACGGTAGCAGAAGTGTCAGGATTTCGTAACAGAAACTGATAGCATGTCTTCCATAGGTGAAGTGTCGCGATTTCATGACAAAAGTAGAAAGGAAGGCTATGAAGACAAAAGCGTCATGATTTTGTGACATGTTCCAGTTTTGCGGGAGTAAGGTAGAGAGAAGCTCAAGGCAGCGAAAGTGTCACGATTTTGCGACATGTTTCATTTTCGCTAATGCAAGCCGAGAAAATGTTGAGAAAGCGAGAAGGGTCACGATTTCGTGACAGAAGTGAAGATGACATCAACAGAGGTAGTAGTGTCATGATTTCACGACAAAAGCCATAAGATAGTGTTCGGTTGCAAAGGTGTCGCAATATCGCGACATGTAGTTTCACGAGAAAAGCTACAGAACCACAAAGGCGGTTGAAGCCGACAGAGTTAAATTTGAGCTGACGTAGTTTAGGGTTTTGTAGCCAATGAAGTTAAGGGTAGAAGCCGACTAAGATCAAGGTTTTGATCTTGAAAATATTAGTATAAAAGTAGGGCTGCTTGGAGAGAAAATCAATTGATCAAAGTGTGCGTTCGAAGAGCAGCATTCACAGACTGTGTGAAGAGAAGAAGTTCGATCACTGAGAGCAGAGTACATTCTGTCGAATCTTCCAAGTGAGAGAGATCGCAAGGAAGCAGAGTGCGCGAAGACTGTGGTTGTAATTGTGCAGAGGTGCAAAGGTCGATGTTTGATTAAGTGTAGCTATGATTGCGTAAAAAGAGTGAAGGACTATGTTTTTATGCACACCAGAAAAAAAGGTCAAAGACATTTGTGCCAGACCGAAGGAATGTGTTTGGTGTAGATCAAAAAAAGAGATCGAGGACATTTGTGCTAGACCGAAGGACTGTGTTTAGTGCAATTTCGAGGACCAGCTTTGGAGGTGATAGAGTTGAGGACAGAGGTCTCTAGCCAGAGCAGGGAAGACAGGTGTCTTCTATGGATAAAGTTCCATTTGCTAAGGGCAGAGGAGGCAGAGGTCTTCTAGAGGATCACCAGCCAGAACAGATCTAGGGGATTGGTGTCTCCTTTGGGTTGGTGCCCATAAACATTGTAATCGAGAAAAGTATTCCAAGATTTTGAGTTGATAAAATTTAGTGCGAGATTTTATCCGTGGAGTAGCCCGCATTGGGTGAACCACGTAAATTGTTGTGTCTCTATTGTGGATGGTGTTTTGTGCATTGCTTTGATTACTGCTATTAATACTACTTTCTATACACTGCATAATATTGAATTGAAAGTTGGTTTGAAGGAAAAATTAAAAAGTGGTCTTATACTGTTCACCCCCCTCTCAATATAAGCTTGTGTTCTTAAATTGGTATCAGAGCGGGTATCTTCAAAAAGTTTAACAGCTTGAAGAAAAAGCTAGTAAAGAACACAATGAATTATTCACCTATTCTTGACGGGTTAGATTTCGGTCTTTGGAGTGCAAGGATGAAGGTTCATCTAATGGCACTTGGTAATGAGGTATGGGAAGTAATTGAAGATGGGTACACTATTCCTGTAAATGGTCCATATACTCAAGAAGATAGGCTCCTACATCACAACAATTCAAAAGCTATGAATGCAATCCTGAAAGGCTTACAGAAAGCAGATCTTACCAAGGTGATTCACTGCAAGGCAGCTAGTGAAATGTGGAAACAGCTGTAGGTGGTTCACACAGGTGATGTAAATGTCAAAAAGGCCAAGTTAAGACACTTCAAAGGTATGTTTGAACAATTCAAAATGAATGATGATGAAAAGATTAGTGACTACATGCTTTGTATGGATGAGGTTGTTAATTCCATGAAAGACTTAGGTCTTGAGTTTGCTAAAAATGATGTTTGTGATAACATTTTAAGATCTCTTCCTAATAGATTTAGTGAAAATATTTTTGCTATTGAGGAAGCTAAAGATCTGGATAAACTAAAAAAGGATGAGCTTCATAGCATTCTTGCAGAATTTGAGTTGAGAACTCAGGTGAAGGTTGAAGTCAAGAAAGAGGCAGCTTTCAAAGCTACCAAGAAATCCAAGGGTAAATAGCTTCAAGAGAGTGATGAGTCTTCTAGTGATGAAGAAGCATATTACAACAAGAAAGGCAAGTTCTCTAGAAAGCACAAAAGCATGAAAAATATAAGATGCTTCAATTGTGGAAAGTTTGGTCATTATGCTACTGACTATACTGTTTCCAAGAATGAAAGTGATGAAGAAAAATAGGATTCTAAGAGCAAGGATTTTGAAAAGCACAAGCATCACAGAAAGAACAAAGATGAGCACAACAATCAAGGAAAGAGGTATTCTCACAAGCACAAGAAGAGTTTCTACTTAGACAAATCAAGTAAGTGTTCAAGTAGTGACAGTGAAAGTTCTTCGAGTGATTATGAAAATGAGATGTTTATTTTAAAAAAAGAGGAAGAACCGAAACATAGATTCATTATCATGAAATGTCTTAGATGTGGAAATTTTGGTCACCTTGAAGATGGATGTACAAATAATGATTTGATTTCCAGTATGTATGAGGATGCTTCAGAAAACTATAAGGAAGATGCATGTATGGTTTTTGAAAAAGGTAGCACCTCTAGTGATAAGAAATCTGAAAAAGGCTTCGATGATTCAAAAATAAAGCAAATAAAGGATCTTGAAAGTGAACTTAGTAGTGCTCTTAGTGATTTGAAAAAGGAAAGAAAGAAGAATGCCAGAATCCAGGATAAGTTAGATGAATGTTGCATGGAAAGAGATGATCTTATAGAAAATATTGGTTTCTCTATAGCTAAGACTCAAGAAATCAAGGTTGAGTTAGAGTCTAAGGTTCTTAAATATAGTGATTTGGAACAAAAAATGGCTTCTTTGGAAGTGGAAACCAAAGAATACAAGGATAAGCTGTGAAGGTTTCAAGATAGCTCCAAAAGGGTTAGTCTCTCATCAAAAGTCAAAGAAAACCAACAGATAAAACATGTCTCAATTTTGTTGAGCCGCACAAGGAACAGGTTGGGGAATCTAGCAAGAGATTTCAAAAGGAAGAGAGTTTTGATGAAGAAAGTACTTCAGATCATGAGTCCATGAGTGATAGATGCGTAGAAACAGAAAACAAAATTCAGATTGAGAAGAAGTTTTCGGGACCCAAGAGGTCGAATAAAAGAAAATTTCACAGCAGATGTTTTGCGTGTCACAGGTTTGGTCACATGGCTATTCATTGCATGGCTCAAGTAAGGAAGGTAAATGACAGTTTCAGAGGTAGCAATTTATTTCAAGGGTATTGCTACTATTGTAATCATTTTGGGCATAAGGCAATTTTTTGCAAGGCTAATATCAGGAACACAGTTAGTCAGAACATGCAGATTCAAAGAACAGGTATGCCTAAAATAAATAACATTATTACCTGTTATAAGTGCAACAATGAAGGTCACACAACTAGACAGTGTAGAGCTGATCTTCCAAGGTACAAGAACAGGAACAGTGGTATGAATAGGTCCAAGAATCAAGGCAAGGACAAGAACAAGGATGAGAACAAGAGCAAGAACAATGATAAGAACAAGAATATGGAAAAAGAGTTCAAGAGAAGGCCCGGGAAGGAAGTTATAGACGCTGATGATGATCAGTGCCTAATGGGAGATTTACTTCCAACCCTATTTTAATCATCTCATCAGGAGGTGGGGGAGGGACTAAGCTAAGAGGCTCATTCTTAGTCCCGAGCCCCAAAGGTGACCCTTTGCCATTGATGAAAAAGGGGGAGAGATATGAGTAATGGGGAGAGCTTCATAGTGAAGAAGAGCTTCAAGTTAGGGGGAGCAAAACTTCAAAGGCATATTCTCAGTTTTTAGCTCAGTTGGTTTCATTTTTGGCTCTTGAGAAGTGTTTTCAGTAAAGGTTTACCATCAATGACAAAGGGGGAGATTGTTGGCAATTTTGGGTACCTTGGGTACATTGCCTTTGCTCAAAAGTAGAAGTTGTCATTGATGTCAAGAAGCTCTTGAAGGAATTTGATTTAATGTCAAATAATTCAGAGCATGGATAGTGAGTTTCCAAGAAGACCATAGTGGCCCATTTGCAAAAGATCAAAGAAAAAGTCAAGTAAGAAAAGGTATGCAGCAGGCTGGAAAAACTGTCACGATTTCATGATATGTTTGAGGAGAGAGAAAGAGTTGGAAAAATTGTCGCGATTTCGCGACATGTTAGAGGAGAGAGAAAGTGCTGACAAAACTGTCATGATTTCGCGACATGTTAGAGGAGAGAGAAAGTGCTGGGAAAACTGTCACGATTTCGTGACATGTTGGAAGAGAGAGAAGAAGCTGGAAAAACTGTCGCGATTTCGCGACATGTTGGCAGAGAAGGAGAGCAAGGTGGAAAGTGTCATGATTTCACGACATGTCATATTTTCGTGACTCAAAAAGTGTAGGAAGGCAAAGAAGGAAAAGTGTCACGATTTCACGACATAATGCAAGGAAGGTTGTACGGACGAAAAAAATGTCGCAATTTCGTGACATGATGTAGAAAGGAGAGTCTGTAGTATGAACTGTCATGATTTTGTGAGAAGTTCGAAGAGAGATAAAGTATCTTGAAAACTGTCATGATTTTGTGACATGCAGCAAAGGGAAGAGTTTGAAATGAGAAGCGTTGCGATTTCGCGACAGGTTGCAAAGAAAGCTTTCAGAAGCTAAAAGCTTCACGATTTCATGATAGGATGAAAGAAAAGCATACGGATGCAAAAAGTGTCACAATTTCATGATAGGCAGAAGTGAAGAAGCCAGCTAATGAAGATGTAGCGATTTTGTGATAGGATGAAAGAAAAGATAGCAGACGACAGCATAAGTGTTGCAATTTCACGACAGAAACTGATAGCATGTCTTCCATAGGTGAAGTGTCACGATTTCGCGACAAAAGAAAAAAGGAAGGCTATGAAGACAAAAGCGTCATGATTTCATGACATGTTCCAGTTTTGCGAGAGTAAGGCAGAGAGAAGCTCAAGGCAGCGAAAGTGTTGTGATTTCGCGACATGTTCTGTTTTCACTAGTGCAAGCCGAGAAAAGGTTGAGAAAGCAAGAAGGGTCACGATTTTGCGACAAGAGTGAATATGACGTTAGCAAAGGTAGTAGTGTCATGATTTCATGATAAAAGCCATAAGATAGTGTTCGATTGCAAAGGTGTCGCGATATAGCGACATGTTGTAGTTTCGCGAGAAAAGCTACAGAACCACAGAGGCGGTTGAAGCTGAAAGAGTTAAATTTGAGCCTACGCAATTTAGGGTTTTGTAGTCGACGAAGTTAAGGGTAGCAGCTGACTAAGATCAAGGTTTTGATCTTGAAAATATTAGTATAAAAGCAAGGATGCTTGGAGAGAAAAGCAATTGATCGAAGTGTGCGTTCGAAGAGCAGCGTTCGTAGACTGTGCGAAGAGAAGAAGTTCGATCACTGAGAGCAGAGTACATTCTATCAAATCTTCCAAGTGAGAGGGATCGCAAGGAAGCAGAGTGCACGAAGACTATGCGGTTGTAATTGTGCAGAGGTGCAAAGGTCGAAGTTTGATTAAGTGTAGATGTGATTGTGTAAAAAGAGTGAAGGACTATGTTTGGTGTAGATCAAAAAAAGAGATCAAGGACATTTATGCTAGACTGAAGGACTGTGTTTAGTGCAATTTCGAGGACAACCTTTGGAGGTGATAGAGTTGAGGACAGAGGTCTCCAACCAGAGCAGGGAAGACAGGTGTCTTCTATGGATAAAGTTCCATTTGCTAAGGGCAGAGGAGGCAGAGGTCTTCTAGAGGATCACCAGCCAGAACAGATATAGGGGATTGGTGTCTCCTTTGGGTTGGTGCCCATAAACATTGTAATCGGGAAAAGTATTCTCAGATTTTGAGTTGATAAAATTTAGTGAGAGATTTTATCTATGGAGTAGCCCGCATTGGGTGAACCACGTAAATTGTTGTGTCTCTATTATGGATGGTGTTTTGTGCATTGCTTTGATTATTGCTATTAATACTGCTTTCTATACACTGCATAATATTGAATTGAAAGTTGGTTTGAAGGAAAAAGTAAAAAGTGGTCTTATACTGTTCACCCCCCCTCTCAGTATAAGCTTGTGTTCTTCATGAGACCCCTTCATCATCAAGAAAAAGGTATGGGCACATTCTTATTATGAGTATGATTGGTGTATGTTTTCTAAAATAAGGTTGGAGTGAAAAGGTATTCTACTAGGTATCCTAATGGCTAGGTGTAAATCCTATTTTTTGGTTTGTTGAAGACTACTTATGCATTGTTATCCTTAAGGAGATTTTTTGGTGAATGCATAATTTTTGGTTTGAGATAGTGGAAGCTTTGTGCACTAGGGTTGATATTTGTGAGTCTTGCTACTTGCATTGAGATGGTGAAACCCTTAGTTGGCTGTTTTGATATTAATGGTTGAGTTGCTTCCATAGAGGTTGTTTTGATCAAGTTAGTGCTTTACTTGATACATGATTTGGGATTACTCCATTGAGTTGATTTGAGCAAGTTATTCTTTGCATTTGGTGAAATTGTGTTGGTGGCTGTTTTGTTCAAATATCCTTGGAGGGAAAAGGATTTCTACTTGTTTCATTTTCTTGTGATGATTGGTTGAATGCTTCAAGGTTGATGTTGAGTTGAATGGTGTTGGTTGACTAAACCTTGTTTGATGAGCATTGTTGTTGAAACCCTAATTGTTGGTGAAAAGAACATGAGTATCATTGTTATATGAGATATTGCATGGTTGGCAATTGTTGGGTTGTATTTCATGTTCTTGAGAAAAGCATACTACATCTATCTTATTCTTTTTGAGATTGAGTTGAGATTGATATTGGTAGTTAAGTATAGAACATATTGAGTCTCTAACAATTCTCTTTATGTTTCTATGAGATTTGAGATTGATATTGGGAGTTAAGTATAGAACATATTGAGTCTCTAACAATTCTCTTTATACTTCTATGAGGTTGATGAATCACATTGGGTCTCTAACAATTCTCTTTGTGGGTTCATGCTAAGCAAGTTTTTCTTGGTGAGCTTGCTGAGGTTTTGGACAGGTTTCAGTGGGGACTTATGAGCAGATTTGGATAGGTCATAGCAGAGGACTTGTGAGCTGAGTTTGAGAGTTCTATCAGAGAACTTGAGGACAGAGGTGCATTGATTATTTGAGAAGAACCTGAGGACAAATTTGGAAAGTCTTTGAGAAGGCTTGTATGTAGAGGATTGATTTGTTCAAGAGTTGGACAGATTTGATAGACAGAGGAAGACTTGTACTAGACTGACTGACTATGTTTGGTACAGGTTGCTGAGCTGTTGTGGACGTGATCATAGAAGGTAGAGGTCTCTTAGGCTAAGCATTGAGGATAGGAGGTCTTCAGTGGAAAGGATTTCCACGTGCTGACAAGAGGTAGAGGCAGTTGATCTTTTGAGGGATCATTTCCAGAGCAGAGGGGAAGGTATCTCCTTTGAGCAAAGACTCATAAATTCAGATAGAGGGGAAGGTATCTCCTTTGAGCAGAGGCTCATAAATTCAGATTGGAGGAAGGTATCTCCTTTGGGCTGAGGCTCATAAACATTGTAATTGGGAAGGTTTCCCAAAGAACTTTGAGATAACTTTTAGAGAAAAGTTTTGTGGACGTAGCCCAAGATTTCTGGGTGAACCACGTTAAAATTGGTGTCACTTTGTGGATGATATTGTGCTTTGTTTTGATATTGCTTTGGGTATATTGCTTTACTATTTTGAAGTATAAAGGAAAAAGTAAAAAGAGGTCTTATACTGTTCACCCCCCCCCTCTCAGTATAAGCTTGTGTTCTACAAACTCAAAGAGAGAATTACAAAATAATCAAAATATCAAAATAATCAAAATATTTTTACCAAGAGAGTGTTACCAAGATTATATATCAAAATAATCAACTCAAAGAGAGAATTACAATGGGATAGGTGAAAAAATCACTTTTTTTTTTCAAATGACTCAAAAGGAGTTTCTATTGATTTTGGGAAATTAAGGATTTTGGGACTTTTTCTAAATTTATGGAATGAGAGAAGGAAAATATTTTTATAAAGTGGAAAATGAGTGAATTAAAAAAAATCTACAATTTCAAAAAATTTCTCAATTTTCTATTTTTTTTTGGCATGGGATGTGTTCTAAAAATGATAAAATTGATTTTCTAGCAAGTCCTAAAGCTCTTACCTTGTATGATATTGTGTGGCCCTAGATATTCATATATTGGAACACTATTTTAGTGTAAGAAATTTGCAATATATTGTGGCATAGAGAAGCCACTAAAAGGAGTAACATAACCTCCAAATATTGGAGAAGAAATCCATCATATCAAGTCAAAAAAGAAGCTACAAAAGAGACTAAGAAAGTCTCAAAACCAAGTGCAGATTTGACACAAGGTTAACAACTTCATACTTGTCTTCTACATCATAGCAAAGGAAGACAAAGGGTGAGTGTCTAAAGACACTAGCAAAGCATTGTATTACAACACATAAGTGATAGTATTAAGTAGGTCAAAGCACACATTACGATGCTAAGGATGTAGAGCCATAAAAAAAGGCTTCATACCATTATCCTCAAGGTGTCAAAGGACACCATACTTGGTGTCACAGTCTCATGAAAGTAGCACCACAATGAAGATACTTGTCATAGTAAATGAACCTGTAGCAAGGAGATTAGCAAGACAACATTAGTGTGAGTTAGAAATAGCTGCGAATACAAGGTACAAAGGAGAACAACGACATCAGTTACCCAAGAAGAAACTTGGATGAACTACCATCATCATTGAAGATACGTACATTGAATAAATAAGTGTACATATTTCTATTACAAAGAATCCAAGCAAACCCATGAAGAAGTTAGAAAGAATATGTATTGGATCAAGGATAAGTGCCAAGATTAAAAGGTACATTGAGTTGTTTGATTCCATGCAAGAGAGGAGATTCCACTTGCCATAACAACATAAGGTATTTAGTGCCACTTGGTACAAAGGAAGAAGAATCATATGCATTTCTTCATAATGCTCATGCTTAGGTAGAAGAGCACCCAGGTTGGTGAGACATTTCAAAAGAAATTAATAATTATTCAATGTCAAAAGGATAGCACCACCTAACTAACATATCCAAAGGATGTAACAATAGCATATATTATAAGCAAGAACACACCACTTGGTATCCACTTCTAAGGAAGACATAAGGTATAAATAGCTGAGGATGAGTTAAAGCACATATATATCCGGAATCAAGAGATCAAAGTGCACTAAAGGAAGGAGGAAGATCATCATAAAAGGTGCACAGGGAACATTGAGTATTAACTGCTCACTATTATACATAGGAGACCAAAAAATTCAGTGCCCAGGCTTGGATAAAGAATCAAATCAAGAGCAAATCATATTGTAGCATACAACATTTGAAGGAAGGTATAATTCTACATAATTTTATATTTTCTTTCTTTAAGTATAAGGAGTTATAAGGTGTTTTATTATAAGGTTGAAGTTATTTATTATTTGCATTGGGAATATAAGCAAATACCAACCTTAGTGAATTAGAAAATAAACATAAATAAGGAGTTTATTTCCTTAAGTGACATTTCAAAAGTGCACTAGTTGAGATACAAACATCATAATATTTTCAATTAATTAAATAAGAGCATATTATATATGGCTTTGCTTACACTTCAAAATTACAAAGAAGGGAATGTAAAGCAAAAAGACTTAATTGAATCACTCAAAGAGAAAACAAAAATATATGAATCATAATTAGAGAAGTTATTTCAATCATCATGCAATATTGATACTTCAAGTTCTTCTAACTCAAGATCTTATCATGATGCTTTAAGTAGTTGTACAAAAGATTCTATACTAAAAAAAATTTGTGATGAGAAGGAAAAAGGTAAAAAGAAAACTATCTTGCATGAATATGGTTATACCATAACATCTTATGAAAGAACCAAGACTGAATATAATGAAGGCAAGGAAGAAATTGAAGAAGAACCTAACAAAGGAGGTATATAGTGCAAAGTAAGTTGAAGAACTCAAATTCCCAAACCATGACAAAGATCCATATTGAAGACTAAAGTCTTCAATAACCAAATAATTTAATATAGGGGGTGTTAGAGTATATTACATTATTTGGTACATGTCAATGTACCACCTTGGGTACATTATTAGACTAGGAGTTTATCTTAGATTAAGGTTTGAGTAGTTACTTCAATCAAGTAATAAATGCACAAGTATTAGAATGTGCAATGATGTAAATGTACATGTAATCCACATGTACATGAGTCATAGGATAGGTATATAAAGAGTCATATATTGAGTAAAGGGCAAGGCACATATCTTCAGATATATATATATATATATATATATATATATGCATTGAGGGATAGAGTGAAAGAGAGAGACTGAAGTTATTATAGTGATTTATAGTTAGAGTGCAATGTAGTTCTTTCTCGAGTATGTTATGAAAATATCTTTTTTGCTCATTTGAAATTCTTGTGGCTCAAATATGTTCTAAAATCACATTTGATTGTTGTGTGTGAATGCTTGAGAGATATGTATTAAAATATTTTGAAATGGTGTGAGCTAAGCATGTTTTAAAATCATATGCAATGTTATACACTTGGGCTAGTAAATTAGCCATTGCATTGCATGATAAATAGAATCATACCTTATACATGTCAACATAGAGCCACTCTAATCCCATTAGATTAGAATCCAACATTAGTGGTTTATAGTTGAATCGCTCAGTTGCCGCGATACTATCATATGAGCGGGTGGCATTATATACCCAATATATTATTAATTTTGTATTCCATGGGTCTGTGGCTTAATTGCGTGGGAGTATTGAAGATGTAAGTCTCTTTTTAATCATGTGAAAATATGCAATGGGAGAATGTTATACCTAAATTTTGTAACCTGTCCTACTCCTTCCATTTGAAAGCAATAAAGTGTGAAATAATTATGATAATAAAATAGTTTATGCCTATCTTAATGATGTTGCCACATGTTTAATTGGAAAGCACACTAATTTAATTTAGCTTTTGATTTTCTTCATATTTTTCAAGTTTTGTTTACTTGATTATTGGCTTCAAATATATGTCCCTTATGTTTACTAAGAAAGAGTTCTCCAAGTCAAAAATAGTAATCCTTTAGGAGTCCCTTTTGAAGCTTGGAGTTAAATAAAAGAATGTTGACAACATGATTTTTTTTAGGGATTCATAAAGTGGAAAAAAATTAAATAATTTGGATTTATTGTGTTACTTATAGAGATTAAAGGTTACTTTTCTTAGATAAAAATTAAATTTAATGATTTATTGAATGTTAAATCTCCTTGGTTTAGTATAGTGGATAATAAGTGTGCCTTCTATTTATGTTTCAAATTTTATTCTTTAAAAGACTTATAATTAAGATATTTTAGTTTGGAAAATACCTTTTTCATCTTGTGCTTGGGTAATAACTCCTTTAAATTATAAGTTGAATTTGGTAGATTAATATCATATCATTTAAAAGGAAAGTAGGTTTTATTGTGAATATGGAATTTTTAAATTATGGGTGGATAAACTATAGACTCTTATAGTTTAAGATTATTCAAGTAGAACATAGATAATTTTGCTATTAATGAAAGGAGTTATTGTTTATTATTTAGTTTAAATAATATTATTTTCTATACAATTGAATAATGTTATTAATTAAGCTAGTTGTTTTTGACTTGTAGTTTTTATTAGAGTACAGAAAAATAATATGAGGGTGAATACTTATACATAGAAGATACAAATAAATGATTTACTTGTTTAATATCATAAAATTAGATAAAATGGTATTAATAAGCTTTTACTCATGTATTTCAACGTCCATTCTTTTCGACTACTGGTAGAAAATATTTAAAATAAATGTTATAATTTATTTTATTAGATTATTCTTGAATTATTATTGCTTAGAATAAGTTAAAGTATTTATTTTAAGATTTAAAGAGAATTACTAGCCTAAAAGAAATTACCTTTAATTTTAAGAGATTGATATAAGGTAAACCCTGATGCCTGTGATGAAACTTAAAACCTAAATCTACCTTAAACCAAATTCATCAGTGAGGATAAATAAGAAAAAAAAGTCAACCAATTCCATTGTCTTGTGTGTATGCAAACAATGAAGTTTTGAGAATGACCATTTTTTGAAAAAATAGGTTAAAAAAAGTGATAAGGAGCATAATGGAATGTCTCCTCTAGGTCATTGTATGAGTAGTATGGTGGTGGCCCTTGTTTAAAATTGATAAATATGAAATCTTGGTGGGAGAACTATAACTGCAAGATAAGAATCCACAGTGACTTGGAATGGTATGAATCACTGCATTATTTGTGATTTTGTCAAGGAAACAAATATCAAGCCAGTTGAGTGGCATGAACTTGATTTCCCATGGTGTTAGTTATCAATTTAGTTATGTGGTCATCAATTAAGCACATTAGCATCTACGCTAAACATACTTCCATGAATGGATGATTAAAATTAAGCTCAGGATTCCACATGTAATGGAGGATAATTATGTTTCCACCCTCTAGGTGTTATGGACCTTAGAGAATAACCCCATGCCATTATTTTGGATTCACCAAAATAGAGGGTGAGGTGGATAGAATCACTAAATGACACCTTCTATGGGACCTACCCAGTATTGTCCACTTGTGAGATTGACTGTAGCAATCATAACCCCAAAAGTAGCATTCAATGCTATGTATTAATTTCTAATGGGTTTAAAACAAAAAAAACAAGAATGAAAAATTTTCCCTTAAACTTTGTACAACCTTTAAGAGAGTTTGAACGTTACAACGAGTGTGTATTTGGTTGGGTTATTAAAGTTAGTAGTAGAGCCTAGGTTATAAGATTCATAGGTTATAGGTCCCAAGGACTTCCAAAAGGAACTCTGACAGTATGCTCTTAGCAAGCCAAAAACATTAAAATTGACATAGCTCTTTCGGATCTTGAAGTAAATGAATAAGTTCACATCCATAGTTAAATTTTTCTAGGGGCATATGGAACAAATTATATCCACAATTAAGCTACTAGCAAATAAAATGGAGCAACAACAAAATATAATGAAACATTTATTGAACAAAATACTAAAGTATATAAGACTAAGGGAAAGTTGAGAATAATTTTTGCAAGCAAAGGAAATAAGAATAAATATAAACTAAAATTCTTCCTTCATAAAATAAGTGGGTCAGATTAAAAACTAGGTATTGAAGGAAAAACTAGAGTGCCAAGGATGGGTTGCTTCATCTGTGGAGAACCACATTATGCCAACAAGTGTCCTCTAAGAATAAACCAAATAAAAGAAAACAAATATCAGCCTTATGTGACAAGTGGAAATTCAAGCCTAGATAGATAAGTCATGACTAGAAATTCAAGACTATAATTCATACATTCAAGCCACTTCTATGCTTGGAAGGTAAATTATTGAATACTTTGATTTATAGTAGTGCAACACATGATTTTATTTCTTTAGAATTGTTAGGGATATACCAAAAGAACCTAGATTTTTAGCAAATGGGTAGAAGGTAGAGTATGAGTTTGGAAAAAATTACTTAGTTGATCAAAGTTTATCTATACCTAGTAGTAGAACTAGATGACATCTTGAACTACTCATGAACTACATGAGGAGCTTGGTTGACATCTGAATTATTGAATTAATAAAGAATAATCAACCTTATATAAAGTTTTCAAGTGTGAATTGTATATTCCACAAGTTCAATACTTTGAACATGTTGTTGTCAATCTAAAGAAGATTGAAGCTATAATCAGTTGACCTAAACCCATTATTGTGTCAAAAGTATGCAGTTTCATAGGAAATACAGTGTACTATGAACATTTTAGAAAAAATGCATTAAAATAAAAATATTTCAAATGAAAAAAACAATGAGAAGAGGCATCTAGGATGCTAAAAGAAAATTTGATAACTGTTCCAATTCTTAAAATACCCAATCCCTTAAAAAAGTTTACAATTTGTACTGATGCCTCTACTAAAGGTTTAGGTGGGATTTTGTATCAACATGAATCATTCATACTACTCATGATTTTGAGGTAGCACTTATTATTCATGCATTAAAATTTAGAGACATTATTTAATCATCAGAGTCTAAAATACATCTTCACCCAACCCCTTTTAAAAGCAAGACAATATCGATGGATGAAATTCCTAGCCGAATATAACCTTGGTATTAAATACATTAAGGAAAGAGAATAAGGTAGATAATACCTTAAGTTGAAGGAAGCACATATATTATATGTCCAAGGTCAAGGAACAATAATGGGGTGATAGCTAATGTGGAAAATTCTAGACTTGGATTGAGGTAGAAGTTGAGAGAGACATGGACTTCATTATAAAGGATGACATGTTGTTCTTTTGATATAGGCTTGTTATTCATAAACTATGAGAGTTAGGAAAACTTATGTTACAAGAAGACCATTGGACACCTTATTCAACACATTCTAGAGGGGATAAAATGAGGAAAACATGAGGAAATTTTTTATTGTCCAGGAATGAAACAAGATATCAATAATTTTATGGTTAAATGTCTTGAGTGCCAAAAAGTAAAGGTTGAACATATACACCCAACAGGAAAAATTTACCCTCATGACATTCTATAATATATATAGCAAGTTATCTATATGGTTTTCATTTAAGATTCAAGGATGATGCATCAAATATTGCTAGCAATTGAGACTTAAGACTGCATGGATTACCTAATGTCAACACTTTATATAAGGTCTTGGATACTAAAATAGCTAATCAGAGAGGGTTGACCAAGTGGATCAAAATTCTACTTACATTTAATCATTGCAAGGAAGAAGACTAGAAGATTGAGGAGGATCAAACCAAACATCATTAAACGAATGAAGGAATATCTTAGGATAGTTCAGTAGAGAATTTAGGGAGTATTTATGAAGACTTAAAAGAGATCAGAAATATAATTCTCTATGACGAGATAGAGTCTTTTTTAGGGTGAAAATATTGAAAAAGTACAAGAAAATTAACTAGGTCCTTGACCACAAGTGTAAGCGAGAGGTTATCCCACAAGTGTAAGCAGGAGGTTATCCCACAAGTGTAAGTGAGAGGTTTTCTCACAACTGTAAGCAGGAGGTTATACCATAAGTGTAAGCAGGAGGTTATATCATAAGAATAAGTAGGGAATTATCCCATGAGACTAAGCAGGAGGTTATCCCATGATACTAAGTAGGAGATTATCCTTACTTAGTTGAATGAAATTATAATCATAGTCATCATATGATGACTTCTTTTGAGGCTTCATATGGGGGGCAAAGCAAAACTCCTTTATCTTGGTTAATTTGGAGAATTAAGTGATAATCAGATTGAATATTATAAAGGAGGTGGAGGAACAATTGAGAATGATCCACTAACAACTCCAAGAAGCCTTAAATTAGTAAAAAAGCTATGTTTATTTAGGCTACCGGAGGAATTTTTTGTGGGAGATAGTCTTTGAGTGAGACCTACATTGATTCTGGAATTTTTAAATCCTTGAAATTATAACCATAACCAATTATATGGCCTACCTTGTTAGAGAACCATGATACCCTTTACACATCTCAACTTAGAAACATAATATTTATCCTTATGTTTGAGATATGTTCAGTATAGATTTGTGTTTGGGATATGTTCAATATCAAGATAATAGTTTGATTGAATTTTCTAGATTTTTAATGTTCAGGGATCGAAGTAGGGTCCAGTGAAACTATTTTTCAATATTTGTGCTACTAAAAGAATAGATAATTTTTTTTATTTCTGCTCAAATAAACATATGTGTGTGTTTCTTTTTCAAGGTAAACTAAACACAGAGATTGTATTTAATATTAGGAAGGAAGAGTGTAAAAATCCTCCTAGTATGACTATTATTTAATTTATTTATAGATAAATTGATGAATTGTACTTTGCTTCTGCTCCTAGAATGTGGTACTCCTAATTGCTTTTGTGAATGCAGGATTAGGTACAATTATTTGGTAGGCTAATAAAGGTCAATCATAAGAGGTAAATTAGGAAATAATTATGGTGTGAAACATCACTGTGGTGGGGTATTCACATTGATAAGTATGAAAAATACTTTATTAATGAAACACTCACCATTGGCTCATGAGTACATGGAATCTCAAATAACTATATTCATATAGGTGCATTATGAATGTGTGCTTGCATTATGGGTGTGTGACTTGAAGTTTGAATATAAGCTTTACTTATGTCTTTAATTAAGTGTATGCTTACGTTTAAAACCTTCAATGGAAAGGAAAGTTCCATAAGCATGGGATCTATTCCTTCCAGGTAGACGATAACCTTCATTATCATCAAATTGGTTGAAGGAATCAAATTGGATGTATAGATGTGAGTAAAATAATTTGCTTGTATAATTGTATGTTTTTCCATTTGTGTTGTTCCTTTTTAAAAGTAGTTATTATAAATTTAGAAAGAAATGTTATAGCAATTTACTTTATAAAATAAAATATTATTAATGAATAAATAAAAATATATAAAAACAATAAATAAAAATAATAAAATATATAATATTCATTGCTCATATAAGCTAATTTTATTAAAGATAAATTATTAAAATTCTTTTAAATATATGAGTATGCATGCTTTGGTTTTATGCGGTAAAGCCCTCCTCCATCCCAAATGAAACTTGGCTTGATAGTTGCATGTCCAACTAGCAAAGTGGGTCCTTGGTGAGTTGGAATCCTTCAAGAACTCTTATTACCTATAAAATAGGTCATTTTAAAAAGATCATGTATGCTTGGGTGCATATTTTCTTTAGTGTGTGTATTACCTCTGGGAAATAGAGAAGAATATAAGGGAGGATAGATTGCTGACAAGGAAAGATGTGAGGAAAGGTGTCTTTATCACATGTCTACTCTCTCCATTTATTAGAGTGATGTTGGGTTATGATTTATTGTTAAATTTTCTTTACTGAATTTATTGTGTATGTTTAGAGACTCTCTATTGTTTACTATTGAAAATATGGGTTTACAATGAAGCCTTTTCAGTAGAGTATTTGCTATTATTTTGTCAAACCTTGAATGACAATTAGTAATTTTTGGTTATTGCAAACTAATATGGAGTGCCATATTTAGTACCCATTATATGTTATCCTCTTCTTGGGAGGAGTTCCTTTCCTTTTTTTTTTCTAGAAATTCACCAAGCCATATATTGGATTTGATATTAGGATGAGTTACTTATACTTTTTTTTTTTTTTAATTTGGAATGTGAAAAGCTTAACCGAATATTCATTTTTAGCATAATGAAAATCCTCTGATAATCATATATCATCAATAACATTGCTAGGTTCATCTGAAGCATATTAAAGCATGGTTTGATAACCTCCTTATAGTTTCCCTTCTTTGGTTAGTGAGGGGCTTCCCTTAGAATATTACCCTATGCGGTGCCAAAATTAGGATTATCTTAATGCTTTAATAACCAAATTGTGTAACTCTAAATATGTCATAGGAGAATTTTAATATGCTCTCTTGAATAAATTTTATATTTTAGTCTTGTTGTGTGAAATATAAAAATAAATAAATATATCTATCAAATTCATTTCGAAGTCGTGTGACCCAAATATGTTAAGAATTACTTTTATTTGTTGTATTATGAATATATATGTGTGCTCAAGTATGTTATAAATATACTACTTTTGCTTGCTTGAAATTCTTATGGCTCGAGTATGTTCTCAAATCACATTTGATTGCTATGTGTGAATGCCTAAGAGATATGTATTAAACTCTTTTGAAATAGTGTTAGCTGAGCATGTTATGAAATCATATGCACTATTATCCACTTGATCTAGTAAATTAGCCATTGCATTACATCATAAATAGAAACATACCTTATACATGTCAACATAGAGCTACTCTAATATTATAATTTGATAGTAGTGGTATGTGGTTGAATCACTTAGTTTTCAGGGTGCTCTTAGATGCGTGGGTGGCATTGTCTACCCAGGAAATTATTAAGTTTGCATTTCATGGGTCCACAAATTAGTTGCATGGGAGTATTGGAGATGTAAGTCTTCTTTTAACCACATGAAAATATGTAGTGGGAGAACGTTATGCCTACATTTTGTAACCTATCTTACTCCTTTCATTCAAAAGCAATGAAGTGTGTAATAATTATGGTAATAAAAAAATTCATGTCTATATTAATGATGGTGTTGCATATTTAATTGGAAAGCATAATAATTTAATTTAAATTTTAATATTCTTCATATTATCCAAGTTGTGTTTACTTGATTATTGGCTTTATATATTGTAAAAATTAATGTGTACTTTACCCCTATTGCTTTACCTATGACATGTGTCCTAGGCACTTATCATTTCTGGCTTCATCTTGGTGACATGTGTCATCTACCTCTTGTATTATTTATACTCATGAATTCAATGAATAATATCATCTCATTTCAATCATAATATTTGGTATCAAAGCAGGATTTCTTACTCTATAGGTTTGAGGGGGAATTTCCCTCATGTAAATCCTCCCTTCATGTTTTTCTTCTCCCATTGGTGGCGTACCTCCATTCCCTCCTTCAAAATATCAAGGAGTATGCTCTCCACATTTTTGGATCAAAAACCAAAAATTCAAATGAAGAAGGAGAAGATTTCATGGCTTCCCTTGAAGCTTCAGCGCTTGGATGCATGAATTTTGTCAAGATTTTTGGTCTGAAAAACAACCCAACATTTTCTTCTATGCAAAATGCTTTAATATTTATATAATTTATCCCTCATATGCCCGGATTGACCATTGCACACATAAATAATTTAAATTTCAAATGTTTTCTTTTAACGAGGATCTTATCTCACATTCATAGTGGGGTGGCCCTCGTAGTTGTTTAAGAGGGCAAAACATCCCTAAGGTAATCGACCACCTATGGGTGGTCAAGGAGTGGCTACTGCACCACCATCAACAATGCATTTGGAAGCACTAGCATGGTGGGGCCATCACACTCCTCGAAGCATCAGTTGTCAGTGTCGTTAACACTTCCCAAAAAATTTAAAAATTTCCTACTGAAAATTCAAAAAGTTTACCACCAAAAATTTCAAATTCAAAATTGTAAAGGGGAAAATTATTTTTTTTGGGGGCCGTGTTTTTTTAATAGTTGCTTGAAAAGTGTGGGGGCCATGAGATTATTTTTTAAAAGTATTTTATTATTTCAAAGGAAACTTTCAGAATTTGTGTTTTTCATAATGAAGGTCCCATTCAGACCCAAACATAGGGGTATTTATAGTCATCGAATAGATTTTTCTAAGATGGATAAAATGGAGGTGTCAATTATAATTTTTAAGATAGTTTGATATGCTTTTTTGGACCTCAAAAATGTTTGTATCATGGAGTGCATTTTTGGTTGAACCTGATACTCCAAGGCAAATGTAAGTGATCCTAGTATCTAGTCATATTCTCTATCACACCTAGTGGATGCAGTGACTAGTTATCCATGCATTTTGATAGGATGAGAAGGTCACCATAAGGACACTTACCACTCTATCTAAAGACTATTCCATGAAGACACTTCATATCAACTTTTGAAGACTACAAACATAGACACTTCAGAAGATTCTCCTTTTCCTCCAATTTTGGTCTATGGCTTCCTTTTTTGTAATATATAATGCATTTTTGGCAGATATTGACACTCTCAAATGGCTCAATTATTTTGTATTAAGGTGCATTTTTGGTATGACCGAAGTTCAGCAAATCCCGATACCTTCTAGATAAATATTCACCATGAGGGGGATGATATTCATGGTGAATCTAGTCAGTGACCTATAGAGGTAACAAACCCAAGAGAGGATGGCCCTAAGGCATGAATACAAGGCTTACCTATAGAGGCAATACATTGAAGAGAGGCTGACCCTGAGGAAACAAACCTAGACATATACATCGTGGATCTAGAATTATTATTCAAATTTGAAGAGCCAAGAGAAAAAAGTAGAAGCCTAGAGACTATTCCAAAGCATGTAATGCAATTCAACATTAAAGGGGAATGTATTTGATGTTGATTTTTTTTTTTTTTAAAGTACACATTAAGGGTAACGTTAAAATTAATTTTTACTTTACCCTTATTAATTTACCTATGACATGTCCTTGACACTTGCCATTTTTGGATTTAGCTTGGTGACATGTGTTACCTACCTCTTGTATTATTTATACTCATGAAGTCAATGAATAATCTCATCTCATTTTATCCCCAATAGATATCTATCCCTTATGTTTAATAAGAAAGAGTTCTCTAAGTCAATATAAGTAATCCTTTAGGAGTCCCTTTTGAAGCTTGGAATTAAATAAAAGAATATCAACACCATGGTTTTGTTTAGGGATCCATAAAGTGGAAACAACTTAAATAATTAAGATTGATTGTTTTATATAGAGATTAAAGGTTACTTTTGTTAGGTAAAAATATAATTTAATGATTTATTGAATGTCAAATATCCTTAGTTTAGCATATTAGATAATAAGTGTGCCTTCTATTTACGTTTCGAAGTCAATTCTTTAAGAGACTTATAAATAAGGTATTTTAGTTTGGCAAAGAGCTTTTTATTCTTGTGCTTGCGTAATGTCTCCTTTAAATTTTAAGTTGACTTTGGTAGATTAATATCATATCATTTAAAAGGAAATTAGATTTTCTTGCGAATATGGACTTTTTAATTTATGTGTGGAGAAACTATAGATTCTTAGTTCAAGATCATTCAAGTAGAACGTAGATCATTTTTCTATTAATGAAAGGAGTTGTTTATTATTTAGTTTAAATAATATGATTGAATAATGTTATTAATTAAGCTAGTTGTTTTTTACCTATAGGTTTTATTAGAATTAATAAAAATTAATATGAGGGTCAATACTTATACTTAGAAGATGCAAATAAATGAGTTAATTGTTTACGATCATAAAATTAGATAAAGTATAATTAATAATATTTTACTCATGTATTTCAAGGTCTATTATTTTAGACTACTGGTAGAAAATATTTAAAATAAATGCTATAAGTTATTTTATTGGGTTATTATTGAATTGTTGCTACTTAGAATAAGTTAAAGTATTTATTTTAATATTAAAAGAGAATTATTAGTCTAAAAGTGTTAGAAATAGATTATATTGCATAATTTGGATCATGTAAATGTACCTACCAAGGTACATACTTAAGAAATTATATAAATTTAGAGGGAATTTACCTAGTTTCTTCATGCAATGTAATAAATGCACAAGTGTCAATGTGTAAATTGTATATGTGCAAGTTATCCCTTACACAACTAGATAGAGTGTTGGTCAAGGAATTTATCTTCCTATATGATGGCCTCATTGTAATAGCATTATACAATCATAGCATAGCATAGCACAACATAACATAGATATAGTCACCCATATTGGAGATGGGTGCAATGTATTCTGGTAGCATTATTCATGGAGTGTTTATTTCCTCTATAGCTACATTGTATTCATTATCGTAATTTCTATTTATAGCATATTTCAGTCATATCATAGATTTACTTTCTTTCATATTATTTTTTCATCTTGTGATTGTTGTCTCCCATTGTATACTCAATCAAAAGCTAATAGTGGTATCAAAGCTAAAATAGATCTAGCCACACAATGAGTTTGAGTTTTTATCAAACTGATGCACTGCTAGACCAATCACTAACAAAAATATCAAAAGAATCTAGGTGGTAGAATTAGGGAGAGCCACACGTGAGGACTGAAATAAATATTGATTCCAAAAATACTGAGATTGCATTTGGCTAGAGTATTTCCACGGAGTTGCTAAAAAAAATTTGTGAAGACTAGGACTCAACATTCAATCCACTAGATTGACAAATAAACTAGTGAAGATAATTCGGGATATCTAAATTTTTTTAACTGTTTCCCAAAGTTTCTTTTATTGCAAAAAAGCTAATTCTTAGAATATTGGGACTCCTACAACAAAAATCTAGGAGACTTCAACTTTATTGCCTAAAGGTCGGTGTGCCTTCATAGTGTAGATATTAGTTCCTAGCTCAAGAAAAGAATATTGTGGAAGAACACTTCTGGAGAAGAGTTTTTATAGAAGTTAGGAGACTAGATATATCCATTACTAAATTAAGAAATTCACATAATAAGAAAATGCCATAGTAGTATTGATAAAGAATAAAAGACCATAGTAGCCTTGATCCTGAAGAAAAGGCCATAGTAGTCTAAATCTAAAAGAAAAATTCCATAGCATCCTTGATCCTAAAAAAGACCATAGAAGCCTTGATATTGAATAAAATTCCATAGAAGCCTTGATATTTAAGAAAAGGCCATAGAATTCATGCTATTGAAGAAAAGGCCAAAGAAGCCTTGATACTGAAAGAAAGGCCATAGAAGCCTTGATCCTGAAGAAGAATCTATAAGTGAGTTTATGATTTAGAAGAAGATTAAGATTTTAGTACTAATACTTTGTTGTAGAGAAAGGAAATTCAATGAGTTGGAAAATTTTCTACAAGAAAGTTAGATTATATTATTCAGAATCAATCCAATGCCTAAAGTAAAACTGAAGGAAAAGAGATCAGGAGGAGATCTCATTGAAGAAATTCCATTTTTAGAAGGACTAGGAGAGTCCTGCTCGAATTTAGAAGAAGAAAAAATCAAATATTTAGAGGAATATCTTACCACCAACACTTCCAAGAGTATAAGGTTGAAGAAAATATCTCAAGGTGTAGACACAAAAATAGCACCAATATGATTATGTGGCTACAAGCACTGATCGAATTGGCATGCATAGCCCCTAGGGTAGCTCCCAGAGGTTAAATAGTGGTCCTAACCACTCCCAAAGTAGTTTTGGAAGGTCAGAGGTCAATTTGGCACCTTTCAAGCATTCTGCTCCCTATTCGTTCCACCCTGGGATGATTAGAATGCTATTCGCTGCACCTTGGGATGATTAGCAGCAATCACTCCAGGGTGGGACAAATAGCAGGTTTGACGAGAAAAAATTAAAACCTTGACAAATGGCAGCCCAGATCCGCCACTCAACTCCACCTCCAAGGCATGGGAGTGCGAGTGAGAATTTTAGAGCTCAAAGAGGTAGTCATGGAGGCCTAAATCAAGGATCCCTTAATCAAGGAGGAATCTTCTCTCCCCTAACAAGGCATGATGGCCAAGTGGCACCCCTGCATGCGCATTTAAAGGAGACACTCAGGTTTATAAAATGGTGAGCCTTCTCACCCCACAAGAAGGCTCACCAGGAGACTTAGTGTTTCATTATACATCTATTTTTGTTTGCATCGCACCCGATACGTCGTGCTTCCATAGACTTGATTTCAGTGGCGATCATAGTGGGACCCTGTCCCCTGCTATTGGGATCAATTTTTTGATCAAAATTTTATGTTTTTCTTGCAGGTGTGTTAATCCTTAGGGCGTTGGATTGCTGCTCGTGCCACCCTATGACGAATACAGACTGGCATTCGTTTCACCCCAAGATGAATAGGCATTTGTCCCACCCTGTGACGAATATAGACCTACTATTCATCCCACTCTAGGATGATTAACTCTCTATACATTTTCTAAGCAAAAACTCAGAGGCATTTGGTTTGGGCATAGAAGAGGTAGGTTTTTTGGACATCCTCTGTGTTTTTTTGTTTCTGTCTGTGCAATGTTTCTATTTTCTTTGCTTGCATAGGGAAGTTTGATGCATGTTTTATTTCTTTGCATAAGTAAAAGGAACCACACACACAACGTAATAATATTAACATCAATAATTTGGTCTTAAAACCCTAACACTTGATCAAGACCAACAATGGATTTCATCACCACCTTAGCTTGGATTTTGCATACATAACCCTGAACGCGACTATTGCTAGATGTAAATCCTAATGAAAGATGACCAAGTGTAGCAGGGGTGATTCCCCTTGCATGAGGATAAGTCTTCTATGGTAGGTGTCAAAAATAGAGCGATCCCCCTTCCGTACCGCCTATGTTCCACATACTGTTCTGCTCTCACATACCAATAGTTTCCCTCATGTAAGGGCGGGTATATTGAGAGGTTTGGTATAACGGCCTGGCAGTGGTATATTGAAGGGGCGACCATTTTGGAGATATAAGAGCCCTCATCATGCATGAAAAACAAAATTTTCTTTACACTGTTTGCATAACAAAAATAAAAACACACTGATTTAGGACACACATTTAATCTATAAACGAGATAATCATTTATTTGTTTGTGTGGTCCCTTTTGTTTGGTGTAACATAAAAAATCATAAAGGAGATAAAAACATACATATCTTGTAGAGAACCACCACCATGGTGTATACCTGTAGCCAAGCTGAATCACGAGAAAAAGCTGCAGAAAGTGTACAAGGAGGCACAAGTCGCCTCCGTTATAGCCCTAAGGACTTGGTCATACCACTTTGGTGGCTTGACCCACAAAATAGTCCACATCATACCATTATGGAAGAGGACTATAGAGGCACCCCTTCGAGGGGCACTCCCATTCAACATGGACCCTCTCAGGAGGAGTACAGACATGGGAAGACCCCCTTAGACACTCATTATGAGTGGCCACCACGCGATGAAGTGCTGGAACAACATAGGGTTCATAAGGAGGTCCCACATGATTATATCATCCCTCCTCTACCCCTCATTACTATCAAAACTAATAGGCCAAATCCAGAGCGCAAGGCTCTTCAGATAGGGCGAACCAAATCTACCCATCCCTTTCACATGTACGAAAGGGAGTACAAGGAAAACCACTATATTCCTCAAGAGCAATACATAGCATGGGAGCAATGCACCTCCGCACCTACTAATTATCAAGATAACCTATTGAGGCCAGAGCCTCAGGTGAATGCTGCTAACCTTGATAGAGGGAAGCAACCTATAGACATCTCGGATCACCATGACTAAGATAGATATGTAGGGGAGGCATCTAGGCCTCATAGATCTAAGACAACGGAACAAATTGACTTGGAATTTGCCAAACACGTCACCTGCCAAGCACAAATCATGCAGCTTGAGCAATATCAACAACAGTTAGAGCACTTGTATCATCTTAGCAAAGAGTGCATTCTGCATTAGACAGATGAGTTGATCTAGAACACTATGCATGAGAGGATTCCAACCCCTCGTGCACATAAGACATAACTTTATGAGAGGCACAACCCCTTGGTGCGAGACAGGTCTCCACAACCTTATCAAGCATTACCTCCAAGACCTCCTAGACCTAAGTGGGAGGCAAATCCTAGAACCAATGATGGGCACATTCCTCGGGCACCCACCCATGTTTATCACACCCAGGAACTCCTCAAGAAGCCTATGAGGAATTTGAGCGGGAAGAAGAGTTGGCTGAAATGCCCTACCAAGGTAGGGGGGTGCTATCCAGCTACCCCTCCATAGGCTTCAATTTCCCCGTAATTCACAACGAGAACAAACCAAGGAGGAAGAGATAAAATACTTCGATGCATACAAAGCACTGCTAGAGTGCTTAGAGTCTATGGAGACCAAGAATTATGGGCCCCAAAAGCCCACATTACGTCAGCTCTGCAGTCACCTTGTGCATCCTTCAGTGTCGGCACCCCCATACCCTAAACACTTCAAAATGCCTCAATTGGCAATTTTTAGAGGGGATGAGGATGCCCAAGAGCATGTGACAATATTCCTAATTCAATGCTTTGGCATTTAGGACAATGATGCATTGCTTCTAAGAATGTTTATAACCACGTTCGCAGGCCCTGCCTCGGATTGGTTTACCTAGTTGCCAAAGCATAGCATCAATAACATGGACCAGCTAGTAGACGCGTTCCTTGAATGTTTCACTTTCAACACCAAGAATAAGGCATCATTAAGTGACCTAACTAGCCTCAGGCAGTATGAGGAGGAAACCATGGCTGCTTATGGAAATGGATGGAGGACGTTGCTTTTAAAGCTACCTTACCTCCCTCCCATGGCTGACCTGACCCAAATGTTCTCAAAGAGTTTCCTAAGGTCGATCTCTATGCTATTGTAGCTATAGAAATATGCCACTCTTAAGGAATCCCTGGTGCAAGCTAGGATAATTGAGGAGATCAAGATACAATATGGTGAGATTGCCAAGACACGCAAGAAAGAGTGGCCCAAAAATACCAAAACTAGGCCCATGCAACCGAAACCCGTCGTGGTCAATCAGGTTGCCATAAAAATACCAAAGCCTGCACAAACGACATAGCCCCCAAAGGCTAATTATCAAGCAGTTCCTCTTGATAGCTATGAAAAGGAAAATCATAAGCAAGAGCAGAATCAGCAGCGTCATCCTAGGCGATAATTCACACACTTCACAAAGTCTAAAGACTCCTTGTTTGATCGCTTGTTCATGACAAACTTGATAAACTTACCGAAAAGATAACCCGTAGACCCCAACGTGCCAAAACCCAAGGGCTATAGGGAAGACTTATATTTTATATTTCACCGGTAGAAAGGACATGACATCTACGCATGTTGGAAATTCAAAAGCTTAGTGCAGGACCTGATAGACAACAAAATGCTAGTGGTGGATAATCACGTAGCACTGAGCAACCAAAAGATGGAGGTCTTCAAAGACCCCCTGCCTACCCATGATGTGCAGGCAAATATTTTACAAGTAAATGAGTTGACACAAAAATACCCCATGCAAGGGTACGTAGGGATGATAAGCATACTGACACGAAATAAGAGATAACCAAGCACAACTGCCACCGCTACAACTATAGGAGATGTTCCATCAATGTCACAACTCCCACAACACCCTACACAACCTTCCCCACCTAGACCAATGGCCACAATTTGGACTAAACTTACTCAAATTTTAAGGACCACATCGGCTAGGCTCTCCATTTATGAGCTCATCCAACAATCATTGCCCCATCGGGAGGCTCTGATGGAGATACTCAAAGCCATTAAGCTACAGCCCCATGAAGCAAATTCTTTCAAAAACTTTGTGGGACATGTAAAATGATGCACAAAACCAATCATAACCTTTAGAGAAGACGAACTGAAATCGGTGACTGGTGATATGGTGGATCCACCCCTGCATGTCATTGCGCGGGTCAACGGGATTCCATTCAAGAGGGTTTTGGTGGACACTGGCTTGTCCAACAATATAATCACAACGGTGGCATTAAAACACCTTAAGCTACCAACATCTCATATTGTGGCCTCCACCTATACTCTTTGGGAATTCAACGATGCATTATGCTCAATGGTTGGCACAATTTTCCTGCCCATCCAAGTGGGACAAAAGACTATTCCTACGTTGTGTCACATCCTCAAGGGTGATATGGCCTACAATATCCTGCTAGGCTGGTCTTGGATCAGGGACATGAAGTGTGTCCCTTCGATAGCCCACAAATGCCTAAAATATACATACAATGGGCAAGTACATGTAGTCCCAGCAGACGTAGAGCCCTTTAAGTATTGCAATGTGGTGCAGTTGATGCCACAATCAATCCTTCTATTGATACATTTGGAATTTCAATTCAATCTATCCAAATAGAGTCTGATTCCACCTACATCCCTGCTGTTAAGTCCCTCAACTCACCAATCAGGTCCATCTTCATCGTTTGTTCCTTCACCAACGATGCCACCTATGGTGGCTACATCGAAGGACAATGGGAAGAAGCCCATAGAAGAGATACCACCATTAGTCTCGACCATATCTACCAAAGAGGTGCCCAACCGAATGGAAGTCGAGACACCTGGTTCACCCAACATGGAGTGGACTCAAGAAGAACTCCCATTCCCTCCCCCTCAACCATTGACGATTACCGTTGAGATGACCAATACAGGCCTGGGGGAGTACCTAGTGCGAAACATGGTGGCAACACCTGTGCTGGAATCCATGAAAGACATGGGGTGACCTCGCCTCCCCATTGGCACAATCGTCCCTTTAAGCTACCCACAAAATCAAACAAACTTTGTATATGGGGGCCTCGACAACGACATCGAACCTTACCTACAAGAGGAAGAGGATGAAGAGCCATTTGCTAAGAATGTCGACCATATTTCCAACCCAGACTTCACCTTTAAATACCTTGGCCAATGTAATTGGTATGGATATGGATTGGTTAGATACAAATAAGGAATGCACGTCTTTGTCAACAAAGATATCAGATGCCATACGATAAATCAGGTGTAGGGTTCAACCACCATTTTCCCCTTGACATCTTGGTAGAAAACATGCAAGGCCTAGGGTTAGGAAACAAGGATGGGTTGGCACAAGATCCATATGCCAATACCAACACAACATATACATTGGGGGATTATCTCCCATTGTTAACAATAAACCTTGTTGACCTCAACAACTCCTTCCCTTTGATCGAGAAAGGAGAAAGTTCAAGAACTTACCTCCAAGAGGGATATAGACAAGGTCAAGGAGAATCTTCTAAAGATGAGTCAGAGTATGAGGTAGCACCTTGGTACCCTTTCGAATCCGATAGCAATCACTCGCAAGTGACACCCATAGACGACTATCAGGAGAACTTCATGACAATGTTCCCCTTGAATGCTCCAATCGAGCAATTGCCACCTCAAGAGAATCTGGTCCTCCCGTAGAGAGTGGAACAACCCAGATGGGACCAAATCAACTTGCTCGAACAGAACGAGCCTCACATATCGCACATAGTTGTCAGAGCCAATGAAGGCCTATGGATCTCCGATAGTGATTATGAGGATGAGACTGAGATGGCATATCTCAACCATATGCGACAACAAAAACACCCCATGGACATTGATGATATGTTTGAACAGTTAAACATGGGGGAAAGGCATAGGTGGAATTAGAACCAAGCACAGTTGGACCAAGTGCTGCATCTACCACTTTATGCATATAGAGAGCACCTTCCACCCAGAGACCCTATAGAGCCATCAGTTCCAAGGGCAAAACCTATCCTTCTATCCACACATAGGGCCGATCCATTCGTGCCAATACCCACAAAGCTAGATTCGAGGTATAAGGATCACCAAGGAAGTTCGAGTCAATGCCCCGTAGTAATGGAGACCAAATTCATTTCATCAACATGATCTCCATTGACTTAACCGCCCCCATCCGCAATCTAGCTGATCCAAAACAACCATTGTATCTAGACCTAGATGCCATAGACTAGGATCACGCTAACTCACCACCATCCCCATCAGAGTACTGGCATTGTGATGAGATGATTCATTTCACCCCAGGACCAACTCAGGATATCTTCCATGCTGAAGAGGAACCTGATATTCCCAATGAAGATCTAAATTCAGCAAATGATATCCACCTAATCCCAACTCCACACTAGTTGCAATATGGGTCCCACATGTCATTCGAAGAGATGACTGACGTAGACATCAGCTCTGATCCAATGAATTCGTAGATCATCAAGCTGGGGGTAAGTCTATCCATCGAAGAGCAATCTGATTACATTGCCCTTCTCAAAGAGAAGAAGGAGGTTTTTGCATGGTCCTACAAAGACATGTCTGGGGCTAGACCCGTAGCTAGTCATGCATAATCTAACACTTGATCCGACAGTCAATCCACTCAAGAAAAATCTACGTAAGATGCACCCAATAGTGGCCTTAATGGTCAAAGACGAGCTAAAAAAGCTGTTGGATGCATAGTTTGTCATTTGCATAGATTACCCACCATGGTTGTCCAACATGGTACCCATCAAAAATCTTGATGGGAGGATTCACATATGCACCGATTTTTGAGATCTAAACAAAGCGAGTCCCAAGGATGATTTCCCCTTGTCTAGCATCTATGCATTGGTAGATGCTACAGTAGGCCATGAAATGCTTTCCCTCATGGATGATTTCTCGAGATACAACCATATTCATATCAATCCCGATGATCAACTAAATACGGCATTCACAATGCCTTGGGGGACATTTTGTTATATAGTCATGCCCTTTGGCCTTAAAAACGCTGGTGCCACCTACCAACGCGCTATGACATACATCTTCCACTATCACATGCATAAAACTTTGGAAGATTATATGGATGATTTTTTGGCCAAGTCTCTTTTATGCCCAGATCATATCTATGACTTATGCAAGATCCTTGATCGCCTCATTGAACACAAAGTTAGGCTAAACCCCAAGAAGTGTGTATTTGGCATCACATCTAGAAAACTCTTGGTTTTCATAGTCTCTAAATGAGACATCGAGGTGGATCCAAATAAAGTCAAGGAAATCCTTGAAATGCTTCCCCAACCACCATCAAGTAGCTCAGAAGCTTGCAGGGTAAGGTCGCATCAATCAAGTGCTTAATAGCGTAGCTATCTGACAAGTGCCGACCCATGAATAAATTATTACACAAAGGGGTAGCATTTCATTCGGATAATGAGTGCCAGTTCACCTTCGACGACATTAGACAATACTTGGCTTCATCACTAGTATTGGCACCACCTAGACCAGGAGTGCCATTCTATTTATATATCTCAGCTACTGAGGTGGCACTAGATGCCATGCTAGCCCAAAAAAATGAACTACATAAAGAACAAGCTAATTATTATCTTAGCCGCACCCTGGTCAGTTATGAACTTAACTATGCATATGTTGAGAAGCTATGCTTAGCAGTGGTATTTTCCACCAAAAAGCTATGCCATTACATGCTGAGTGATATGACGTATGTTGTGTCTAAGGAAAATCCATTATGGTACATGATGAGTTGTACTCATCATAGTAGCCGCACGACGAAATGGATCATGTTGTTGATAGAATTTGACATCGAATTCATTGGAAAGAAGTCCATCAAAGGTCAAGTCATCATCGATCAACTAGCAGAGGCTCCTCTCAAAGACGATCAGCCTCTGACTATAGAGTTGCCTGATGATGGGGTTTTCCATGTCTCAAAGTCGCCAGAGTTTGATGATCCTGAGTCACAGGCCGACATAAACCTATTTTTTGATGGTTCTAAATGTGAGCAAGGGGGTGGCACGGGAATCATATTATTCACACCGTAAGGTGCTCCAATGCCTTTATCATTTAAACTTGATTTCCCGTGCACCAATAACAATGTGGAATACGAAGCCTTGCTCATAGGTCTTCAGACATCCATCACCATGAACATCAAATGCTTGAATATATTTGGTGATTCATTGTTAATTATCAACCAAGTGAAAGGGGTATTCCAATGCAAATGCCTAGTTCTACAGGCCTACAAAGCCCTTGTGGATAAATTCTTGGCAAATATTGAATGGTACGACATCGAGGCACTCCCTCGATCATCGAATCATTTTATGGACACTATGGCCTCCTTGGGGTCACTAATCTCGCAAGACATTTTTGGTGATATGATAACCATTCAAGTCAAAACATTATCACAATCCACGATGGAGCGTGCAAGCTCTGACCTTACATCAGGAATCCACCCGATCCAGATTGAACCATCTCAAGATAGGTTCTCTTAAATCCATGATAGTCTGAATCATGTCAACTGGGGGTCCTTGTTCTCCCTGACCCATCTTAATAGCAACACAACACTATTCTTACAAGTTCTTTCCCGCTCAGCTTTTGCTAGGGACAAACTTCAATAGGGATTGGTCCTTCATACCATCAAGGTTTCTAATTAGCAAGATTGGTACACACCCATAAGAGACTACCTTAAGTTGGATAGCCTCCCACTTGGATTTTCACACGCCGTGAAAAGATCATTCAAATAGAAAACGACAAAACATGTATTTCTAGGAGACATTTTGTACCGTCGAAGCTACGAAGGAATCCTCCTCCATTGCTTAGACCAGCAGGAGTCCACTTGGGCGATCACCCAAGCGCACGATGGTACATACGATGGCCACTTTAGCAATATGGCCATCGTCGAGCGCATTCTTCACATGGGCTATTATTGGTCTACTTTAGAGCAATATTATTACGCGTATGTGCAGAAGTGTGTGAAGTGTCAACACCATGCTAATTAAACACACATACCTTCTCAGGCCTTGCAGCCGATCCAATAGGCTTGGCCGTTCTCGTAGTGGGGTTTAGATCTAATCAAAAAGATCTTGCTTACATCGTCAGGCTGTCACACGTTCATCATAATGACCACAGAGTACTTCACCAAGTGGGTGGAAGCAATTTCGCTTACCTCTACGACTGGGACCTGCATTGCGAAGTTTATTTTACATAACATCATATGTCATTTTCGTATTCCATCCAAGATCATATCGGATAATAGGACGTCATTTAAGAACAAATATGTGCGTGCTTTGACAAAAAAGTACAAAATTCAGCATAATTTTTTGACACCTTATTATCCGTAGGCAAATGGGCAAGCAAAGGCATAAAAAAAAATGCTAGTTGCCATCCTTAAAAAGATAGTCACAGATAGTCATAAGGATTGGCACATTCAAATGCCACTTGCTCTTTGGGATTATCGCACTAGCATTCAGATGTCCATTGGGGCAACTCCATTTTTTCTGGTGTATGGCTCCGAGGCAGTCATACCTCTCAAGTTGGAAATACCTTCCCTGCGCATATCAATGCAAGATTTCATCGATGATGACATTACACGATAGGCCCAGTTAGACCATATTACGTTGCTTGATGAATGACGCATCAATGCTCTCGAGAATTTATGTATCTACCAAGAGCGACTTAAGAAAGCATACAACATGAAAGTTCACCTGAGGTACTTTTAGGTTGGTGACTTAGTCTTAAAAGAGAACCAACAAAATTCTAACTTGTCGCCCCATTTAAGGGACAAGTTCACGAAAAATTGGTTAGGTTCATATGTAATCAATAGTAAAATAGGACCTGGAACATACTAGCTCGCCTCTCTTGATGAAATCAAGGAACTAGAACCCTTGAACATCAATCATTTCAGGCCATTCCACATTTAAAAGAGCCATGGCCCACCCTAAATGCTCCAAGAATTCCCATAATCGCTTGGTCAAACCAAAATGCCCCAAAGGTATCTATAATCCCTTTGGTCCAACCAAAAGCTCCAAGGATTCCCATAATTGCTTGGTCAACCCCAAAACGCCCCAAAGGTACCCATAATCCCTTTGGTCAAACCAAAAGCTCCAAGGATTCCCTCAATCACTTGGTCAACCCCAAAACGCCCCAAAGGTATCCATAATACCTTTGGTCAAACCAAAAGCTCCAAGGATTCCCACAATTGCTTGGTCAACCAAAACGCCCCAAAGGTATCTATAATCTCTTTGGTCAAAAACTCCAAGGACCCGTAATAATCACTTGGTCCGCACCCATTCGGGATAAACCAACCATAATGAATATTCAAGAACAACAAAATAATCAAAAATATCAAAAAAAATGCATCTCACTTCCATGCATACTCTTAAAAAATCAAAACACAAAAAAAAAATAAGCTGCATTAGGCATCAGATATATACATTGTATATTTGTTGACCATACAGGTCAAATGCACCATAGACTATAATTACTCGGCAATTCCATCATTTCCCACATTTTTTCCACTTTGTAAATGATCCAACAAGAATAACGCCATCCACATTTTTCACCATATCATAGTCAGTGTCTTCTAATGTATTTAGGGTTTTTTGTCATTCAGTTGTCTTTAGATTTCTAGCCAAAAATTGTACAAATTCAGACATATTTTACAATGGTAGAATTTTACTTGGATCACACCTTGTTACGTAGCATCCCAACACAAGTTAAAACACATAAAAATTCCCAAGTTGTGTGAACGAAAGATGAAACCTGCAAAGCAATCCCGGATACCATACAGTGAAAATGTTATCTCGCTCCTCCCCCTGTGCAAATGACCCCAAGAATGCTGATAATTGGCAAAAGGACAAGCATATTCCCTACCCAATTCCCCCAAATAAACATTGGCTTTTACCACTATCAAAAAATACCAAATTCTCAAGAAGTTGCAAAACACCAAAAAAAAAAATTGCAAAAGTCAAAGTACAAACTCCAAAGTTTGACATCAAAATCCTCAAAGTGCACACATCAAAAAGCACAAGAAATAGTGATTCTCATCACTCAAAATTCAAATCCCTTGCTCAAAAGAAAATAAAAATAAAAATAAACAGTGATTTTTATCACTACATACGAGAGTAAGTATCCCAATAAAATTGAAGAAAATAAGGGAGTCGAACTTGAATCCCTAGAACTCTTAGCATTTGGAAGGTCATGAGGTGATCCTCAGTACCGGTTTGGTGGATAGCCTACTGGTCACTGATGGTAAAACCTCCTGCATAACGATATATTTGTCGCATTAAATTGTGTACAGATCAATGTTTGCATGTGGATGAGCTAGCTTATGGTATCCTAGATTGAACCGCAGATTAATATTACTAAATACAACAAAGGAGTTAGTGGAGCTAATTATGTGATCCTCAGTACAAGTTTGGTTGACAGCCTATCTAGCACTGGCGGTATCCTTACAAATACCACATAAATTAATTCAATCGCACACACAAGGAAGTGAAATAACTTGGTCAAACTCAAGTCCGATTCGTACCTTGTTCAAAAGTCTTGTACAATAAATGTACAATCTTGGCTAGTTAGTTAAAACATCTGAGTCTCAAAAAAACCTTAACTACATTCTGAAACAACTGTGGTACATTTCATTACCTACATCACCATCAGAAAATACAAAAAAAAAAAAATACACATGAAAAGTCATCTCACAAAGCAATCACATAGTACAGAAAGCCAGTAAATCCTATACAGTCTATGGTGCCACCGCCAATATATCAACAAATCATTCCATCCATTCCATATGCATACATCCATATAGTCAGAAACATCTACATTCATAATAACAAATGCATACATCAACATAAATAAATGTGCATAAAAGAGCAATAAACCATAACAAGTAAATAATCCAAAAAGAGAGTCATGTATATATTAAGTCAAAAATGCCCTCAGGCTACAATAAAACGGTTCTCTGACCTCACAAAAAAAATCAAAAACTCAAAATCCCCAAACCCTAGGGAGTCGGCCACCATGATCACGTAGGATCGGTGCGACTGAAACTACCTTGAGTGGTGTGGGTCCTATAGGGACCTCTCAGGGTGTCTGCTGCCAACCCTCGCATCATGCCCACTAACGATACCCTCACCCACCCACCTACGATGAGAGGATGCAAACTGCTTAGTCTCACTACCTCTCGTACAACGCAATGATCCACCTCTAGTGAGCTCAGGTAATTGTCCATCGAGGTGAATAATATCGACCTCCAACTCCACCCGACATGGACCCCACTTCACATCCCATCGGTGGTATGTAGCCAATGCGTCATCCCCCTATGCCAACTAAGCCCGCAGGAGATCCCTCTCGACTCTGTGCTCCTCATCCAGTCTCCATAGTAAATCCTCTAATTGTGCTATCTCAGCATGAAACCTAGCCTCCATATTCCCTGGGACTACTTGAGGCATGGGCATCTTCGGGATGGCATGCTACTCTGATATCCACTACTTCAATATGTCCTATGTATTTGGCTGCTCTGGAATCCCTAAATCATATCTAGTAAAGTCATCTACCTCCATCATATCCGCATCATCAAGCGGAGCCCCCCAACCCTCCACTAGTAACTCTACACCCCCATCGCTTGTTGCTGCCGCATCGTCCACCACTGGTCATACTCTACAGTCACTCTGACATTATCCATGTTAGGGACATCAATCACTGTATCAGACTCCTTGCCCAGTGGCTTAATAATCGGCCAGGCTAGAGTCCTCTCGTCACCCCGATGTTGATAGATCAAGGGCTCATAAGGCAATCCCTGGCACACCCCAAACTATCGAGTCACAAGGACATACGGGAAGTACTCATTCTCTGTCCCATGTCGCTCGATCAACCATCTCCCCCTACGCACCCATCGGAGCCACTCCCTAGCCTCAGGCCAGGATGGACAATCCTGGTATGGCCGCCAGAACACCTCCCCTAGAGCAAGACGCGAGAAGGCATCAGTATAGTGACTTACGTCACCTACCCATTGTCGACTCTGCCCATGCTCCTTCGACCTCCACCATAGAGTAGCATACCCAATATCCCTGTCCACCATCTCACCCCGAGTGGTCCAAGGCAACCCTGCGGCTGCTCCACAACTATGTGCTGCAACCCTGTTGAGCAAGGTGAAGCAACAATATTGTCATTGTTGTCAACACAGTCAGATAGATCTTTTGATGTAGTGGACAGGAAGTTCAAAAGCTATTCAGATGCAAAATACAGAAGTTCAAAGGTTACTCAGAGTATGTATAGTGATTTTCCAAGAAGACCGAAGTGACCCATACGCAAAATATCAAATAAAAAGACAAGTAAGAAAAGTGTCGCGATACCACGACATATACAATAGGCAAGAAAAAATGTCGTGATTTCGTGACATGTTGGAAGAGAGAGAAAAAGCAAGAAAAACTGTCGCAATTTCGTGACATGTTGGAAGAGAGAGAAAAAGCAGGAAAAATTGTCACGATTTCATAGCATGTTGGAAGAGAAAAAGGCAAGTGGAAAAACTGTCACGATTTCGCGACATGTTGGAAGAGAAAAAGGCAAGTGGAAAAACTATCACGATTTCGTGACATGTTGGAAGAGAAAAAGGCAAGTGGAAAAACTGTCGCGATTTCGTGACATGTTGGAAGAGAAAAAGGCAAGTGGAAAAACTATCACGATTTCATGAAATGTTGGAAGAAAAAGAGAAAACAGGAAAAAGTATCGCGATTTCGTGACAAGTTCGAAGAAAGAGAACAAGTAAGAAAAGTGTCATGATTTCGTGACATGTCACATTTTCGCGACAAAAATAGGAGAGAGAAAGTAAGTTGGAAAAGTGTCGCGATTTCGCGACATGTCACATTTTTGCGACTAAAAATAGGAAAGAGAAAGTAAGTTGGAAAAGTATCGTGATTTCGCAACATGTCACATTTTCGCGACTAAATTAGGAAAGAGAAAGCAAGTTTGAAAAGTGTCACGATTTCGCGACATGTCGTATTTTCGTGACTCAAACAGGGGAGAGAAAGTAAGTTGGAAAAGTGTCGCAATTTCGTGACATGTCACATTTTCATGACAAAAGAAAGAGAGGAAGCGTACAAAAGTAGAACTGTCACGATTTCGTGACAAAAGCAGAAAGCAAGACTTCGAAAGCAGAAGTGTCATGATTTTGTGACAAAAGCCAAGAAGTAAAGTACGAAAGCAGAAGTGTCACGATTTCATGACAAAAGAAGAGAAGAAGACTTCAAAGGCAGAAGTGTCACGATTTTGCGACAAAAGCAAAGAAGTAAAGTATAGAAGCAGAAGTGTCATGATTTCACGACAAAAGCAGAGAAGACTTCGAAGGCAGAAGTGTCACGATTTCATGACAAAAGCAAAATCAAAGTCTATGGAAGCAGAAGTGTCGCGATATCGTGACATGTATTTTCACGAGCCAAAGCTAAGAGAAAGGGCAAGGAGAAAAAGTGTCACGATATCACGACATGTAGCATTTTTCGCGGTCCGATGCAAAGAGAAAGAGAGAAAGAAAAAGTGTCGCGATATCGTGACATGTATTTTCGGGGGCCAAAGCAAGGAGAAAGAGAGAGAAAGCAAAAGTGTCATGATATCATGACATGTTGTAGTTTCACGGTTGAGTTAAAGCCAACTAAGACCGTTGACAACCGAATAAGATTAGGGTTTACATTTGTTATGCAAGCCGTCTAAGATTAGGGTTTTCATCATGAAAATTTTGTTATAAAAGGAGGGTTGTTTGGAGAATTTTAAAGAAGTGGGATAAGTTGTCAAATGCATGTCGAAGTGTGAAATGTAGCCGTAAGAGTGCAGAAAGTGCAGAAGCGGCAAGATGATGGTGAAGTGCACAAAGTGAGCGAAGAGTTATATCAAATTGTCCTAAGTGCGTCTGTGAGTGCGTAGAGAGAGCAAAGTGCGTAGAGAGCGAAGAGGTTGAAATTTGACCAAGTGTGGCTATGATTGCACAGAGAAAGCAGAAGGTGCAGAGAGTGCAAAGGGTGAAGACGAACGCAAAGTGCAGTTGTAACAAAGCAGAGTGTGCAAAGTGATGGTGTAGAGAGAGCAGAGTGCACATAGAATGTGAAGGTGAAGAAGACCAATCAGGGTCTTGCAAAAGCAAAGGTATCTTACTGTTAAACCTATAGATTCAAATTGAAGTCTAGGTTGGTGCTTAAAATTAGGGGTTGGTGCTCCTTCCAGTTGGTGCTGGTAAATCAGGGGTTGGTGCTCCTTCCAGTTGGTGTTGGTAAATCAAGGGTTGGTGCTCCTTTCTATTGGTATAGATAAATTAGGGGTTGGTGCTCCTTCTAGTGGGTGCTGGTAAATTGATTGTAAAGTTGGTGCTTTGCAAAGGCTAGATTTGGATGGTAGTCCAAGTAGTCATTCTTGAGGAGTAGACAAATTGGTGAACCTCGTTAAATCTTGTTTTGTGTGATGTTATCTTGTGATACTTGCTTTATCTAGTTTTAAGGTTTCATTATTTCAGTTTTAAGAGCTATAAATTTAAGTTTAAAGAACTACACTGATTCACCCCCACCTCTCATTGCCATTGTAAGACTAATAATTGGTATCAGAACCAAGTTCCCTTCTCAGGCTAAATCAGTCAGGGTTGATCTTGGATTATTATGCAATGGGTAAGAAGAATAGATCCTCCTCCAAAAGGGCATCTCAATCAGTTTCAGTTCCTGTGGAAGAGAAAATTGAACCAGAAAATGTTGAAGAATTCTCATCAAAAAAAGCACCTTAGTTTTACGAAACTAATTACCCGGTCTGGAGAATCAGGATATAGACATACCTTTGTCATTTGGGATACGACATCTAGGATTCAGTAGACAATGAATACACAATACCCATCACTCCTCCAACCGATGTTGCCAATAAGAATCTGTTTGAGAATGACTCAAAAGCAAAGAATGCTATCAGGTGTGGATTAGTAGATAGTGAATTGGTAAATATCATGAGTTGTAAAACAATAAAAGAAATATGGGACAAACTGAGGTGTATTCATGAAGGAGACGATGAGATCAAGGAGGCCAAGTTACAAACATGTCAAGCTTAGTTCGAAGCTTTAAATTTGAATGATGACTAGAACATAGAGGCATATATGCTAAGAGTTAATGAAGTCTTAGAGGATGATTCTAAAAAACAAATAGGTGGAGGTATTTTCATGACACTTGAAAAAGAAATAGAAAAATAACAGGAATGTGATGAAGAAGAAATTGATGCAGAAATAAATTTGAAAGAGGAACTAATTGCAGCTCTGGATGAATTGAAGATAGAAAGAAAAAGGAATAAGGAAATCTCAAGAAATCTTAAGGATGCAAATGAAATAATAACCAGTTTGTAAGTATAGGTAGAAGAATTCAAAAGGATTGAATAAACTCTCAGGTCACAGATCAATGAGAAAGAGATTGGTTGCTACAAACAAGAGGAAGAGATTGTTTTATTGAAGAAACAACTAGAAGAGGCCAATACAAATCTCAAATTCGAGAAGAGCACAGAGTTGCTAGATAAAATGATAAGCCAACAAAGAATCTCCACGGATAAGCGTGGTATTGGATATGAAGCTGAACAACCTTCATTTTCCAACTCTGCAGAGAAGAAGAAGTTCACTGTTGAAGGATCGAAGCAAGAAAAGTTTGAAGTTGAATCTTCAAAAGGAAGAAAATATCAAAGGAGATCTACAGCAAAGCAACCACAACAAAAGAGGTTCTATCACTCTCACTCTGTTCATAATAATACTTGTAATGGCTATTGTTTCAGATGCAACCAATATGGTCACAAGGCAATTTATTGTGGATTGAATAATAAATCAAAGAGTTATGCTGATAGAAATACATCTACATTTCTGAGTGAACACTATGTACAATGTTTTCAATGTAATGGTCATGGGCACATAGCAAGGTTTTGTCCAAGCACTTTTGTATCTAATCTAAGGCAAAACAATAGGTTTCATCAGACTCAAAGAACGCAACACAGACAGGGAATAAATCATGTACATAAAAGAAAGAAAAATAATCATTCATCAAGGATGCACAAGAGAAAACCACACAAGAGAAATTTTTGAGTTCATGAAAAGGTGCAAAACAGGGATGTAGTTGAAAAATCCAAGCCCGAGTTCAAGAAAATTTGGAGAAAGATAGAAGAAAGGAAATCGTGTCTCCTTGGACTGAAGGAGACTACTCCGCTATTGCACTAAGAAACTCCAGGTAGCACATCCTTAGGGGGTGAAATCTTGAATTTTCATTTTAATGCTCCTATGTATTTGTTTGATTACCTGAGGATGAAAGGCAAGTAGTCAGGGAAGTTGTCGTATAGTTGTCGAAGTGTGTTTTCAGTTCATATAGTTGTTTGTGGAATTGTCGTGAAGGGTGGTGATTAAATTGAGAGTTGTCATTATTGGTAGTATTGCTATATGTCATTGTTGTACTAGTGATGGTTCTTACTGCCACTATCAAAATTTAAGGATTATAACATTTCAGACAACTTGGTTAGTGAAAGAATGTTGCCCTAGCTGCTTATAGGTGTTTCGATAAAAGCAGTGTGTATTTGAACTACACATTGATGTGAAGATTGTTAGATCTATTATGACACTATGGTGAAAAATATTGAAGTCTATTTATTGATTCATGTTTACCTCATCAAGATGAGCAACTTTGCTTTGTGAATCATACCTATCCGAGGTCCAAAAATATGAGTTTGAGTAAGGTGCACTATAGTTGGCTATGAAGTGTTTGACAAAATGTTGTCTCCTGATTCGAACAATTGAAAGTAAGGTGTGACTAGCAGTGATTGTAGAAAACATAGACCAAGTTAAAAATGTAAAAATGGATTTGGTTGGTGTTGTGGTACAGTGTTTGATGCTTTCACAGAGTTGGTAGTAAAATTGCAATGTCGGTACAGTGTTGGACAAAAGTTGGTACAAGTGTGAGTCACTTGACAATATTTTTGACAGATGTGAAATCAGCATTTTTGAATGGGAAGCTTGAAGAAGAGGTTTATATTGAGTAGCCAGATGGTTTCCATCTTGGTGATGATCCCAAATTGGTTTGTAAGTTGAAGATATATGGCTTGAAACAGGCACCCCGAGCATGGTATGCAAGGCTAGACAACTATCTCACTCAACAAGGGTTTAAGAAAGATGATATCATATTTGGCAGCAGCAAAGATGAGTTGTGTAAATATTTAGCAAATAATATGCATAAAGAATTTGAAATTTCAATGATTAGTGAACTTTCGTATTTCCTTGGGTTGCAAGTTAATCAAAATAATAAGGGCATATTTATTTCTCAAGTTAAATATGTGAAAGAGATGTTAAAAAGGTTCACAATGGAGGATTTTAAGCCAGTTAGCACTCCCATGATGACATGTTGCAAGTTGAGCAAGGATGACAAATCTCCACCTGTTGATCAAACCATGTACAGATCTATGATTGGAAGCTTATTGTACCTAATAGCTACCAGACCAGATATTTTGCAGGCAGTATGCATGGTAGCACGATTTCAGGCTAATCCCAAGGAGACTCATGTGACAACAGTGAAAAGGATTCTTCGATACCTCAAGGGTACTATGGAATATGGGTTATGGTATCCGAAAGGTAAATAATTCACCCTTATTTCGTATTCATATGCAGTTTGGGCAGGATGTGTAGATGATAGAAAGAGTACCAGTGGAGGTGCATTCTATCTTGAAGACAGATTGGTCGCGTGGCATAGTAAGAAACAAGAGTCAGTTTCTTTATCGACAATAGAGGTAGAATATATTACAGCGACAACATGTTGTACGCAGGTATTGTGGATGAAACAAACCCTGAAAGATTTTGGTATTAGCTTCAGTGAGCCAATATCAGTTAAGTGTGATAACACTAGTGCCATTAACATCTCCAAGAATCCAGTTATGCATTCACGCACAAAACACATTGCTATCAGGTATCATTTTTTGAAGGAGAAAGTTGCATAAGGTGAGGTTAAGTTGGATATTGTTCCAACTACAGAGCAAGTAGCAAATATCTTCACAAAACCATTGTAGATATCTTCACAATTAATTGGGAGTGGTCACACTTCCCAAGAATTGACGAGCTACAGGGATCACATTCTCAGGGGGAGCATTTAAGTATTTGATTATCTTTTTGCTCATGTTCATGATTTTTGCTAAATGTAATAAATTATGCTTGAGAATGTTGTGCATGGACTCAGGGGGAGTCTGCAGTAGCCCTTTGGTATTATTGTCAAAGGGAGAGAAGAGTTACAGGAAATTGCACATGTGTTGCCAAAAATTCCAAAGGGGGAGATTGTTGAGCAAGGTGCGAGCAACGATATTGTCATTGTTGTCAACACGAGTCAGATAGATCTGTTGATGCAGTGGACAGGAAGTTCAAAATCTATTCAGATGCAGAAGACAGGAGTTCAAAGTTACTCAGAGTATGTACAGTGATTTTCCAATAAGATCAAAGTGACCCATATGCAAAAGATCAAAGAAAAACACAAGTAAGAAAAGTGTCGCGATATCGCGACATATACAGCAGGCAAGAAAAACTATTGCGATTTCGTGACATGTTGGAAGAGAGAGAAAAAACAAGAAAAACTATCGCGATTTCGTGACATGTTGGAAGAGAGAGAAAAAGCAGGAAAAACTGTCATGATTTCGTGACATGTTGGAAGAGAAAAAGGCAAGTGGAAAAACTGTCGCAATTTCGTGACATGTTGGAAGAGAAAAAGGCAAGTGGAAAAACTGTCACGATTTTGTGACATGTTGGAAGAGAAAAAGACAAGTGGAAAAACTGTCGCGATTTCGCGACATGTTGGAAGAGAAAAAGGCAAGTGGAAAAACTGTTGCGATTTCGTGACATGTTGGAAGAGAAAAAGGCAAGTGGAAAAACTGTCGCAATTTCGTGACATGTTGGAAGAAAAAGAGAAAATAGGAAGAAGTATCGCGATTTCGTGACAAGTACGAAGAAAGAGAACAAGAAAAGTGTCATGATTTCACGACATGTCGCATTTTCACGACTAAAATAGGAGAGAGAAAGTAAGTTGGAAAAGTGTCGCGATTTCGCGACATGTCGCATTTTCGCGACTAAAAATAGGAAAGAGAAAGTAAGTTGGAAAAGTGTCGCGATTTCGCGACATGTCGCATTTTCGCGACTAAAATAGGAAAGAGAAAGCAAGTTTGAAAAGTGTCACGATTTCGCGACATGTCGCATTTTCATGACTCAAACAGGGGAGAGAAAGTAAGTTGGAAAAGTGTCGCGATTTCGTGACATGTCGCATTTTTGCGACATGTCCCACTTTTGTGACAAAAGAAAGAGAGGAAGCGTACGGAAGCAGAACTGTCATGATTTCATGACAAAAGCAGAAAGCAAGACTTCAAAAGCAGAAGTGTCATGATTTTGCGATAAAAGCCAAGAAGTAAAGTATGGAAGTAGAAGTGTCGCAATTTCACGACAAAAGCAGAGAAGAAGACTTCGAAGGCAGAAGTGTCACGATTTCACGACAAAAGCAAAGAAGTAAAGTACGAAAGCAAAAGTGTCATTATTTCATGACAAAAGCAGAGAAGAAGACTTCGAAGGCAGAAGTCTCACGATTTCGCGACAAAATCAAAATTGAAGTCTATGGAAGCAAAAGTGTCGCGATATCGTGACATGTTGTATTTTCGCGGGCCAAAGCTAAGAGAAAGTGCAAGGAGAAAAAGTGTCACGATATCGTGACATGTAGCATTTTCATGGTCCAATGCAAAGAGAAAGATATAGAAAGAAATCACGACATGTAGCATTTTTGTGGTCCAATAAAAAGAGAAAGAGAGAGAAAGAAAAAGTGTCGTGATATCGCGACATGTATTTTTGGGGACCAAAGCAAGGAGAAAGAGAGAGAAAGCAAAAGTGTCACGATATCATGACATGTTGTAGTTTCACGGTTGAGTTGAATCTGACTAAGACCGTTGACAGTCAACTAAGATTAGGGTTTACATTTGTTATGCAAGACGACCAAGATTAGGGTTTTCATCATGAAAATATTATTATAAAAGGAGGGCTATTTGGAGAATTGTAAAGAAGTGGGATAAGTCGTCGAATGTGTGTCAAAGTGTGAAATGTGGTCATAAGAGCGCAGAAAGCACAGAAGTGGTGAGATGATGGCGAAGTGTGCAAAGTGAGCGAAGAGTTGTATCGAATTGTCCTAAGTGCGTTTGTGAGTGCGCAGAGAGAGCAAAGTGCATAGAGAGCGAAGAGGTTGAAATTTGACCAAGTGCGGCTATGATTGCACAGAGAAAGTAGAATGTGCAGAGAGTGCAAAGGGTGAATACGAATGCAAAGTACAGCTATAACGAAGCAGAGTGTGCGAAGTGATGGTGCAGAGAGAGCAGAGTGCGCAGAGAACATGAAGGTGAAGAAGACCAGTCAGGGTCTTGCAAAAGCAAAGGTATCTTATTGTTAAACCTATAGATTCAAATTGAAGTCTAAGTTGGTGCTTGGCATTAGGGGTTGGTGCTCCTTCCAGTTGGTGCTAGTAAATCAGGGTTTGGTGCTCCTTCCAGTTGGTGCTGGTAAATTAGGGGTTGGTGCTCCTTTCTTTTGGTACAGATAAATTAGGGGTTGGTGCTCCTTCTAGTGGGTGCTGGTCAATTGATTGTAAAGTTGGTGCTTTGCAAAGGCTGGATTTGGATGGTAGTCCAAGCAGTCATTCTTGAGGAGTAGCCAAATTGGTGAACCTTGTTAAATCTTGTGTTATGTGATGTTCTCTTATGATACTTGCTTTATCTGGTTTTAAGGTTTCATTATTTTAGTTTTAAGAGCTGTAAATTTAAGTTTAAAGAACTACACTAATTCACCCCCCCTCTCAGTGAGATTGTAAGACTAACACACCCCCAGCACTAAAAATATAGCTACACCTAATCTCCTTTCACCTTCGATAGTGAACCTCGTACAACTCGTCGTAAAGTTGTGCCAATAGTGTCTGACCCCACCTCATCATAAGTGGTTCTACTGTTGGACACTCCACCAATATGAACACTACCTCAAGTAGGTTCCAATGGAACCTCACACCTAAGGAGTCGGGAAGCAGCATGTTGGAGATGAGGGTCATGAGCAATGCATGCCTCACCCCAAAAATGCCCTTCACCAACCACCATCGCACCAAAATCTCACTAATCAGGCAGTCTGCCTCTGTCCTCTCCACAACCCTATCCACCCCCATCTCTGATGTCTACCCAAAGCATTGTGTTAGCACCATCATATGTTGATCATGGGCAGTCATCCGAATGGGCAGTCCATCTATCGAAATCCATATAATATGATACACGCCCTCCAAAGTAACCGTCATCTCCCCTATTGGGATATGAAAGGTGTTGGTGCGGGGATCCCACAAATTGATCAGGGTAGTCAGATATGCCTGATCCCCCACCACAGGCTCCAATCGTGTCACCTACTTGAGCCCAAGGGCATCAAGCCACTCCCAATCCACAACATTCAGTGCATCCCGAGCATTTGAGAATACAGTCGGTTGGAGATACCTACTCTTCACAACCTGAAAAATAAAAACAACACAAAAACATTAAAACATGACAACAAAACAAATGTACAGCAGTGTATACAAAAAAAAAAAAAAACTTTAACTAGAGTTTTAACCTTAGTCTAAACACAAAAACAAAATACAAAAAAAAAAACATTAACTAGGGTTTTAATCTTAGTCTAAAACGCAAAAACGAAATACAAAAAATTAATTACGGTTTTAACTGTACTTAGACAAAAGAAAAAAAAATAAAGTAGAGAGAAGGAGCACCTACCGGTGTTTCCTAGGCTCTGCAACTCGAAGATCCGGTCCTTGCACTCATGGTGTCCACAAAATTTTGGTAGCACTCTGCTACGCAAACTCGCACCCCTCCTCACAGCTCCAAATCGCCAAAAAAAAAAGATTGCAAATGAGCCCAAAACCTAGTTTTGGCCCTTATAAAGGCTCTTAGGCCTGTAATCGTTCCACCCTAGGATGAGCACTCTAGTTAGTGCTCATACCACCTTGGGACGATTACAAAATTGGTATTCGTCCCACCCTGGGACGATTACAGAGCAAGAAATAAAGCAACCAAAACTGCATCCAAAAAATACACCAAAAAAAACAATAAAGTTGCCAAACAAAGGTGCCTTTGCACCTGATATTATTGGCATGAAAAACCAATTTCGGGGTCACAAATTATCACTATCCTACTCCCTAAGAATGCTACCATATCCGGACCGCTCCACGGGAGGACAAATTTTTGAAAATTTTAGCCCCAAGGCGTCATAAAAAAGGGTCAAAACCCACTCAAAAGCAACAATAACTCTGTCGAACAAAGGTGCCTTTGCACCTAACATTCTTGGTGAAAAAATTACGTTGGGACCACAAATTATCACTATCCTACTCCTTAATAAGGCTACCATAGCTGGACATCTCCACGGGAGGACAAATTTTTGACAATTTCAACCCCAATCGACATCACAAAAAAGGGTCAAAACCCACCAAAAATAGGTCCAATTTTTGGGAAACTGCATAAGCGTTCAATGAAAAACAACTGAAGGCACCCTTACAAAAGTCATCTTGAGTCAAGCGACTCATCACTTTTCTCATTTTGGTCATTCCATCATCGATTCGTCGCTTGAGGGGGTAGTCACACTCAGTTACCAATAAAAAAATACACACCCAATCAAGGAAATGGCATGCATTCAAAGAATCATTGACAAAGACAATCACACCCCTGCTTGAGGCAGCAAACAAGCAATAATCACAAGCTGATCAAATGCTTGGCATTCTAGAATCATGAACTCAAGGTTGCCACAGACAAAATGTTGCGCCCTTTGACTATTCATGACTAAACAATGTCCAAGATCAAGTAACACCTCACCAAAAAAGGTTAACACTTAAAGTAAGCTCCTTAGCTCATCAGAAGCAAGGATTCAAGAATGTGTGCCCCTTCCATACTTGGGGCATCAAAAGTTGGTTAGGTTACTAAGAAACCCTAATCATTAAGTGCTTTGGTTATCAATTTTTTTTGCTTAGCACTATACCACACATAGCGCATCCCAAAAAGGGGCATTTGTAGACACTAAAAAAACACCAATCCGATTATGTGGCTATAAGCACTGATCGAATTGACATACATAGCCCCTAGGGCAGCCCCTAGAGGTTAAACAGTGGTCCTAACCACTCCCAAAGCAGTTTTGGAAGGTTAGAGGTCAATTTGGCACCTTTCAAGCATTCTGCTCCCTATTCGTTCCACCCTGGGACGATTAGAATGCTCTTCTCCCCACCTTAGGACGATTAGCAGCAATCGCTCCAGGATGGGATGAGTAGTAGGTTTGACAGGAAAAAATTCAAACCTTGACAAATGGTAGCCCAGATCCACCACTCAACTCCACCTCCAAGGCATGAGAGCACGAGTGAGCATTTCAGAGCTCAAAGAGGTAGTCATGGAGGTCTAAATCAAGGAGCCCTTAATCAGGGAGGAATCTTCTCTCCCCTGACAAGGCATGATGGCCAAGTGGTGCCCCTGCATGCGCATTCAAAGGAGACCCTCAGGTCTATAAAATGGTGAGCCTTATCACCCCACAAGAATAGAGCAGGAGCATTTGGAGCAATGGAGTGCTTCCATATTATATCCTCACCCCTCATTGTGCTTCCTACATCCTTGATCTCTCTTTTGGAATGGAGGTCATCGGGTGAATACTAGGAGCGCAATCTGGACCCAAAACCTGAACAATCGGCCACAATCCCACACCAAATTTTTTGACACAACCACCTAGGAGGTTTTGGACCCATCCCAAGTGGATTGGTGTCAAAACCAAGCCCCAAATAGTGGGCATCCTGCCCCCGGGTGCCCCCCACACTATTGCAGTCCTAATCGCCCCACCCCGGAGCGATTAGAAATATACATTATATTTCTTTAATTTTTCTTTTGCATCATGTTGTATGTGATTTTTTTATGCTGTTGTTCAATTTTCATTGCATTCTAACCTATTTTGACTGTGTTTTTATCGTTTTATGCGTTCACTAACCTATAGGGGGTGCCTTCAGATATAGAGCAATCTCGATAGAATCTACCAAATCCAACCTTCTGGGTCATCTCAAAATGCCCATTTTTTCCTAACCCCAAGTTTGTAGGTATTTTGGAGTCCTATGGATAGGACATTTGGAAGGTCACTCTCACACGTTTTGTGATAGTCGCCAGTGTCCCACCCCAGAGCGATTACAAATCCATGCATGATTTCCTTACTGTTATTTTTGCAATGTGTCCCTAATGATGTCTAGATGCTCCTGTTCAAGTTTCATCTCATTTTTACACATTTGATCTCTATTTTATTATTTCATGTATTCACTAGCCGGAGATCTTGGGGATTGCATGTTTCCTTCCATCCGCATATGCTATTAACCATTTGTTGTTTCTCTGTATGCAGGATCTCGATACCGAAGGGGAAGCAAGGAATTACAGATGCACTCATCCAAGTGATGGTGAAGTTTGGCCCACCCATTTTGAATGTGGGCACGCAAAAGATCCCGAAGGGAAGCATACCATCCATTGGTGTAACAAAATTGTATCGAATGCTCCGAGCCCCTGAAATGGGGGGAACATATTGTAACCGGATCACAAGAAAAATTAATAAAAGAGGCTGCACTTTAGTTTTTCTTTACATCTCATTTCATTGCATCATTTTCCCTTTTCATGCACTTGTTCTTCACATTTTTGTAGGACTTAGCCTTTCATTATACATCTGCTTTTGTTTGCATAACACTCGGTATGCCGTGCTTCCATAGACATGATTTCACAAGGAAGACCAAAAGAAGTTGTAAGATTGAAGACATTGGGGACGTCTCAATGATCATCCAATAAAATTCTTGGAGATCCTTACTGAATAAATCATCAAAGAAGAACTCATTGGAGAAATACACTACCAAGGAGAAGCCCTCGATAGTGAAGGACTTGGAACAATTATCACCATTCGATAACAATGCCAAGAGAAGAAGAATTTGGAAATGAGTGCTAAATACCAGAATAAGAATATAGTGAAGACCTCAAGATATTTATAATCTTGAGAAGAAGATCCTGCTTGAAGTCAGAATTTGACAAGAAGACTTGAAGACAAGAGAATCCCACAAGATCTAAGATATTTGAATATTACCTTTCACAAAAAGAAGGCAACATTTTAGGGAAAAATACTTCTTCAAATCCATAGCAAAAGGATAACAAGCCACCAAATCATAGGCTCGTGAAGGAAAAGTTTGAGACCATATTTTGGTGAAGAAGGAGTTATTTAGGATAGTCTACAAAAAGCAAAAAAATCTACATCCTCCATAGATACGAGATAAGATATACAAAATATTTCAAAAAGGTATGCAAATATTGGTGCAAGTAGATTCATTTATTGGATTATTTATCAGATTTATTAAAGCACCTTAATTTGGATCAAAGTTGCAATAAGAAATATTGGATTATAGTCTTCAAAAGTGCAAAAAGAGAAAAATTCATTTTAAGATTCATTTGCACATTGGGAGTTGATTAGATTTATGTGTTGCAAATATCTATCAACTACCTATCATATACTTTGGAAAGCAAAAGAAGACTAGTCCCTACAACTTTGTTTGTAAGGAAATTGTAGAATAATTTTTGAAGATTCATTTCAAATTATTCCTGATTAGTTGCGATAAATTGATTAAGTGCATTAATTTTTTATATTTAATTGGAGTGATAAGGTGAAATTATTAATGCATTAAAAGTGAAATATTATTAAATTTATTTGCACTATTCTATTGCTCTAAAAAATTATTGTTTGTGTTCTTGAGAAAGGCACAAAATCAAAAAATTTCAAAGTGTCCAAAGACACTATTAGTGCACATAAATATGCAACATTGAGTGGCCTGGGGAAGCCACAAAATCAGCTCAATCCTCCAAGCATTGGAGAAGAAAGTAGCCACCAAATATCAGCAAAATAAGCCTCGAATCGAGACTTGGTGAGTCTCAAATTCAAAGCACAATAAGGTTTTACAAAGAAATAGTGCAGAAAAATACAGTAAAAAGAGAGCTTCTATCAAGCCGTTACAAGCTTAGGTTAATTTATAAAATATCCAAGAAAAAATAGGAAGGTGTCTAATCAAACATACAACCTCAAAATCCCTATATTGCATTCAAAATTCTGCCACAAAACCTCAAATTCAGACCTGAAAAAGGGATGAAAAGGAATGTGCAATAAAGGCTATTTTATACATAAATATATTACATTACATTGCACTATACTAATATGGTTTATATACGAAAAAAGACAGATTTTAAGGTGTCTCAAAGGCACAACATCTATTGGAAAAACTAGTCAAAGGTAGTCGAACATTAATGTCTTTCCAAGCACAACAAAATGAGCCACTCTAAGGGCTCATACTTCCTTCATCTTGGACGACTGAACCTACAATAGAAAAGAAAAAAAATCAAAGAGAGAAACAATGTTATAATCAAGAGAAACATTTTATACAAGGAGGATGTATAATATCTGAGAAAAGAGGAAGATGAAAGCACCATTGGAGTGTTCCAAATTCCACATCTTCAAAGCTGAAAATCGATGCTCAAGCCTCCAAATCATTGTTCCTCAAATCAGCTGAAAAAAATCTACAAGCAAGAGCTATTGATAAAAAAAGGAGATGGTAATGTTACAGGATTTAAAGAACCTCCAAAGGATACGTTTAATAAGTGTTATAGAAGACGTCCATGCACAAGGAGGAAGTGAAACTTATTACTTAATACAATACCCTGATGCTCCTCATGCGAGTGCTCATCTTCATAATCAAAGGAGTCACAAGCTACAGGTTGATGCAATGAATATATGAGAAACACTTGTTTGAATAGAAGCCAAGCACTCCATTGAAGAACGTATCATCCATATGTTACTCAAAGAGTGAAATAATAAATTTCTAGCACCTTCTACTCAAGCGTTCAAGAAAAAAAAGGGCATGCAACTCGGAACTCAACACAAGATTCTCCTCCATTTTAAGAGCGTCAATGACCAAGCGATTCAGCAAGCATTTACACCCAGGGACTGTGTGCACAAGGCTAAGCGGTAGCATGGAAGAAAGGTGAAATAGCCTTCAATGCTCTGCTTAAGTAAGGTCAAAGGAAAATATTAAAGGCACCACATTTGGAACATAAAATTCCATGAAGGTTCCAAGAAATACCATTGGAGAGAATAGCCACAACAACAACTTCAATATTGTAGCCCTTACATAGTGAAAATCAGTGCCAACTATTAAATGATATAAGGTAAGGTTTATTCCCACTATAATATGCTTTAATTTCTTGGGAGTTATAAGGTTAAACTTAGAGGAATTTAACCATATTGAAAGCCATATATTGAAGGGGAATAATTTATCAAATCAATCTAATATTTGCAATATTAAATATAGGAGCAATAAGGATTTATACTATAAATTATTTCTAAAATATTTTCAAATATTATTGTGGTCTAATATTTCCAAAATTTGGGAGTTTATTTATTTTTTAAATAAAGGGGTAAAAAATTATTGATAAAAAGTCTGGATTACAGAGTACAATTGAGCTTCCAACCAGGACTCAAATAAACAACCAAACAAGCTAAAACCACTAGAATAAAATAAAACCTAGAAAAGACAACAAGAATAAACCACATTAAGTCTGTACATCCTTGTGGATCAACTCCCACAGGCGTTGAGAGTCCCTATACGGGAGACTCTCCCAATTATCAATACTCCAAGGAACCAGCAACTTAGAAGCCCTTTTGGCCAGGTAATCAACAACCACATTCCATTCCCTTGGAATGTGCACAAAGAATATAAATTTGAACTCTTCACTCATTCTGAGAATCTGAACGGCTACAGAGGCCAACTGCCAATTAACTTCCTCCACCCTTTTATTGTTTAAAATATTAACCACAATTTGAGAGTCAAACTCATAGATAATCCTATGCCAGGCAAGATAAAACCCCTCTCGCAAGGCCTCAAGAATTGCAAGAGCTTCCATAAAATTATTGGAGTGAACACCTTTATAAATGGAAAAGAAAAAACTAACACCACCAGTAGAATCTCTCCCAACACCACCAATGCCAGCATGTCCAAGATTATCCCTGGATGATCCATCAGTATTAATTTTTAAAACTCCTCTAGGGGGTGGCCTCCACCTACCATCTCTCCTAACCTTTTTGCAGAGCTGAGGAAACCTACTAGGGCTATAATAGTTCACACCATCCCCAAAGAGACCAAGGGCTTGCTGTACCTTCTCATACCTAGAATCCAAAAGAGGGTCCACATCACATTTGCTATGGATGGTTTCCTGAACCATATATAGGATTCGTTGCTAGATCTATTGAACAGACAAATAATTGCCCTAAAATATGCGTCGATTTCATTCGAGCCAAATTTTCCAAATGATGCAAGAAGGGCCCAAATTCCAAGCCACCCGAAGGAATGGGGTCTTGGCTAGAGGTCTACCCAGACTACTACAAAAATACACCGAGGACAACACATGAAAACATGGATGGTTCCAAGAGCTCCACCAACGGTGCCAAATATCTTTGGCAACACAACATTGGAAAAATAAATGAGAAGAGTCATCCTCATTCTTACTGCAAAGGAGACAAAAAGAGGGACCCTAAAATCCCCTCTTGCTCACATTATCCCAAGTGAGGCATTTATTACAAGCTACCAAGCAGACAAAGAAGTTACATTTTGGCCAGGAAAATTTGTTCCACACCTTTTTCCACCAAGTGACAGGAAGACTCTCATACTTTTGCTTATCAAGAACCTGATAACCATAGGATACCGAGTAGGTTCCCTTAGGATCAGGGTTCCAAGCCAGAATATATTTACCCCTCAATTAAGAACAAGGTCTCCTTATAAGAATAAGAGCAAGCACCTCTCTGTCCTTGGCCAGTCCCCCTTGGGGCTATTCTTGTGGATCTTTCCACCTGTACATCTCCATATTTCCAAAAGACTGGATTTTTTTAAAGTCCTCCACATGAGACTAGCCTGATTCCAAGAAAAAAATACTTAGGCAACGTAACCTAGGATATTGATTCAAGATAGGAGGGTGGCCATCCGAAGAATCCTCCAAAAAAAGAGCATTTGATCCCTAATTGCAAATCCAGAACAAACCCTGCTTGATTAAATTAGCTCCTCTTTTCAAAGTATCACAGATAACTGAACCTTTCCCAACCAAGCTGACTCTAGGAATTTCAGCCTCAGAAATACCTCTCAAGTATTTACAAGATAATATTTTAGCCCAAATCTGATATTGATAGGTACACCATCTCCAATAAATTTTTGCAACCAAAGCCTACCCAAAAAGAGCTATCTATTGCAACCTAAGGGCTCCCTCTTGCATCGGCCTACATATAGAATCCCACCTAACCAAACTCCATTTAGATTGATTAAGTTTATAGACCATAAAAACTGTCTTGACAAAGCATCCATTTCCTTGATGAAGTGAGAGGGAGCTATTTGTACAAAAAATCTATAAATGGGTAAAGCTTGAAATTTTTTTTTTTAAAGTAACACTCTACCTACAGTGGATAACCATCTGAAAGTCCAGTGATTCACCTTCTTTCTAAACTTATCAAGCATAGAATGCCAAGAAGATCTAGGTAGAGGGTGAGATGAAATTGGAATACCAAGATAAATGAAAGGTGGAGTCCCAACATGGAATCTTAGAATGCGAGCAATCCTGGCTTGAATAAGAGGAGGGGTATTGAAGAAGAAAATAGAAGACTTGTCCTCATTAATCAACTGTCCAGAAGCACCAAGATATATTTCAAGAGACTATCTAATATTTCCAGCTTCCCTGATAGTGGAAACTCCTAATAAAGTAGTATCATCAAAAAATTGAAGGTGGGAAAGAGGTGGCAAAATACTATCCCACTTCCAACCCTGAATGAGACCCTGCATGACTTGAGACTTGAGCAATCTTCCCAACCCTTTCGCCATAATGATAAACAAATAATGAGATAAAGGATCTCCTTGCCTCAATCCCCTTGAGGCCTCAAATAGCTCTGATGGCTCATTATTAACAAGAACAGAGAATGAGGAAGAAGAAACACAGCTCATCACCCATCTAATCCATTCCTCCTCAAATCCAAAAGTAGCAAGAAATTTTTGAAGAAAGGACCATCTGACCCGATCATAGGCTTTGGCCATGTCCAAATTAATGAACATAGTTTTATCCTTAGAAGTTTCCATCGAGTGAATAGATTTTGTAGCAATAACAACCCCATCCAAGATTTGTTGGCCAACAAAAAACCCTCCTTGCTCCTCAAAGATGATTTTGCTCAACCATATCTTTAGCCTCTTAGCAATAATTTTTGTGATGATCTTATACACAACATTGCAGAGAGCAATAGGCCTGAACATATCCAAGGAATTTGCTCCCTCTTTTTTGGGTATAAGCACCACAAAGGTAGCATTTAGGTCCCTTAGCATCTGTTTGTTATTTTGGGACTCATGGACCACCTTCAAAAGATAAAATTTTATTAAATCCCAAAACTCCTGATAAAACTCAATAGGGAATCCATTTGGGCCTGGGGATTTTTCTTTTTTCATATTGAATACAACATTTTCCAACTTCTCAAGGGAAATTGGACCCATCAAGTACTCATTAATATATCTAGAAATAATCACTGGAATACAATTTAGAATAAGCTTTTCATTCTCATCATCTGATAGGGAGTCCTCCTTGAAGAGAGGAAAAATACCTCTTAGTGTCTTCTAAAATATCCCGTAAAGAAGAGAGCAAGGCACCCTAAGAATTCATAAAAGGTAATCAGGTTACCATTACGATGAGCCTTAACTGAGTTATAAAAGAAGGATATGTTCCTATCCCCTTCTTGAAGTCAATCTACTCGAGCTTTTTGTTTCCAAAAAATTTCTTCCCTCAGTTCCTATTCAGCAAGGTCTTTCGCAGCCTCAGATTCCTCAACAAAAAGCTCCTTCATGAATCCCTTATCTCTAATCTTCCTTGAAGCTTATTCCATCCTCCTAAGAGCTACTAGCTTAGCCAAGGAAAGGTTCCCAAAATTTAATCTATTCCATCTCTTCAATTTATGTTTTATAAATTGTAATCACTTCATAAATGAATGCATAACGGTGCCATGAGGAGGTTTGCCAATGGTCCACCGGCCTCGCATGAAATCATGAAGCTTAGGATCACAAAGCCACATAAGTTGAATCTTAAAGGAGGGATTATTTTTTAGCCCTAACTCCAAAGCAGAGAGTTTGATAGGCCAATGATCAGATCCCCTACCCTCTAGAATCATAGAACTAGCACCTCTCTTATTACCCATCCAATAACTGGATATCAAAAACCTATCCAGTCTCTCTAAGATGGAAACTTCCCCACACATTCTATTGTGCCAAGTAAATATACCATTATCTGGCTTGATGTCAACCAAGTTTAGGGCTTGGATATGAGCACTTAATACAGAAGAAAAAGGCACGAGATGGTCCACCCCACCATGTTTATCCTCTAGACAAGTGATATAGTTGAAGTCTCTAGCCAAAATCCATGGGTACAGGGGAACCAAACTTCTCACAAAGCAAATGTGCTTCCACAAATTCACTTTACCATTGTAATAAACATGAGCATACACATTTTTAAGTAGGATTATTTCACCAAATTCATTATCATGCCCAACCATTGAAATAGACCATCTGCTGGAAATCCAAGTAAGAGGGGATATCTTAACTGGATACCAGAAACAAGTGATGCCACCAAAGATATCCACATGCACCAATACACTGGCATTGCCCCCTTCTACACAACTTGGGAGAAATATTTAACATACTATCAATATCCAATTTAGTCTCCTGAATAAACACCACATTCGAAGAATGCACACGAACCAAATGATGAACAACTTTTTATCTGGGGATGTTATTCAACCCCCTTACATTCCATGAGAGGATAATATTTTTTAGGGGTTATAAAAATGGGAGTCCAATGTTCTCACCAAGCCTGACTCCACCAAAGTCTCCCCCATTAACTTAATTTTATCCCGGTCCTTCTTCCGACCCACCTTCATATTCTTATCCGAAAAACTTGTTTTAATTATTTTTTGCTGCAATCCTAACATCGTAGGAGTATTGCAGTCCAAGGATGACTGCATCAGTGCCTGAGTAGGAGAGGGCATAACTAAATATCTACCACTTTCCAAAATAGTTTCCCTTATAGGGCTAGACCCAACCATGTCCGCTATACTCAGATTCAAAGCCCTTTGTTCTTCATTTAAACCCCCTAGATCTGATTCCTTAAGTTCCCCCTCAAGAAGAGACATCTGATTTGGCCTTGTTATATTTGCATCAGGTAGCGATGTTTCAGGTATCTCCATGCACTAATCAAGATCATCTAATATTTCAAAACGGTTGAGTAGAGCATCTGGTTGTCTATCCTTAAGGTCTTTGTTTGCCCTTCGTCCTCTATTTCGGGATTTTACCAAAACAAAACCTTCCTTATCCCGTTCCCCTTCCTTTATCGGGGCTTTTCCTTTATCCAAATTTTTTCCAAACCGAGAGGGCCCATGATTTGAAGCCACAGGTGAGACAAAATTAAGGTATTTTCTTTGCAAGTGGCCATATTCATGACAAATCCGACAACAAAATGGAAGAGCTTCATAGTCAAGTTTTTGAACCCATTTAGTTGATCCAAATTTTATTTCAATAGAATCTAGAATAGGATTATTTAAGTCAATTTCAACACAAATACGAGCAAAAGAGATTACCTTTTTATCCATTGTCTATTGTGACAGTCCAACCGGCTTCCCAAGCAGAAGGACAATCTTATGCAAGATATCAGTTCTCCAAAATTCCAATGAGAGCCATGGAAGTCGCACCCATACTGGAACCCATGACGGTCGCTCTTCTAATGGGTTGAAAACCACATGCCAGGGTTTAATAAAGAGTCCCACTTGGTTGTAGAAATAAGGACCCCCTTAAAATGCTTTTTTACGATCTACAATACAAGAGAAAACCACCATAAAATAGTTGTTCGCACTCAACATCACCTCCACATCACCTTCAGGATTCCAAGTCTTCCCGACCCAAGCCTCCACAAAGGGGAAAGAAATTTGGATGCCCAAAAATTTGCCAATAAAGGCATGTTTGGTTATATACTCCACATCTTCTGCCATCGAGTCTGGTTGAACCACTAGAACTGGCCTGTCTTCATATCATTCCAAATATCCATTGTTCTTTAACAAGTGGTTCCCGACATGCATTGGAAAATCCTGTTCCTTCAAGTCATTTTGAGATAAAAAAATATCACAAGCATGCAATCTCTATGCTGGACCCGATGCCATCACGACATTCCTCCAATTTTTTATACCTCCTCCGAAAGTTGCCACCATCACCGCAGAGCAGTTTTTCTTCATCAAACACAGCAGAGTTATAGGGGTTACTACATCAAATTATTTTATTGGAAATTAGATACACTACAATTAAATCCTAAAGGGAATTAAAAGAGGTTATTAAAGCTTTTTTCTAAGGTTGGAAATTTATAATATTTTTGTGTCAAAAACTTCAAAAAGGACAAAAGAAATCCAACTTTAAATCATATTCAAAATTGAAAAGTGCATAGTTCAATAGGAGCAATAAGGGATAGTAAAATTTGATTTTTGATATTTACAAAATTTTACAAAATCAACAAAAAATTGAACTATTTTTTCAAGAGCACTATATTATATCCCTAGGGAGTCATAATGGATTCTAAAAAACTTGGTAATATCAGAATCTATCATAGATTATCAAGTTGCAAATGCATTGGAAAATTATAATCTTTTTATAAAATCTTAAAATCTATTAGGTGTATACACTCTCATTACTAGGGAGACATAAGGAAGCCTACAAACCTAAGGATTAATAAAGGTTTCATCAAAATCAATATTATATACTTTAATTAGAAATTATATATCCTAATATGGGGATTCATAAGGTTTACTACTCTATCCCAAAGAATTTAGGTAATAAAAATGACCACTAGCATGCTAAGCAACACTCTTAGAAGTGGAGTAAGGAAAATACCAATATGGATCAAAAACCTGATGGAGTAAAATGATGAAAAGGGCAAAGAAAGGAAGAACCAATACAATACAAAATGAGTTCTAAAATTAATAGCTATGAAAAGGAAGATTCATCCAATGAATTTGATAGTGACTGTACCAAAGGAGACCCAAAATAGGAAAAATTTGATCAACAAAACCTTATACAAAAAGGAAAATATAGAATAGCTTCAATTGTGCACATATGGTTAGAATGTCTTATCAATAAGATAGAAAAACATATATCATCTCTGTTGTGAACCTATTGCAATCAATATGGTCATGAAAAAACCAATTGTTGGAGTTTTCATCCATGCAGATACTGTAATGGAATAAATCACTTCTCTTTTTCCTATCATTCCCAATACAAGTACTATAATGGGTATGAAAGAAGATTACTACAAAGAATAAACTGCTATCTATATGAACTTATTTCAAATGGATCTACTAACATTGAGCTCAAGGTTGATACTTATGAAGGATAGAGAAACAGTTCTTACATAGGTACAAAAGAAAGGAGAAGAACCTATTCAGATTCACTTATAACATGTAAAATAATGAGAACAGTTGTTCATAAAATATACCTGACATCAAGAGACAAAGAGCTATAAAAAATCAAAAACCATGACATGAAGACTGAATCAATTGAAGATGAAGAACCAGTGCAAACTCATCTAGTGGAAGAAGATCCACATTGAAGACTAAAGTCTTTAATACCCAAATAATGTAATATAGGGGGTGTTAGAAATAGATTATATTACATCATTTGGGTTATGTAAATATACCCACTAAGGTACATACTTAGGACATTAGATTACTTTAGGGGAAAGGTACCTAGTTTCTTCATGCAATGTAATAAATGCACAAGTGTCAATGTGCAAGTTGTATATGTGAAAGTTGTCCCTTGCATAGCTAGATAGAGTGTTGGCTAAGGAACTTATCTTCCTATATAATAACCTCATTGTAATAGCATTATACAATCATAGCATAGCATAGCATATATATAGTCACCCATATTGGATATGGGTGCAATGTAGTCTAGTAGAATTATCTATGGAGTGTCCATTTCCTCCATAGCTACATTGTATTCATTTCCATAATTTCTATTTATAGCATATTTCATTCATCTCGCAGATTTACTTTGTTTCATATTATTTTTGCATCTTGTGAATGTTGTCTCCCATTGCATGCTACATCAAAAGCTAAAAAAAAAGAAATCACCTTCTTAGTTTTAAGAGTTTTATTTAAGGTAAACCCTAATGCCTACGATGAAACTTAAAACCTAAATCTACCTTAAACCAAATTCATTGGTGAGGATGAATAAGAAAACAAAGTCACCCAATTTCATTGTCTTGCGTGTATGCAAACAATGAATATTCAAGAATGATTGATTTCTGACAAAAAAAGGTTAGAACAAGTGATGAGGGATGAAATAGGATGTCTCCTCTAAGTTTTTGTATGAGCAGTAAGATGGTGGCCCTTGTTTAAAATTGAAAAATACAAAATCTTGGTGGGAGAACTATAACTCCAAGATAAGATTCCACAATAACTTGTAATGTGATGAATCATTGCATTATTTGTGATTTTTTCAAGGAAACCAAGACTAGTGCTAGGTGAATGACATGACATTGATTTCCTAGGGTTCTAGATATCAATCTAGTTATGTGCTCATAAATTAAGTACCATAACATCTATGCTAAACACCCTTACATGAATGGATGAGTAAAATTAAGATTAGGATTCCACATGGAAGGGAGAGGAGTTAGGCATCCACCCTCTAGGTGTTATGGGCCCTAAAGGATAACCCCATGCCATGATTATGGATTCACTAGAATAGAGAGTAAGGCATATAGAATCACTAAATTACACCTTCTATGAGACCCGACTAGTATCATCCACTTGGGAGGCTGACTACAACAGTCATAACCCCAAAAGTGGCAATCAATGTTATGTACTAATTAATAATGGGTTCTTAACAAATAACCAACAGTGAAAAAAATTCCCTTAGTATTTTTCAAACCTTTAAGAGAGTCTTAATGTTACAACCAGTGTGTATTTATCTAGGTTGTTATAGTTTGAGAGCTTGGTCACAGATATAATCTCATTGGCAAGGGAGATTAGAAACTAGTATAAGAAAAATATTGATTGCGATGATGAAGTATTGGGTTGGATGATGGCTTGAAATTTAATGTTTATTCTAGAATTTTTGGGTTGTTTAGATCATTGCTAGACCCCAAGTATTCAGTAAGTAAACCCTCACTTTGAGAGCTTGGATGTGGTTGATCCAAAAAAGAAGAGCCCTTTGTTTTTTTCACTTCAAGTTGATATATTTAAGCCATAGAATCAAGTCCTACTTTCCATTTTAAATAAATTTTTGATGTGGGAGATTGACTCTGAATCCCATGATAGGCTTCCAAGGGAAATTATAGTGGTCTGCACCAAATTCTCCCCTTTCTTGCATGTTGGAAGTTCCTACCAGTCCATTATAGCAAATGATAATCTACTTAATGAAAGGCAAATATTAGAATTCTTGTACAATGTAGTCATGTTCCTTCAACTAAGGATAAATATTTCTAGTCATGTTGATACTGTTGTTCCCATTCAAGTCCATGGTGTGGACCACAAAGGAGTTGTACAAGGGTTTTCTATTTTCTCATTTCTTTTTAAGGTAAGATTGGGATTCAGGGAGCCCATTTTTCCAAGACCAAAGCATAAAATAGATGGTAGTATCTCGCCTACCTCAAAATTATAGATAATAGGGGTGAAATTCAAGCCTTTTCCATAGGTAATTGGGCAAATAAGTTTAGACAAAGCTAGTTATGCATTGTTTCTCCCCTATATAGATATGGACTACCAAACAATTTTTTTTTGAGAAATATTGTGGCATTGGAAGTATTCTTAAATTGCAATACTAGAATGCTAACTTGCTATGTAGATTTGATGGATATATTGGTTAACACTCCACATTATGTTGTAGTACTGAAGAATTATGGAGTAACATACATTAACTTGAAAAACCATAAAGAGGTGAGCATTCCATGGAATGGCATCAGCATTTCAATATTGAGGAGCGCATATGAGTCCATAAATAAAACCATCAGAGATGTCAATTCATATTATAGAAGTATAGGGTTATGTTCAGTGAGTCCATGCATGAACATTTCTAAAATCCCTGGAGAGTTGCATCAGTTGTGGGATCGTGTATTCTGCTACTCCTAGCATTCATGCTGATATTATTTTTGTATTATTAGCTTCACCTAAATGGTAGAAACCTGCAAGTCACACATTTTACCTTAGATTATTGACCCCTAAAAACATATATTTTATATGTGCCATTATGTGGGACTTCCTATTATGTATGTTTGCAATATCATTAGGAGGGTTTTTTCATGTTTGATTTCTAGTTTTTTCTCAAATGATCGATAGATGGTGTTTCAAGAAATATAAATTTATGTATATACTCCAAGGCTATATTTATTTTTATTAGTTAGGGTCTTAGGTCTAGATAGTCAAGTATAAGGTTAATGCTAATGTTAATTTAATTTATAAATAGAAAAAATATCTTAAAAATATTTTTCATTTTTTAATGGTTTTCAAAATAGTTAAGGATTTGTATTGATTTGAATCTGAAATTTTATTATTGTATATTTATTTTTTTAGCAATTAGATCTAAATTATTATTATCATTTGGGTTATATTATTTGCACATTAATGAATTGATATTGTTATTGTTATAATTTTTGAAGTTGATTTCGAACAAGTGGTATTAGAGCATTAATCTCAGCTCCTTGTGAGGTGAAAATTTGTAACAGAAGGATATGCAAACCACTCTAGAAGATATAACAAATAGTACTATTGATTATTTCTAGGTAATTTTGCATAATTTTTTCAATCCATATTTTGGTGTAGTTATCTTATAGAATACTGATAGTTCTTTATTGTTTCATCCTTTTCCCAAATCCCATTAAAAATGGGTGTCATCAAAACCTTATGAGAGATCTATATCATTGTGACTGTCTCTTTGAGATGGTAAAAACAAGGGGTATATCCAATAAAACTTTTTCTAAATGTAAATGTCTTTGAACCCTTATGAGAGACCTATCTCCTTAGTGATTGTCTCTTCAAACCAATCAAAATAAGAGGTCTTTTTCACAACATTTTTTAAAGTAGCATTTCGAGTATTTTTTATTTTTTTAGTCACCTCTAGTGTATAAATGAACTCAATGCCACTACCATTTAGTAAAATTCAATTATTTATTACAACATAATATTTATCCAAAGGATGTGTGTATGAACAAAAAGAAATGTCAACTCAAAAATATTGATAAGCATTGTAATAGTTCTCCAAATATTAATAGTTTTGACCAATGCTTTCTTTATTCATTAAATGTCATGGTTGCTCTCCCACCCAACACCTTGGTTTCTTTCTCTCCTCCTAATAACCCTCCCCCAATCACTCCACTAGCTACACCTCTAACTTGTAATCCTTTTTCTAGTATGATCAACCTTAATTTGTGTGAATATCTTTTGAAACAAGAACAAATGGTTACTTTTATTGTCTCTATTAACATGCCTTCTCTTATCTAAGTATCACAAAAAATTGTTGGAAAATAACCTTTGATCATTCATTAGCTATCAAATACTAGTGTTCTTCCACAATCACCAACTAGTCAGAGTCATCTAGTTATTAGTGCTTATGACCTAGGATTTTCTTCTAATTTTGATTCCATTAGAGGAGGTTCTACTAATTTTCTTTGTATTCCTTTGCATAAACATACCCCTTTGAAGGTGTCAATCCTAAATTATTTTTGGCCAATATGGAGAGCCTTATCCACCCAAACTATATTTTTGAAGTTGGTTGTATTGCACTAACAACTTCTAAGTTGGAAATCCAAGCTCATAAATGGTTGTTGTGGTAGCTTCACCAACATGGGGGTTCTCTTTTTTGGCCTCACTCCAAATAATCATTTCTTCAAATATTTAATAAATGATATTTCACATCATATGTGGTCTATATTAAGTAAATATAACAAACAAGAATAGTGGAGTATTGCTCCAAGTTCAAGAGCCTTCTTACCTACACCCACTAATTGAATCTAGCAGTGGTGATCTTAGACTTTTTCCATGGTCTTAAGGATAAAAATTAGTGGGAATTCAAAATTTTAGATATCTATACTCCTCATGATGCTCAATGTATAACTTTGGCAATAAAAAAAAAACTCCAATATTTTAATCCCCAACATAGATATGACTTAAAATATCATTTTCCTTACAAAAATATTGAGGGATCCTAGGGATTTTTTTATTTCAAATATTATTTTCACCATCCCAAAGTTCAAGCCTATAAATAATGTCATAACTTTTAAATGGAAGGTTAAGACATAGAAATATATGAAGATAAATATTCATTATAGCAGGAGCAACTCACAAAATTAGATGAAATGAAATATGAGAATGATACAATATCTCTCTCTACTCACACTCTTATAGGGCTCTAATATCACCACACTATCAAGATACAAATATTTATTAAATGACAATGTCAATGTGTTGATAGATTTAGATAGCACACATAACTTTATAGATAATAAGACGACAAATTATGTGGGCTTGTATATCAATATATCAAACAATGATAAATTTAAAGTCTTAATTACAAATTGTGGTATCACTTAGTTTGTGGGTAGAAAAATTAAAGTTAATATTCAAATAAGGGATTATACTTGTATGGGTAATATCTTTACCATGAACCTAGGTGGTTTAGATGTCATCTTGGGAGCACAATGCCCTATCTTAGCTTGTTGATTTTACTATTAATATATAGAAATTATACTTCAAGTGGATAGAGAATGAAAGGGTCATTTGTATTCAAGGAATATAGCCTCCTCCCTCCAAGGTGGTTAGTTCACATCGCATGACAAATATATTGAAGAAATGTGGTTGTGGATTATTTTTCCCAAGTTTATTGCATGGAGGTATAGTCCTTAAAACCACTTCTTCTAGATCCTCATATGTATTTATAAACATTGTGGATCATTATGAGGAGGCCTTTAGTGAGCCCATGGGTCTACCTCATATGCACATACATGATCATGACATCTACCTTGTTCTAGGAATTCAACCTCCTAATAGGCATCCTTATTGCTACCCTTAGCACCAAAAGTTAAAAAGTGAAAAGTTGGTTCAAGAAATGTTGGAGCAAGGAGTAATTTTTCCAAGCATCAATCCATATTTCTCTTAAGTGAATATGGTATGACATAAGGATAACTCATAAAATATGTGACCTACTTTTTTTCTCTCAATAATATCATTATCAAAGATAAGTTTCCTATCCCCGTTATAGATTATTTGTTGGATGAATTGTATGGTACTAGATACTTACAAAACTAAAGTTGCATTCTAGGTTCATTAAATTAGGGTTAGAGAAGAGGATATGCCTAATAATACTTTTCATATAGATAAGGGTCATCATGAGTTCCTAGTCATACCTTTTAGTTTCACTAGTGCTCCTTCCACTTTAAAAAGTTTCATTAACTATATTTTGTCTTTTTTGTGAGTTTTCCTACTTTTCTTTGATGATATTTTAATTTATAGCAGGCCTTGGGAGGATCGTCTAGTTTATATTGACAAACTTATTTACCTATTATAAAGGAATTATTTTTGTTAAAAGGTCCAAATATTCTTGTTGAGTGGAAATTTTGTGCAATTGCAAAATCACCATAACAGTCGGGAGTTTGATTAGAAAACCATCTCTTGCAAAGAAATAAAAATTTCTCTAAGGATCCTTTTAACTAATATGTGCTTGTAATATTGTGAATATGTATCAAATAAGTTCTAGGAATACTTTAGTGATTGTAAATAAATGTTATCAAGGGGCCTATGTTGGTATTATTTTATTACTATACTAGTGATAGTTCATGAAACTTAAGAGAAAAGAAAAATGTGATTGGCCCTCATATGACCACGATGTAAATACCTTAGTTCATATTTTTTTTTTGTGGAAAAAATCCCAAAAGGGATGCCACTTTCGAGTAAGACCCAAGGAGGTAGGGGTATCCATTCCACCAAAAAATGCCCAGGACTCGGACCTGGCCTACCACCTTTGACATACTCAAGGAGCAAACAAACACACAAAACCAATTTAAAAATAAGTAAATAACAACAAAAATAATAAAATAAAATAAAAAACATGCTCCTTGAGTGTGTCAAAAACAAAAGCACAACCAAACACGCACAATAAGATAAAATAAACCACAACACAAACCACATAGAAAAACACAAGAACCACATAACAAAACACAAACAAGACAAAAACAATAGAACACTACAAAGACATAACCCAAAAAAAACATGAAAAATAAACACAACCAAAACCTAAAAATTAAAAAAAATTAAAAATAAAAAAAATAAAAAACAACCAACAACAAACAATAAACAAAAACAAAAAACATAGAAAACACTCACACATAAAAACATGAAATAACACAAACAAAGAGAAACCCAAGAACAAGAACGAAAAAAACACAAGAACAATAACAAAAAACATTAAAAAAAAAAACAACAAAAACACATGAACAACAAAAAACAACACAAAGAACACAAAAACAAAACAAAACAAAAGAACCCACCCACCTTAAAAAACTAAACAAAAAAAAAAAAAAAGAAAAAAGAAAAAAAAATTGAACATAACAATGACCTATCTAGACCAAAAGACTATTAAGGCAAGAATCAACAAAGGAAACAAAATAAAGAATAGAATGAGCTAGGGAACTAAAAAAAACTGAATGAACCAAAGAGAAGCAAAAAAAAAAACAAGAAGAAACTAGGTACCTTCAGAACTGGAGCCATCCAAAGAAATGATAGAAAGAAGAGCTTCCCTAATTTGAGAAGCCCACCATATAGGAGGGTGGCCATAACAAGTAAGATCACCTTTGTCCAAAGCCCAATTAGCTAAAGCATCAACACTCTTGTTTTGATCTCTAACCACATGATTGTAATCAACTTTCAAAAATCCCATCTAGATTAATTGAATCTTCTCAATAATTATTTTTATTCTCCAATCCACCTTATGATTCTTAGAAGGAGTCTTCAAGAGATTAATCATAAGTTGAGAGTCAGACTCAACTAACACCTTTTCCCATCCAACCTTAGTAGCCTCCTGAAGGCCTCTAAGGATACCATACCCCTCAGAAAGGTTATTGGAAAGAATACCCAAATTCTCAAGAAAAGTAAAAACCAGCTACCAATTCCTCCCACACTGGCTTTTCCAGGGTTCCCTCTAGAGGCTCCATAAGTATTGACTTTTCCAAAATCCTTAGGAGGAGGTTGCCAATTTCTAGTCCTATCCATCTTACTAATACTCACATTCCCTTTAAGTTGGTTTCCCTTAGAATATTTAATCTTCAATATTTGCATCACTTGATCCCATCTTTGGTGGGAGTTTTTGGGGTGATTAAGGAGTTGATGGACTGATTCAACTAAGTTGGCTATGGTCTTTTGCCAAATATAGTGAATATCCTTCCTATCTTGATTAAAAATTTGGTTGTTCCTTTCATTCCAAATATTCCAAAGAAGAATGGTAGAACCCATCCAAACTAACTGCCTAATAAAATGATCAACACCCTCTTGATTAGGCCAATCCCTCCAAAGCTATTCAAAAGTAAAAAAATTGGACCACTGTAAGCCAAGTAAAGTGGCCATTCTCCTCCATAGCTCAGAGGCTAAAGTACACTCAATAAAAATATGGTTGAGATTTTCTACATTCTCTTCACACATTTCACATCTAAAAGGGCCATGAAAACCATGCTTCATAAGTTGCTCACCAGTAAGCACCCTACGATGCAATAAAATCCAATTAAAGAACCTCACCTTAGGCCAGAGCTTTTGAGCCCACAATCGAGAAAATATGTCAGAAGAATGGTTGGGATTATTATGGCATAAGGTCAAATAACCTTGAGCAACTGAATACTCACCCTTAGTAGTGTTGTTCCATCCAAAACAATTTTTTTCATGGGACCAAGAGAGGGATCTCATATGAAGGATGCCTTGGATATCTTGTCTTTGCCTTTCTAGGATTTGAATAGGCCAGTCCTCAATAGGGATCCAATATCTACCAACCTTTGAATTACCAGTATGGTACCGACAGTAATTAGCCACCTTTATCCAATTAGCTCGGTGAAGCTCCTCCATCCAAGGCCTCCAATCGGGAAACTGAGTTATCAAAGGCTTGTGACCATCCCAAGAATCTGTCCAAAAATTTGCCCGTTGACCATTATGAATGATCCAAAATAATTTTTTCTTTATCAAATCCTCACTAGTCTTAAGAACTGCTAAAATGGGAGAACCTTTGGTAGGAAGTTGATAGCAAACAAGGTCTTCAGGACTTTTGTTCTCAGCATATTTAGCATGAATATTATTGGCCCAAAGAGCATTGGGGTTATGCAACATCCTCCAATATAATTTAGCAGCTAAAGCTTTGTTGTTATTAATAGAATACCAAAATCCTAACCCCCTTCACTCTTAGGAAGACATAAAGTATCCCATTTCACCAAGGCCCATTTTCTTTTCTCCTTAGTACCACTCCAAAGGAAACGATGACTGATTTGATCCAATTCTCGAAGAACAGCCTTTGGGATATTCAAAACGAAAGAAACATAAATAGGAATAGCTTGAAGGACTGATTTTACCAAGGTGATTCTACCCCCAGAAGAAAGCCACTTGTTGGTCCACTTTCCAATTTTCTTCTTGACTTTGTCCAACAACCAATTCCAATATTTATTTTTTAGCCTTTGAATATTTATGGGAATACCTAAATAAGTGATTGGAAGAGAGGTCTTCTTATATCTTAATTTATCCAAGACCATGGATTCCTGTCTAGCAGAGCAGTGAAAGAAAATAACTTTAGATTTGTCTTCATTGATCAACCGCCCGATAGCCTTAGAAAAATAGCTAATGATTTGCTTAATATTAGAAGCTTCCTTAATTGTAGCTTTACCTAAAAGAGTAGAGTCATCCACAAATTGAAGATGAGAGATAGGTCTAGCTCCATGAGCAATGGTAACTCCCTCAAGGGTTTTGTTTTCCCTTTTTTTTGGTTATAGTCCTACCCAAGCATTCAACAAGAATGATGAATAAATAAGGGGATAGCGGGTCACCTTGCCTAATACCTCTGGAAGCTGGGAATGATTGAGAAGGCCTACCATTGATAAGAACTAAGTAGGAAATTGAAGAGATACATCCCATAATCCAATCCATCCAATCCTTAGAGAAACCAAATTGCCTCAAAACTTTGATAAGGAAGTGCCAATCCACTCTCGTCATAAGCTTTGGATAAGTCTAACCGAATGAACATGGAAGGAGAATTTTGCATATCCATGGAATGGATGGCTTCCTGAGCAAGAACTATCTCATCTACTATTTGACGTCCTTCCACATAACCCCCTTGCTCTGGGAAAATAATCTTATGCAAAAGAGGCTTCAACCTTTCTACCATGATTTTAGTAATGATTTTGAGAAGAACATTACATAAAGCAATAGGTCTAAAAGTTGAGATATGATCAACCTCTTGAGATTTTGGAACAAGAGTAATATAAGTTTTATTGATAACCTTCAAAATTTCTTTGGCTTTCCTGGCTTCTTCCACCACCTCTAATAAATCAACATGAAGGATATCCCAGAACTCTTGGTAGAACTCAATGGGAAAACCATCAGGACCTAGGGTTTTCCCTTTTTGCATTTTTAAAACTACTTGTTGAAGCTCATTGATAGTAACAGGAGCAGTAAAAATAGATTTCTCCTCAGAAATGATAAGAGAAGGGATTGCTTGAAGAACATTTTGTTGTGAAGCTGAGTCAAGAGGAGTAGCAACAAAAATATTGGAAAAGTAATCAACAACAATAGAGTTCATGCCATCCCAAGTATAAACAACATCTCCGGAATCTGATTTTAAGGAAGAAATAAAGTTGTGAGATCTTCGAGCTAGAAGAGATTTGTGGAAGAAATTTGTGTTTCGATCTCCTTCTTTGAGCCATTGAATTCTAGATTTTTGCTTCCATAAGATTTCTTCTCTTTTTTCCCATTCCTCTAACTGAGTTGTGAGTTTAATTTCATTCGCACTTCTCTTCTCTATGAGGCCATCTAAATGGATTTTCTTATTCAAATTTTCAATATGAGCAATAACTTCATGTTTTTTTTATGAACATCCCCAAACTCTTTCCAGTTCCAAGTCTTGATTTTGGATTTAATGTATTGCAATATTTTTGCAAAACAGAACATCTTAGTCCCATGCCTAGGTTTACCTTCCTTCCACCATTGTTGCACACGAGGTCTGAAGGAAATGTCTCTAAGCCACATTAATTGAAAACAAAAAGGAGAGAAACTCACATTGGTTTTCCACATTTCCACCATGATTGGCCAATGATCCGAACCAACATTATTAAGAGTCTTCACTTTAGGAATGTGACCATGGATTAAGAAATTTTCAGAGAGCAAAAACCTATCCAATCTCTCCATTATACAAGCTAAGCCTTGCCTTCTATTAGACCAAGTCATAAGGCCATTATCTAGTTGGATATCCACAAGATGGAGGTTTGCAATATATTCACTCATGAGGTCAGTGCTTTTGTCCAAATTTCTATTTCCCCCTCTTTTCTCATCCAGAGAGAGGATGGTATTGAAATCTCCTTCGATCAAGATCCAAGATTTAGGAAAATGAGAGATAATATGAGTAATATCCTTCCACTATCTTCTTTTTTCCTCCAAAGAAGTTAGAGCATAAATAGTAATGTAGAGCATAATCTGGTTGGAATGTCTACTTTGAATAGCTATAGCCAACAAACCCCAACTGCCAACCATATGGTGAATAACTACCTCTTTTGGGTCCCAAAGACAAGCAATGCCACCCGAAGTCCCTTGGGAACTGAGGGAAACCACTTTTCTAGCTGGCCAAATTTTACTGGAAATTGAGTCCATATCCTCCATTGACATCTTTGTTTCTTGAAGGAAAACAAGATGTGGATGATTTATCCGAATCATTCTTCTAATTTCATTTTGTTTTGAAAGACTCCCTTTGAGTCCTCTAATATTCCAAGTGATGATCTTCATTAATACTAGGGCTAAAAAAGTTGGGAATGGCATTAATTTTTCACCTTCTTTTACCATATGATATTGATTGGTCTTGCGACCTGCTTTTTGATTAGAATCCATCTTCAATTTTTTTTTACCTATTTCTTGACTTATTCCAATTGAATCTGAGATGGCTTCTAACCTTGAAGAATGCTTATACACAGCCAAAATTTTACTAGATGGTTCAACGGAGTCTATATTGGGACCTGCATTATTTGAAGTTTTGACATTTGAAAGATTGTTTTTCTTGTGTAAATTTTCTCCTTTTTTTTCTATTGAAAACCTTTGATTTGTTGGTTTGTCTCTGAGTTCTTCCCTTCATATTTAAATTGTGTTTCTAAGATTTTAGTTTCCATTATTTCCTCTTCCTCACTTGGGACATCATTTGTGGAAAGGATTTCAAACATATTAGCATATGACTTTGATTGATCCTTCATAACTGGTTTTTTCTGAGTGTTCTTCTTCTTAGGTATTTGGAAACCTATTGAGTTTATATCTTCTTTCTTTTGATCAAGAATTTTATTTGGGCAAGCACTGGCCAAATGACCATATTCATGGCAAATTCTACAATGAAAAGGAATGTTCTCATAGTCCACTACTTTCTCCCAAGTGTCTTCCCCAAATTGTAATGTGATCTTTTTAGGTAGGGGTTTGTCAAAATCCATTAAAACACAAATTCGAGCATAAATAATATGTTCAAAATTTTGAGTACAATCAACAGTCATCATAAAAGTTCCTAAAGAGTTTCCAATTGAAGAAAAAATAGTAGGATTCCAAAATTCAATAGGGAGGCCAAAGAGTCTAACCCACATGGGAGCTATAGAAGGCATATCTTCTTCGGCTTTAAATTTAGTATGCTAGGGCTTCATGAAAAGCCCTGCCCTTCCAAAAAACCAAGGACCCCCTTGAAAAGTTTTCTCTCTATCTTCATTATTAGCAAATAAAACAAGAAAATAACCATTTGGATAAATAGAGATTTGTAACTCACCTTTAGTTTTCCAGATTTTTGCAGCCCAGAATTTGAAAGCAGATAGACTCGGACGAAAACCCACGAACCAACAAATTAGTCCTCTTTTTTCCAAATCTTCAATGCCAATCTAAATGTTACCCATATCAAGCTTAAAAATAGGAGTTCCATCACTTGCTTTAAGACATCCCGACTCCGTTTTCCCGGGATCAATCTTAGGCATTCTTAGAGGTTTATGGGAAGCCCTAAGATTGATATTAGCATTGGGTTGAGGCTGTCCACCATGAAGGGCATCCCTAAAATTCATTTTTGGGACCGAGTCTTCGAAATTCTTACCCTTGATAGGGGTTTTCATAGTAGAATTATTTTGTGGGTGCACCTTAGCACTAGATTCACTTGAGATATGAGCCATTTTTTGATCAACTACTTGAAACTTGTTTCATGATCTCTTTAATCCTTGCCCTAGACGTCATGGAAAGGTATGGTTTTCACTTTTCTTTTGTGCAGCAAATTGGAAGCCCTTGTCACTCAAGTTCATAGTATGATCTATTGAAAGACAAATTTCTAACCCATATTGGATCCCCTGCAACATTTCCTACTAAAATATTGAGCATAAACCACAAAAATATTGGTCGCTAGGGCCCAAAGGCCCTAAAAACCAACCTCTGGAGCTGCTTGCACTCAACCCAGATGAAACCCTCGCATAGCCGCTTGCCAAATATCTTGTTCACACATAGGGATGCGCTAGGATCTATGTTACTCCAAATTATATGAAAATTGGTGGGGACGTTCTAGGGTTTTTCAGGCATCTACCCTCAAAATTTTAGCTCAATCCGAGTCCGGATGAGTGAGATATGGCCGAAATGAGTTTGGTAGTTTGGGCAGTCCTGAGAAAAATGTCATCCATTAACCTTAGTGATATCTTTATGTCTCTTATGTTTTCAATACCTTAGTTCATTTTATATTGAAGCATTTTAGGTAGATTTTATTTTCTTTTGGTTAAGGAGATTTTAGACAAGTTTTAACTTGCATTATTAAACCCTCCTTTGAGCATAAAAGAGAAGACTAAAATCTATCTTTTGAAATGTAAAGTTTGAATGATGATTTAATTCATTTAATATTGCTTTTAATAAAATAATCTACATGAATAACTTGGTAAATCAAATATCCTGTGACATATCATATAAATTACCCTTCTTTGATGAAATTATAATTTTAATAAAGAGAAGTCAATTTATTGTCTTGAAAAAAATGGCCTTTGAAACGCCATATAAATTACCCCTCTTTAATGAAATTATAATTTTTATAAAGAGAAGTTAATTTATCACTTGAAAATGAAATGCAAAATCTTGAAATTTGATTTACCTTCAAAATGTGAAATTATATCAAATTTCGAAATTATAAAATTCCTTATAAAACATCAACTTTGAATAATTTTTATAAATTCGAAATGGCTTCAAACTGAAATTGAAATTGCATAAGATGAAATTTTAAAGCTTATTCTAGGGTTTCATGCATCTATTTTTGGAATTTTATTTATTATTTATTTTTTATTTTAATTGTCGAAGTTTTAAAAAATTGCAAAAAGGGAAGGTAAGAAAAATGAAATAAAATATGGAAAATGAATCAAAATGCTGAAAACACTGATAACAAAGCACTAGAAATGTGATGCTACACTATTCCTATAAAACTAGAGATGTGAGAGTTTCTTAATGTAACATAGCTTATCTGAAGTTGCATTTGCCCTGTCCAAAATAAACTAGGTGTAATCTTCTAGGGAAAACAAAATTCATATTTCCATATATTTAACAATGTTATCATTAAACTGCATAAAATATTTTCTATAAGTTTAAAAAAATGGAAGGGAAAGATAGACATTAAACCAAGACATTCAGAAATAAATCTCCTCCAATTTTGTTAACAAAGTGCAAATTTTTGCAACATTTTGCTTTAAAAAATAGAAAGAAAAATGTTTCCATTACAATAGATTTTCAGCCTCTTGAGATTTCCAAAAAATGTCTAGCCCTTGTTTCGTGTTTCCACAACATATTTAAAATCTGAAAAAAACCCTCCTTTCGTTTCCCTTTCTTCTGTGCTTCATTGGGTTGAGTAACGTTTTGTTTCCAATGGCAATCTGTTCATTTCATTTTGCTTGGTTTCCCCTCGAAATGCTCATACATTTTCTTCTCTTTTAAGCCCATTGTGCACTTTGTAACTCTTTTCATAATGATCTCTTTTGTATCTTATGGTAACTCTATTTGGTGACTATATTTGCATAAGCCCGTCCAAGAATAAGACGATATAAATATACCATTTTTTATATCACGTGCTAATACCAAATAACCTTGGTTTCATGCAACCATAATCACCGGTTTCTATTTCTTAAAGCACCATAACCACATGCCGAATTAAGTCCCTGACATACCATTCTCAGTCCTTCGTTGCCTTTGTACGTAGATGATTTGCATGGCTTGTTATCCACATAATGTCGGGGCGTATATCTATCCATATCATTAATGATGAACTGTCTTCTCACTGTGAATGTGTTGCCTGATCTCACATATACCTCAACTCTCTACACATGGTAGCAATTGATGGTCATTTGTGGTACATCTACTCATACATTAAAACCTGTCATATGCCCTACTAACGCAACGTATGCCTGCACGTGGGGCCTACGAAAATTGGGTGAGAACATTTACTTTTTTAATATTTTCTATTATATTTTCTTTGTTCATTAAACTCCCTAGCATGTTCGGCTTTCAGTGTTTCTGCAAACTAGTGCTCTACTACTCATAATAACCTTTTAAACATCTCTGTATGATTCAAATTTTCAAAAGAATATAAATTTATTGAGTTTAATGAATATATCATGAAATCGAAGAGATATATCTTGGTTACGAAATACATGAGAAGTCATGTTACTGACTGCAACAACCACCACACGGGAGAATTCTTACTATTTTAACAAAACCCACATCAATGAACACGACCATATTGGATGCTACAATCCACCGTGTTCTAGATACCATGTTGTTTTACATAGGAGACAACTACGTAGGATGTCGTGTTATAAATAGTTGTGTTCCACCCTTTGACTCCGCCATCCACATAGACCTTAGCACATTTTTGATTCAAAATATCCACTTTATCTAAGTTTATTTTGGTCATCTATATCAAAATTACAGTCCATGACCAACAAATCTATCGGTGAGTGACTTCTACTTGGTGTCCCCATATTGGGTCTTTTCGAACATGATGTTGTCACTTCCTTGTTAGCTTTGATGCATCCTCTCGTTATGTGAGGATGACCATGCTTTTTATGCTTGTAAAATTTTATTCTATGAAGCACCTCCACACCTTGTTTCATGTCCATGTTACAGTCCTAAACTGCATCATTCTCATGTCATATCCAAGCTCCACTATGTAATACTGTCACCATGTGGTTGACTTGTCAACTATCTAATATTGTTGTTTCACTTTGACGCTTACCTCAATTAACCAACCTGACCTAGCGCATTGGATGGAAGCACTAAAAATTTATATCATACTCCCTATCAAAATTGGTATCATACGTAGAGATATAGCATGGAAGATCATTGTGGTGGTAGTGCACAATAGGTCTATAATGACACTCATTTGGATCCCACAAGTTATCGTGACCTCGATATGCATGAATATGACCACAATGAGGTGGTCAATATTCTATTAAAATCATGTTATACTTGTCCATATACATACACATCTACACCAATCTAATCAGTTAGCACATCACCAATTGGTACATCTCCTTCCACGTCCTCGGTCACTTCATCTGATCACCGTCACATCAATCCATAGTATGGGTTGGTATCATGTGCAACCTCCTCACATTTTTTTCATAACTCTACAAGGATCAAAATCACCACATCAATGGTATCCCATAGATCTCATCATCATCTCTAGCAATATCCAAGTCCACCAACATCTGATTGGTCCACGTTTGCGCATTCCATCGGGTCCCTATCAATGCTTTCACCATGTAACCTAGTCTAGTTCGTCCACATATTTTGGCTCTGAGTCCATGTTTGGGTCCCACAACCATCAGTTTTCATATATTCAGTAATTAGTCATCTTTTTGCAACCTAAACTAAATGAATCCAAGCACCAAAGTCAAATAAATCTATATACGAATACCAAATGTAACCTTTGCTATTTTATTAAAAGCAAAACAATTATATATAGATATACATACATATATAGATATATATATATTTATTATTTTATTTTTTTAATTTTTTTAATTATTTATTTTATTTTATTTTAATTAAAAGGTTTGATTTAATTAATTAAAATTAATCAATTTTAAACATTTTAACTATTGAACTCCAAAATAACAAGAAAACAATAAAACTAACATTTAGAACCTAAAAAAAAAAAACTCAAATCTATCAACCCAACCCAACACACTAACCACCTTTAACGAAACTTAAAGGGGAAATCATCACTCAAAGACAACCAAAAACTCCCAGAACCAAAATTTTAAGGTGGGTCTCCAATTTTGGGGTAAGTTGTGTAATGGCCACAACAAATGGTGACTATGCTGGGAAATGCTCCTAAGAATTTTTGGTGAAGAACCCAATTTTGAAAATAAATAAACCAAAGGTCAGCAAGACAAATCATTTAGTGATCTCCAAGAATATGGGGTAGATAGCTTCAAATGGAAACACATGAACATTTGCTTTGGCTTGATGTGTGTGAAAGTGATTTCATTTTACATGCTTGAAAGCCATCCGGACTTCACCACCTTATTAGAATTTAAGCTATAGAAATATTGCTCATCAAAGTAAATTTTATAGATAGATCCCTGCTATCATTAAGGTGTCCATAGCCCCAGTATATTTTATCTACATTACCCATGGTTTAATTGATATTTTGCAATGCTTTTTTTTTTTTAACAAGCTTTGTCTAGACAAAGCCCTACTACCAATCAGGCATCCATAGCCCCGGTAGAGTTTATCTAGACCTAGTGACTAATTTTAGCATGTTTTCCTTTGCTTGTTTTTTTATTAGGTGTTGCAAAAAATTTATGCACCACATGGGTTAGAGAGTATTTGAAGTGGAGCATATTAGATTTTTGCCTTAATTTTCCAACCAAAATGACTTCATCCTTCAATATCTCAAAGCATACCCTTTAATATGATGTGTTCATGTGTAGCTTTAGCAAATTGATTAAGTATTCCAAAATTCACTATCTTAGTCCCAAAATCTAGGAGGGGTCACTAAACAACTTCATCCCCTTTTCCTTGATCCACATGATAGGCAATTCACCCTTCATGAAAGAGGAACACAAAAAATGGTCAAGAGGCCATTAGTAGCGACCATGAAACATTACCTCAAACAAAAGGACCAACCAAAAACACAAAACTCACAAACCAAAACTCAAATCCTAACCTAATGCAAACTAACAAGAAAGCAAAATAAAAGCAAAAATTAAGGACAACACACAAAAACAATAAAGTTAAACAAAAACATGAAAACCAAAAGTATTTACAAGAATATACACTATGTACAAGGTGGAGCAAAGTTTGGGCTATCACTTCCCTAGATCCCAAATACGATTAACACACTTCAAGATACATCTAACATGATACGCATGTTGAGCCTTACATAAATCCAACCAAGATAAGATTAAGCCCCACAATACAATACTTCTCATTTTACCTCTTTTATCCTACCAATTTGATTCTATGGTATTAGAAATTCCATATTGAAGCTTCAAATCATTTAATTGATAAGACAATAATTGATCTTCAATTCTATCTTGTCTATTCCTTAAAATGCAAATTTCACAATTTGATTCATGCTTTAGAGTTAGGCTTTCCTTTTCAAATATGAAATCTTGCAAGTAGGAGCCTATTTCTCTAAATTCCAAAGCCAATTGATTTTCCATGTTTGTAATCCAATCAAACTTATGCAAAAAATTACAAGTATCTAGGATATCTACTAAATGAGTATCATTATAAGTTTTTATCCTAGATTCCATTATTAATTGTTGATGAATTTTATTTAGTAACTCAAAGGTATTTTCTTCCATTTAAATCATCAAAGAAATCTTATTAGTGGTGTGAGGATTAGTTAACTCAAATTCTTTGTCAATCACAAATGGTATTTCATCATTGAGAGCATTTGAATCCAACAACCAATTAGGCAAACCTTTAGCTAGAGTTTGAATGGTTGGACACAACAAGTGAGATTCTACCTTTGATACATTTCTATTTACCAATACTTGGAGAGGATTTTTTACTTCTTATTTTTCTCATAATCATCATCATCATCATCATGTAGCATTTCTTCTTTGTCCATGATCTGTTTATCAAAGACACCAAAATTAGGCACCCAATTAAAAGTGTGTCCATCATTTTCAAACCATAAGCCTTGTCTATCTAGGGATGCATCAAATAACACATCTCCTTGATAAACTACTTGAGTTATTTCAAATAAAGCAACATTTTTATTTGGATCATCAATGATATCAAACCCAAACCATTCAGGCTCTATAAATTCCTCTATTTGAGGTAACATAGATAGCATAGATTCCTTAGGTGAAACAAGGCCTTCAATTTATTGCACCTCAAATGGAAACAAAGTGAATGATTTCCCTTATTGGTCTATAATAATAAAATCATTATTTTTTAGAAACATTTTTTGAGATTCAATCCCTTCTTTCATTCCATTTTCATATTGAATAGGAATTGTAGTATGTTCATGCGAGATAGAGCTTTCAATATCCTGCATATCAACCCAAATAAAAATGTCAACAGTAAGAGTGTGAGAAACCAATTATTTATCATACCTCTTCCAAAAATTATAATAATTGTCGTTTGAACCCATGGGATGAAGCTCTATTGCATCCTCCTCATAATATTCAAGCTCTTCAATAAACTCTTCTTCAAATTCTTCTTGGTCATTATTTTGAGGATGTTGAAGGTTTTGATCATCAATTTTAATCATCTCATCCAAATTTGTGGAGGGTCCTAATTTGCATCTTCGACCTTTGTCTCATGAGGACCCCACTCTGGGACCCCTCCACTTTCTAAGAGAATATAAATTTTAGTATCTTCGACCTTTGTCTCATGAGGATGATTTGTGGAATTATCAATATGTGCATCTTGAGGCATTTTTTTATGTAATTGAGCGATGTTTCCTTTAATATGTAGAACTAGCCTTTGAAACTTGTTTTGCATATCAAGTGAAGTGAATGCTTCATTAGAAAGAGTGACAAAGTCCTCCCATCTATTCCACCAATAATATTCTTCTTCTAAAACTGGGGTGTGGTGTGCAACCACTTATTCACAATCTTTAAATTCAACAATATATTGATTTTCAACCTCACCTTCATCTACTTTTGAGGGCTCAATTGTTTCTAAAAGTGGATCAATTTGTTTTCTATAATTATCCTAATCCTCACTTGTAAATAAGAACTCTGAGCCTTCTATTTCTAGCTTGTCACCACTTGGCTCATGTTGGCTTTCTTGATCATTATAATGATTGTCTTCCAAAAACAAGTGATGGAATTCTATCATGTCTTCTAATGGCTCCTTAGATTCATCTATTGATTCCCCCTCAAATTCACTTTTAACCCCTTTTTATGGCTCAAGAGTTTCTACAAGGGGATCAATTCTTGCATTGAGCTTCCTATGATTCTCCCAATATTCCTTTGTGAATAAAAATGAACCAATATCTACATCTTGATGGGTTTGTTTACCATAATTCTCATTAATGGACATTGGCATCGATACTTGTACCTCCTCTTGGATGAAATCTAAGGTGGTTGTAATATTTGGATATTCATATTTATCCCATTGATTGCTCGCATTAGACCTCATTTTATTCAAGGGTGCTATATTGGATGGTTGGTGTTGGTCGGAATCCATAGCTCTTGAAAAATGGTTCATCATGGGAGAAGGTTGTGTATTAACCTAACTCATGGGTGGTATCTAATTTTGAGCCTTTGGATTAAGCAATGATAATCTACCCACATCAACCCCTTTCGAAATCCACCATTGTTCTACTTTTATTGCCTCAGTGTAGGCTCTAGGTAAGGATGAATCTTTAAGGACTCTTCCTAGAAAAGTATAAGTAAATGGGTCTAAGGCTCCCATGTATATTTGAATGGCTTCTTATTTTGATATAAGGTTATGCATCATCACTTCGGTATACAAACTATGAAACTTCTCATTGAGTTGACTCGTGAATTCATTAGGATGTTTGTAGATAGAGACAAACTAATTTAGCATTTCAACTAGGTCAACTAGTTTTCCAAAATTTCTAAGAAATATTTCTTCTAGTTGAGCCCAAGAAGTTATAGAACTTATAGGTAAATGGCTATAAAAATCTAATGCAACCTCATACAAAGTATATGAAAATAACCTACAAGGAACATCTGCATGCATAATTCATAAATATGTTAAAATTTCCTTGTATCTCTGAATATGTTCCTCAATCGAGATCACATCATGCATAAACTAAGGTAAAAATTCTTCTATACCTTCAAGGATTTGATAGATAGGCCAGTTTAAATGGTTATAATAATCACTTATCCAAGATGCAATTCCTACCCTAGTTGGAGTAAACAATGCCATTAGTGAACCTTAAAGAACACAATTTTAGTACCAATTTTGTTAGTCAAAGAAATATCTTGCAAAAGAGCATGAAATAACTAACAATACTCAAATGTTTCACATATAAATCATCATTTTTATAAATTGAATGATATGCATCAATTAAACCATAGCAATAAGGAACATCATTCAATTTGCAAAAAGGTTAGCATTTAATGTATCATCAATTAGAGAACTTTCAAATCAATGGATATGATCAACAAAACCTCATTAGTCAATACCAATGCCTTAAAATAACTCTTTCAAGTAACATGAACAAGTTAGCATCTAAATAGCAATAAAGTAAACCAATTTAGGCCCTCCTTCTAGCACCAATTTGTTGAGTGGAAATTTTACCCAATTGCAAAATCACCATCACACTCAAGATTTTGATTAGAAAACCCTCTCTTGCAAAGAAATAAAAATTTCTCCAAGGTTCCTTTTACTTAATGTGTGCTTGTAATATTGTGAATATGTATCAAATAAGTGCTAGAAATACCTTAGTGATTTGCAAATAATTGTTAACAAGGGGCCTATGTTGGTATTATTTTATTGATATACTAATAATAGTTCATGAAACTTAAAATAAAAGGAAAATGTGATTGGCCTTCATATGACCATGATGTAAATACCTTAGTTAATTTTATATTGAAGTATTTTAGGTAGATTTTATCTTCTTTTGGTTAAGCAGATTTTAGACAAGTTTTATCTTGCATTATTAAACCTTGCTTTGAGCATAAAAGAGAAGACTAAAATCTATCTTTTGAAATGCAAAGTTTGAATAATGATTGAATTCATTTAATTTTACTTTGAATAAAATAATCTACATGAATAACTTGGTAAATGAAATAGCTTGTGACATATCATATAAATTACCCCTCTTTGATGAAATTATAATTTTCATAAAGAGAAGTCAATTTATTGCCTTGAAAACAATGGCCTTTGAAATGCCATATAAATTACCCTCTTCAATGAAATTGTACTTTTCATAAAGAGAAGTTAATTTATCACTTGAAAATGAAATGCAAAATCTTGAAATATATTTTGCCTTCAAAATGTGAAATTATGTCAAATTTCAAAATTATAAAATTCCTTATAAAACATCAACTTTGAATAATTTTTATAATTTTGAAATGACTTCAAACTGAAATAAAAATTGCATAAGATGAAATGTTAAATATTATTCTAGGGTTTTGTGCATATATTTTTGGAATTTTAATTTTTTTTCAATTTTTTTTAATTGTCGAAGTTTTACAAAAAACTGCAAAAAGGGAAGGTTAGAAAAATGAAATAAAATCTAGAAAATGGACCAGAATGCTGAAAACACTGAAAACAAAGTACTAACAGTGTGATGCTACCCAATTACTTCAAAACTAGATATGTGAGAGTTTTTGAATGTAACCTAGCTTATCCAATGTTGCATTTGCACAGTATGAAATAAACTAGGTGTAATCTTCTAGGGAAAGCAAAATAAATCTATATTTCTAGATATTCGACAATGTTATCATTAAACTACATAAAACATTATCTAT